>CM070034.1:35888882-35900764 GCA_036250615.1 Ptychadena robeensis | reverse complement strand
AAACTGACCATCACCACCAGTGTCCTCCATACTGACCATCACCACCAGTGTCCTCCAAAACTGACCATCTCCCCCAGTGTCCAACCATGTTTTTAAGTGCTCTCCAGCTCAAATCCCATTGACTATCATTGTAGAAATCCTTGGTGCGGATTTATTGTGTGAAAAAAAATTTCTTGGGAGTTTTGCCATGGATTCCCCTCTGTCATGTCATTGACCAGGTGTTAGACCCCTTGAAACAACTTTCCCAACACTATTGTGGCCAGAAAGGGGTCCCTTTGTTTTTTAAAATTCGCCTCCCATTGAAGTCAATTGCGGTTTTGCCGGTTCGCCAGGTTCGCGAACTTTTGCGCTAGTTCGTGTTCGCCGTTCGCAAACATCAAATTCCATGTTCGAGCCATCACTAATTTTGACCCCTCTTTCTCTAAGGAAAATAGTCTAACAAAAATATAATTATAACACATTCACACTTGTGCATGCAATGCTCAACACAATATTTACATGCAGCACATCCGCAAATGCAGGCCACAAGTATTGCAAGTGCATTCTAACACATGGATCTGTAAACAATGCACCTTCCATTTTTTACCATGTCTTTCCCCTACGATGACCAATGTGAACTGCAGTCGGGTGGTAGGAATGATATACAAGTAGCCACAGGTGCTTCAGGAGCCAACCATCTTGGCTGCAGGCATGTTCTCTTCTCCTTTGGCCTGCTTTTTTCCTTATGAAATGTATGCACAGGTGGGAGGGCAGAGGCTTACTGGCAGCCATGGAGCCACAATAAGGAGGATAAAAAGCCACATGCGACTTTAGAGATGCAGGATACAGACCCCTTATCTATACCATGGCCTAGCAACCAGTTAGATTAAACATTTAAATTCTAAACTGGCAATCAGATAACACAGTAATATCTTTAATAAAAAAAGAAAGTTAAACACCACCTATTAGAATATCACAATACTTTCTGTAGCTGAAGCTCTATGCCCAGATATACTGTACCTTATTACTATAATTGCTTTTTAATATCCCTTTATGAGTGCAGCACTTGGCTAGTCAATAAGCACCACTTCCCTAGAGAAGCAGTGTCACCATCGATACAGATCAAGTTTCCTCCAATTCTCCAAGTACTGGATTCAAGAGACTGAAGAAAATGCATTCTTATACGTCTATAACAGCAGTGGACCTTATAAATTCCTGCTTGGCACATGCAATAGTTTGGCCTTAAAGCATAAAAGATTTATCACAATACAGGTATTTCCCCAGGCTTGGGATAGCTGCTTATTGGTGTGCCACTACTAGACATCAGTAGCTGTTTGAGGAGTCGCTAACATTACATATCTAAATTAAGTTGGCTTTAAGCAGTTAAAAATGTTACAAACAAAATACTAAACTCTCACATGTGCGGTGGCCACCATCTCAAAAACAAAAAATAGGAACTGATGATGGCATAGGCACACCACCCAAGATTGAATGAACAAGGGCAGGGCAATTCAAATTCACATTTAATGTATAAAAACAGTAGTTTTAATAAAGTCGACAAATGTTTATATCGCTTAATGTACATGCATATTTTCAACAATGTACTAAACAAAGATTCAAATCCAAAGGTGTAGATATCACCCCAAAGCACGACACTGGTAAGAGAGTATTATTATAGTGTCCCACTTGTAGTCACCACTGTGGGGATACCCATGAGGAATGGGGAGCCAGGAACCAGGCTTAGAACCATGTGGACATTAACGTCATCTGCCTATAGTAGAACCGATCTAGACTGTAATAGTAGTGCAGTATTACAAAATAGATCCTTTATGTTAAGATTTTGGTCATATAAGACGTGTCAATTATCAAAAGCTACAGGGTATTCCGTCCTCCCCATCGCCCGCAGTGCTGGCCTTAAAGCAAATAAACCTTTATCACAATACAGAAATAACGCCAGGCTTGGGATAGCTGCTTATTGGCATGCCTCTAAGAGACATCAGGAGCTGTTTGAAGAGTCGCTAACATTACATTTCTAAATTTAGTTGGCTTTAAGCAGTTAAAAATGGTTTCCAAACAGTAAAATGACAAAATGTCTCTTTAGCTTAAAATGTTAAATTCAGGATTTTTTGTAAAATGATTCCACAGTTACAAGTGACTATACCAATGGTAAAAACACATATACTTTTTAATGGTTTGTTCTTTATTTGTATTTAAAATCAAAATGAATCATGCAGAACCAGAGCCCAAAGCAACACTCTTCGAGCCACTTTGTAGATGATTAGTATTCTGCAACATATTTCTAGTTATAAGTGATGTGACTGCAGGCTTTCATAACGCTCTGCGATTCTTTCGCTGATGTTCAGGGGACTGACTCCAATTGAACCAGATATAAATGAAGTCAACATTGTACTCGGACAGCATACAGAAAACACAGTGAGATAG
Source organism: Ptychadena robeensis (assembly GCA_036250615.1). Taxonomy (NCBI): domain Eukaryota; kingdom Metazoa; phylum Chordata; class Amphibia; order Anura; family Ptychadenidae; genus Ptychadena; species Ptychadena robeensis. The sequence continues at coordinate 35,898,343 of CM070034.1, read as the reverse complement.
AGAATCCAGGCATTTGTACATTGACGTGGGCACTGTCCTACCAATACATTTCCATGCGGAGTATTACCGTTCCATGTGAAGGATGTTTCCAGGTAAGTACTGGGCATCTTTCTGCCAGTAGAGTGATTACAGTAAAGTTTTCTAGAGTTCAGGATGTAATAGTGACTTTCTTCTCTTCATAGGATTTGGGGATCTTACCCAGGAGACAGTGTGGTGTTTCTCCCAAGTGAAAGGCACAGTGGATCTTGGTGATACAGAAGGTATTTGCACTACCAATCGTGAAACATTCCTATGCGGAATAATTAACAAACTAGTTTCTAAATATATATACACATGATAATATTTTTCTCCAACAGATGTTGTTATGCTATTAAGAGAAATCATATTACTGGAACTGAGACAAGTAGATGTTCGGCTCATCAATAATTAACTTATTACTGAAAAGGTGATTGTAAACTAATTATTGCAAAGAACCAACAGTTCTAAAGTTTAAAAATAAATTATATACTGCATTGGCAAACATTATTTATTCTTAGCTTGCAGAACACCAGATGACTATGTCAGAGGTATTGGAGATACGTGCAAGGTGAAGAATGTTCTTAGGGACGGTGACAGTTGTACGGATATATGTAGTTCTGTAATTATGTAGTTTGTATTTACATAGTTAATACTGTTAACAAAGACCCATTTCATGTTATTGTTAGTTTACATTTACATTGAAAAATATACACACAGTCTATGCACAAGCTGCCGGTTGGTGTGAGAACTGGTACATTTTATTGATGGCTTCATGTTATAGCAATCAGTTCCATGCCAGCCATGTAGGAGGAGCCATTGCCAACTCTCTCACCTAGACCTCACTTTACCCGGTGTAATCACCTACTGGGCTAGGTTAACCCTTGCCCCGGGATAGGGACAAGCGAGATGCCATTAGTTACATCTCTGCAGTTTCTCAGTCTTTAACCCCACTGACTAGTGGTGTCCATTACCCATGGGGGCTAGCATGACACTCCAGACCACAGCTGGTCACTTGCTTGAACACCCAAGGAAAGACTTAAATACTAGGCCTTATATCACCTATCCCCAGGCAGGGCACTACCATATGATTTGGTTGTGTCATCACATATTAAAGGCATATTCAATAACTTTTATCATTAACCCTTCACATACCATACACAGGTCAGTAAGTTTATTGCAAGACACAATGGCACGTGTTACCATAAACCCCCTGTAGCACACATTTGTGCAGATGCAGTGTATGGGGGAAACATGTGGTAACACTGTTTTTTGCCTGTAATTAATGGATGCGGTAGTGTTACCACACATCCCCACAAACACTGCACTGGAGCCACAGTGCAACTAGTGTGAAATGCCCCTTAAACTGTACTTATCCTGTAACCTCCTGGGTGTTTTCCCCGAGTTCAATCAGGCTGAGTTTCCATCAAGTACCTGTCTGCCGGATTCCTCCGCCGATCGGGTATGCCCATGCTTCCGGGTCTGTCCCCAATCTGGCATAACGGGGGGTGGGGGTAGGCGGTGCCATAGACCTCCATGTAAATGGAGAGGCGCCGGGGTTATGTACGGGACCTCCAGGTGGGCATGAAAACACCTGGTGAGCATGTGGTTTGCATGGGCCACCCCCTTTCTGTGCTTTTTATTTTTATATGTAGTTTACATGTACTATCATGTAGCATCATGTTTTAGTAACAATTACTGTACATGTAAAACATTTTATGTGTAATAGTTAGACATTTTCTTTTTTAAAGGAAAGAAAAGCTTACTATACTTCATAAATTCTCCTCAGCTTGGATATTACGACAAAGTGGTGTGTTTCATGCATACTAATGCTGTGATAAGACATCTAAGAATACATGAAAGCACTTTTATTATCCAATGGACTTACAAATTCCCAGCGATGAAAGAGAATAAAACAAAATGGTTAAAAATGTTTTTAGAACATTTCATACAGCTTGACAAATTAAAAGTATGGAAGATCTAAAGAGAGTATGACATTATGTCTAGCATACACCAGGGACACAATGAGGTAATACACAAGGTGTTTTCTTTTAAAAAATTGCTTCTGTATACCGTATATACTCAAGTTTTTCAGCACAAAAAAATGTCAAGGTCCCACTTGTGTGGCTGTTCGCTGGTCTCCCTGACGGCACTGGCAACTTCTGTGGGTTTTCCAATGAATCATCTTTCGCCTGTATTTGGTATTCTTTCTGTGGAATTCCCAAGCTCTACTCTGGCAGTGCCATCTTGTGGACATTTTGTTCATTTTTAGTGGAGATTGTGGAATGCTTGAATCAATACTTTTTCCCAGTTTTTGTACATAAATTAGTTACCTAAGCTTATATTTGTGTTGGCCTATATGGTTCTCCAGCCTTATCTATTTTTCCTTCCATGCTTGTAGACCAAAGGCGCCAAACCCACAGCCCATTTCACATTAATTGGCGCCCCCTCCCCCCCTCAGCCCCTGACCTGTCCACCGATTCCCTCACCTGTCACCTTTCTGCATTGCATACTTTCTTCATTTATTCCATTTTACTGCTGTTCTTTATCATTTTATTGCACCAAGAACAATGACTGTCACTACATATTCTAATCTTGGTTTATTGGGCTGCATAAAAAAAACACATCCATATCTACACATGACACACAATGTGCATTACCATACTTCAGTGTTCCCTAATGCTTGAAGTATCATTTAAAGAAAGTTGTGTTATTTAAAAATTGAATCTTCTAGCTCTGCCTGCCGTCATATCTTCATTAAAAAATGCTTATACAAGTCAGTATAGATTGAAATGTTATGTGTGGCCCTTTAGTGATGCAGAGGGCCGCACTTGTGGCCCTCCATACCAACTCCCAGTTGCCCACCACTGTTGTAGACAGTCTTCTCTTGCCATGAAAGCAATAGTCCTATTTGCCTGCACACTTTACCTTTCACACAAGAACCTTAGACCTAAGACCACCATCAGGCCCTCACCTGTCATTTGGTGCTGTCAGATATGAGTAGCCACTGCTTTGGGGGTACTGTCTGTACTCCTGATCCTTGGTCCCAGCAGAGTCTCCCAATCAGTCCTTAAGTTCCCTTTTAGCTGGTGGTTCCCTTCAGATCTGTATGGGCAGATAATCTCTGCCACAGGACTAAGACCATATGCTTTCTGGGTAGAAGAACAGCAGGTAGTGTAGAGTAGAGTACATTACTAAAATGACTAAACTTAAAAATGATTGTTTATGTGTGTTTGGTAAAACACAAGATGTTCATTTCTGGCCTAGTTGGGTGTTATTACTTAATGGTGTGCAGATTATTGCTGAAACCTAGGGGGTCATTGCTGAGCTGGGGCACTATAACAGGCCCAGACAGGGCTTAATTCCTTGCTGTATTTGGGTTGGGCTGAGAATTACTACCGTGTCACCCGCAATAACCTTACCATTCATGCCATGACCACATTATAACCACATTCATCTTCATAACCATACCCACTTTTGCTGGGGCACTTGGGGAACCATGGATATCACGGGAAAAAGTGAAGAGGAAAGTTTCTTATAGTGTGTTTAAAATCTTCAATGAATGGATGTATGTGGGAACATTTAATAAGACCCATACCAATGTTTTCCGTTACTTTTAACCTCCTTAGTGTTACGGGCTTTTCGCGCCATTTTCTATGGCACGAAAAGCCACTGCCTGGGCAATCACTCTGCCCCCGGCCCTCTACACACCGCCGATGTCAAAGAAAGAAAGTCAATGCCTCCTCCATTAACATGGAGGTCTATGACGCCACCCCCTTCGGTGTCACCGATGACGCTGAAGACACAGGGCCGGAAAGGCCCTGTGTGCCTGCAGCTATGGAGAAATTCTGCAGGCTCACAGGCTTATTATGTCTTTTTAATGCGCTTGGGCACACACTACCAACACCAGATATCCAGGTAACAGTATTTATTGGGTAATCCAGAAAACATACAATGGGACATACACAAACATAAGAAGTCCATTAACTTATGGAGCGCCTTTTAAATCACTTAACCTCCTGGGCGTTGCGCCCGATCCTGGCACAGGCGCAGTTTAATTCACGATCAAACTGTGCCCATACTGGCTTTGGACGTAATGCCCAGGAGGATAAGTGATCCAATGTCCCATTGTTTGTTTTCTGGATTACCCAATAAAGCCTGTTACCTGGATATCTGGTGTTGGTAGTGTGTGCCCAGGCGCATTACAAAGACATAATAATCAAACGCATAGAAGACTTTTTAAATAGTTTTTACATCTACATTTACACTTTTAGTTACTTATATTAGATCATATCTAATGGAAAATGTAAAAAAAAACATTGATCCTATTTTCTTGTATCTACAAAATAAATAAATAACTGTGAAAAAGAGCGTGACATAGAAATACCTTGTTCAGCTCTGTAAGTAATAGCATGCTAATGTGACTTCTATACCAAAGAAAGCTCTTTACAACTTAGCAACTAATGTAGTTGAAGTGTTCTAATGCATCTCTAACCACAGAAGATTAGAATTCCAAACATCTATATTTTAACACAAGCTACTTGTTAAGCTCATTCAAACGTTCAAGTCAAATATTCTAAAACATGCAATAAAAGTTGCCTGGTACTTTGCCTGGTGTAAACTTTTCATCTCAGAATTGTTTGTAAGGTGTAAATGTTCTTATCTTGACAGCAGCTAATCCAGCCTGACAATCATGATATGCTCATGAGCCTTTGCATAAGGACAATCAAATCTCACCGTACATTGGCACACTGCTTCAAAATTCCACAATGAACAAGTACTCATCATTCTGACAGATGTAACTGGAGAGGGAATGTCATCTGCCAGATTGAGTCTAACATTTCAATACTGCTCAAATCTCTGTCCTGCTGAGCTGATTTTATTATGGCTAGTAAAACCGAAAACTGCTTGTTAAAAGTTATATTTAGATTGTTGCTTCTGGTTACTGAGTTGGATCGGTACAAAACAGACAATGAATCAAGCCATGTAGGAAGGTAGACTGGTAAGTAAGTGTACTGTACCATGGTCATTAAGGGTTAAACTATGTTCCTATGAAAATGTCAGTGAATGTATTTGTGCTGTTGTTGGGCAAAACATAAGGTGGGAGGTGACAAGGCAAAGTTCTGGAACATGTGATGTTGTGACCTCGTGAGCCATTTGGGAAGAGACTAGAAGGTTATATAAACTTAGTGTTTGTGGGTAACTGGGTCTTCGCAGGAGAAGGAGAGAACAGATTAGTGGTATAATGGATTCAGTGGGGAGCAGGCCTCAGGCCTGCGGATCCGAAGACCAGGCCTGGACTGAACTAACTAAGGCCTCACCCTTGTCCCCCTGCTTGGGGCAAGGGCATCCCTAGCCTAGGTGTAGTCACTTGGGTGAACTCCCAAAGTAGATGGCTCCCAAGGAGAAAATGGAGTGTACCTGGCACTGTGATGTTGCAATAAAGGGGCATCCTATTCATACCAATCTGTTGTGTCATGGACCCTTATTGCGGGATGTGCTTAAGGACCTGCTAACTACAAAAAAGCCCGCTCAGCCGCTTTTGCAAGAGAGGACTGTGAGGCCTGACCTGGCCCCTTGGATGGAAGGGAGGTGTATGTCTGAGGCCTGAAGGGAGTCCGAGGCAACGGAGGGTTGAGATCATTGCTTTCCCCTTATTCACCCCTGTATGTGCGGTGCACCCGGGTGCTAGAGTGCACGGTGCTCTTTCTTTCAGCCAAACCATTTTGTGAAGGAAGAAATACTTCACTCTAGACCACACAAACCACACTGTGACCTGCACAATCTGCAAGTCTGTGATACAGTAAAAGTACTATCATTATTCACACCGATCTGAATCAGGTGCTGCTAGACTATACTGAGTCGTCAAGTCCAGAACACATGGAGTAGCTTTGTAACGGAGTGGTAAGGGCTGACTGAGTAGAGCCTGTCAGGTGAGGGACCCTGGGTAATACGTAACAGGGCAACAGGCACAGGGTTACCTCAACCGGCTTTTGCTGTGCTTTCCTCTTCCTTATCCCCTATGGGCAACCATTTTGGGTCTGGTGGGCGAAAAGGGTACTGCAGCGGGGTGGGAGAATAGCACCTGGTACCTGACAGGTGGTCAGTGAGTTCCAACTTCACACTGATCCATTTGTGATCAATATAACCATGACACAGTATTTAATAAAGAAATGTCCACACACTGTAGGGTAAGAAGGCTTGGGATAACTCAATAGTTACAGAACAGTAATAAGATGCTGCAGCACAATCCATGACGGTGTCTGTTAGTTCAAAGAGGGACGTTGGTTTCCAGTGGAAGAATAAGGGTCCCCATCCAATAACTACCCTAGCCCTTTGGAGAAACAGGTTAATCACATGCTCGGATGGAAGTTCCTGCACACCCCCAGGCCTAAGGCCTGTCCTATGGGGGGTTGTGGTAGAAGAGATTTCAGAAGCTGGCAGGCTGTGTCACTTCCAGGGCAAGAACTACATAGCCCCTCCTATGACTTAGTCTATATCCCTCTTTGGGTAAGGACACCTCCCTTGGAACGGGCTTACAGACAGGAAAAACATTTAAGCCATTAATGGCCATTTTATCACACTACATCTATACAGTTATATTTATTTAATAATGACAATGTGTTGTTTGTGAACCACAGTGTAAAGTGTTGACCCATTCTGTGTGTCTTTACTGCCGTGGTATAAGTTGTACCCACTTTCTGTTTTTGCACTGAAATTTGTCACAAAATTCAAGGTATTTGCCTATGTTTTGTTTTATTGTCATGTTGACTGTTAATGTTACAGAGAATTTATAAACGTTATTCATTGTTGGACACTTGTGTTCCTCTTCTGCATCTGTGTGATGACGTCAACTCGACTATGACTTTAGTGGTGGATGACTCATTTTTTATACATACATACAGTGTTGAAGGAACTGCTTGAAAGGAAACTATATCAGGTGTGTGAAAGCAAAAACAAATGGTAGGCTTTCAGCAGGCAACACAGCCTCAGGTGTCGTGAAACACAAACAGGTTATTGTGGTAGCAAGGTGTTATCACACAGTGCAAAAAAAAGAAAACAAATCTCACAACTGGCAGCCTTCCTTGGCCAGGGCTCTGTGTCAGACAACAATAACTTTGGTGTGTGTCACCTCTCTCCATACCTGTCAACCCTCCCGTTTTGGCCAGGAAAGTCACGTATTTTATGTGGCTTTCCCAGCCAAGTTTTGAGTTCAACAAATCCCGGATTTTTCCCGTGTTCTTGAAATGGCAGTAATTTAGCAGGAAGAGGGTGTTACTCTCCCTGCTAATGTCCCACCCTGCACATTATCAGCACAAGCATGGTGGGACATTAGTAGAGATGGTCGAATTTTTGGACTTGTTAACTTTGTGAGCTGATGGCAAAGCCTCTGAAAATAGTATCATCCCCAAAATTGCTGGAGATGAACAGAAGGGCTCTAGCACATGTAGTTCTTGCATAAATTAAGTTCAAAGTCAAAATTTTGACTTGACGTTGGACTTCATTTATGCAAAAAAAATTGTTAGAGCCATACTTTTTTTCTTTCTGTATTTACCCAGGTTTTCTTTTTTAAAAGTTGACAGGTATGCCTCTCTCTTTCTTTCTCTCTCTCCTCCTTCCAACAGGTTCTGCTCACCTTATCATCAGCTGTGAGCTCATAGGCTGGTCCAACACCCAGACTAACAATCCACCTTGGACTACCATATGTAGTGTCTATGTAGAGCAATATACCACTCATCTAGGCTATTTAAAGACTTGTGTAGATAAATGTGATAGAAATCCAGGGCCAATGGATGTTGGACAGTGGACCAGGGAGATGGTTCAGATAATTTTTGGAGTTAAATATTTAAGCAGAGAAAGCAGTAGAGCTCATGTTATTTTTATACCACAGTCAATGTATATGAGACTGACTGTGGTTAAGTGTGTTAAATATTAAGGTCAATCATATGTGCTGTCGATTGGGTAAAATTTATGTTCTTTAGGAATTCATCAAACTCTTCCATCAGATTAATGGTTTATTCCACCTTTTGCTAGAGTTGATAACATTTTATGAACAGTGGACTTTGTGAGTTAAAGTGGACCGACCACCAGAAATCTATGTTTTTATGAATGGCACTAGAAGTGCCAATAATAGGGAGGAATGCAGTAAAAAAAAAACTCAAAAACGTACCTGTAATGACCATTTTAACAAGATTACCACTCAGCTTCCCTCACTTCCTGGTTCGCTGAAGGCAACACATGAAACTTTGGGTGCAATATCGCGGGTGGCCACTGGGGGGCTTTCCGTGATCTTGGGAATTTCCAAAGCAGATTACTGCTTCCTGTGACGTGCTGCCTATTTCTGCCTACAATGAACCAGGAAGTGAGAAGAGCTGCCAGATTATGTTCTTAAATTGCTTATTACAGGTAAGTTTTTTTTTCCACTGCATTCCTCCCTATTATTGGAACTTCTAGTGCCATTCATGAAAACATAGATTCCTGGTGGTAGGTCCGCTTTAACTGCAAAGCCCCTAAGAATGATATCACCCCCAAAATTCCTCTAGATGTTATTTCAGTCAACCTTGATTTTTATTGAAAAGGTTTCCACAATTCTCAACCTTTTTTCTTCTCGTCAGATATAACGATGAACCTTTTCATATGGGAACAAACTTGTTTTGCCTAAACATTGAATCTGGAAGAAGCAAAGTGTAATACTAGAACATATGTCAAATAAAAATCACATCTTCTTCTGAATCTAAGTTTGATACCCCTGCAATGTGGTCTGCCAATTCATGGCTAAAATTCCCATGTTCTTGATGATTAGTGATGGCCGAACAAACATGTTTGCCCTCCTTCTCGCCGGCGGACAGTATAGGTGTTCGACCCGCCCTGTTCGCCGGCGAGAAGGAGCCCTCTATTCTTCCTCTGGTGGGATCATTAGCAGCGAGATCCCGTCGCAGGAAGAATATTTCACTGAAGACCGGCTAGAGAACCCGGTCTTTCAGTGAAAAACCGGCTTGTAAACCCGGATTTGACGTCAGTGACATCACATCCGGTTAGCACAACCAGGAACTATGCGTTCCAGGTGCCGGATGCCGGTTACTGACGTCATATGCGGGTTTTCCGATTCAAATTCCCCGCCTAGAGGCGGGGAATTTAAATCTGTCCTCAAACGGGCGGACGGGGGACTTTTTTAAAAGTCCGCTCCGCCCGTTCACGGATGGACACGGCCGAAGTTCGGCCTTCACTGTTGATGATGTTCTTGCTGCCAAGTGGACAATATAGTATATGACAGTTTGAAACTTGCATTGACTGAGGTCTTCAGACGTACTCATTTTTCACAAATGCTATTAAATGTATTTTTCTCTTTTTTATTGAATGTTATACCTGAAATATTTGATAAAAAGGGAATGAACCAAAACCTTTGTCTACATCAGTGGTTCCCAAACTTTCCTTGCAGGCCCCCC
>CM070034.1:35863156-35875637 GCA_036250615.1 Ptychadena robeensis | reverse complement strand
CGAAATCGAATATCGAATCGGTCCACGAAAAATCGCAACGTGTATGGGTACCTTTATAGTAGTGGTGTATATAACTAAACGCCTGACCCTGTATCAATGCAGCCCAGATGACAATCTCTGCCACACTCTTCACCTATAGACAAGCTTTCGCTCAGCATCAGGAGGCTAGTTTCTCCATCCCAGCACTTAGTTGCCCAAGATCCTATGTGTGCAAAGGATGCTGTCTGGGTAGAGGGACTGACAAAGGGCGAACAGCAACCATTACAGTATAGACACAGTACCAGACAAGGGGTCAGAGTCCAAATAACGTATCCAGAAGGAGTAGACAGAAGAATAGCCAAGTCCAAGTTGGGGTAGGACAGGCGGCAGTCAAAGAATAACCAGTAAGAAGCACAGGTCAGATAACAAAATTCTAGTAACAGATCACACCCATCAGTTGAATATGCTATCACAGCCAGGGCCGCTATGAATTATCCAGGTTTATATAGGGCAGGAAGTGCTAAAGGCTTGCTACTGGGTGTACCCTGTTTCTCCGAAAAGAAGGGATCCCTTGAAAATAAGGCACCCTTAAATTTTTGCCTCATGCTGAAATATAAGGCATCCCTGTGAAAAAAGCAAACCCGAAGATACGGTACTGTAACTCTGGACCGGGAGGATCAGAGGGGGCAATCATATGACACAGGAGGATCTACTTAAGTGATCCCCCACCATGATACCCCAGTGCTATATTCCTCTTCATAGATAAATAAGACCTCCCCCTAAAATAAGATGTAGCGCATCTTTGGGAGCAAAAATTAGTCACTGTCTTATTTTCGGAAAAACGGTAGTAGATCACCTGGCAAGGCACTCTAGATCTCCCTTTGCCTACAAGAGGAGGACATAAAAAACCCGGCATGGATTTGGGAACCTTGCTGCTGTGACAACATAAGGTGACAACAAAGATTATGCAATCCACCTTGTCGGGCCAACTGTACAGCTATGATGAAAGAAGAAACGAGAGGACATACCATGTCCTATGGCCCTGACAATAACGTTAATTTTAAATACAAATGTAAGGGGGAAACCTGGTAGTGTAGTATTACACTCTGACCCACGGTGATGCACATAGCTTTCGTATGTTAGACTATAATTGCATCAGCTCATTTATAGACAGACTATCATCTTTTAATTGTTATAATATAGCAAACAAATCCTAGGTTTATGTATAACTCTTGACTAAGCACATCTGGATGTTACAAATTATGTTTTAGAATCTTTCTTCAGCAATGGTGACTTCACTTATAGAAAGTTTTCCTATTAATAAAACAGCAGTTACTATCACTCTCTATAGAGGTGGTCATCATTATAATTCCACTAATGAGGCACCCTGTCTATCTATGAATTATTCACTTCCACTAAGATCTATGACATTTACTATAACTTTTTGTTGCTGACATGAACCTTAAAAAAAGTATTTGTGAGTTAAGTTTTGAGAGTAAATATGATCATTTAACAGGGGCATTTTAAAAAAAAGGACACACATACTTTTTGTACTTTTTTATACAATATATTTTATGTTTGATATACTAAAGCAGATGTAGAGCATTTTCATATAGAGATGGTCGAATTTGTTTTCCAAAATTCGACCATTTTGATCATTTCAATTTAATTGCAAAGCCCCATATGGTATCATCACCAAACTTTTTGCAGATGCACAGAAGGGTTGGGGGTATACTACAAAAAGTATGTCTCTAACACAAATAGTTTTTGCACAAATAAAGTTCAAAGTCAAGTCAAAATTTAAAAAATTGGAATTTTGACTTTGCTTTTGAACTTACTTTATGCAAAAACTACATGTGCTAGAGCCATACTTCTTTTTTTCAAATGTTCCCACATCCCTTCTCTACATCTCCAGCAATGTTGGTGATGATACCCTTTTCAGAGGCTTTGCAATCAGCTCACAAAGTTAGCAAGTCGAAAAATTCATGGCAAGTGTCACTTAAGCCTAGTGAATGTGGGGAGCATCACTTTGCCCTCGATATAAAACCTGGTAAAATTAATCAACTTTTCTTCTACCAAAACCATGTAATATAAGGACCTTTCTAACTCTTCCAATCACTATTTATTCTGTCAGAAAGGACCCGGAAGCTGATATCGACTGGGGAGTCATCCAAAGCAGTGCCCCTTAAGCTGTCACCTAGGGTGGCTACTCTGTCCATGCCCCCACCCCGTTCGAGATCTGCTCCCCTGTAACACACAATGTCATGCGAGACAGGTCACATGAACGTTGGTATGGATGGTACGACACAGGGGATCAATATCTCTGGAAGTCATGGTGTTTGGCTGCACCCATCGATATAAGGTCCCCATCTATGTCGCATCATCCATACCAAAGTTCATGCGACCTGTCCCGCATGACATTGTGTGCTACAGGGGGAGCAGATTTCGGCAGAGGGCATTGAGACCGGAGGAGCATGGACACTGTAGCCGCCCTAGGTGACAGCTTCACAGGCACTGCTTTTCATGGGTCCCAGGGAGCACATATCAATGAAGACCAGGGGGGCATGGACACAGTAGCCACCATAGGTGACAGCTTCACAGGCACTGCTTTGGATGACTCGATATCAGCTCCCCCTGGAAGGGCTCCCCCAGTTGGTCATTCTGTGCTACAGGGGGAGCAGATTTCGACGGGACACCGGCACTGCATAGTTTAGATCTAAAGGAAATATAGGAAAGCTTAACACAAATACATAGATGTAAAGATCTTGGGCAGGTAAGTAGGGCAGCGAGACAAGACTACGCTGCTCTGGAGCTAAACTCATAGTACTGAGAGTATGAGAAAGTTAGACCATTATTATTTTGTTACTGAAAAGAACATATATAACTATATTTGCTGGGAGTGGGATGTCTCCTGTCTTTGCAACCACCACAGTGCATGATAATGTGTGGCATACTGCCTGTTAATGTGCATGCGGTTACCCTCTGCAATTGTGTAAGGGGACCTCCAGGAGAAATATGCAGAGGTAATTTACAGGATTTTATATTGTATTCTCAGAACTACGTAAAACAATAAAGGGAACGGTTGATGTATTATGCAGTGCGCCACTATGAGAGTAATAAAATGCATACAGAAAATGGGTAGGAGTGCGTAATTGCCTCTGGTGTCCTGTGTTTTAAACGTAATAAGAAGCTCACTCTTTTCCTTTTAGAAGGTGTTATGTAATATATTCTTCATTTACAGCTGAATCCACAGGACATTTGTACAGGATAGTAACACATGTCCACAATGTGCTATGCTATAAATAAGAGTGATGAGGTAGAACTGCGATAATATTAAACTCCTTAATCACAATGACTGAACCACAAGGAAACATAGACTTGGACGAGGGATGCTGGGAAATCAATGAGCTTCCTCTTATTTGGTTTATACTGTCACCAAAGATCAATCCCTCTTTATAGTTTGGATATTTCTTATCTGCTTGATTATAAGGTGTAGTTGTAAGTCATCAGAATTGTGACTTTGCTGAAACTGGTGTGACATGGTGTTTTATGTAAAGGTAGCCATACACAGAGCAATTGTCCCTCGATAGATAATGGGATTGGCCGAGAATTTAGCGACTTGTCAGATCACTGTGCGATCCGACATGCAGGAGATTTCTGGTCGATCTCACCAGATGGGCTCACCGAATATCGGCCAAGCGACCGCTGATCAGATGAAAAATCAGACTACTGTATGGCTACCTTAATGTTTAAAGCATGAGGCTTTTTTTCAAATTTGTAATAACACTTTAGATCTACCCATAGGCTTCAGCTACCCATACATGTATGGATTCCTATGCGTTCTGCCAGCGAGTGATCACAGCGTGGTGCCATGCTGTCAGCCATCCACCGAACATATAGGAATCGCAATTGATCCCGTAAGATATTTTGAATGGGGACTGCACGGCAGTCGATCGTCTACATTTTGGCCTGCAGATGTATACATGTATGGGGGCCCTTCGGCTGAACATAGTCGAGTACGTTGAGCCTCTGCACCGGCGAATGTGTAAACTGATCATCTGCCAAGCAGGCAATATTAATGTGCTACGTCGGGACACCTTCTAACCGTATGCGCTTAGCAGAGGGGTCCCGAGGTAAATGGAGACAAACCCTAATAAGCAATGAAAACTAAATTGCAATGTCATCTGGATGGTATTGTACTTTTATACTCTTATATTACTTATATTCTACAAATCCAGATAAAATTTTTTACATTGAGCTGACTTGTAAAAACTTATAAATATATAGCATTGGTCTCATTTCTTCCTGGCTGGTTATCATGAGCAATGGTTTCACTTCAGCTGGACTTTTCATTCATTACACAGAATTGTCCTTTGGAATTTACATACAACTGACCAAAGACTTTGTGGGTACCATGAAGTGACAGTGGTCATGCAAGTTACTAGAATGGCTACATGAATAGAATAGATGGATCATTATGGTATATCTATGGAAAGAACACGTAACAACAATGAAATACAAAAAAATGTGATCTTGTGGTTATCTAAAATAAATCACTACTACATGCTATTTAGGTTACCTACATCACAGATGTCCATTTCAATTTCCAATTGTCATCTTATGTAGCTGTGGATATTGCATGCAGAACCCACGTTTTATGCATCTTATAACCCACCAAACACCTTTAGATAATTCTATACAATTTCCATTAGATCTACCAATAACTACCCTGTTTTCCCAAAAAATAAGGCATCCCCCGAAAAGAAGGCATCCTTACATTTTTGCCTTCACGCTGAAATAGCTGAAATATAAGGTATTCCCCAGAAAATAAGGCACCCCTGAAGACACGTTACTGTAACTCTGGACAGGGGGATCAGAGGGGGCAATCAAAATGAAAAGGATCAGAAGGAGTTACTAAAATGGTAATCCCCCTCTGAGTCTCCTGTGCCATTTTGACCCCCCCCCCCCTCTGATCCCCCTGTTTCATTTTAAGCAATCCCCCCACCCTGATACCCCAGTGCCATATTCTTCTTCATGGAAAAATAAGACTTCCTCCGAAATTAAGATGTAGGGCATCTTTGGAAGCAAAAATTAATATAAGACACTGTCTTATTTTGGGGAATGCAGGGTTATCCCTGATAGAATACATAGTGATTGGAAGGGTTAGAATGGTTTTGGTAGAACAAAAGTTGATTGTACAGAAATTGTATAGAAAGGTTGTAGGGTATATGAGGGCTTCAATGAGATTATCAATGAGACTCAGAAAAAAGTGATATTAGCATGCAAATTGCATCTGAGCCAATCATTCTCTGTAGCTCCCGAGACATTGTTAGTCTGCACGCAATAAGCATGCTAAGATGGAGGTTTTTTTTATCTTATTGATCAGTACTAGCAACCTGCATTGTGTGTATACAATTGCCTATGTAATACCACCCAACAAGCACATAGTCTTGAAGTCCAGATCTGCCCACTGTTCAATTAAGTTATATCTTCTTAGAAACAGATGAAGTTCAGATTGCAAACCTGGACCTTTCCAAACAAATATATGATATTCTTCTTGTATTAGAAAATACAATATATTTGTACAAAAACACAATTTTTGAATGGGTTTTGTGTATCTGGTTCTCAGTAAAGTCTACTCAAGATTTAGGGTTTAACACAGATGTATTCATTTATCACTAATGACTTTACCCTGCCCACCTTATAATGGAAAGGCAGCTTGTTACTGACACATGATTCCATAGTGGCCTTAGCTGGTAGGAAATACAGCTTGATGTTTGAGAAACTGGTATAGACAGAGAAAACAACAAAGAAACCTATAACCTATCCTTCATTTGATCACTTTGAATATTTTCAAACCATGGACTCTTGTTCCTAGCACCATTAATCCAACACAGCCCACTCCTAAAAGACTTTTCCGCTAAATTATCAGTTTGTCATCTGCTGTGATGATTCCAGAATTGCATGGGATTTTCATCGAGTCTGAAAATGCCCGCAATTATAATGGAACTGTCAATCTAAGGAGAAAGAGGAAAATGTTTCAGTTTTCTACTGGTAAAGAAATGAAGAAAAGGGGTATGTCCATTTTTTTTCTACCTATGATACTTTTGTTGTTCATATGTTTCTGGATCTTTCTCCAGAATACTGTTATTATCGACTTGTTGTCTTTAAATGTGCATGCCTTGTTAAATGTAAACGCCCCCACACAACTTACAATCTTCCCATTTCTGTACAATCACCTTTTGCTTCTACCAAAACCATGTAATATGAGGACCTTTCTAAACCTTCCAATCACTATGTATTCTATCAGGGAGGACCCGGCACTACATAGTTGTTGGTAGATCTGAAGAAAATTCTATGGAGTGATTTGAAGGTGTATGGGGGGCTTTATACGGGAAACTTAAAATGGCTTATTTGCTGCAAGGGAAATGTAGTATGCAGCATTCTGTGTAGGATAAATTATATTTAATAAAACTTTTTCCAAGAAAAATGTTGTGGCTGCTGAGCTAGCTAAATTGATTGCAATTGAGTCGTTGACCCTGGACAGGTCTGCATGTTTGGGAAAGTTCATAATAAAACTCCTCAGTCGTGAACTATATGCTTGTATTTAATGCTGGTGAGTTGAGTCTGAGGATTAGCATGACAGCCAGGCAATTTATTATGTTTCCAATAAAGATTGGTTCACAGCACTCCAGTTTATGATTAGGATAGCGGGAGATCGCTAAGGTGGGGACTTTGCCTTAGGGCTTGTTTCCACTAGAAGCGGAAGCCCGCGGCGCGGCTGCATCCGCGCCCATTCACTTCAATGGCGCTGGTCCCCTGTCCGCGGAATCGCGCGGACGGCCGCCTAAAAACTCGGTCGACCGAGTTTTTAGGCGGCCATCCGCGCAATTCCGCGGCCGCCCACCACTGACTGCGGCCATAGGGATGAATGGCCGCCGCTAGAAACCGCATGAGATGCGGTTCTTAGCGGCGGCGGTCCTTAGCGGCGGCAGCCGCACCGCGGGCTTCCGCTCAAGTGGAAACTCAGCCTCAGGGAGCTGTCCCATTTTTTTTTTGTTTGTTTTTGTTTTTAATTCACCCACCCATGATTTTCTTTTGGAATCTTAAGTTTAAAATAAAAAAAAAAACTTGGATAAACAGACCTCTTGCTTGAGCTTCTATCCTAAATACTCCAGTTATTCGACCTTCACCAATAATGAAGCCGAATACAATGCTTCAGTTATTTTAATAATCTGTGGTACCGCAACTCTAAAGCAGGGTACAGAGGGCTCGATATTGGAGCCATTGGATGTTCCCTGCAGTAGCGTGATGACGTCATCACGCTGCTGTCTCTGCTCTGCTCTCTCTCCAGCTCAGCTGATGCTTTGCATGGAGAACTGTGTTTTCCATGTTAAGCAACGGACATCGGCCGCATATTATATGGGCCAGATAGATGGCCGTGAGCGCGCATGGTGCTCGAAGCGGCATTTGATCTGGCCCATATCTACATGTCTGTACCCTTCTTAAATCAATTAGACTTCCATTGGCTGGGTCTATAGGAGCCATATACAATGTTCACTATTACATTTTTGTAAAGACATGACCTCGTTTACTGTAAAGGGAATGCAAGAACGTGACCATAATGGAATTCCGATTGGTCATGTGAACTGCTCCAAAAACATCTTCGAAGAATGATGTATAGTAACGGGTCTTGGTATCTACTCTTTAGAACAAAAGTGGTATAAGTGAGTGAAAACCTAGAAGAAAATTCATGTTGATTGCCTGGGAAATCATAAGGGCATTACTTGGCATCTAAGCAGGTTTACATCTACAAAAAATCATCTGCAGCGTAAATAAGAGAATATGATAAAAAATAAGGGATTATGTATTTCCCCACTTCATCACGTGTCAAAAATCTGTATTTTTTCAATGCCCCTCTTGTATCTGTATGTGTGCTGTTTGTACTGCTAGTTTAAATATTCTGTAATGTTCTGCTAATCTCTCTACATTATGTCCTCTTCATATTCCTGCTGCTGTTTCTGCTCAGATTCTCATGTCTCGCAGCATTGTTCCTCTGGGCATTTTATTGAGCATATGTTCAGCATTGAAGTAGCCAGCTAAGTGTTCTGTATTTTAATCTGTGTTTATATTGCGGTGTACTATAGTATGGAAATGCGTGTTTTTTTTTTGTTTTTTTTTATGTCTTTGCATTCAAAATTGTTGGTCCTCCATATTTGTAGAGGCCTCCATACACCTTACAATGTAACCATACAATTTCTGTACAATTAACTTGTTCTTCCAAAACCATGTAATATGAGGACCTTTCTAATCCTTCCAATCACTGTTTTCACTGGAAGGACCCAGCACTACATAGTTGTTGGTAGATCTAATGGATGTATGGGGGGCTTTAATGAGGAAAACTATATTCCTTGGTTGGTATATAAAGTATTGTTTGTGTTTGCCTTTTGGAACATTCTATCCTGGCAGTTAAGCCTGATCATTTATTTGGGGAGGGTGACTGACTGTGTTGGCATGGTGGCTCAGCAGCTAGCTTGCATCAATTGAGAATTGGGCGGGGATCCTAGCATGTGTGTACCTTAAGGTGTTTGTATGTTCTCCTTCATGGTTTCCTCTAGACACTTAATTTCACACTCCAAAAATATACTGGTACGTTTTCCCCCAAAATTTTCCTTTCAAGGCATAAAGGCCCCATTACTCCTTACAATCTTTCCATTTAATTTCTGTACAATCAACTTTTCTTCTACCAAAACCATGTAATATGAGGAGCTTTCTAACCCTTTCAATCACTATGTATTCTATCAGGGAGGACCCGGCACTACATAGCAGTGATAGAATACATAGTGATTGGAAGGTATATATCAGGGAGGACCCGGAACTACATTGTTGTTGGTAGATCTAATGAAAATTGTATGGAGTGATCTAAAGGTGTATAGGGGGCTTTAGTATTACTTGGACTGTCATTTCACTATGGTAGGGGCATTCAACTGTGAGCTCCTCTGAGAGACCTTTTATGTTGAGCATGATCTTGGTTTGTCTTCTCTAAAGCACTGTTGGAGGTACCGTATATGTTTGAATAAAAGCTGAATTTTTCTGCACCTGAAATGTATTAAAAAAAATTTATTTCGGGTCAAGAAATGAAAATCTCTGCATTTTGTAGGAGGGCTTTGAGTGAATTGCAAAGCCCCCGAACATGCTATCATCGCCAAATACTTTTTTTCTTTACAATGTTTCCACAACCCTTCCCTACATCTCCAGCAATTTTAGTGATATCATGTTCAGGGGCTTTGTAATTAACTTACAAATCTGCTGAATTAAATAACATCTCCTAGCAAAAGCACATTTGCTGTGCGTTTCTGAGATTTAGCTGCTGCATTTCCCCCCTAGGCTTATACTCGAGTCATTCAGTCTTTCCAGAATTGTTTCTAACATAAGGTACCTTGGCTTATATTTGGGTCGGCTTATACTCAAGTATTTATGGTAAATGCCAGATCATTATCTCCTTCCTCAAGGAAATCTTATAGGTCATAAGCATTGAAATAAAAATAAAAAAGTTACACTAGGCTGACACTGAGTCAGTTGACCTGATCTGTGCATGTGCAGACATTTGACAAAAAGATTTCTAGAACATTTTGTATGATTTTATATTTTAGTTGAAAAGCCCAAAAAAAATTACATGTGTATTTGATAGGAAAATACACCTTTTCATGAATTGCATGCATTCCTGTTTAGCTACCAGGTGAATTAGGAAAGAACATAGCTGATGGCCTACTCATACTTTAACCTCCCTAGAGCCCTGCCCATACCAGTGACGCTGAAGAGGGCCTTGCCATAGACCTCCATGTTAAAGGAGGGGCATCAGCTTTCCAGCCCCATTAATGATGCCGTTGTCGTGGACAGGCAGGGGGAGGGCAGGAATTTTAAACAGAGTGCAGTGTGCTGCGATTGCCCATACCGTGCTGATGGGTGGTTTTATCTTGTTCTCTCGATCCCACCTCCTCTAGCATTTGGGATGAACACACAGTGGACAAACTGGGTTCCTCTCCAACTCTAGGAAGGTTAAAAGTGGCCATTGTTGGGCCTGAGGTTCAAATGCAGTCAATGGCCTACGCAAGGTAGACGCCATTTTAAACCCCCGCTCCCTATAAATGGTACTGTTTCTAGGTATACACAGAGCTCCTACTGCGGCCATGTGTTCTGGCTGCTTCATCATGCAGGTTACTCCTAATATCAGGAGGCAGCATTAAGGTGTGGGGAATTCTTACTGAGGGTCCATTCACACTACGAGCCCTGTGCTTGTGCTGCTGTTTTTTCTCAGTGACGCCAACTCTATCAGGTCTGTTGCCAGTGAAAAACCTGCATTTTGCATTGCTTGCGTCTCCCATGCAAATGTATGAGAGACTCTGCATCTGCAAAAACTGCGTACAGCAGGGTGTTGAGGGTAACGTGCAGGATTGTGCATTGCTGTAAATGCAGGGCAAGTGTGACAGGTACACAGGTCAACACTAGCTGTGCTGCTTTTCGGTATTGTGACGTCTCCAAATGCCATAGCTTGGGGAATGGTCAGGACTGGGGTTGGGGAAATATGTGGCTGGACAGCTGGGAGTACTACACTTCCCAGCAGAATTAGTGGGAGCCCTTATCGTACATATGGCAGTTAATGCTTTACAATAATCATGCCAAGTATGTGTGAAGGAAGAGATCTCCCCCATGGTATCCTCCATTTACATTGAATGTTAACAGTTCAAAAAATGTCAATTTGAATGTTCCCCGCATGGTTTCATCTCAACCCGATCCTTTTTTGGAAAAAGTATTGACACCCCTGCTTGGAATGGAAATGTAAACCATGGATCCCATACTGTACATAATAAACCTATATATAATGTAATTTAATATATTTCAATTGTAAAGCTGCGTGTTTTAGAAGACACAAATCATTTTGTTTTAATGCAGACTTAAAATGACTTTCTTCTGCGAAGGTTAACACATTTATCTTGTTTGACGCTTGGGAATAGGCTGAGCTTTTTCTAGGAAACAAAACACAATAGTGTGATACCACTGACGCACTCGTCTCATGGCCGCCTGTTTTTCTGCCTCTGAGCTATGTGTGTGTATGAATGCACAGAGAAAAATTTTTCAAATCAAAATATTTAAAACGTGACTCATGCATAAAGATGGAGTGTTTAATATAGGCGCATGCACATCGCAGCTGCACTGATGAGGACAAAGGGCTTTCTTACTGAAGAAGCTGAAAGAAGTGATGCTCAGAATTGGAATAATTGTTATTATAGTAAACTGTAGTCCTTGCTTGAGCACTTAAATGTATTGTATTTCTTTTTTACAGTAACACAAACTTTGAACGTGTATTGGTCAACCTTTTTTGTTTTTCGTATATGAAGGCCTCAAAAAGGACGATTGCTCTGCATAGCGAAGAGCCTTTTCACACTATAAGCGTTTTTGTTTTTTTTTTAAAGGCATGTTTTTCTGCATATACACAAAAATGCATGCGTTTTTCACATTACATCTGCATTTGCGTTTTGCATTTGCGTTTTTGAACAAATCAATCAAAAATGCATACAGCAGAGTGTTTTAAAAAACAAATGCGGAAACACTTCTTAAAAACGCAATGCATGCAGTGTGAGAGGTAACATTTGGTTGCCTATGTAAAACCGTGCAGTAAAAAAACACATACCTTTTTACAACGCAAAGCATAGCGTGTGAAAGGGCCCTTACAGCCTATTTCTCAGATGATTGAGGAGTTAAATGGCCTAAGGTACCCATTCACACCAACTTTTGTTAAGTTGATCTTCCATTAGATCAACTTGTACAATTCAAATATTGATTGTCAGCCTAAAGCTGGGCATACACCTCACGATTTTCCTGCAATCGTTTTTTAATCCGATCGCCCATCCGATTCCAGAATCTATTTTAATTTGTGAAAACTATCACAAACTGCAACATACCATGCATTCAATTTCTGGGCGATTCTATCCTGAAAGTCTGTCTTGCACGCACACATTTATGGGTTTGGAGTGGTGTTAGCTGAAGAACTGGCCAGTGACCAAACAAAGGTCATTTCCACAAGAATCATAGATGGATCGCTTAAAACGATCGCATGAGACAACTAACAGCACTCCATTCATGTGCTTTTCAATAAAATTATCAATCCGAACGGATTTGTGCATGATCGTTTTTCTGTCAGATTTTTAGCAAAATCGATCGCTTTTGGCATGCATCAATTTTTATCCAATCCGATCGCGCGATCTATTTTGATAAACGATCGCACTAAAATTGAACAGAAAATAGTTACGTGTATGCCCAGCTTAAGGCTGTGTTCCCACTTAACGCAAATCGCTTAATCGCCTACACTACTTTCAATTGTCTGAAAATCGCCACCTCAGGCGATTAACTGCCAGCGCAGGCGATTACTGGGAACATAGCCTAACATACAGGGAGTGCAGAATTATTAGGCAAATTAGTATTTTGACCACATCATCCTCTT
>CM070034.1:35849248-35863056 GCA_036250615.1 Ptychadena robeensis | reverse complement strand
AGCTTTGATATTAATGAGTTTTTTGGGTTCATTGAGAACATGGTTGTTGTTCAATAAAAACATTATTCCTCAAAAATACCACTTGCCTAATAATTCTGCACTCCCTGTAGGTCTGTAGTACCACCACATAGTTTTGAGCATGGATAAAAATATCCCCTTCAAACTCTTGGTGGCCCTTCCTTCTGCTTCTTCTTTTTTTTTTTTCTCAGTAAAGTGTATAATTTTAGGCTCTTTAGGTCGTGATTCCATGTTTCCAAGAGGCTTTGTTTCAGCCTTAATGCTGATAAATATTTACCAACAATTCTTTGTTCACTTGTTTACTTCCACATGTAATCGTTAGCAGTAGAGATATATCCTAGTTTAACTTTTCCTTGGCCATCAATGTTCACTAGCCATTCATTTTCTAAAGAAGGAACACTGGTAAAGAATGGGCTTTTTGGTGTATTTGCTAGTAAATCATGTGAAAGGCAAACTAACATTAAATGGACGGATATCCTGTGAACACTGAAAAAGGAAATGGGATGGAGAGTTTTACAAAGTATCTTCCTATTTGTAAGGCAATTTTCAGTGGAGGTTCAGGACATGCCAGAAAAAGTGTGCAATGTAGAGACCTTCTACGGAAAGCCAAAAGAGGGATAGGACAGGTCAGTCCTTCCTATTTGGAAAAGATTGGTCTTCATGGTGATTGTGCGATCATCATATGATCACCAATGTATAGAGTGCAATTAATAATCATAAGATCCCACGTCCCGTTCCGAACGACCATGCTCAGTTAGGATGAGGGGGTACAATCTACCATTTATTCGACACTACATATCCAGTCAATGCATTTTGCCAGTAAATTGGCTTCATGAGTACATTTATAAGTTGCAAATATTCACTTCCTGGCCAAAAAGGTCTAGGTTCAGCAAAAGAATGTGCTCCAAGTATGAGGTCAGCGGACTACCTGAATATACTGAATGACCAGGTTATTCCATTAATGGATATTTTCTTACCTGATGGCATGGGCATATTCCAAGATGACAATGCCAGGATTCCTTGGGCTCAAATTGTGAAAGAATGGTTCAGGGAGCATGAGACATCATTGTCACTCATGGATTGGCCACCAGAGTCCAGACCTTAACCCCATTGAGAATCTGTGGGATGTGCTGGAGAAGGCTTTATGCAGTGGTCAGACTCTACCATCATCAATGCAAGAAAAATAAATTCAACAATGGATGGAAATAAATCTTGTGACCATATGATGCCACAGCAAATAGGTGCTGTAATCGATAGGCGGTCAAATTTTTTTTTTTTTTTTTTTTTTTTTTTTTTTTGTGGTGTCTTTTTTTTGGGGGGCAAGGCAGTGTATGTTATCAGTCGATCTACAATTGATGACTATAGTAAATATATATGACTGTTTATGGATGGTTATGTGGCCAGGCGAGAGTTAACACATGTATCTGGGGTCCCTCATAAGCATGTACTAAATCAGAAATGGTAATCACTCGGCTGCTTCTTTTATTAACAGGGCTCAAAGGAAGTCCGTTACAATAAAACTGTCTATGGCTTCAATATGCATGTAAATTATTTTCGTAGACTATCATTGTGGATTTGTCTTAAGTTCTGCTTCAAGGTAAACCTATGTGTTGGTTCTAGATCTCTATATCCTACATAGAGGTGGGTATAATGATGAAAGTAACAAAGCTAGGTCTTGTGATGGTAACAGAGCTGAAGTTTTTGATATTTTTAATGAAAGGAGACTCATGTTTTTATTTTGGTCTTGGTTGTCTGTTTATTAATAAATATAGGGAAATGCTCTGCCTTCAATGGACTAAATGAAGATTTTTCTATTGGCTTAGAGTTGTTGACCAAGATATGTGTGGACATTAGTAAAGCTCTACAAGGTAACACATTAATCCATCAATATTTCAGTAGACCTTTGTAAATAATGCATCTAGTTTCAGTAGGATTGCCTGGTGGTAATTAAGGATAAAGGCTTTCCTTTGTTATGTTATGCCTTTTGGTTCACATCCAGCCTCTCTCTGTATATTTTAGTCACCTTTTCTAATGTTTTTATTTAAGAGATACATTAGATTTTTTCCAATATGGTCAAATCTATTGTAAAGTGCATTCATTACAAGTATTTGTATTCATATAGTTGCAGTAATGCATGGTGGATTTGTTTCAACACCCAGTACCCACCAGCATAACCACTTATCGGCACCTTAGGATGGATAGTAGTGATGGCCGAACATCGTCCACTTGTTCGTGGCCAATCGCCAACTCCAGGGGCATGTCTGTGTTCCTCACAGATGCTGGTGGTGTGGGTGTTCCATCGGCCGAATGTTTTTATTTTTTTTATTTTAGACCCCTGCGTGGCTGATCCGGCCGTCGTAGGAATACCCACACCACCGGCGTCTGTGAAGATAGTTTTTTAGATCTGGCATGTGCAGATAGTGTGGTTCAAAAAAAATTTACTTGGCAGACGCTGGCGGTGCGGGTGTTCTTTGGCCAGCTGGATCTTTTTTTAAGGCCCCCATACAACTTACAATCTTTCCATACAATTTCTGTACAATCACATTTTGTTCTACCAAAACCATGTAATATGAGGACCTTTCTAACCCTTCCAATCACTATGTATTCTATCAGGGAGGCCACTATACTACACAGTTGTTGGTAGATCTAATGGAAATTGTATGGATCGATCTTAAGGTGTATGGGGGGCTTAAGGTCCCTGCATGGCTGATCTGGGTGAAGATGTAACACTAGAATTTTGTTCGCGATCAACACTAGTGACCCATTGACCTACACATAAGCTACCTCCTAGATGAGGATGACATCCGTGAGCAAGTGTGCACAAACAAATGCATGTGCATGATCACTTTACGTTCCTATCATGGGTAACTTCAAGTTGTAGTAGGTGGGCTAAAGCATCTGATGTTTAAATGGGGTTCATGGTTTTTAATGGGTAAAGGAGGGCCTACATTGGCCATGGGCAGCTTAAGGCGAGAGGGCCAAAACCGGCCTGTTTAGTCCTTTTTTTTATTTTATTTATTTATTTTTGTCACCTTGGTTTCAAGATGCTTTTGCTCCCATCTGCTTGTTCCCTGCAATAAGTGAATAGAACACATAGAGGATAATTGCTGGGATTGTTTCCTCGAGGCCGTAGTTTGACTGCAATAGAATGTTTAATCTTCTCTATAAAAGGCTTCTATTTTTAGAAACTTTTTTTTTTACTATTATTATTCCCGTTCTGGCTATGAGGACTTTGAACACCTATGCCAGGCGGACCTTACAGACTCTTGGTCCGGTCCCTCTGTCCGTTTTAAGAACAGCTTGTGGCCCACGAGTCAAAAATATATATATAGAAACGTTCACTGTCCACCTTGAACGATCGATCAAAATGTGGTCGAATCGACAGGAGAATCGATCATACAGGATTCTGGCATGTGTTACATTTTTTATTTATTTTTTTGGAACTATTGTTCGCCTCGTGTATGGGGACTTTTAGTCAGCATCTTTACTTTAAACCCCCCATACACCTTTAGATCATTCCATACAATTTCCATTAGATCTACCAACAACTATGTAGTGCCGGGTCCTCCCTGACAGAATATGTAGTGATTGGTTTGGAAAGCTCCTCATATTACATGGTTTTGGTTGAACAAAAGTAGATTGTACAAAAATTGTATGGTGACTTTAGTTAAACTAAAACCATATCGTATTTTTACTTAATTGATCTTAACCTGTCAAATATTTGTAATTGTTAAAGAATGCAGTAGCTTTTGTAGTATGGTAATTTGAAGGCCCTATCCTATTGTAGAAAAGATTTGCCATAAGATCTGCTCAATTATTGAACCAAATGTTACGACTGAATGTTTTCACATAACCTTTTGGGGAATAAAGCTAGCCACACATGGTTTGATTTTACCGTTCAATCGATGTTTTTTTCATCGAAAATCAATCGGTTGAACATTAATCGATGTACTGCGCACTTAGTACAATCGACTATCGTTGAACGATTTTTGTAAAATCGTTGATTGAAAAGTGATCGGACAGGTTGGAAAATTTTTCTCTTCTTTTTTTTTTTTTTTTTATTTTTTTTGCTACTTCCAATTGAAACGAAAATCGTAAGAGGAATTCAGTCTACGATTTTGGATTACTTCGATTAACTTTTCAGTCGAAATTGAACAATAATCGTACTCCCCATGTGGTGTACATCAATTAAATTAAAATTGAGGTTCGATGCACATGTGCCATAATTGAGTACAGATCGATCGATTGATCCTACAAGTATCTGGCATGCCTAGAAAACCTGTCAGATATTTGTAAGATCTACGAAAACTTACCAACATGTCTGATCAAAAGTGATCGATATTTAACAAAAAGTGCAAGATTGTACCAGGTTATCAGGAATTGAATCCCGTAGGATTGACTTAAAAATCGTTTTAAGTCCATGGAACGGAAATATTGAAATGTGTAAGGCCAGCTTAATGCTGTCTTGTCTGGTGAGATACAGGAACCTTTCTCCATTGTAGACGGTGTTCCTCTAACTTGCTGTGCTCAGAAAAGCTCTGAAACACATAATGAAAATTTTACATTGAAATGCTTTTGGTAACTTTTGAACTCGTCTGCCGGAGTTTGGCTTTTTGCCTGGCGCGATGCTGCATAAAAGATCTAAGGGCCATTTTTAATTTGTTATGAAAGTGTTCTACTGAGGCTTTTCATATTAGATGATCTTTATTGATTTGTTTGTTTGATCTGACTATGAACACTTGTTCTGTTTGATACAGGAGACTGTGAATACTTAGACGGTAAGTAAGGCTATGTTCCCACAGAGGCGATTAATTGGCTCGCACTTGCGATTTAATCGTGTGCGGAAATCGGCGTTGATCACGTCCATGCAGTTGAATGGGCTTTTCCCCATGGGTGATTGCACGCAGCTATTATTCACCTTGCACTCGTGACTTTAATCGCGGGCGAGATTGACCAGGGGATTTTTATCTGTGATTTTTTTTTTTTTTTTATCACCCCCACTTTGAAAACATTTTAGTTTGTGTCCACACGTGAACAAGTCACGTCCATTCATATCTATGGGCATGATCAGAAGAAAAAAAAATGCGACTGCCTGCGATCAAAACACAGTGAGCCACAATTCTGATCACGAGCGGTCTATAGATTGCGCCTAGACATGATTGGACGTGATTTTTGTTCGTGTGTGGACACGATCTAAAATGTTTATAGTGGAGGCAATTAAAAAAAAATTGTGGATGAAAATAATCAAGCCAATCACGAGGGCTATTAGTCGCAAGTGCGAGGCGATTAATAGCCTATGTGGGAGCATGGCCTAAGGGATCCCTGACTTGGTGGTGTGCCAACCACTATTCTGCTATTGCAATCTGCTCAAAGTTTTCTTACCAATTTTAGAGGCCTGGACCCCAAAAACTGTGACTATACCTGCTATTGCCCCTTGTAGAAGCCTTGCTATCAGTGTATTAACTACTTGGTTATTATCTCTTTCAGGATATGGGGTGTGGTAAATGTAAGGAGGCAGATTCACACTATTTTTGCACATCAGATATAGAATGTGTAGATATGTATCTTGCTTACTATACCATGCAGCTGCCTACTGCTGTGCAGCATGCGGAATGACTGCTCACAACGCATGACTGCGCTGTTCCATGTTTTCTACCACATGCACTGTATGGCATGTTTACTCCATTGCATGGCCATAGAATGCACTTGTGTGCGTACCATGTGTAATGCACCAGCCTATGCTGGATTAATTCTGGGAATCTTGGATGCAACATATAGAAGGTATCATAGGATGGCCAGCCATGTCCCTACTCTAGAGGCCAAAAAGTAATCAACCAAAAACAAATGTATACCCAAAATACCCTCCACAATGCAAATCTACAAATGGATTGTGGCATATTATCTTAATTCATATTGTTGCTGTGGTAAACCTATGTTGCAGAAACGTTACAAGAATAAGTTAAATATTCAAGTTACTCTTGCTTTGTTTGATGCTGCTTGAGGCTACAGCAGGCGTGATGTTGATGGATCAGCTGAAGGAAAAGCTCTCTGCGTAAGGAAACTCTCAGCTTGTGGTGTTTTGTAAGCATCCATCTTACGGTTATACTCCATGGCAGATGAGAGTTTGATCACGCTTTTCTACCCTCTGTCTGATATCCTGAATTCAACTCCAGTTATTGGCTTGCCGAGATGATGAATGCCGAATCCTAAAACACAGTTGGCTTTCATTGTAACCAGGACGCAAGGCTCGATACATTAACACGCTTGGTCCACTTACTGCATTTTTCTTTAGTAATGGTGGACTTCGTTTTTATTTTGTTTGTTGCATTCTTTAGGACATATAGGATATAGGACATGTATTTTAAAAGGTGTTTTCTGTGCTTCAACCATCTGTGACTGGTGTGTGGTCAGTAAACAGTAGAGGAGACTTGTGTGCCCTTTCCCTCACCTATTCCAGTAATCCACTCAGATCTAACTGAAGCACTAGGGTCCAGTTAATCCCTTTAATTGGAGCCATAATAATCTGATCCTGCTTTTCTACAACAGTGTTTTGTCACTGGACCATTCAGTTGCATTTCATTCAGAGAGAGGCCAGAAAGTCCTGTGAATGGTGATTTTTACATGTATAAAGGTGGTACTGGTAGCAGTCCGATTAGTAAATTTAGAAATGTCTGGAATAGGTGATAATTCAAGGTAAACCCCTTCAACAAGATTCATATATATGTGGCTGGTGGCAAGTAATCTTTCCTGGATGTTTCTGCGATAAAACCTGTGTACCAGGAGTACTTGGGCAGAAGCATTCCCATTTCTGTAGAAGTCACCTGTAGTTTGAGCTACTTTGCTAGAGTGGTTAACCACCCTTGAATGGAGCTACGGTTATATGGGTGATATAACCCATGATGTCATGCAATAGAGTAGCCATTCAACTAAATCAAATATTAATGTTAATCTAAAATGAATGATGGAAATTTTGATTGTGGCTATGCTTACATTTACCTTAGCGAAGTTGTATGAATGCCGGCAGTAAACTTTACAGAGATCCGAGTTTAACATCTTTTGATCCAAGATTTTGTCATTTTGACATAATTATGTGAATCAGTGAAGTGTAAGCTAATGATGCTATTCACATACCTAATAGATGGAAACTAGCATATCACTGTAAAATGCTTGTGCATCCACAAAAGTTATCGGTCACTCCAACCTGCAGGGCACTGTCCATTGGGATCTGCTGGTGTCTGCTGAATCCTCCAGTGCTTTCCCATAGATGTAGCTTGCTGCGTCGATTTGAAGGCAACGGAGGCTCTTACCAGCAGATCCGCAGCTGTGACGGGCTGTGAAGACAGCCCTGCCAAAGCCCCATTGCTGACAATTGGCGGCTTGTGGACTCCAATAAAACCCCTGCGTTCAATGCAAGGGTTTTAACAGACAGTGGAGCCCAAGCCTAAAAGTCCAGAAAGACCACGCTCATGCCTGCATGTGCGCACACACACCCCTATTTGCTGAACTTCGTGTAGATCTTCCATTTCAGTCCTAAAAACCTCCAGCTAATTGTAACATTAACTATACTGGTGGTTTGCTAAACCTTTTGAATATCGTCCAAAAGTTACTATATTTCTCTTTGGTCAGGAGAGTTTGCTTGCCAATAAAGCACAGTAATGTCATGTTCCTTAAACCAGGTTTAGTTACTTTTGACAGTGTGGCAGGTGCCAATTTCTGCTGGAAAATGACGTCCGCAACTCCATAAAGCTTGTCTGCAGAAGGAAGCATGAAGTGCTCCAAAATCTCCTTGTAGACAGCTGCACTGTGAAGCACAGTGGACTAACACCAGCAGATGACATGGCTCCCCAAATAATCAGACTGTGAACACATCACACTGGACTTCGAGCATCTTGGATTGTGTCCTCTCCATTCTTCCTCTACGCTCTGGGTCCTTGGATTTCAAAATGAGATAAAAAAAATAGTTTACATTAGAAAAGAGGACTTTGGACCACTGAGCAACAGACCAGTTTGTTTTGTTCTGTGACCCAGGTAAGACACTTCTGACGTTGTTTGTTTAGGAGCGGCTTGACAAGAGGAATATAACATTTGAAGCCAATGTCCAAGATCTGGCTCCTGGCCACACTGCCAAAACCTGGTTCAATGGCCATGGGATTAATGTGCTTGACTGGCCAGCGAACTCGCCTAAACTGATCCCCATAGAGAATCTATAGGGCATTGCCAAGACAAAGATAAGACCCGAGACCAACCAATGCAGAAGAGCTGCAGCATCCTGGACTTTGAGAACACCTCAGCAGTGCCATAGGCTGATGGCATTCATACCACATTGAGGCAGTAATTGATGCAAAAGGAGCCCAAACCAAGTACTGAGTACACATGCATGTTTGCAAAGGTCCTGACATTTTTCAAACTTCAACCTTTGTTTTATTGATTTTCATGCAATATGCAAATTTTCTAATCTTTTGATGTTGGAATTTTCACAAGTTGTAAGCCGTAAACCTCAAAATTATAACCAAGGCTTGAAATGGATCGCTTTGCATGTAATCACTCTTTTTATGAGGTTAACCTTTTTATGTTGAGTTGGTAGATTTTTTTGAAAATCGCCTGTATGTTATTATCATTTATTTATATAGCGCCAACATATTACACAGTGCTGTACAATACATTAGAGATACAAACACACAGGTACAGGTATGACACAGGAGGAGTAGAGGACCCTGCCGTGACGGGCTTACAATCTAGTAAGTTGGGGAACAAGGTATACAATAGGGGGGTGGGACTGGCATGGTGGTGATGTAAGAAATGAGAAGATGGGTAGGAGAGACTGTTTGGAAGACTCTGGGACTGCCTACCTTACCAGAGGGAACTATAAATGTTGCACGGTGTAACAACGATCTTCCTTCCAAAAAAAGTGAAATGGAGCATTATGAAGTAATGCACTGTTGCACAGTAACAACGCAGTGGGTAAAAGTGTGAATGGTAGAACAGGTTATCTCTTACAACCAGTCTACCATGTGCTTATGCATAGTGTGCTGTATTGCGTTAACTGCAACAGTATTTTGTGCTCATGGCAACGGCAAAAGCATTGGGGATATTTAACACTGTATAGCAAGTCAGGAGGAATCAGAGAGTGGCTCATCGGTTTTGGCTTCAAGACATGACCTTTTTGAGATTTGAAAAGCATTCTATGAATTAAATATAAAGCAACAAATATTCCATGTGAAACAGTAGCTGTGTGTGTCCATTTATTATAGTTATAAAGGAATGTCTACAAATGGGACCGTTTCTGAGAAAACGGTCCCATTTTTAATAGCTGCATTTCCCATCTGATCCACTAGATGGTGCTCTCCAATAGCATTTATTTCTGGCTTTTTAATGTAACAATCTTGTGTGCACTGTGGTTTGGGATTGCTGCCTTTTTTTTTTTCTCTTTACTTTATTTTAGGGGTATATTTAAATCCTTGAGGCATCACAATGGAGCTCTGTTGAACACATTTATTCGAACCATACATGTGTATTGAACATATTTTATTTTAATGAGATTTGTAAGACTTATCTGGATAGAGGTACTCCTTCTACAGCACCATAGGAGCCAGAATTGGAAATTTGTTGTCACTGGTAATCATTGCATCAAGAATAAGAGCTCGGCCTCTGCGTACCTACTGAGATCTGCAGCTGCCTGCATCTGCCATCTTGAAGACGTTATTTGCCTGCACTATTCATACACTGAGTGTATATAGTTTTTAATGATTAAATCTCAGTTAATGCACTAGGTTGTGCGCCCCTCTGCTTTTGTTTTTCTTGTTAGTATTATATGGGTATTTCCCATATGACCTCTACTGGGATTAACCTCCCTAGCGCACTGCTGAGGTCCAGATTTTTGTACCAAAATTGCACCATAGACTTCAATGGTAAATTTTTCTTTTATGTTGTAGGCCTGTAACTTCCCAAAATATGTCCGTACAAGGGTCTAATAGACATCCTGAATATAATAATGCTTGAAACAAACAATTATGTAAAATATATATTTTTTTTAAATAAATTTAATGAGAGAACATAAAAATCAGGGCATAAAGCTATGCTGCTATGTACTAAATCTTGCCCAAAAGTCTCTGGTGCCCATTTTCAGTTAACCCTTTCTAACCTGGTGTGATGGATGTGATAAAATCACACCAGGTTAGAGAGGGTTACTGGACACATCTGGGGCACCAGTGACTTTATTTGGGTGAGATTTAGTACATAGATGCACTTTGAAATCAGTTTTCTACATAGAAATCTGATTTCATGCACTGTACTTTCAAATCTCCCGCCCCCTCCCCGATGTGACGCCATCACGTCACTCGGAGGGGGAGAGGAGGAGGCATGCTGGCAGCATGTCACATCGGGGACACCGGGACAGTGCAGAACTGTGAGTATGCGCTCCCGGAGCCCCGATGTGTACTGGACGGCAGCATCTCGTCCAGTGCTATAGTAGCAGCGCTGGACGAGATGCTGCCGTCCTGACCGCTAGGGCAGTTAAATTGCAATGATGTAGGACTCCATCAAGTTCTATGTGGTTTTGGAACAACCCCCTACCTCACTTAAACAGGGATTAAATACACAATTTTACCATAATGGGGGTTTAAAGGTGCCAAAATCTACTTGTTAAAACTATATTTATAGACTGAGATGTATGTTTGTTTGTTTTTTTTTTTTTTTTTTTTTTTGTTTTTTTTTTTAATTAAAATCAATGGGATGTCTTTATGGTCCGAATGTACAAAAAAAATTTCAGTTCCAAACATCCTGAGGGCATTCAAGGAGGCTGTTCCTTTCCCTTCAGCCAAGGCAAAAGGCTACTGCCAAGAGGGAGATTTTAGCTATATTGGCACTAGCGGTATCCATTCTCTGAACACGCTGACCAACCAGCTGGGTGTAATTGAGGTTAGATCACATGAGTTGTATATTTACATTATGCATTGCAATTTTAGAAAATGATGTGACAAACTCCCATATGTATAAATTTCCACTTTCTCTAAACCAGTGGTTCCTAAACTGGGGGGTGGCGCAAAAGTATTCCAGGGGGGCGCAGGCCCTCATTCTGAACCTGTTTGGGGAGGGGGGCATGATATGGTTCCTAAAAAGAAAAGGGGAGCCCTTCAAGGAAAGTATGGGAACCACTGCTCTAAACTGTAAAATATCGATGTACCCTGCGACTTGTTGGAAAGGGTATATATACAATGTTTTACTAACAATATATTTTTGCACCTGAAAACCCCCATAATGGGTTCCAAAAAGCTTCTGGGGTTAGTTTTGACCTCCTTAGATTAGGGTTTCCGATAAGAGTTCTTTAATGCATTATTGCACTCTATAACTTCCTTAAGTGATCCAACGTCATTAAAATTCCAATTTTGTTGGCTTTACTGAACAAAATGCTGTGCTTTGACCTGTATTGTTTGGTCTATTGTGGAATCATTTCCAAATGGAGAAGTCAATACTTGTGGTGTGGCCCCTTTGCATACAAACAGAGGGATAAATTGAACCAATACAGGATTACATTTCCAACTATAGGAATGACATGCAATTTGGGACCATGTCACAAAAGCACGTGATGAATGGTTCTCATATGCCTGCAAGTTGCTTCACAAGGGAACAGAAGTGCTCGGGCAATGCAATCAGTCTCTGTGCTAATTAAAAGCCCTGCGCAGTGGTGCCCTACCTCACCTTCAGTGACCCTTTTGTAGCCAGTAGCAGCCTATAGTGGTTTTCATTGATATTGCTAGTTGAGTGCCAGTTTAAAAGGGATATGTCAAGCATAAAAATGTCAAAGCATAAGGTCTGACTACTGTATCCCAAAACATGTTGCAGAGGTAATGCCTACGTTGTCTTTATGAATCTTTGAGTTTAATAATTTGTGGAATTTAAAATCTCCATTTTATTCTGAAGAGTGGTGAGTGGGGCTGGTGAAATGAGAATTCTCAAATCCCAGTCATTCAAGATGACTTTCTGATGCCACCTTGTACACCATGTTGTACATTTGCAGGACGCTTGATAGACATTCACTATGGTCATCTTGGATGTAGTGATCCATTTATTGCACAAGGCTCTTTAAGTCATATGGTTATGACAGGAATAAAGAAGATGCTACTACTGACCTATCAAACATTTGCTGTCTAGCTGTGTCTTAAGCTTATTTGTAATAGGTCAGTCAGTGTCTAATTCTTCTATGAATTGCAGTGATGGGGAACCTTTTAGAGAGTGCCCAAACTGAAAACCAAACCCTATTTATCTCAAATTGCCGGCATGGCAATATAACCTGAATTGCACAACTCGCAAACACACAACTCTACTTATAACATAGAATACAAGAGCGTCTGGGGAGCTGTGTGCTATCGGAAGAGGGGTGGAAAACCGACAGCACTGATAGACTGCAGTTCTTTCCTCTGTGCTGGCTGACAATTGGCGTGCCCACAGAGAGGGCTCTGAGTGCCACCTCCGGCATGTGTGCCATGGGTTCACCATCGCTGATGTATCGGTTCCATTTTAGCAGGCCATGCTATTTAAGCCAGAGCATTGCATTAAAAGCCAGGGTGTTGGCATTCCCAAATGAGGTCCACAATGGAAGCCTTGGTAATCTGTATTGATAGTCTCTTCTAGGAGGATAGGTCACCATATAGGGAGTGGTGGAATATTAAGGTTCTGTTAACAGAATCTGTAGAAACGTTTGGTTCAATTTTGGGTATCAAGAAGCTAAATGATTGTATTGGAGTGCCTAACCAGTACATTAAAATGCATTATGGAGGAGGTTGGTAATCAATCTACCTTCAGACCAATAGACCTGAAGTAAATTTTTGATTTTCTTGATTTATTAGGTTACATTTCTACTATTCTAATAAAATATTCTATATTATATGATAAACATTTAGGTGAATAAGCACTCCTCTTTTATTTTGTCCTGTGCATGTTAAGGCCCCTTCTGTTTGTATGGGAAATATACAAGGAATTAAGATCACAGCAGTTTCCTTTTCCTTCGCTTTCCAGGTTGGTATCAGATGGGTTTGTTCATGTTCCTCAGTATACTGTCCTCAGGCAATGTACCACATGAATATTCTAATCATTCACTGTACTAGCTCATGCTGTTTGACTGTGGTGGTACAAGGTCAGACAGGCACATACATCAACATTTCATTTTTCCTGTTTTTTTTATCAATACTTTACTCCCATGTGCACTTTTACACCAAAGTGTCTCTCAGATTGCATTCATGTCCTAGGGGTGTAACAAAATAGCATGACTTTTTAAATCTAATTAAATTTTTAATTGGCAGGTTCTATGTTCCACTTTTGATTTGTGTGCTATGAAGATGGCAAAATCACAAATCTTAGCCAGCCATTGAATGGAAATTGATCTTAAACTTCAGATTTTGCTTTTCTTACTTAAGCCCCCCATACACCACATACAATTACCATGCAACTTCTGTACAACCAACTTTTCTTCTACCAAAACCATGTAATAGGAGGACCTTTCTACACCTTCCAATCACTATGTATTCTATCAGGGAGGACACTAACTACATAGTTGTTGGTAGGTCTCATAAAAGTTGTATGGAGGAATCTGAAGGTGTATGGGGGGCTTTACTTCTTATTTATCAGTTTTGACTTTCTTATGAGTTTTTACTTCACAATTATTAAATGTTCTAATTACCTTCTCAACTAGAAAATGATACCCTGGCTTAACAAGTTAGTGTTGCATCAGAACTAGCTGTAGATGGTACCCAGGGATGGTCCTAGCCTGTCAGCCACCATGACCGGGAAGGAGG
>CM070034.1:35829425-35843426 GCA_036250615.1 Ptychadena robeensis | reverse complement strand
GTTTTTATTTTATTTTTAATATGAATTGTTTTAACCCCACTATAAAATTAAATTCAAAGTTGTCAAGCTTCTGGTGCTTTTCCTCATTGGAGAGCTGCATCTCCTGACTTGTGGTGGGTAGGCAAAGTGGATGTCCAATTCAATTAAGTTGTGTTCTTGTGATGCAAATTGTATTGATGTATATAGAAAGAATCATGTGTTTTGTATGAATTTTAAGTTCAAACCCAGAAGATCTTTTAATTGTACCATTGAGCAACACATTGAGGACTGCAGCCTTAAGATTAACATTCTTTCTGGCCTGCAGTTGCTGAGAACATTTTTAGAATTGAAGGCCCCCCATACACCTTCCAATCTTACCATACAATTTCTGTACAATCAACTTTTATTCTACCAAAATCATGCAACATGATGACCTTTCTAAACCTTCCAATCACTATGCATTCTATCCGAGAGGACCCAGCAAAACTGTTTGTTCCACATACCAGACTTGACGTCATGGACATCACTTCCAGTTTTTTTTACCGAATTAGATTATCCGTTCCCCAGAAACAGGCGGACGTCAGACTTTTCCAAAAGTCCTATCCACCTGTTCGTGAATGGACGCGGACAATGTTTGGACATCCACATGTTGCTAAAAGCCCCCCCATAGATCACTCCATACAATTTCCATTAGATCTACCACCAACTATGTAGTGCCGGGTCCTCCCTGATAGAATACATAGTGAATGGAAGGTTTACAAAGGTCCTCATATTACATGCTTTTGGTAGAATTAAAGTTGATTGCTCTGCTCACTCCAAATGCAGAGTAGAGTGTAGCATGGGCTGGAGTAGAAAGCAAAACAGGCAGCATATAGGTCATTGGGATTTGCCCATTGGTGGTCTACACCGTGCTGGGCATGTACCAGGATGTAACCTCCACAAGCTCTCTTGTCTCTTTATTGCTGCTCTATTGTCTAAAGCCGGCCATAGACTTCTCGATCTATGGCCAGCTTGTAGCAGACTCCTCAGTGTGGTGACGTCACCACGCTGTGAGGAGTCGGCTAGAGAATGGACAGGAATCCCGTGTGTTCCACTAATCCACGTGATTCCTGTCAGATTGTAGCCAATTAACTCGGAGGAGGAGGATTGGGCATAAAAAGAACCAGCAGGGCGGATCTGTGTGCGATCTGACCTGCTGGCCCTTTTGATCGGATCCTCAAGGTGGGTTCCCCTAATAGTTGCAGCCGACCCTTTATGTGCTCGGTGGGAATGCGCTTACCGGTCGGTTGGCCACAACTTTGGCCGGGAATTGGCCTGTCTTTGGGGGGGCTTTATGGATATGGCATCTGTAGCCATTTTGATAAGCGTGAGCATGAAAGTTCTTGGTTTGGCAATTGGGAGATCTTGGTTCCCAAGGCATGCAGAGTATACATCAAGTTGTGTATCAAAGCACATTTCTTGCAGGCGAGCTAGATAATATATAACCGAAAAGGCCTACAAAACCTCTACATTTAAAGCTTCAAAATAGCTGATGTGTTCTCAGTATGAAGAGCTTTGTGTTGTCACAGGAAAATGATAGTTGAAGAATGAACGTTTGAATGGTGTGATGGACAAACAAATGGGAATGGTGAAGTGATTATCTTTTATATATGACCTGCCAGGAAAGCATTCGTATGTGAAGGTATTTATTCACTTCCTCCATCATGGAGGGAATACATGCTTGGCCATGCATTTTTGAATAAAACAAATGGTGAATATTTGTGCCTAGGAACCACCCTGTGTATGATGTATCTTGGATTTCTATATAAATCATACAACCACTCATCCTGTTTTAACATTCACTGTAATGAGTTTTGTGCAGAGATAAATAGTGGCAGAATATTCCATCCCCACATTATAAATTGTTTGGGAAATCGTGCTGAATTCACAGGATTTCTCTGCATGAAGAGTGCCTGGTGAATGAAGCCAATGTGCATATTTCTGCATACAGATTGTAGGAACTGCCTTAAAGCACTAGAAGACATTATTCACGTTCCACACGTTCAATTTTATAGATGGACGAGATACATGACACACCAGTGGTTTGCAGAGCAGACAGTCTAAATTTCACGGTGTTTCAGATGCAGCCTTTTAAGTACCAATACATTTGTCTTGTCATAGTTTTTGCTGTGTGGTGGTGATATTTTTTGGTTTATGATCATAGTTTTTAGTATGTTTTTTTCATAAACACAAACCCTTTTTAAAATGCTTCCTAAATATTTTTTTAATGCATTGAACTTCTTTTTCTGATCTATTTTATTTCTTAAAAAAAAACTTGGCAAGCCATAAGAGCTTTTTCTTGAGGTAGCCTAGATAATTTTAAGAAAGAAATCTGATTTCTAAAATTATTTACTTTTTGTATAAGAATTGGATCAGAGCTCCTCCAGCACAATATTCACGGTATGGCCATGTATATCAAAAATATTTGCAAATCCTTCCGTACGCTGGGTGGCAGAATACATCCTTTACACTGAATGCAACACCTGATCCCCCCCCCCCCCCCCCCCATACACATTTAGATTGTGACCTGTTTTTTTGGCCGATCGACCGCACGTGATGACTGCAACATGTGCGGTCAATCGGGACACAATGGACAGGCTACCCTTTGTGTGCCAGCACTCCATCAGGTCCCCCTAGCTACTCTGGCTGCCGTCAGGACCCGAGCAGCTAAGGGGGCCTGGCAGACAGCATCTAATGACCCCCGACCGTGAGAAGATGCTGCCAGGTCATTGTCAGCTTGTAGCCTTTGCTCATTGAAGGGAGAGGGAAGAGCTGCTAGCTTCCTTCCCCCACTCACAGCTTCTGAGGTACAGAGCCTCTGCAGCTGCTGACAGGTTCTGTGTTCTCAGTCCCATCGGATTCCCAATAGTGCTGAGGAGACATACCCGTACTTCCCCGTCTAAGTTATTAGACCGATCTAAGAATTAGACATGTCTGTAATGGCTTCGATCGATTTTCAGACAATTTTGGCCCTCTAAGCTTTAAGCAGGGAACACAGGGTTAAATATTGGAGCCATTCGGTGTTCCCTGCAGCAGCGTGATGACGTCATCACGCTACTGTCAGATTTCGGAGGAGCCGGAGACCATGGTTTACAGTCATGTCCAATATCCCTGCTCAAAAATGGGGATGGCTGCATATGATATAGGTAATCTACAGGTGTGTACCCAGCTTTAGCTCATGGCAGTCGGTTGAAAAATTGGGTGGAAATCTAAGTGTATGGGTGGCTTCACAAACCTAGAGAAGATGATGGCACAAAGAATGCAGCAGTTGCACAGGGGGCCAGAGAGCTGGAACTAGAATCATAAATACATTTACTACCTGTTTAATGAGTAGTAAATAAAAAATAAAGCTTTTGTTGGAAAAAGGCCTTGTATGAAGAATTTTTTTTTAAATTGTGTAGTAAGGTCCAGGTTTGTTTTTGACAGTTACCTTGTGTATTTAAATGTATATTCAGCTTCAGAAGAAAGGAAAGGAAAGTAATCTTCTGGAGGGGTCCTATTCAGAAGCGCACAGCCCGAGAACCACAATAGATAGAATCTTAAATTTTTTATTACAATAAAATCCACGAACTGTCCAGTCACGGGTCACTGGCTCAGTCTGAATGTCAGACGTCTATTGCTTTGTCATTATTGTGCATTATACATTATTTATTATGCTAATGCACTAATCCATACCGCATAGCTAATTCTGGATTTAAAGCATGCATTTGAAAATGGCCAAGAGAAGAGTTTAGAATAACACTGTAAATGTATTACAGTATATTGATTTGTCTCTTAGATGCAGTATCATCCTTTTCAGTTTTTTAAATTTTCACTGAGCTGGAATGAAAGGGTCTACATTATGCTTGTATCCATTTAAAATGTATTAAGAACTTGTCTGCTCTTCAGTAACAATAAAAATTTGTAACAACACTTTCTTGCTAATTACTCATATATTACCAGAAATACCTCTTGTGTGTCTGACTAGGATTTCCCCAATAAAACTGAGATCAAGCTAATCATAGTGGACCTGTGTGCTTATGTAATCCCTTTGTGATATTTAATCCAGTACAGAGGGCCGTTCCGTCAGATTAAGCCAATAGTGATGAGCGGCATAGGCAATATAAAAATTTGCGATATTTCGCAAATAATTCTAATATTAGATTCTATATTAGCGAATATTCGCAATCGCAGTTAGCATCGCCTCGTAATTACCTTTTTAAAATGAATGGTCACGTGCTATTTTCGCATAGCGAATATTATTTGAAATTGCGAATATCCGTCGCCAAATATATTCGAATATTCAAGCTCAACACTATAAGCCGACCGTGGAAATCTGCCGGGAAGGGGACCCATCAAGGTATGCCTCCACATGTCACTCCAATCTACTGACATGAGGGAGGGATATCTGTGTCCACTTCCCTGATATGCTCCTCTGGTGGAGGATGGAGGAATAAATGGATGTGTCGCCTACTATGCTTATACTGATCAGAGACCCCTGCACCCACACATGCACAGTACCAGGGGGTCTCATCTCAATGGGGAGGCTATATTCAATAGGATACCATCTCTGTATGGGCACTACAATCTAGGAGGGCCCAGGGGTACACTGCCTGGGCAGTGCCATGCTCGCTGCTGTTGTGGTGCCAGCATGGCAACTGGGTTCCCAGTCCTGAACACTGCCTCCTGAGCTGTCGGCACATGCTGCCAACGTCTTGGTCCCCACAGCTACCGAGCTGTTAAGCAACCCTGGACGTGACATGGCATAGTGTCACATCCTGTA
Organism: Ptychadena robeensis; assembly: GCA_036250615.1. Taxonomy (NCBI): domain Eukaryota; kingdom Metazoa; phylum Chordata; class Amphibia; order Anura; family Ptychadenidae; genus Ptychadena; species Ptychadena robeensis. Next base: position 35,838,646 of record CM070034.1, on the reverse strand, counting down.
AGTGCCGGTGCTGAGTGATACTACCTATACTATCCAAATACAGTTAGTGACACTCCGTGGCATCACTTCCAGTTAAGTATAATTTCCACCTCACTCCTATTTTACCACCATACTTGTTGTGAGTATGTTCTGGGTGGTAAGTTAGGAGGGAGGGGGCATTACACTCCCTCCTAACTTCCCACCCTACGTTGGGGCAACAGCTCTGCTGATTGTGGTGACCCCTGTGAAATAGTTGTTCGACCCCTGAGAAGGCCCTGTGCAAATCTCTAACTAGAACTGGTCAATGAGATGCTGAAATGAAAATACCTTGGCATGCAAAGTCTATGCAGACTAAAAATGAGCCAATCATACCCAGCAGCAGTTGTTTCACTTTACTTGCTCTGTTTCAGGCTGCATACAATTTACATGCTGAAGTCCAAATATCGGCATCTCCTTGACTATCTGTACTCGGGACAGAAACTCAAACCCTTTATAGAAAAAAGTGTTGTTTTTGTTTTTTTTTGATGCACATGACTGTGTTTTTATAGTTTTGAATTTAAATTGAATGAACAATAAAAAATTGTTGCAAAGCATTTGGATACTGTAAAATGTACACAAAGTTCTATAATTTAACAGCATAGAACAAGATACTTTGATGCAGTAGTCAGGAGCAGGGATGATGGGTTCAGGAAAACAATTGGCTTTCCAACATCCTCAGTCAGTTAGAATGAGGTCAATTGCTGCTTAGTTCATCTGGGTTATGACTTACTATTGGCTGTTCTTTGCACTCTCAGGGCTTCTATTCTCAGGCCATAACGTTGGTATCCCGGTTTTGTGTGTGTGTTTATGAGAAATCAGGATCAGCGTTTTAGTAATGGCTCTCTTGGTTCTTTGGGGGAGGGGGAGAAAACGTAACATACCCATAAATAGCTGCAAGTTATGTGCAAAGAAACTTGGCATAATATAACCTAAACAAAAAAATGTCCATTCTCTAACAATGTAGATTGTAAATGCGTCTGAGTGACGTTGCGCACTTTATCACGTGTCTTTTGCATCATTTTATTAACTAGATTACAGACTTAATGTAAATAGGATTTGTTGGATTTAAGAGCCTCAGCCATATGCTGGTTTCTAAACATACTGGGACTGTACCTATTCCTGTCCACCCACGTCAGTAGCCATGCAAAACAAATAAGACGTGTTGTGTTCTAACCGAATGGCTTCAGAGAACAAGGCTAGCGTAAACGGACACAACCAACGTATTGTTGAGTAATGATGCTTTCTTAATTGCAAAGCCCCTGAACATGGTATCGTCACCACACCAGCTGGAGATGTAGAGAAGTTCAACGTCAAGTCAAAATGTAGAAAATCTGAATTTTGACTTTGGAAAAAGTTTTGCCCTAGCACATGCAGTTTTTGCATAAATTACGTTTAAAACCAATGTTTACACAACCCTTATCAACATCTCGAGCAATTTTGGTGATATAATTTTCAGGGGCTTTGCAATCAGCTAGTCGAAAAATTTGACCATCTCTATTGAGGTGTTCTCCTTTTAGAAGGTTTGATGTTCTGTTCAGGTGTATGGTAGAAGCATGCTTGATAGAAATGACCAGTATGTGCACTGTTGACTTTTTTTTTTTCTTTGAGGTTTTGGTTTTATCTGGTCTCCTCCTATAGAACACATTCAACAATTCCTATGCTTGATAAAGAAAACTAGCAGCATATAGATTTAAACTCATGGGAGCATGATGGCACAACGATGAAGATCTTCAGTTAATGAAAGCCTCAACGTGATGGTGGAAATTTGCCATTTTCACCTAAATGTACTATTGTGTCATACAAATGTAATAGGACAGAGTTTCTATAATTTGGTGCCTAGCTAGTTAAGTCATCATCACCTTTTATTTCAATGTTTGCTTCCTGTGAACTCTGTTCAGAATTGGGTACCACAAGATTGGACTGTGTATTAGAAAGATCAGGCTTAAAGCGGACCTACCACCAGAAATCTATGGTTTCATGAATGGCACTAGAAGTGCCAATAATAGGGAGGAATGCAGTGGAAAAAAAACTAACCTGTAATAACCAATTTAATAAGATAATCCCACTGCTCTTCCTGGTTCATTTTAGGCAGAAATAGGCAACACGTCTCAGGAAGCTTTGAAATTCCCATAGATCACTGAATGCCCCCCAGTGGCCACCCGCAATATTGCAGCCCCAGTTTCATGTGTTGCCATAAGCGAACCAGGAAGTGAGGGTTATCTTCTGAAAATGGTCATTACAGGTACGTTTTTGAGTTTGGTTTTCTTTTTTTACTGCATTCCTCCCTATTATTGGCACATCTAGTGCTATTCAAAAAAACATAGATTTCTGGTGGTAGGTCCACTTTAAGCTAGCCATACACATGGATTCCCATGACTTTGACCAGCGAGCGATCACTTTTGGTCATCCGCCAACTGTAAAGGATTGTGATGTGTGCCACTCGCACATAGTTTCCCTTAAGATACTTTTGGATGGGTACCCTGGTATAGCGATTGACCGGAAAAAACCCGTCAAGGCAGTTGGGCATGCTTGCCCGTCAAGGCAGTTGAGCATGCTTGCGGTGCTATTCTGGTCAATTCACTCAGGGCGCCTCTGTTTTGCGGCACTAAGTGAGCAGTGTAAATGTGTGAGTCAGTGGATCACCTGCAAATGGATATGTGTATGGGAGCCTCAGTCATTATACACCTTACAAATCTGGCTGTAGGGCTCAATACCACTAGCCATGCTGTAGTGTGGTACAGCTAGGGTTAACGCAAGATGCGCAAGTTTCCATTCCTTTTATTTTAGGCTTAAGCGCAATGCCTTAGTGTAAGTGTCCTACAGCACGCATTTGTAGGAGATGCAATCGCACCGCACTGCTAATCGAAGGGTTAGCGGCCACACAAGCATTACCTCTAGTAATGAATGCTCATGCAGCTAACATGAGGGCCCTTAGAATGTTTATAATATTACATAGTGTGGGTAAAACGACAATAGATTGGTAAAGATGTAAAGAAAATTGTACAGAGCGATTGAAAGGCATTTGTACTGTACTTCTCATTGGCAATCTTGGGAATTTGTTATATTACAGGCAAATATTTTTCAATATTCTATGAATCAAACACATTAAAGCCTTGTAAATGACATGGGTAATGGTTTCATGCACAAGGGATAAAGCAAAAGATGCATACTTGAGTTTTGGTACCCACGAACAGTTTAGGTAGTCTCAGAAGAAATTATGTTTGAGAACCTCTATACAATGTTAGGTTTACTATTAAAGGAGATTCTGTTACGGAGTCTACACTATGTGAATGTGGTCTCCCCCAGCTTTCCCCTATGGGAAATTACAATCCAGTTGGGGCAAAACACACCAAATGCGTCATGCTGAGAGGCACAACGGTGACACAACATGGGTGGGACATGAAACAAACACATCGGGAGCAGTTTGTTCATTAAATTGAATAGTGCATTGTATAGGCAACTTGGCTAATACTGTGTCCTAAATACCCAAACAGCCGACGTGTCCAAAGCGTCCACCTGCTTGTAAGTGTAGACCCAGCCTTACATATGTAACCTGTATTCACACTGCTTTTCTGTTTGTATGGAAAATTTAATAAAGGTTGCACATGAAAATTGCACTACTCATAAATAAAATTTGCATCCATGTTGTGCTCAAGAATGGGAATGTTGTCATAAGATGAATTGTTGTGTGTGTGTCGAACGGTGTATCATTTGTTAAACTGTGACGCCAGCTGTTCTTCTCTAACCCCCCTTTTGCTTCCTTTACATCTCTAATATTGTTTGGTGCATGCTTAATTACATGTGAAGTAGCAATCGGATACAAAACCAGAACAGTGAATTTCTTGTGTGACCTTGCGCCCCCCCCCCCCCCCCCCCCCCCCCCCCCCCCACAAAAAAGGATCAGGTCTAGGCTGGGTCTTTGACAAAGCCCAATTGGGTGGATGGCAGTGTGCAGTTATAAGTTAAAGGCCTAATAAATTTGAGACTGAGGGTATGTCTCCACACGTTGCCTTGTCCCGCTGCGCTAAGCACATTCCTTGGCAGGGACCCAACAGAGACAATCTACTTTGCCTGTCTCGAGCACCAGCTGTTCTCGCTTCCTCCTGCAGATCCGCTAGCCGGAGGTTGACTGGGTCGGGCCCCTGCCAAGGAATGCGCTGAACACAGGGGGACCCAATGGAGCCAAGAACGCAGTGGAGACATAGCCTGAAGGCAGTAGGAACCAACAAATGTTCCGAATAACAATTCTCTAACAAGTTCTGTACAAATAGGCAACATAAGTGACACAAAGTTCTGTGCCAGACCATGGGCCAATCTAGAATGGGGAGAATCGCTGTAATATACAGGCATCTTGGAAAGAGGTTTGGCCAGATTGTTTATGGCTACAAATGTGTTTTATGTTCATGTTGGGAAGGAGGCCAGGTGCCCAAAATATTGTCAGATGTTTTGCTGTTTTTTGCCTCCCTGGAACCCACTGTGTACCTATCTAGATGGATCTATATCTCACAGCTGAAATTGGGCACTTCCTTGGATGCAGGAGTATGATGTTTAATTTGCACAGCCTTTTTTTATAGCTTTTGTAATCCTGTAAGCAGTTTAGAAAAAATTTTGTTGTTTTTGAACATGAGTAGATATTCTGACTTTATATGTTAATATGCTAATTACATTAATCTGAGCCAATCAAACTCTGCAGGTGTTGAATTTGATTGGCTTGGTTCCAGTCTCAATGTTTTAATATTGAAATTCGGCATGAATTCTATTTTAGCAGGGGAAAGTATGGAAGAATAATAAAAGGGAACAAATCTTATTATTCTCCCCTATTATAACAATTCCAGAATGGAAATGTGGAGTCTCGAAATTCCACTGAGTTCTACCAAGTGCGACAATGTAAGAGATTTTTGCTGCTGCTTTTTGGTTTTATAATAAATAAAACTGTTTTATTTTATGACTTCAAGATAACCACACTGGTGTGCTACTAGATCTGCAGAGGTATTTCTCTTTCCTCGCTATTTTTGCACTGGCTAATGTTCCGTGAAGGTCTCCCATTTATACATATAATATGGCTGCATTCGGAGACTACTACGCACAGCCAAGAGGACTGAAGCTTTTTCATCACTTCATAGATGTGATCTCATTAAATACACGACTGTGTACAGTATACCAGTGAATTTTATGATTGCAATAAAAGCCACTAGATGCATTTTAAATAATATCTATGTTGTCTACCAAATTCCTCTTCTTCTGCTCAAGATTCTCAGGCCTTTGGAACTAAATCAGCTATAGTTTACAGGTGTTCTTGGTGTGAAAAGTCGTTGACAAATTGACATGCCAGTAAATTCCCGACCAATCCCATCACTTTGTAATGACACAAAGGGCACTAGCGACCATGCAAGATGATGTCATCACGCATGGTCGATCTGCTGCGAAATCGGCAAAGTGACTTTTCTATGCCCAGCTTTAGACATTTTGTCCCCAGGACATAGGCAAAGGAAGAAGCCTTAAAGCATAAAATGCATCCCTTTAATGTTCCACTAGCAGCACTTGGACGACCATTCACATTTTGATCCATTGGCTTTACCTACTGTATCCATAACACACATGCTTAAGATGTGATTAACATGTATTGTATATTTTAATACAATTAGCTAGGTTAAAGAATTTGAGTAGCCAGATGATGGAGGGCTCTTGGAGCAAATGGGTTTGTATGTTATGTTACTTTTCTTGATTTGCATTGAGCTGTGAGGTTATGTGAATTTGGCCTTTGTCAAGCATTATGGTTTTCACACCAGTGATTATTTTTTTTATATAGTCTGTGCGAACATGGCCTATATTTTAGTGCGCTTAGTGAAAAGCAAATGTATGTTGGCTCAAAGTTGAGATTGACAGTTTTCTTTTTAGTATGGGTAGTACCAATTTATAAACCATGTGAATAGAAAGCAATAATACTGTCAATTGGCAATGTGAAGTTTGTCAGTATTCAGTAAAGCAATACCAGGCTTTATGCCTTAAGTACTATGGAATCACCACTTTACACAGGGGGGATTTTGAACCCTTATACAAGAAGGAAACAAAAGCATTCTAATGAGTATAAATGGCCATGTGGCATGTTGGATTGTAATCCTCTTGAGTCTTGAAAAATACTTTTGCATCCCTTTTCTGCTTTCCCATGCTTCATCACTGTGGGACTATTTCACTGGCAAACACCAAAGTTTGCAAGTCAAAAATTACCCAATATTATTGCAAAGTGTCTGAGCCTTTCCCATTAGAACAGTGCTGTGTTCAAGGAGTTTTGCCGTGTATAGGCAAGTATTATTTTTCATACTTAAGGTTTTTGTGTTCATGGGCAAGAGATGCTTTAGTAGAAATTTATTCTAATACATTTTACTAAAAATTCAATGTTATGCAAATTTTACCCAGATTTCAACAGAGCCAGTCACACCCTGCAGCTTCTGTAGGTGATTGCATGCAGAAATGAAGCAGATTTTGGCATATCATTATGCATCTCAATTACAGACCTCCATAGGAAAGGTTTGGAGGTTGAGTTATGTTAGGCCTACGTGTGTGTATGTATCTATAGCCTAGTACATTGGATTCATTCAGGCCTACCCTATTTTCTATGTTTAATGCATATATTGTTAAATAAAAAAGAATGTAATGTGTATTTTAAACCAACTCTGCTCTTTTGGATTTTGGTGTAAGGAAGATATTTAGTTGTTTTTCCTGGAATATAATGACTTAAGGTTTTGTAAGTATGATGTAATGTTAACCGCTGAATCCCCAGCCTTATCTTGATGTCCTTTTTTTGAAGTCCTCATTCAAGGGAAGCTTAAGCCCCCATACAAGGTTCGATATGTATGTTTGACAGATCTAACAAATATCCGAAAAATAAAAGAAAACAACATATTTGAACGATCTAAAACATTTTGTATTTCGTTCAACCGAATAATGTCAAAATTGTACATTTAATCACATAGAAAAGGATCGTAAAATATTAGTTGGCCGAGTGAAAGTCAGATGAAATCGAACATGCCATTATGAAAGTCATTAGTTTTTTTGTTTGATTAACCTCCCTAGCGGTTGAGACGAGCCTAGCTCGTCCGAGCTTTAGGCTCGCCTCAACCGCCCGGGAAGCCGCCGATGGGGAGACTTTATGCCTCCCCGGAAAGCTGCGGCGATTGTTTTCATCGCCGTAGCATTTCTGGGTTGGCGGCTCCGCCCCGATCGCGTCACGGTGACGCGGGGGGGGGGGGGGGGGGGGGGGGGGCGGCGCCATAGACCTCCATGTTAATGGAGGAGCGCCGGCTTTCTCTCCCGCGCAGCTGTTGTCAGTAATGACAACAGCTGCGCGTAGAGCTCCGGCGGGATGCCGTAAACGGCGGGCAGTGTACTATGTACACTGCCTTGATCGCCCATATCGTGCCGTTGTAAACGGCGCGATATGGGCGGTGCGCTAGGGAGGTTAAATCAATTTGCATGATCATGTTTTAACCGTACTTCCGATCAATTACAAAATCAAGAGATAACATACAACATTAATCACAGCTATTTGTTTTTGTTTGTTTCATTTCATACTTATCTGTATATTATCGACCATGCAATGATGGCAACATACGATCGACAGTTCTGCTCTCCCCTGCTCAGCCAAGCTTTGCCTGGAGACCAGCGGTCTCTAGGCAAAGCATCGGACATTAGCCATATTTATGGTCATGCCCGATTTAAGGCTGTTTTCGAGCGGGATTGATTTGTCCCGCTCAAACAGCAGTGGGCGCATATTATATGGGCCAGATAGTTGGCCGTGAGTGTGCACGGCTCTCGAAGTGGCCATCGATTTGGCCCATATTTGTACCCTGCTTTAGACTGAACATGTTTCAATGTGATGTGTAATGATTGCTAATCTGTTTGTATGGTAAAACGGAGGACAGATAAGGGTAGACAGAGTGTAGATGTTAAGCAGGGGTATTCAGCAATAAATATGGAGAGGGTTTTACTTTTATTCTACTGGGGTCTTTTCTTACTGGATTTCAGCTTATTGTTTTGGGGAATGGACCCATTGTTTTTCTAAAGTTTCCATTCACTACAGTTAGCTGTTGGGTGGCAATGGCACATGCTACACTTGAACGAAGTGGCACTCGCTTGACTAAAGCATATTGTCTACAATGTCTGCTAAGGAAAACAAAGTACTTTTGCCTTTTGTGGTGGGAAATAATAAAACTCCTGTCATTTCAATGTGCATTTAACAATTGTCAATAGGCGCTGATTGCAGTTTATGTAGTGTGAATACAAGCTAATGGTGCCCAACAATAGATTTAGTATTTCGCCACTAAATTCAAATTAGAAAAGCTTGCTAGTATATTTTAAAACTGAACAAAATGTAATGTATTTTGTTCAGTTTACAGATCCACATCTATAAAGTGCTGTTGTATAGGATGAGTTGATATATTTGTAGCTGTAGCTGATTTTTAGATTAGGACGCCATGGATTAATCTGACAGTGTAAATGTCGCTTGCGCAGATAAGTGTATTGAAAAAGCCCCATAATCCATTTTTTTTCTGTCTCGATAACTGTTGCCTAAGAATTGAATACAACTCCTATTTTTATTTTAAAATGAATTTTGTGTCGTTGCTGTAATATAACGTAGTAAATAAGAAAGCTGAAATTCAGTATGTTTATAACTGATTGCCTTTATTTAATAATGAGATACAGTGGTGTCACCGGCATTTCTGGTGCAGGGATGCTGGCTATGAGCTGCGACTTCGGCTGACATTATCAGCATGGTAAATCAGACACTCGGCTGGCAGCTTTTGTTGCGATGCAAATAAATAGGACAGACCTCCTTGGCTGGCATTTCTTGAATTTCCACTTAGTATCTGATTTGCTTTTTACAGCAGTCAGATTGGAGCCTATATCTATGGTCGTGCTGGATAATAAGTAATGTGCTATGATGATGGGTATAATATAAAGTGAAATGAGACCACCAACACCTCTAATGCCTGTTAATAAATGACTCTTTGGTGGAGAATGACTTTCTGTCTGTATTCATTCAATTTCAATATTCAGACTGCATTATCATATCAGTGGAATGCTTTGGATTTCACATCAGGTTTTTTTTTTTTGTATATATAATTATATATAGGGGAATTTATAGAATTGCATGGAAAATGTCAACAGTTAAACAATATCTCACAATGGTTGTACACAAAACT
>CM070034.1:35798034-35829325 GCA_036250615.1 Ptychadena robeensis | reverse complement strand
GTATTACATATGGCCCATGATACAATCGACATACAAATTTATACCGACTTAAAAATTGATTGTTTTAAGTTGATTGAAAATCTGACCCGTGTATGGGCTGCTTTAGGCTCCAGAGGTGTAAGTATATGAAAGGACAAATGAAATCTGGCAACGCAGAGTAAGAATCTGTGGCCTGCCAGAAAAGAAGCCAGGTGTTTAATGCCATGTTCTAACCCTAGAGTTGACTCCAGCCCTTGGAAGTCTACCAGGTCCACCATGAAATTGGGCAACCAGTTGGGCTCTCTCCTCCCAAGAACATTAGAATAGTAACATTTTAATGTTGTAGCACATCATTTTTTGTTTTCATTTGTTGGCAGTTATGAAACTATCTGCACGATATTCTTATTTGAAGGCACTAAAAGGGAACACACGCATTAGATATTGACTAGAGCGATGGCCGATTCGAGTGCCGTGCGCACTCACAGCAGTCTATCTGGCCCATATCTAATGCGGCTAGCCCTGTTCTTCGAGCGGGACCAATCAATCCCGCTCAAACAGGGATATCGGACATGACCGTAAACCATAACCGATGTCCATTGCTTTGCATGGGGACCACGCAAAGCAGTCGGAGCTGGAGACACAGCTGTGCCTCTAGCTTCTCTGATGTCGGACAGCATCGCAATGACTTAATCACGCCGCTGCAGGGAACCTCAAACGGCTCGTATATCTGGCCATGTGTTTGGGGCTTTAGGATCCTTACACATGTAACGAGGCACGGTCGAGCATGCACGCACAGCGGTCGGCAGCAAAATCGGCCGCAGATTGCGGGAGCCCACAGGGTACTGTCGCCCCAAAGCTGGGTCGGCCAGACAACGGACATGTCTGTACATTTCTGGCCAATGCCATTAGTTTGAATGCGGGACCGCGTCACTTTTCAAACAAAGGGTGCCGTCGTTACTGTGAGCGATGGAGAGAAGCGTGATGACATCATAATGTTGCTCTCCACAGCTTATCTGTCGGTCCCCGCTCGTTACGTGTTTGGGGACCTTTAGTCTTGAATACCTGACCAATCCTTACTCTAGTCACTAACACCTAGGTTCCCAACCTGAGGCCCGGGGGCCGCATGCGGCCCTTTGGGCGTTGTTCGGCGGCCCCCCTTGGCCTCCACATGCGGCCCCCAAAACTGTTAATACATATGGCATAGCAACTCACCTGTGAAGTGGTCACACTCTGACACAGCTTTCCTAATCAACTTCGTGGTCCTAAATCAGCAAGATTGTCAATGTTGATTGCGGAAACCAGGTCTACATATGACCTCTGCAACTAGGGGCAGGAGGAGGGGGGGGGGGGATCGCTGTCGGGTTTTGACTGCCTGACAGGATCTGCTCCACCACCTGCTGAGATATGTCGATGAGGGGAGGGTCTGGAATGATGTTATGTGCGGCCCTTTAGTGATGCAAAGGGGCGCACTTGTGGCCCTCAATATCAACTCAGTTGCCCACCACTGCACTAACAGATACTTAGGACAAAGGTCTTGAGCATACATGGCTCTGTTTTTAATAGATTCAAGCACAATCAAGCACCATGTGCGTTAACGCGGCTTGATTGTGCTCAAATCTTTTTTGGAGCTGGATCAGTTGATGGCTTTAATAGCTTGGTTGAACAGGGAACCAACATGGTAAACCCTGTCCGAGTTCCTTTAGTACCGGACGGGATCAATGACAGAAATGTTGTGGCTCTCGATTGTAATGTGCATCGAGCCGTGTATGCCTAGCGTTACTCTGACCTCTATTTTAAGCCATTGTGAATTGACTGAACTTCTATTCTAACAGATCTGTCTATCTCTGTATGGCATGGGTGGAGCGAATACTGTAAGAAATAAGAGGAAGCCAAGAATGTTTAAGCTTCAGTTTGGCGATCTTTATAACTAGATTACAACCTATTCAAGTATAATGGGCAAAATTTAATTTTTTGCTGTACAGTCAAATCCACTTAATCCACTATGTACATAATGCTCATAAAGGCAAGTCAGTCAATATTCTAAAATTTTCATGTGAAAACACTGGTACTGAAAACCGGCATTATCTAATTGGGGGTAAAGGGGGTTGGATCAATGATTGAACTTAAGAAACACAATAGACGTTGTTTGAGATGGATTTAAACCTGTCCTACTTGCTAATCTGAAACACAACATTAGACATTGCGTTGGAGGCAAATTATTCTTCATTTTGCCTTTTCAAACATTGCATTAATAATTTGTATGCATTATAAATCCAGCTTGTGCATATTTAGGATCGGTGACCGGGCCACCTGCTACCAGCTACTTGCCAGGCCTGCCATGCTGTTAATTTTTATATGTGGTGCATAAGGCAAGACAGACAAAAACCCTGGAAAACCTCACATATGATCTACCGATGTTTATGAAGTCTAAAAATGAGCTAATCTCCGCTATAGGGGACAGATGGAGCAATACAGTTCAGTGCTAGGTATCACACTACGCACCCTCTGCATTGGTTCTGGGCCAAGACATGAGTTTAAAGTATTTTGACATTTTAGTTTGAGATCATTCTAGCATTTTGTTGCCTGGGGCCCCCTGTTGAAAGTTGTTGTGGTGTGTGTGTGTGTGTGTGTGTGTGTGTGTGTGGAGGGGGGGAGCTGTGCTAGCAGAAAAATTGTTGGGGTGTGGGATGGAATTTTGTTTTGTATCATTATGAGGGTCCTGAGCATCAATTTTGCCCATCCCCAATGTATATAAAGCCATATGAGGAACATCCTACACCTTTACCAATGCGTCCATTTGTATTTGGAGGCTTTACCTTTTATAAATAGGTGTCCTGCATTTTGGGAAATTTAAGCTGCCATCTATTATGAAAAGCTATGTTCAATTAAATGGTGCAATCCCAGTCTTAAATCAACTTTAAAAACAAATGCTTTAAACATTTTAATGGATTGCTTCTTTACTGCTTATTGAATAGTGATACCTTTTTCAAGGACTTCCCTAAAATATATTGGAATGGCATTTACTGAAATGTTACGATTAGGATTTATACAAACCATTTAGCCTATTTGTACACGTGATAATTGCATGACTGCCCTTTTATTATTGCGCTTTCATAATGCCCAAAATTGCCGGCATACTACTGCACAGGCAATGGATCTGGTTTTAATTTGTTGGCTGAAGTTGCATTGGAACAAACTTTTGAGTGCCCATGGACATGAGTGGTTTTATTTTTAGCTATATATTTGATTGGAAGGAGGTAGCCACCACTGTTACTTTTGCCAATACTTGTGCCATCTTACAACCTGTATATGGTGTGCAGTAAGCCAGTTGTGCTAGATAGTATTGTTACAGTAGTGTCTCTAATGCTGCAAACTATTAGTGTTTATGGCAGCTGTTAATGACATGACAGACTGTGAGAAAGCTACTTCTAAAAGTAGCTTGCAGTTATTTATGGTAGCTCTGGCTGTCAAAAAGATGGGTTGCCATGGAGATGAGCTGCAAGAAAATTGTCCTCTCTTTAAATTCAGCGCTTCTACTTATAGAACCATCTTTATACCATATGGTAGATTTGGACTGGTGTGTTGTAGAAACCACAAACTGTAGAACAAAGAGACTAGATATAAATGCTGGATTTTTCATCTGTACCCGGATGTGTAGTCTGGAGCTAAAACATTCATTCTCTGATTTTTAACACTTTGGGTGGATTCCTGAGCTCGGTAATGTAACTACAAGGCAAGTTTGGTATGGGTCAGAAATAGTGCAGTCTGTATATGCAGTACAGAAATATCCCCTTACCCCAGAGCCTGATCTGAGGACTCTACTATCTGAGGTCTAGTCTTTCTGTCCCTGTGACACTATATTGTGGCTAGAACAGGAAATGGGGATGTATTTGTATTTTAGATCGATTATCAATCTTTATATAATTGAAAAAATACTTTTAAGTAAAATAAAGTTGAGCGTTCTATCCATGGCTGGGTGTAATCTACAATTAATAAAGGTCCCACCAATACTTTTATATGCCGTGGTGTAGGTTGTGAAATGCCGCATCTTTAGGCAAGGACCACAACCTGAAGTCTGGGAATCGCAATATTGCACATATTATGCTACCTAACGTAGAAACCTAGTAAACTATAGTCCATTTTGGCACATTCGTCAGCTGTCATTGTTGTGTTCATTGGGCACGCTTCTGTTATTTTGTCAGACTCCATCCACATTGGGTTAGATAGGAAAGGAAAAAACACTGGTCAACATGTCAAATCTGACAAGAGAAAAACACTCTCTTGGAATATGACTATGAAAGGTTGACATTTGGACTGCAGGTAGTCTCAACAATTCGTTACTAACCCAGAAAATCTCGGGGTTGCACTACTAAGGTATGAGATCTCGGGGTTCAAACGGTGTTGCACTATGAGAGTTACATTTGTACTGTGAGAGCTGGTGACTTGTGGATGGAGACAGCTAATCGGAGGATCAATCAGGAACAGGGAGGTCTATCTGCAGCAGAATCTTCCATGCAGGAAGCAGAGGACAGTGGTACTCACAACATAGTATCTTCTTCCTCAAACACCATCTCCTGGTACTCAACTTTTTTAGTGAGCTCCTCCGATATGTGCACCCCTGGCTATAGTACTGTATAAAATTGCAAAGAAACGAAAACTGTTTTATTAAAAAAAGTTTTGGGGGGGAGGGGGGAGAATTTAATATTGATATTAAGATCTGAGAGTACTGAACATTCCTGTCAGAATCCAACTTAAAAACAGAATTTTAAGAAATAATTTATAATGTCTTTTTATTCATCAAAATGTAATCTTGGATTTAGACATTGTAATCTGCATGCTTCTTGCAGTAACTAACTTTTTTTTTTTTTTTTTTTTTTTTTTTTCATTGCAACCCAAGCCTCCATCTTTAGCCATTAGTAAGCTTCTTTTATAATTCAATTTACCAAGGCAAATCTAATGTCAGAATACCATGACCTAGAGAAGGCTACCTTCCGTATACTGTACTTTGCTCAGCTCTCAATGACAATGCCACAACACTAGCACAACATTGCCTTTGAAGCGCATCCTGTAAATGATAATTAGTATAATGAAGGGACTGACTGAGACGGCTGAATTAAATGCAAACACATTAGGGAAATCAGAGAATATGAAAATGCACTGACAGCAAATTTGTGTAGTCTGCTTAAATATCTGTGCTCGCACCCAATGGAATTTAGAATAACTCCTGGTACTGTCTATGGTTTCCATTAGTCATACATTCATAATTATAGGTTGAAATTAATGAACAATTATCCGATATCAATGGGATGCTGTGTACCAGAATTTGCTTTGGGCAAGGTTAGGTTGGGGTGGTCTTTATCTGTCAATTAGAGCCCAGTACACACTGGTTTTTATACTTGGCCTGGAAGAAAAAAAACTGCCCTGGAAAGCATTGCATTGGAGAAAGAAAAATGTGTAACAAAATGTATTGTGACACTAGAAGCATGTAGATAAAACTAGAATAGGTAATGTGATCTTTGATTTGCTGTTCGCAATTCCGGATATTTGGTATTTTTTTTTATCCATTACACATGCCTCTCAATGCAAGTGGACGAATGGGAAGGCTGCAACAAGAGCTTAGCAACACCATCAACAGTTTTTTAAATGAATATTGGGGTGATGCGAATATTGCGAAAATCGTCACTTGAAAAATTTGCGCCATGTTAAACATATATTGCGCGCGTGAAATTCGCAATAAAAACTGCCGATATTTGCAATAAAAAAAAAAAAAAACGAATATTGCCGAATGTGAATATTTTCTGAATGTTTTCCATAAAATTTGCGGCATGCCGCGAATACGAATGTTGCCTGTGTCGCTCATCACTAGTGGTAAACCAATTCTTAGAGATGGTAGCGGCAATAACATCATTTTCTTGTATTCAGATTCTCACATTTTTCTTCAGGTATTGCCTTGTATACAGTATTACAAATGGCACAAACTTAGGAATTAAAGTGGTTTAAAGCTCAAACAATAAAACCCCAAAAAGAAACAAACTTTCCTACATGGGGTCTTGATCCAAGCAAAGCGGCATGCCTGGTGTGTCCAATTCTCCAGCATGTAAGATGGAGGAGCGAGACTCTTCCAGTCTCCCTCTCTCCACCAATCCAGATCTGAATGCGGTGATGCTCCCCTACAGCATCACTGGATTCGGATCTATAAACGGGCAGATACTGAGGTGGTAGGTCTGCATTAAACAATATTTCTAAAGCCCCCCCCCCCCCATACACCTTACAATATTACCATACAATTTCTGTAAAAGTTTTCTTCTACCAAAACCATGAGGAGCTTTCTAAACCTTCTAATCACTATGTATCCTATCAGGGAGGACCCAGCACTACATAGTTGTTGGTAGATCTAAATCATATGGAGTGATCTAATAGTATATGGGGGTTTAAGTCATTGCTTCTAATATTTAAGGACATGCAGTTGGCTTGGCAACAAAGGGTTAATTCAAAACATTGTAAATGAGGATTTTGCCCCTAACTTCTGAGCGGTTATTTAGAAATACTGTTTTAGGGACTGCAAAAGACCATCTGAAAATAAGAAAACAAAGTTTGGACATTTTTGTTTTGAGCAGGAATTTGGACAAATAGATACTAGTGGTTTTTGCTTACTTGGATTCTGCATAACCACACAAATTTGCACCAATCAAAAGGTTTGTATGATAAATGGTGCCAAAATTCTTGCAGTTAAATGTATGAATCCTAGCAGAAAATTGCTTACACGTTTTTGCTTCGATTGCAGAAGCATGCAAGTGTTTTGAAGTTACTTTTGTAGCCCATGTATGAATGTATCTTTTCTAAATGAATAAATTATAACCTTTTATCATCGTAATTGTACCTGTAAAGTATTTTCAGACAAGATGCACTTTAGTCTTAAACATCCAGGTAACAATAGCTCTGCATCCCAGGAGTCTGGAATTTATTCAAATGCCTCCAGCCAAGCCAGAAGTCCAGAAGGAGATCTTTTCTGTATTGGCCCTAGCAGTACCCAGTCTCTGTACACACTGACCAACCTATGGAGACACCCATTTTACAAACTACTTACCCATGAGGCTGCCACATTATTTTACTGCAATGCAGAATGAAGATGCATAATTAATCAAAATAACATTATCTCTGCTCACTGTGAGCTCATTCTGTTGCTGTGAGGTAGATGTCTCCTCCAATATGTATATAGTTGTGTAATAGCTGGATGAATTGAGGCTTTTTTTATATATTTTTTACTGCAATGCAGAATGTTAATCTAAATCCAAGAATGTTGACTCACTCCTCCCCCATATGTAAATAGCTGCTCCTAGGCAAGTTGGTTGGATGGAGACTCTTTAGAAGTTGGTCAGTGGGTTCGCAGAATGGGTACTGCTGGTGTATAGACACGTTAAAGTTAAGCCATGCACACACTGATGGAAAGAAGACCTGGCTCTGGCCCTTTGGCTTGGCTGGAGGAATGTAGATAGAATACTTTGCCAGAACATGCTGTATATTTACTTTATATGTGAATGGATGTTTCTCTGTGGGGGTGCTCAAGATACATTTGGGGGAGGTTAGGGTAAATCGTGAAAGGTAGCTATTTTGTTTGTATCCCACAGGATTGGTGTTGCAGGACAAAACTTTATGTTGGCTGTCTAAACCTGTGTATGAACATATATATTGCATCAAAGCGAGAATATGGAGGGTGGTGGCCTGGTCTGATCATGGCTTCTGTTTAAATCATGTGTGATTGGGGGTTTGTGTATGCTTTATCTGGGGGTTTGCTGCAAACACAGTTGACATCCATGGAGGCGTCAACTTAAGGTGCCCATGCACGGCTTGATTTTGTAATAGATTTGAGTACGAGCGAGCAAAATGTGTGTTCACATTGCTTGATTTTGCTTGAATCAATTACAAAATCAAAGCAGTTGATCAACACTGACATGTTGGTAAATCCTGGACAGCTGTGTCTCTGTAAGTCTATGTAAACTAAACTGGCAAAGCTTCACCCACAGCACCCAGCCAGTGTTGTGAGACATTTTTCAGTAGGAACTAGCTCACAACAGGGGATCAGGGACCCCAATGAATGGGAATCGATATCGTGGTGCACATTGATTCCTATTTGATTGTGATAGAGTGCAGCATGGTGACATCACCTGCGATCGATTGCATGGGTATCGTCCTGTGTATGAGCACCTTTTATCTAAGAGTGCCTAAAGAAGTCAATCTGCCTTGGTTGGATAGAGCTGATTTTTGACACTTGAGTATACACTGATAAGTCACAGAACTAAAACCCTAATATATACCACAACACCACATGCTACCAGCTGTATATTTTGTAGAAAGCTAGATATTTGTTAATTTACTCAACAGTGAGTGACTTCCCTATACTATGAGACTTTATTTTGATTTTGCAGCTAAGATTTGGGTGATGAAGCTATAAGTAGAGCAGGGAAACTTATTCAGAGTCAATACTATGATGTGTACAAGGTCCCAGGCCCCACTTTGCGCAGCCTCCATTGCGTTACTATGGATTCGGGGCTCTAACGGGCTGTGGAGCCAGCCCTGTCATAGCCCCATTGCCGGTAGTGGCCAGCTTGAGCACTACGTTGAAACCTGTGTTAACTGTCAGTATATCCCAGGGCTTAATCATGATCACAGTGACAAGCCAGCATTTTCTTATGCGGTTTCTTATAGGGAAGGTTTCCCTTCACATTGTGAAGTCCAATGTCTTTCAGTGATCCTTAATTAGTGTTTTCAATAGAATCTAATTATACTTCCTCTTATGTACTCCACCAAATAGTTTTCGCTATTTTGGTTTTTTTTTCTTTAAAGCTTAAAAACAGAATAATCTCACTTTTATTTTCCTCATTGCCAAAGGCACATTGATAATATGTGTTAAAACGTTATGGTATCCGAAAAATCCTTGAGGTGTTGTATAACCAGTGTAATTTACAAAGCGTTCCCTTGGGATATAAATTAGTCTCAGACTAGGACTTTACTAGTAATTGCATTTGTAACCATTTGCTCCCCTATCCATCTCCCTCAAAATTCAACCAATTATGTGGTTTCAGTATTTTCCAATTCATTGGGTCGGCTAAAATGCAATTCTAATTTCAAACCGGCAGTTTCTTGAATGCACTCAACATTAAGTATGCAATGGAGAATACAAGCGACAGAAACCATTTTGTTCTGTTTATCTCTTGAGGGAAAGAAAATTCCTCATTGTTCAACTTGCATATTATGGAGATTTGCAGCTGGGGATTGTTTTACGTTGAGTAGGTCAGCTGACATGGCCGGGGCCGCAAATGGCTGATTAATCCAATTGGAATATTCAGTTGTGCATGCTGTCTTAGGTTGGATAGAACTGTCACAAGTACACATGTTACTCCGCAGTATATCTACGTTCATAGCACAGAATGAATATAGATCTTCAGGACTGATTGTACGTTACACCAACGCCCCGACAAGCAATCAGCTCTTTTGTGCGCCATTAATTGCAAAGCTTTTGTTGCACAATCATGTACTAGTTTTGTGTATGATGAATTGCTTTTTTTGCATCGTCAAAAACTGCTTTCATATTTCTTTATACTGTATAACGATAATACAAATCATTTGTATTCCGTATATGAATTCTATTTAATTTGAAATGTCTTTTTGCGTTTGCCTATGTTCTATATGAAGTCTATGCAGCAGTGACAATGATATGATTTAGGATCAACTATCTTGCTGCTCGGGCTGCTTACCGAAGTTTTTTTTTCTCTTCATATAGTTGAGGGAACGAAATAAATATATGAAATATGCTCATTTACTTTTATTTGAAGCCTATTTATTTACTACAATAGATTACCTTTATTTGATTTAGTATTTAGATAGAATGGCTGCGTTGGCTTTACTCTTGTACCTGGTGATTGTTACACTTTCTGTCCTAGAGTGACTACCCTCATTCACTGTCAATTACAGGAAATGTTGCCCTAGACTGTCCTTGTAATATTTTCTGTATGTACATAAAATACCTTAATAGTACTCAAATGTGAAAATATTGGATGTGTTCCATAGGTTTAGATGTGCACAGTGGTGAGCTCTTATGCTCAGTATAGTTACATGCCTGTAAATTGCAATAAACTCTTGTGGTCTAGTTGGTGGATACCAAGCTCTAGCTATAACTTGACATTGGTTGCCTTCATGCATAACTGGCAAGTTTTCATTTATCCAGGTCATGGTATAGCTAATGGTAGTTACTTTTAACTTGAGTAATGTTTCTGCATTTCTGGAATAAATGTGATTTTAAAGCTGGCCATGCACGGGCTGATTTTTCGTTAATTCCTGAACAATCATCTGCAGTGTGCGTTCGCGGTGATCAATCGTTCTGGAATCAATGGCTGCCCACCTTAAGTGGTCAAACAGAATCTAACAAGAAATCAAACAGTGATCCGACATGTTGATATTTTCTGTTTGATCAACATTACTTTGGATGGGGGCCCTCAACCCCCAGAAATCTATTCTCCCAAAGTGGTGTGCAATCGCATGATGATCAATTGTACATGACGATCGATCAAACGGCCATGGCAGGGAGGGGAAGTCGCAGTGTGTGTGGCTAGCTTAACTATTACTGGTTGTAAAATTTATCTTTGGGGTAGGTGGGGAGGGGGGGGGGGGTGTCTATCGAGCTCTTGTCAGGTGTACAATGTCATGTGTTCTGCTAAATATTAATCATGAGTTGCTGTGACCATGCTCACAAACTCATTAACTGTCGAATAGATTCCCAATAATATGCCATGCTTTTGCGTAAAAAAAAATGTGCAAATGCGAGGAATCTCTGATTCGCTTCAGTAGAAGGCTGAACATCCATTTAAGATATCCTATAAAGGTTTAGAGTTTACTTTTACTATGTGTTCATCCATCTGCAATCTCATAATATAGAAAAGTTCAAAGCAAGTCAAAGTATTTAGACTTAAAACTTTTTTACTTCATTTTGAACTTTATTTATACAAAAACTACATGTGCTAGAACAATACTGCCACACGGATGCCAATAACTCTATTTACTCTTTTACTTAACAGATTTGTATATCCCTTGACCTGCAAATGATCAGATCCGTTATTTATGCTGCTCTACTAGGACTAATTTAGTGAAGGTATATTTTGTTAAGCTTGTATGACGAGAAGGGGCAGATGGCTTTATGGACACTTAAATTAGAACGGTTCCTCTCAACTTTTTTTTTATAAATACATAGGTAAATGACCAATGCAATGGAGATTTGTTAATTAACTCAGTTTTGCTTTTGTTTTAATGAATTTAATGTATTATCTCTATGTACTGTATGCCTGGTTTTTATATATTTTTTGCACCGCCATGCTGTTTTACATTGCACCCATGTTCTGATTCAGATGATTACCCCTGCAATAGCTGCATGACATTGTTTGGCAGAGTACCACACCAATGTAAATGTGAAGACTAAAGCTAGGCATACTCGGTCTGATTTTAGGGCACCTTGGATCTTCTATTCGATATTGGATCTTGATCTGATTATCAAACATCAATCGTAATTGAATACAAAGTAGTACCACATGGAGGGTTCGATTATAATACGACCAAATTGGCTTTTTTTCGATTTTAGTTTTGATCAAAAAACACAGGTCATATAAATGTGTTCATCTAATACAATCGAGCTGACCAACAAACAAAATGCTCGGATTTTAGTTTGATTGTTGTACAATCGCCGAAAATTTTCCAACAGGTCCGATCACTTCTCCATCTGTATCGAACTATGGCGATCGAACCATGTGTACAGTATAGGATTTCAGTTCGATTAATCAACCTAAAACTAGGAAAGTCTAGCTTTTCACTTAATGTCCATTGAAAGGGGGAAGCTCCATCAACTGGGGGGTGTAGGGACAGCGCTTATTCCACTTTCTACCAGGGAATGCCTAAATGACACCCCCCCCCCCTTCCCTGGCAGGATTACTAAATTGAAAGCTGCCAAACCAGAAATGTTTGGGTCCACTTATACCTGCGCTTCTACTTGCAGCTAGTATATCCAACACTACCATTATGTTGTATATTTGTGTAGTCATATGTGGGTCTGTTTTGCACCTGCCTATGCTATTCTGTAGAAAGAGTCCATGTTCCTGGCCTTGTACCGACCATACGGCAGCAGCATCTGCCTCCTTGGAATGGGTTCATAAGAACTCCAGCAGCTGACTATAGTGGGCAATAAGAAAACCTGCATTAGCATTTTGTTGCCATAATATTAATAATTTTAAAACATTTTTTTAATTACTATTTTTTAATTGCAACAAATTGTGGGATAACTCATTCTGGCGGCAGTGAGGACAAACGCTGCCAAAGTGCTGAAATAAAAATATAGTTACAGATCTTTGTGGCACAGAAAGCGGATCAGTCTAGGTTTTCTCTATTCAGTTCCTTAAGTCTTGTTGTGAATGATGTTGGTGTATATTGAAAGACCTTCAAATGCATTCGTTAAAGCAAATATATTTTTTATTCCTTGTGATTAACCGATATTTCCCTCCATACAGCTAATTATTATTTTTTTATTTATTTATTTAGTTCCACTGCAGTCCAAATCTGCACATTTATAATTGGGAAAATGATTAGGTGAAGAAATTGTTCCCATCGATCGCTCGGCCGCAAATCGGGTGCAGCCACCTGGACAGCTCGACCAGGAACATACCGCAAGTCGGATAGTACAGTGATCCCGCATGTTGGTAAATTCCTGGCCAATCGCACTACTTTGGATCGGGACCAACATCCCCATCCAACGTAATGTGTGGCACGCAAAGAGTGCTTGCCAATCCTCTGAGCTGCATCACGCTGCAGTCGATCTCCTGAGTATGGGGGTGTCTAACCTAATCTAATCTTGTGCACAGAATATAGTGATGGCCCAACTGCCCGCAAGGCGGACAGTTTGGCGGCAAACATGGATGTTTGCCCTTGTCGCCGGCGAGCAGTACGGGTGTTCGACCCACCCCGTTCGCTGGTGAGAAGGAGATCTCTATTCTTCCTCCGGCAGGATCAAAAGCAGCGAGATCATGATGGGGGAAGAATCTTTTCACTAGAAGACCGGGCATGAAGATGGTCCTCTAGTGAAAAACCAGCTTGAGAACAGGAAGTGATGTCAGTGACGTCACATCCGGCTCCCTTAACCAGGAACTATGCATTCCAGGGACCGGATGTGACGCCACTAACATCACTTCCGGGTTTTGCGATTCTAGAGACGGGGAATTTGAATCTGTCCGCAAAGAGGCGGACTTCTTTAAAAGTCCCTTCGCGGACAGACCTGGCCAATGTTCGGCCATCACTTACATAATATGGTCCGGACTATGTTTATTATAAAATGAACACTTTTTTATATATATGACTTTTTTTTTTCCTGTGTCATATGGGAAATTTGAAGTTTTCCCTCAAACTGGCAGTCTGGATGGAGGTGGCCATATACATGGTTCAAAATGTCCAAGCAATCGTTTTTGTTTTATGTAGATCAAACGTAAATTGATTCCCACACACCTGGTACGGTAGGCCAAAAGTGATGGAAATGGAACATAGAAATCGATCAAGCAGTGATTGGACATGGTGGTAAATTCCAATTGATCATATGATGGGTTTTCTCTGTATTTAGATTGATTTTTATGCATTCTGTACTATGGAGCATGTGCACCCATCGAAGTAAAGGAATTGATCGGTCTTAATCGATCACACTATGCAGTGCTACAATTGATTGAAAGATGGACTATTGATATTTAAATGGCACAAGACAACCAAATCTAAGATCGATCATGCAAAAGTTGAACCATGTGTGGCTACCCTTAGCTTGCCTAGCCATATTTCTGAGTGTCTCTCTCTGCATGTGTCTTATGGGTTTGGTTAATGAAGACCCCAGTGCTTCTGTGGCCTGCAATTCTGCATCTCCTTTCCATTTCTCTTCTGGACGGACGTGGCTTGTCCTTTTTTACTATTTTCTGGTATGTCTTGTGTTCCTGTACAGTTCTTCCCTATCACTCGGATATTGCACGGTCTGCAAATTGCGAACTCTGCCAACTCCTGAGTACATCTCTGCCTTCTATTTCAGTACGGTTGGTCAGTGTTTTTGCTGACCTTGGTTTTTTCTCTAAGGTTTCTCTTCTTCCCAGCTGCGTGACTTATGTTTTCCTGAACTGCCATGTACCGTTATTTGCAACTTTGTCCTGGGTTGCTGGTGCTGCTTAAAGAGATGGAAACAATGTAAAAGAGAAAATCTTTGGGCCATGAGTAGATGCTTAAAAGGGTGCCAGCACTTTTTCTTGCAAGAGATGAAACATCTGTACAGAAGAGGACACTAGGTTTGCAGGCCGGGAAGTTTGTGAAATGCGTAGGAGTCTTCAATAGTGTTGATTGCGAAGAATCTAATTGCGACTTTTTGTTGCGAATATCGGCACTTTGAGAATTTGCAATGGGCAGCACGGTGGCTCAGGTGGTTAGCACTCTGACCATGCAGCACTAGAATCTTAAACACTATCTGCAAGGAGTTTGCATGTTCTCCCTGTGTCTGCGTGGGTTTCCTCCGGGCGCTCCGGTTTCCTCTCACACTCCAAAGACATGCAGTAGGTTAATTGACTTCCCCAAATAAAGATTCTCCTTTGTTGGTTGCATGTGACCTATGTGTTGGGGGCATTAGATTGTGAGCTCCTCTGAGAGACAGTTAGTGATATGACTATGTATGCTTTGTGAAGCGCTGCGTAATATGTCGGAGCTATATAAATACAAGATAATAGTGCTAGATCTTCATAATTGTGAATTTAAAAAAATTTTTACATCACTACCCGGAACGACCTTGCATTGCTTTTGCAAGCGTCTGCTCGCCGGCTAGAAGGAGGGCGATCACCCATTTTCGCGGCCAAACTGGTCGGCCTTTTTGGGCAGTTCGGCCATCACTAGTAACAATGACTGGAGATCACAAATTCTCAAAGTTTACTAATTTAGTGCGAGTATTTTAGGAATATTGCCTATGCAGCTCCTCACTTGTCTTCAGCAGAGAGTAGTCACTCCTTCAGTATGGTACGTTTTGCCTGCACAAGGCATGTGCTATTGGAAAGAATTCTTCCAAAGTAAATGAACCAGCAGCCAGTCTTGTTCAAGTGGAGTTGGTTCTTGCTCATTTTCTCGGAGGAACGCACTTGATGACATGGTGACCGATTTTTGCACAAGCGCTGCACTTCTGTTGTATTCTGGCCTAACCATATGAATGATTTGACATTGGATAAATATTGAAGCATCCTATGTTTTGGGTTTCTTTGTTTTAATCTGTACAAGCCACAATTACATTTAATTTTTATTATTGTTTTAAAAAAAAATATATTTAGAGCCTTTTTCATATTTTGTTTTTCTTCATCCATCAAGTCCTTAAATCTTGTATGAGACAATGAGGCTGTGTGGATTGTACCTTTAGGCTGATTGACATTTGTTGTCATGCTGTGAGTATGTGTCTTGTGAAATTTGGAAGATAAGAGGTGAATGGGAGAAGGGCTATGGCGCTCGCATGCTGCATTTAGAAGATATCTCCAATGTGGCTTCTGATCAATAGGATCAATCTTTTTCATTACTTTTTTTTCTTTCAGTACACATGAGTGACACAGGGCCATTGATTTTTTCATTGGTCTGTCATGTCTACAGGAGAGTAAAGGAAGGGGAGGCAAATGCTTGACAATATTTGACACATGACTGCAACAGGGTGTGGTAGTTACATGCAGGATTAGGAAATTGTCATATTAATATTGAAGTATTTCCTATATGGCTGTGTTATGATATCTTTCCTTGTTTGATGATCACTTTTTTAAATTTTCGTAAATTTTACTAAAAATGCTGAATTTGCACTAATATTTGTTATAAAAACAAATTTCCTGTGCGGCGTTCATGGCTGATGCCCACCCAAAATGTCAAATTATTCTGAAACTAGCCATACACGGGTAAATTCCCATGCAATCGCCCCCCGATCAATCGCAGCGTGGTGACCTAACCATGCTGTGATTGATCGGGGATCAATTGGATGGAAATCAATGAGCACAACATGGGCACGTCGGCTGTTCCTATACTTGAAGACTCTTCTTCATGCGAAATATTGGAGATTGAACGGGGTTCCAACATGTTGGAAAACCCCATTCAATAGAGTTCCTTCGAGCGGGCTTTATTGAACCTGCTCGAAGGAAAGCACACACAGGTAGGATTGAAAGCAGATGAGTACAATGAATCACCGTGACCGCGCACGTTGATCTTTTTACAAATCTACCTGTGTGTGCCTAGCCTAAACTTAATCCCTCAATGAGATCATGGCTTTTGTATTTGCTGATAGTTGGCTAATATCATGCATTGCAGTACTGCACAGTAAAAATATATGACCTTAAAATAAAGGGGAATAAAACTAAGGCATTTAGTATTCATTGGGAGCACACTCTCTGCTGACTTGGTAGGTAGAGTGCTGTATCAGAGAGGTGACCACTGCTTCAGCACAGCACAAGGGTCACACTCTTCCATTGCTAGCAAGGGGGAGGCTTGGCCAACTAAAGGCTCAAGTATGATCACATACATGTAGTCCCATAGAAAAGCCAAATCCTTCTGTACATCCTATCCCTAACCCACCACCCTACACACTACACTGTTGCTCATGGAGATTAGGGGGTTTCCATTGTAGTCTCATGGAGGTGCATTGTAGTACCGCAACTTACATGACTAGATTCTTTAGAAGGATGTCTTCTGCTCAGCACACTACCACAAAGCTCTCACACCAATAACAGAAGGTCCAGACACGAAGTAGGGGATATTTACAAGTTTATTAGAGGAACGAATATTTACAGGCACTTCACCATCACCTGTTGGCAGGGATGGGGCATCCATCTTAGAAACTACAGTTCCAAACTTCTTCTCATGGTTGGGTACCTTAGGACGGCTGGAGGCTCTCACCAGATTGGGGTAAAGTAGCAGTCCTTGCCAGGAAGTCACACTGGAGCAGTCGATAATTCACCCAGGAATCCTGAGTCTAGGGACTTGTCTGGAGGATTTGCAGTGTATCAGATCAACATCAGAAAAGCCCAGAAAGTTCTGAGGAACTAATCTCCTTGGCATTCTGGGCTTTTCGCCGTCGCCTGGGCAATTGCGGCGGAGTACAGTGTACTTCACCGCGATTGCTGGCTCTTGTTGGCATTTGTTGGTGGAATTAAGGGCCCTTTCACACTATCCGAACTGTGCTTGCAGTTGCATGTTTTCGGCTGAATGAGACCTGTCATAGACATTTGCCCTCTAGTATTTTGGACCCTGTGTCGTGCCCACATGTGGGCATGTGTGGCTATGACCTTGTAAGAGGGGTGCTATGTGAGCAGGGCTGGCAGTTCCCCCTGGTATGTATTGGCCCCCACACTGCAGCACCCCCATATATGTGCCCTAGGTGTGGGTATGACCCAGCAGAGGAGTGCTGAGGCTGGCAGTGCCCCCCGGTGTGTGTGGCTATGACCCAGCACTTGAACGGAGTGCTGAGTGTGCAGAGTCGGCAGTGCCCCCCGGTATGTGTGGCTATGCCCAGCAGTGGGACAGTAGTGCTGAGTGTGCAGGGTTGGCAGTGCCCCCTGGTATGTGTGGCTATGACCCAGCAGTGGGACAGTAGTGCTGAGTGTTCAGGGCTGGCAATGCCACCTAGTATGTGTGGGTATGACACAGTAGAGGAGTGCTGAGGCTGGCAGTGCCCCCCGGTATGTGTGGCTATGACCCAGCAGTGGGACAGTAGTGCTGAGGCTGGCAGTGCCCCCTGGTAGGTGTGGGTATGACCCAGCAGGAGTGCCGAGGCTGGCAGTGCCCCAGTAGGTGTGGGTATGACCCAGCAGGAGTGCTGAGGCTGGCAGTGTCGGCCCCCACACTGCAGCAGTCGCGGCTCTGGGGGGAGGACAGGCGATGTGACGCAGTTGCACAGATCTGTAGGGGCGGAGCCTGCAGCGAATGCAGCATCTCTGTGTATCCAAGCACCGGCAGCTACAGGCGGCACCATCCCGAGCCCACATCGGCACCGATCGCTGCATCGCCGGGCACAGCCTGACAGCTGCACCGAGATCACCCGGCAAAGTGACCCACCGATCACCGGAGCTGCATATCCCGGGGGATAAAAACTGCAGACACAGCGGCTCAACTAAATCCATCTTCCATCCGAGCCCGCCGCACCACCCCCACCAGGATCAGCGCTCCGCTCCCGTCATCTCTATCCGCATTATCGGCGCCTCCTCCTCCATCGCCGCCCTGCACACCTGCCGCTGACCTGTTGGGCCTGTGAGGAGGATCAGCATGTGCTAGAAGCTGCAGATTACCCCACTGGCACCCATACCCGGGCATCTGACACCCAGCACCTCACCTTCCTCCTCTGTCCTTTACATTGCCATGGAGTGCCCGCGGCGGCTCGCTCTACACCTCTGCTAAAGGCGTGCTCTGGCATCATGGATACTGGCATTTTCTCTTTAGCTATTCAGAAAAGTCAACAGGCTGTCAATGGAGGAGGACATTGATACCCGCAAGATTAACAATAGTTTCCTGCGGGATCACAGCTATGCAACAGAAGGTGAGTGTGTGACCCATAGAGCCGGGTGTGTGACCCATAGAGCCGGGTGTGTGACCCATAGAGCCGGGTGTGCATTAGATGAGCAGAGAGCAAGGTGTGCAACCTATAGAGACAAGTGTATTAGATGAGCAGGGCAGAGTGTGCAAGGGAGAGGAAACTGCCAGGTGTTCCACCTATAGAACCCAGTGTTCACTATATGAAGAGAGGCGACAGCCAAGTGTATAACCCATGGAACCAAGTGTACAGGGGAGATGAGTGCCAAGTGTGCAAATATTAGGAATGCAATATTGAGAAGAGTGTTTATTTTATGTGCTGGGGAGAGGAGACGGCTAAGTGTACAATCCATAGGGCCATATGTGCAGGGTAGCGGAGAGAGCCAAGTGTGCAATCACTAGGTTGCAGGATTAAAACCGCTTAAGTGTGCAACCAGTCGAGCCAAGTGTTCATTAGATTTGCATGGGTACGGGAAGAGCAAAGTATCCACCAGCCGTTACAACTCTAGGGGTAAGGAGGGAGGCAAGTGTGCAACCATTAAAGTGAATGTTGAGGAGAGACCACTAATCTGGGTGAATAAGAGGGCCAGACTTGCAGCTGAAAGGGGAAGAGCCAAGTGGACCTAGCAAGAGAGGGTCTGATGTGCAAACGAGAAGCAGTTGTGCAGGGTGATGGGACCAGTGTTCAGGGAGCGAGTGGAGTGTGCAGCCAAGAGCATTCCTGTGCACGCTCCCTCATTCTCATCGCCTTGGCAACACAGAGCTGCTGCTTCCTGCATCCACTTCTGATCATCCTTCCTCCATCAGATGGAGACGTCACACCTTCATCGCTGCAAGAAAATTGTGCAGTGGCATAGAGGAGCTCAGCCTTGGGAGGGGGTCTAGAAGTGTAATGGGGGACCTATGTGTACCCTAATGGTAAAACTTGTGATGTGTGACTAAACCCACAAATCCAGCATGGATTCCACTGATGGTGCGCCTGGAATATAGGAATAGTATTGGTCTCTGCTGCGTGGGCTGATGGTTATATAACCAGATTAATTTGTTTGTCCAGCCACTAATCTCTCTGCTCCAGGTTTGAGCAGTGACACAGTATAGTGATGGGAAGAGGTGCAGGGTGGTGCCATGACAAAGTCATCCTGAAAACTTCTTAAATCTAATGGTCCCCATACACCTTTAGATTTGGTTGATCTAAAGAATATCTGACAGATCTAAAGGTGTATGGCCAGCTTAAGCCTTTTATCAGACACAATAAACCGATCAGAATACTCTTACTGCAACTCTACAGAATGTCCATGATTAATGTCACAATGTCCATGATTAATGTCACTACATCTTGGCATACATGCTTTTTATGATTTCTTCTGTACCAGCTCCATTAGGACATAATTATATCAAGTAGCACAACCTGCAGCTTTAATCCATGTGCCAAGTAATTAAAATTACTTTACTAATTAGAGTCCAAATACAGCCTAATATGTACTTTTTATGAGGGATAAATAAAACATATTTGTTTTTGTTTTATAGTATCTGGTTTAAGGGTGGTGTCTTGCCTCTTCTATCAGGCTTTGTTTAGCGAGAGGAAGGAAGGGGTTAACAGCAAGCTGTGATGGTTTACAAATCACAGGTCAGGGATGAATATCTGATCAGCAGGTAGAGGGAAGATCCATATGTTTGGTGTAAGGAGGAGATTCTGTGTTACCCCATACTGTATAGTGTGAGCTCTTCGTGATGTAGCTAAGGCAATCCGTTCCTTGGACAGGTGTATCTAATAATAGCCCAGTGTCTGCCCCGCTTCAATGCCTTTTTTTGTTGGAGAAATCAGGGCATAGATGGCACTGCCTCAGCAGCAGAGTGCTCCTTCACAAGAGCTGGGAGGATGCTCTGACCTATTGTATAGAAAAGCAGGTGTACCGCCGGAGATGAATGGGCCATTCATTTATGACCTTGAGATCCAAAATAGTATTTTTTTTTTCCAAATGACAAACTCCGCTAATAAAAGCAGTCTCTTAATGGTATGCTCTAGGTTGCCAGTAAAGATTGGATTTCAAGAAATGGTAATAAGTTGAACTACTAATCACAAGATGCATTATTCTAATGAAGGCAGCATTTGTCCTCTTTGCCCTGTACATCATTGGTGGGAGGGTATCATTTATTTCAGAGGACTCCTTGCAGGGTCCAGGCTTCCGTCTTGGCATCATATAGGGTGTGGTGAACAGATGGATGCAAAGACAACTGTCCACATGACTACTCCACCCTCCATCCATATATGTATAGTATCCAGGCAAATTCCTTTGTAGTGCTGCCATCATTCTGCTTTCCTATTCCACGTCTATGAAATATCCTTATGGCGAGGCCTAATGACACAGGCACCGTTCACAAGCTGCAGCTTACAATGACTTGCTATTTAATGCCTGGGGTTTCTCTTATCACAGCCTACCCCACCCTCCCAAACAGATTTAAATCATCGTGTCCCAATATTAAAAGTCCTAGAAGATGTCCTGTAATATCCTGTGCTGCTCCCTCATCAAACATGCCTATTTAATGACTTGGACGCTTGCCATTTTGACTATGCTGCAGAATATATTGGCTTTATAGCAAAAGGGGTGTAAGAGTGTTCCTATAAATCTATATTCATTCTGTAACTATCATTTTCAATTTTTTTTTTTAGATTATTTGCTTTTTTTTATTCTACAAACCTTGTCTGTATATCCAGGCCACAGTATTATTGCAGAGTCATGCATTATGTTCTACATCAGATTCACAGCACTTAAAGTAGACTGATCTGACATTTCCTCTTGTGGTTTGGATAATGGAACATGGCAGCATTCTAAAATGGAACTGCATTCAAGTTCTTGAATGTTTAGAGGGTTACATGCCTTTTAGATGGATTAGAATTATTTACTGTATATGAAGGTGTGTGTGTGTGTGTGTGTGTGTGTATGAATGTGTGTATATGTATGTGTCTATATTACATAAAATATATAATCCACCCATGTTAGAATGTGTGCCTTCTATGTGGGTGTGATTTTAGGAGAAAAGGCACAGTATAGTTATGGTAACACATGGACTGTATTGTATGTCTGTGCTCCTCGACAATACTCGGCTGATTAGAAATGATGGTTTATTGCCATTTCTGAGTGCTGAGTCTGCTTGTAAGGATTGCAACATGTGAGTGCCATAATGGGTACCCTGGGAGCTGAGGATGTGCTGTGCTTTAAACAGGTTGCATTAGCAAGTTATCTTCCCTCTATTGTCTTATTGCTTGAATGGGTGACTGCTTATGAGTGCAGAAATATATATATATAATTATAGTACTAGTATAAGGGAACTGCTGACATAACAAACATAAAGGATGCTGTGTTATCCAGGTGTACACCAGCCATATAGGATGCAATGTTTTCTATGACACTGATGTTTCATGTAGTCAGCTGGTAGGTGATATTTCTTGGTTGCTGGTAAAACGCAAGATATGAGAATATGATTTCGTATAATATTACTGAGACCTCTTTGTGTGCAGCAGAGGATCTGTCAAAGCCAAGCCACGTGTCAGTAAGCCAAATTCAAATGGAAATTCACACCAAAGCTGTTTGTACTAACACGTTTTCCTTTCTCCAATTTATTTCCGCTAATGAGCAGTGGTAAAGTTGCCTGTGGGGTTGGTGCAACTTTTTTAAATCCAAAAAGAAGAAAAAATCAGTAACCCAGCCCAAATTCCTGTTGGCAGTCTGTTCAAAACGCAGGATGTCCTGTGTTCTAGTAGCATGAATAGTAAATGTGTTGCTGAGTAATGGGTGCGCCAGCATAGCTTGGTACATTAAAAATGTGTTGATATACTACAAGAGTTGATTAAAATTTCTGACTATGGGGGCCCACAATTTTGGGGTCGGATCTTGTACTAGTCAGACTTTTTTGTTTTGTTTTGTTAAATCTCCATATACTACAATGGGATGTGCATCCTACAAGATGAGCTGTACCACGTGTCTACATCACACATAGCTTCCTAATCAGACTGAACATAGATGTGAGAAATATCAGGCATAATTGTCTGTTTTTACTTGGATCTGAGGATTACAAGTCCTAGGATTCCTATAAATGCAGGAAAGGGGGGGGGGGGGGGGGGGGGGGGGGGGGGCATGTGGTCATGGAACAGCAGTAGTAACTAGAAAAGAGCGCTGCGATTTTAAATTGTTTTATAATTTTAAGGTGACCTTTTGATCCGTACATTTTAGCGGTAACATCAGGACCATATTTCCACCAAGGACAATCCTAATCCTCTACAGAGATGACAAGCATGCAGGTATAGTAACAGCTTGTTCTTTGTCAGAAGCGCGGACTGCACATATTGGTGGAAATGGAGGTTGCCTTAATAGACTCTATGGTTAGATACTGAAGCCACGTGTTCAGAATGTTTTGGCACCTTTGGGTTATACAAGGAATACATTAACTACATCTTCCAAGGTCTATAGAGAAGTTCATTTAGTAAGAATCAAAAAGCTTTCAGTGTTTTAATTGTAGCTAGGGTATAAAGGCATTCATCAAAATAAGCTTAAGGCAGAGATAAATTTAATTTGTGACTTGTGTTAGGGCTCATTCACAGTAGTTTGTGGGTGGCTGTCAGTCGATGCGTTTCCAATGTGTGCCCATTCCCAAATGTGCCAGCTACCCTGAAACGGGCAGTATCTGTATAGGGCAGCCATGGACAAACTTGCACCCAAGGGCCAAAACCGGCCCTTTGGTCTTTTAATTCAGCCCTTTTGTCATCTTGGTGTAAAGACACTCTAGCTCCCCTCATTTCCTGGAATATGTGGCGATAAATGCCTAGAGGACAATACAATGTTTGTTTATAATCAAAAGCCTCCATTTATTGATATTGTTTTAGATATATTTAATTTTTTTTAGTTTCCCATCCTGGCTACGAGAGCTTAGGACACCTATGCTGGACGGCCCTTTAAAGGCTCCGGTCCTTCTGTAAAAATTGAAAAAACCATTACCACTGGTAAGGGGCCGTGCTTTCCAAAAAGATCATGAATCCAGCAAATAAAATTACCAGTTTATACCAGTTCTGGTGCCCAGTTCACAATGTGATTAGGCAACTTTAAACCATGTGTTCATTCATCTGGGCTTAAGCAAGTACAACCATAGTGGTGTATGAAGGACATCCTTGTTTTTGTTCTGTTGTGCCAAAACTTTGACTACAAAGTATCTCGCATTTGGATGAAGCAAGGAGTTCCTCCGTCACCTATTGCCTAGTTATCTGTCAGGAGTGTTTTGTGTTTGTATGTGATTTGTGTCAATAAATGAGGAAAAAACTAACTTTTGTTAAAAACATTTTATAAACATGCATAAATAAACACCTAGCTAAAGTTTTAAAAGTATAATCCTTTTAGAAGCTAGTATACTTTTTTTGCTGTTAAGGACACCTAATAGTTTCCATGAACTATAGAAGTGTCTTCATTGCTGATGTACTTTCAGTTTATTACTCCAGAGAGCGGACATGCTGCTGCAGTCGTCTTGTATTACCATCCAGTGCTGAAGGCTTTTGCACGTGTAAATACAACAGTCTTGTGGCGTTTGTGTGGTCTCCTGAACATGCTTGCCCTATGCCAGGCTGCCTGTTTTTCCCCATTGCACAACATTACAGCTTCCTGTCCTCTGTGGGCAGACAATGCCAGCTGTCAGAGTTCAACAACTTGTTGGCCCGAAGGCTTATTCTGTGAGAATGCTCGAATAGAATGCAAATCAACCATTGATCAGGAGTCCTTCATCCTGCAACAATGGAATTTTCATTAACGAACATCTCCTGAATGGTCACATTGCATCAAAACAATTATCCATGGCCTGCCTAATTACTGTAGGCTTCAAGCTGTATGCACAGATCATTTGAGTAGCAAAATTGATACAGCATGTCCATATGTTCTTATTTGCCGTTCTGCCAAATTCAATAAAGTTGGACACATGGGGATGCTAAGTGTGTGTTCATGTTCCTAATCTTTATTGTTAAAATTTTGGGTAATTTTTTAAATATAGAAGGATTATTTTAATTTGCTCAGCAAAGTGAAAATGGTATTTGACATGTTACCATAGTAAGTAGCGACTTTCATGATGAACCAGTGTCTCCTGTCTGTACAATGACCTGGACCTACTCGTTTTCTGTATGTTTGGACCATTTTCCATACTCAACTTGATGAAGGGATAAGGTTTTGTAATAATGAACATGGCTTTTATGCACTGTTCTTTGGGTATGTATGTGACTGGCTGCTCCTGTGGGTGGGTGACTACACACTTTATTCAGGCACTTGGGAAGCATTCATCAACACCCCTATCTTAGCCCTTTAAGGCGAGCGCCCAAGGAACGGTTCGGGTCATGTTCTTCAATGCTGATGTAAATGCAGCCTAAAAGACTGACCTATCAAGATGGCTTCTGTACATGTACAAGGCTCATGAAGGTGTCCTGTCACATTTGATCCTATAATGTTGGCTTGCGATCCTTTTTGAATGCCCTCAATGAATTTTTACAATATTTGTGGTGTCGTGGAGGTGCATTATCCTGCTGATCGAGACCACTGCCATAATGGAATACCTTTTGTCTAGGGTGTACAAGGTTTGCAACCAGATGGTATGCATCAAAGCCATAGTCACATGCTTTCCATGACCCAAGGTTTCCTTTATAAAATGTTGCACAGAGCATTACACAGCATTTACTGGTCTTTTGCTCTCACTTTTTGAAACGTTTCTCCAAGTAAACTTGGGCTTCCAGATCTAGAAGACAACGTGATAACCATTGTTCTATGGTTCAGCATAGATGCACACTTGCCCATTTGAAGGTGCTTTTGTTGGGAATGGATGCTTTGGCTGAGCCAGCGATCCCCAGCTCCATACATTGCGTTCTTTTACTCAATTCATTACATTCCTTTTGGCATGGAGTTTCCTAGATTTCCCTACACTCCTGAGCGTCATACTTGTAACTACCCACAACCTTTTAGTGAGAGGTTCTCACTCCTTGAGCCATTCTGGTTT
This sequence comes from Ptychadena robeensis, assembly GCA_036250615.1. Taxonomy (NCBI): domain Eukaryota; kingdom Metazoa; phylum Chordata; class Amphibia; order Anura; family Ptychadenidae; genus Ptychadena; species Ptychadena robeensis. The sequence goes on along the minus strand of CM070034.1, from coordinate 35,803,735 downwards.
TGCTCTGGTGCCCAGGTCACTTGCAGTTACCCATTTATTTTTTTTTGCATGCATGTATGGCCTTTCAAGAAAGGATTGTTCTTGCTGCCATAACCTTATCCAGGTGTGATGGATGGTCCCTTCAGCAACTGCCAGGTGATCCGAATTCTACTTTTGGAGTTCTGATTAATAGAAATTCCATAAAGAAGCTCCGTTGTATCATTTTTTAAATTAATTGCAGGACTTGCTACTGCTAAAGGTGTTAAACGCTAGGATTTCTTGGTGGTTTATAGTAATTGTGAAAAGCCATATCTCCCCTTCTACCAGTGTCCAGTAAGGTTTAATGAGGTAAATTTAAAAGACTATCTTTTTTTTTTTTTTATATTTCTCTGCTTACAGTATTGCTTCAATACAATTGAAAATCCCCTAAAAATCCTTTACACTTTACACATGTTTTTATTTACCTCATAATATACCTTCCCCTCACGATATACTTCCCTTCATAAAGAACCATATTGTGACTACTATAGCTGAACCCCTGAAAATGATTTGTCCTGGTTACCCAGTAACTATGGCAGCTGTCTTTTTAACACATTTATTGAGCTCTCTTCACACAAGGAAAGGCCTACTTTTGGCAGACATTTTATTGTTCTTTATGCAGCTTGTCAGTATTGCTGATACACAATAGTCGTGTTCTTTGGTCTCAGATGCTGTATTTCAGACTTGGCCAAACTCTCTCTGGAGGGTGCTTTCTGTCAGTGCTTGGTATTTGAGGCAATGAAAAATGAAGTGCCTTGATGTGTATGACCAGGTTTTCTGGTGGATATTCATGGTTCGGTACTTTAAATTTCCATTTGCTTTTTAAATTTTTATGAAAAGGGATATCGGATGAAAATTTTTTGTATACATCTTGGCTATAGTAGCACATCCTGTGTTTACTTGCAGCATGGCATGGATTAAGAGCACTATACAGGTTTTAGTTTTAATGGCAATCAATGTGTTCCTTCATGGTATGGAGGTTTCCATAGTAAAGTTGTGATACCCTTCACACTAATGTGCTGCTTCAAAAAGATAGATCCAGACTCCTGCTACTATGGTTACCTAGTTTTGTAATGTGTATGGTTACCATGCCATATAACCGGGATGGGCAAATTAAGGCCGGGGGCCAGATCCAGCTTGTTTGCTTTCATTTCTGGCCCTTCGTCCCCTTGTTGAAAAGATGCTCCCCTCCATGTTCTCTGCAATGAGTGCACATAATACCTACAGATCTCTTCAAAAAACCCAAATTTCTCAGCACACAGTAAAAATAAAAAGGCTATACAGATTCATTGCTGCCTCATATAGTTTCATTTAAAACATATTTCCCTGAAAACTTTTAAACAGCAGTCAATCTGGCAGAATCATTCTGACAATCTCCAAATGTTGCCTTGGGGAGGATGCAGTGGTGTGATCATGCCACTGTGGGTGCATCCTCATAGTGACAACAGGCATGTTACTAAAATGGTTATCCCCCTCAGAGTCTCCTGTACCATTTTAATTCCCCCCTCTGATCCCCAGTGTCATTTTAGGTGTTCCCCCCCCCCCCCCCCCCCCCCCCCCCCCCCCCCCCCCTACCCGTTTTCTACATGGAAAAATCCACCAAAGATCAGACGTAGGGCATATTTGGGAGCAAAAATAAAAAATAAAGACACTGTCTTGTTTTTGGGGAAACACTGTAGCTCTTCAGAAGACATTTGCAAACCAATTAAAAAAGCTAAATGGCAACAGAATTGTCACACATCTAACAACGTCAGTTTTCTGGAAACATTTGTTGCCTAGAACAGGATTTGCTTTTACTGGCAATATCTCCAAGTAGGAACTCAAAAATAGCTATTGCATTGAAGAGTGAGTGACTGTGCCAACCAGATTTGTTGCTGCCAGTTCATTGTCCTATCACCCATCATTGAAGTGGAGGAAAAAATTCTTGAAGGATAAAAAAAGAATAGCGCACAAGCTGGTTGTTCTGTCTGCCTGGTTCCTTTCAAGTTGAAAAGATATGAAAATCTGTTTAACCTACAAAATATTTGTATATGTATTATGTGGCTGGTCTAGAGTTCATAAATTTAGTCATTGTGATTGGTTGGACCCAACATAGTTTCTTGATGGCAAGTTAGTTATTGTGAAGCTGTTGGCTGCTGTTTTCATCATTGCTTCATCTTGGAAAGAATAGCCCTGACAGTCTTTCCAATGTTTCACAATAACCAGTCTGCCACATAATTAACATAAACATCAATAAAAACAAACCAGGAAAAGTTAGTTATTAAAACCTTCAACCTAAAATCAATTGACCTCAAGCTATTAATAGTATCTTGTTTTATATACTTGTATGAACATTTCACATAGATTTTGTAGCCGCTTGTTACATGTGGGAACCAAAGGAATCTGTGGGCCATGAAGATGCATTTAGTTCTGAATCCTGATTGGTAAACATGTAGCAATTGCTGCAGACATTACAAGCGTGCTCGCCACACCAGCTTAATGCGGCACTGTCCTTGCATATGTCGAGGCTAAACATGAGAAATTTTGATAGCTGAACATGATGGCTCCCTGGTGAGAACGGAATGGGAAAGCATTAAAGGCAGAGGCGCTTCAGGGAAGGATAAACATAAAAAAGTAGCTGTTGGCGTTAAACTGTATTTTAATGAAGGCGTCTTATGCATATTGAGCCAGTGCATGCGAGTTAGATTTATAAGCTTCTGTATTTTTAGCCCTATTGTGCTATTAATTCATAGTGTAATGACTTTGATAATTGTTAACGATAATTGTTCTCTTTGCACGGAGTATCCAGACTTTCTGAAGAATAATCTTGTCTTGTTTCATTTTAATAATAATGCTTGTGTAATAGGCATCGCTTCCCTATAGTGTGCAACCTGGCAGTTAGTAGTAAAATGTGAAGATAATGTTTCCAGTAACAGGACATCATATTCTCACACAATGGGGGACTAGCTTAAATTTTTGTAAGTTCTTTTAACTGTATTGAAAGATGTACAGTTCATGAACCAATAATACAAGCTAAGATGTTTTCATTACATATTGAAGAATGTGACGTTAGGTGATTATTTTCATCTAGGCCTGCCATTCTAAAGCCTGCCATACACCCACCAACTCTGAAGGTTGTTGAGGTGGTCCCTTGAGATGTAGACAATTGACCTTCTGTTTTATGGTCTCTGGACAGTTCCAAGGCCATTGCTACTTGGAGGAGCCTGTGATGTGGCACCTATAATCTTCGTCATGCCAATCAGAGACCTATTCCCAACTAGCCACTGATATCATGGTGGCCTCCCTTGGCCCTAATTATATTTAGTTGTAGCCATTTTTAGCCCACTAGCTATTTTGGTATCCTTGAATACGGATTGTGTGCAAGGCAGATGTGAACAATCTCTGGGCAAAGGTTTTTTTGGGCATCAGATTTTAACCCATTCTAGATGCTTTGATGTGATTTTGGTACTGTTCAAACTGTCCAAGAGAAAGTGGAAAATGTATAGGGTACAGCCTTGATTTAATTGTTTTGGATGCATCTAGATCACAATTTAAATTTAAAACTTTTAAAATGGTAATTGAGGCAGTCATAACATTTAGGGGAAAGCCCAATTCTGCACAGTACATACCAAAGCTGGTCAGTCTCTAGAACTGTATAAGGCCCACAGGCAATAACACTATTAAGTGCCCCTTGGACAATAAGGGTTACCAGTGGTAGACTTGGTAGGGTTCAATCTTCAAATAGACTATTTGTGACAGTAAAGGTGGCCATACGCGCATAGATATGGGCAAGATTGATGGCATATTCTAGCTCTGTGTGCACTCGCAGCCATCCCTGTTTTTGAGCTGGATCAATCCTGTTGGAAAACAGGGTCATCGAACATGACTGTAAATCATGGTCGATGTCCATTGCTTTTAGGTCCCCACCCAAAGCATCGGCTGAGCTGGATGACTCAAACGGTGCTGTGCCTCCAGCTCCTTCAATATCAGGCAGCAGCATGATGATATCGCACTTGGCTGGAGCTTTCTCCAACGTCTTGAATATCGAGCTGTGCATGCCCAGCTTAAGGGTCCACCATTACATGAATTGTCACTGGCATTGCTAACCTGACATAATATGTATTTATTTACTTATTGAAGGGTAAGTAAAAGGATGGAGGCTAAGGGCTGTGAAATCCAGGGCTGTGGAGTCGGAGTCAGAGACATTTTTGGGTACCTGGAGTCTGAGTCTGCACAAAATGAACCAACTCCGACTATTACTTAATTTAAATGGGAACTAAAAAAATTTTTTACTTCAAATGTCGCAATTAACAAACAGTTATAATGAACGACTTCTCTGCTATAAGAATAAATGCTGTGTGTAACATTACAGCGTCCACTGTGACCCTAGCCTAAAGGCCCCCAAACAAGTACCGAGTGGGGGCCGACAGATCAGCTCAGATGAGCTCGAGTGCAGTGTGGTGATGTTCTCCCGCTGCTCTCCAGATCTGACAGCATCGGCCGCCACCCTTTGTGTGCCGGCCGTTAGCTGCAATGAAGACGCCGTTCTCCATTGAAACTAATGGCATCGCCAATAGATTATCGGACATGTCCTTTCTCTGGCCGGCCGAGCTTTGGGTTTACAGGAATCGGTCACCCCATGTGGGCACCCCCTGATCGGCAGCCGATTTTGCCGATGGCCGATCGGTGCATGTATGGCAGCCTTAACTCTCGCTGATAATGAAGTCAATGTTTCTTGCCGGACTAGAGACGCTTGTGTAAGTGACGGGAATGGATCGCCAATAGTTCAAGACTGAAGCTGTAAAACATTTAAAAAAACGCTGTAATTCAGCTGAGGTGACAAATACTTAATTGTTAGCTTTACCTTTTAAACATGAATATGGGATTAAAGGGAATCATGTTTGAAGTGCCCCTTCGCCCTGCCTCTTAGAGCCTTCCACAGATCTATCTTCATCAGAAGATCAGAACACTAAAGCTTGGCACACCCAGGTAGATCTGTAAAAAGATTTGAGTACAATCAACCAACGTGCACTCTCACGGTTATTGATTGTACTCTAATCTGTTTACAAACCTACCTGTGCCTTCCTTCGAGCAGGATCAATAGAGCCGGCTTGAAGGAACTCGATTGAACGGGGTACCAACTTGTTGGAAAAACCCTGTTCAATCTCCAATACTTTGCATGGAGACATGGAAAGTATTGGAACAGCTTCGGCTGCTGCCTTCTGCTCAATTGTCTGCTGTCAGTGTGAAGGGGGTGGAGCCAGCACTCCTCACTCGGAAGCTGAGTGAGGCAGCTGTATGAGACAGACTACTTCTCCCCTTCTTGTGGCATGTTGTAAATTACACACTGCAAGCTGGGAAGAATGGGTCCCCATTGAACGGAAATCGATGTGCCCATGTGGTGCACATTGATTGCCGTTCAATTGATCCCCGATCAATCACAGCGTGGTGCCTAGCTTAAGGAAAAAACAGCAGCATCTTCTGCCTAACTCCCTTTCTCTGCTTTAATTGGCCATTACAGTACAGTGTTGGTTTCCTGGCCAGTAGTTCTGTGGTTAATGTATGAAGGCTTCCTTTCCTTCAATGGATGGATAAAATACATCAGCATATTACATACAGAGGAGTCGGAAGAATCAGAAACCGACCGACTCCACAGCCCTGATGAAATCATATCAGTTTTTCTGACACTCCAGACTCTCTCCTC
>CM070034.1:35756586-35774267 GCA_036250615.1 Ptychadena robeensis | reverse complement strand
GGAGTTTAAAATGCATTCCATGAGAGATTAAGAATTGGCTGGTTGATTAGAGATTGCTATGAAAGTTAATGTATAAATTAAGGCCCCCATACACCTTACAATCTTGCCATACAATTTCTGTACAATCCCATTTTTGTACTACCAAAACCATGTAATATGAGGATCTTTCTAAACCTTCCAATCACTATGTATTCTATCAGGGAGGCCACTATACTACATAGTAGTTGGTAGATCTAATGGAAATTGTATGGAGTGATCTAAAGTTGTATGGGGGGCTTTAATTCTAGAATGTTCAGGAGCTTTGCAATTGCCAAGATTGTTGGACACTAAAATGTTCCTACATCCCTTTCCTGTATCTTGAACAATGTTGGTGATGATGCCATGTTCAGGGGCTTTGCAATTACTCAACCACTGGCATTACTTTACCAAAATATGAACAGTTTTTTGATATCCACAAATTATGCTAAAATTTTTCATGGCCCCCAATTAAATTCATACCTTGCAAGTGTGCTTGTTATTTGAAATCTCCAAGAGGTTCATATATGTTAACCCTGTCAGATGTTCTGTGAAAATGTAGTTGCAGTGGATAAGTTGGCCCAAATTGAAGAAAATCTCTGAATTCTCATGTTTTAAAATGGATGCATGTCCTGGAAAATGTTAGAACCACATGGGGGCTCGCCTTTTTGCTTCTTTTCAAACATAGTTGCTCTGCAAAGAGGTCATTTGAGGTAACGCCATGCTGTACTGAAACATGGTCTTTGATTCTTCTTGCAGTAGGAGCTGGTCCGGAGCCAGGCAGCAAAGGAACTTGTGCCTCCCTTTTCATCACTAAGATGCCCAGAGGTTTAGATACCAACTGTAATTTGTTTGATGCGGTGTGCACCTTGCTTCTGGGACTTGTCTTGCTTTGATGGTGAATAGTGCAAGCAGCACATGGAAAGATTACAATTTACCGTACAAGCCAGGACAAAGTACGTAACGGAAGATCTATTGGGTTACAGACTGCAAAATGTGTTCTCTGTACATCTTTGGGCTCTAATAGAAAATAAGATAAATTCAGCATTGGTTTTCTGCAGTAAATATCTTCTGTGCCATAAATTGTCTTTATTGCCATGTGTACATAAAAATCATTGGAAGTAATCAAGGAGAACATCATCTCCAGAGATCTCATGTAGCAACTCTCGTTCTGAGGTAGGAAGGCACAAGGTCTCTTCCACAATGACTCGTGGGTAGGCGGCTGCTGTATGAAGCCTCATAATTATCCATGCGGATGGCGCCCAGTGCTGTCCAATCATAAATAAAACAAATGCTGGTTAGGTACGTTCCACAGCCTTGCATTAGGGTGTAATTTATAGGCTGTCCGTTGTATCTAATGAAATTCCTTTGCCTTCTATCTCACATGAAGTATAAATAAAGATTCGGTGTGCACGTATTCTATCAGGTTGTATTTTATGTTGATTTTGTCTTTTATCTATTGATACTGCTTGTCTGTGTCTTGTCCTTTCTTATAGAAAAAAAAAACCCCTTTCATACATTTCATCTTATATCTGTCGGATAAACACTAATTGGGGTGTTCAGGACAGCTCCGTCATTACTTGACGATTGTTTCACGACACCTTTCTGTAACCAGTTTATATTGGTTCAGCATCCCAAATAAGTTATGCTTATATGAATGTATTCAAAGCTTTCTATACAAAAATAAGTGATGATGGTGCTGTACTTCTTGGCAGGAGGATACTAAAAAATAATGGCTTTTGTGTTTTTCTGGGACCACGTTCTGGGAGGTTGGAGTAAACAGTGCTTTCTTTTAGCTCAAAGGAATAGAGAATTTGTGAACACTCCTGCTATATGGAAATCGTAAAAAGGAAAATACCCTCTTAAATGGTTGTCATGGAAACAAGTGAAGGGAAATTCCTATTGAAGGTTGTCAGGGGAACACCTGATGGAAGCGTGTCCCTCCTATTCCTGACATAGAAAAATCCTTTACTTTTGATTTTACTTTTAACTGATAACAGGACGAAAAGGGATCTGATCTCTCCAATGAAAACACCTTGGCTTTTTATACTGAAAAAATCTTTAAGAATGTTCCCACTGCCAGAGAGAACCGCTTGTATGATGGTGATGGCATACATTGTATACTTAATGCATGGAAGTATTTCCATCATTTATATAAATTTGTGAGACCCAGTCTGGTCTTATATTATGTGACTTTTATTTAATGACACAAAGCGGAGCAAATCCTAGCTCCATCCTTGATATGCTTAACTAGCACACTGACTAAAGCTAGCCATACACGGTCGACTTTTGCACAATCGATATTAGATTCGATCATCTTGTGTCATTTTTAAATATCGATCGCCAGTCTAACATCGCTTGATTGTACCACCTCTATGTGTGATCGATGTATTTTATTTTTTTTATGATTGATTACTTTCCTTAGTTCTGTGCACATGCTCCATAGTGCATTGCATACAAATCAATCAAAATACCTAGAAAAAGATACTTGTACAATCTGCTGAAATTTGCCAACATTTCCAATCGATCATACCTTGATCGATTTTTATGTTTTCATTTCAAGAAGTTTTGGTCGAATTGGTTCCTGAGCGATCAACATAAAAACGATTTGTTGGTTGTGTGTTTTTTTTTTATCATTGCTCAAACAGAAATATTGAATGGTGTATGCTCACCTATAGATTCCATTCCTTTTTATCCTATGAACCTCCCCGATCCTGTCCACATGGCCAGCATAGTCAATAACACTGGTGATGTGGGTTGGAAAACGGACATCCATCTGTTATAATGGAGGTCTATGGCAACCCCCTTCTCTTTTTCAGACCCTGGAAATGCTGCAGCTTTACAGGGGTATATCGGGTGTTTCTAATCCCCTTTCCAGTAGAAGCTTAGATGAACCCAAACAAACTAGGTTCATCTTAACCGCTGTTGCTGATGACAGTCTTCCATAACACTGAACAGCTCTTGTGATGTGAATTTGAATAGCCAAACATCCAAAAATGAATGAATGAAGGTTGGCCTCTCTTGAAATATTACATATGGTCATGCTTTTGTATTTTTGGTTTGGGTTGTGCACAATGCAGGCAAAAAAAAAACAACCCAAACCAAAACCTTTAGTAGCCAAATGTGCACAATGCAGGCAAAAAAAAAAACATTTGGCTACTAAAGGTTATTCAAGGATTGTTTTTGTGCAAGGAAGGAAACGGGCATAATGATAAAATCCATTATGATATTCAATAAGAAGATTAAAGGGGCAGTTAAATCCATTTCGGACACCCATTCATCACCTAATATATAAGGCACGGGCTATATATTTCACTGGCGTATGATATAGTAACCTGACAACCCCTGGGCCGGTGATTAAGCATTTGTGCTGCTAATAAAAACCAGCTCTGTTTTCTTGAGCAGATTGAAGGCAGCTTTACAGATCCTGAAGAACAAGGCTTAGACCAAAATGCCTAGGACTGGGAGTTAATAATGGCTTTACTTCAGGCTGCAATCCAAATCAAATTTTTCAAGCCCTCGAAAAGCCTGGAGGGCAACCATATTATTTTTGTGGTAGACACGGAGTAAGCTCTGTTATAGTAAAGTGAGACTTTTCATTTCTGACGTATAGAAAGTCTAAATTATTAATGGTTTGTTAATATATATATATATATATATATATATATATATATATATATAGCCATGATGGTAAGATTTGCAATTGTATCCATTTTGAAAAGATATTTAATGTGGTCATTCCTTATTCTAAATTATTATGAGTACAACTTTAAGATGCAAAGCTCAACAGAATGATTCGTGTAAAGACTAGCAAGTAATATAAATAGATGCAGCTTTAAGCAATCCAGCACCTTCCAGCAATTTCCTAGCATTGTTTAGCAACTGAAAACTAATATCTGATTAGATTTCTGTGCATTTCAGTTCAGTGCATTTAAATTATTTAGCCAGATTGCTGTGCGAACCCTTTTTAGCGCTCCATCAAAAAGATGCAATTTAACCAATGAGGACTACCAGATGTGCGATGTATGTAGGGATGCATACTGATTTTTTATTCACAGCTTGTTTGCATGCACGCCTACTTTCTGTAATACATTAGTATGGAGTTGATGCCATAGCTAGTAGACTGGATTCTTTAAAGAGGTTACTTAACATTTAGATGTGAGCTTCCTTTTTATTGGGTTTCAGTGAGGATAAATCTTAGCACAATCACATTTGATCGGAATATGCATCCCAGTCTCAAGGCCATGACCTCAAATAACTGTGGATTATCTTCCTTGTCCTTATAATAGTATCTTGCTCTTTCTGCGTATGACTTTAATAGGTCTGAAAGGCTTGAACATTCACTTCTCATTTTGTGTAAATCATTTAGGATGATGTTAATTAAATCCCCGATGTGGGGATATCTAGTGAACAGTTCAATAAACATCTGCCTCTACTTTTGGGTGTTTTCCTGGTCCCCAGGTTTGTTTTAATAGCATACACAATAGCATATGAAATAATACATCAAAAATAGGAGTCACTGGTGATCTGTTTTGCAGGCTACAACATTTGTTGTCTTGCATGCCAATTCACTTTTTTTTTTTTTTGCCCCACATTCACTAAGCCCCCCTATAGGAAACGCTATGCCAGTCCATACTGGCATGTTGGTACATCGCACCATATACAATGCAGTCACATATTGCGCTCATTGGGTAATAATGGGTGCGTCGTGTGACATCAACAAGCCCAATGTGTTTTCAGGTGTGGTTTGTTCTGCAGATCTCCTCTCCCTCTGGCTGTGCCTGTGGAAGCTGCAGAGTAATTCCACAGACATGGAGAGAGATAGATGGGAGTTCATCTATCTCACGCTTCATTGTTTATATCAGCAGGGCTCTGGCCTCTGCTGACATAAGCAAAAACAGTTCAGATGGGAGATTGGGCCCTGGCCGCATCTCTCTGATAGCTCCCCTGTTAGTCTCCTTTCCGGGAGAGCTGGCGGGAAGCATTCAGACCATACGACGCAAGAACTTTTTCCCCCGATGTTGGTGGGTTAAAAAGTGCATCCTATAGTCCAAAAAATACAGTAAATCATAAATGTTCTAAGGCAAAGCTTGGATGAGACCATGCAAGCATATTATGGCAATGGGAGTTCTGAAGTGATGTGAACTGCCTATTAATGAACGCTTTGTGAGAATGGAAGGTTTGTGTGAACTGGCTTAATCTGAATTGTCTATATGATCCAGGAAGCTGAATCTTTTATTAAAGTTTTAGGAGCACATTTAAAGAATCTGTTCTATGGCTGGTTTCTAGTGAGAATAATGTTTGATCTCTAAATACTGGCTGGAAAGCAAGTTGTCTGAATCTTTAAACCCAAAATGATTTGTTCATTTTCTACCTTTTCTAGTGAACATACAAGTTCACCAAAAACACACCAGCAGAAAGCACCATCTATATGGGTATTTCATGGCTTTACGCCCGTATATGATATCTATTCTATTACCATCATCTTCACTATCTCTCTGGACAGACTTTCTGGATAATACCTGGTGACTCATTTGGCCTTATATCAACATCTACTACTGCATCAAGATTGGAATACTATTGTTTTTATGGACATTAAACAATCAATATATTTTTAATACGAGTATGATTTATGTTATTACTATGTTGCACCATGGCGGACCTGTTTTGAAACCGTGAAAGTCCCCTAGCCTCTGCTAAACCAGAGGAAATTTCCGCTCAGGGAGGGGTGTTTTTACTCTACACCCTGGTCAACTTCTGTATAATTTATTTTGGGATGTTGGTTTCCTATATTGTGCTGGAAGCACATTTATTGTCTCATTTCATGCCACCAATGGGTCTACAGGCCCAAACCTACTTTTCCACATTTTAAAGCCACCTACAGCCATCTCTGGAGCATCCATGCAAACATTAAACCCACCTAGGGTCCACTTGTTTGCAAATGGTTTCCCTGATCCTAAGCTGCCTTTATAAAAATGGATTGGCATCTTTGTTGGTGGCATTAAGTGACCTGCTTACTTTTTCAGTTTTTTTTTTCTTTGACTTTTTGATTCCTGACGGGTGTCTCATTGTGGACACCCGTTGCCTCTATATTGTCACCAGAAAATGCCTGGCCTGCTGGTTGGTTGGATCCGACCATACTTTCACTACCTCAACCTATGGCACTGGCAGAGAGGTGCAAAAGAGCTTGGCATAGAAAGTTAATTAAAAAAAGGATACCAAGAAGGGCGTACTCTAAGCTTGTTTTAATACTGTGAAAGGTACTAAAATACCTTGGTAGTCACAGTAAAAAGCTGATCTTTTCAGGAGTATTAGAAATAGTTTTGTTGCACATCCACATTTTTTTTTTTTCTTGAGCCATCGCTGTACGATTTCTGATCAATGAGAAATGCTGTGAAATCCAGAATGTGTGATTGGCATCTCTGTGAGCGGTTACGTGCATGCTACCAGGTGCTGAGCTGGGAGGCCTCCTCTTATCGTAGTGTAACAGACTTCAACCGTACATGGCCTGTGACCTCCCATTTCATTCACTCGCTGCAGATTGATCGTCTCCCGCCATAAAACCCATCATTGACTTCACTGGATAGTTTCTCTCCACATGGAGTGTTCTGCTTTTGTGACATATTTGTCTCAGTTAACCAAATATACTGTCATTTAAAAATGTCACTGAGCTTTTGTTCCTGGTTTAAATGCTTTGCTGCAATGTGGGTGAACTCTTAACTGATAATATTGTAATTAAATGGTCTAATCTTCAGTGTATACACTGGTTGCAGTCCATCAGAGCTGCTCTTGTAAAGGTTGATTCGAAGTGAACCTGTCGCAGTTCAACACATGTTTTCACAGCTTAATCTGCTGTTCCAAATTATAGTTTCGAATACCAATTACTTTACATGTAATTCCTCATCCAACTATTTATCATTCTTCCTTTAGGAATAAATGGTTTAAAATTTTTAGATTGTCAGCATGAGGAATTTACATATCCCACTCGATATAGGTAGATAATCTGCTTTATGTACAAAAGAACTAAAACATGTAAGCAGGATACAGGTGGCTCGATATTCGTCAGATATAACCAGCGGCCTCTGCAAAGCATCGGACATCAGCTGTATTTACAGTCATGTCCGATATGGCTCTTTTCGAGCAGGATTGATTCGTCCCGCTCTAAAACAGCGATGGGTGCATATTATATGGGCTCAGATAGATGGCCGTGAGCACGCACGGTTCTCGAAGCGGCCATCGATTTTGCCCATATCTGCTTTAATGTTTATACAGTTTTACATTGACTAGTTTTCCTTGCTTCAGGACTTTCTGCCGGGCCACTTTGGATGTGTCTTGCATCGTTTCTGCTACACGATTCCGCACGATACCAGTGCGATCATCCCCAAACGATTCATTGCATCACACCATGATCGATCTTTCGACGAAATCATTTTACACGAGTGCTATTACTTTGGACATGGTAGGTAGTCCCCTGTTCGATTGACATTTTTTCGAGTGGGATCAATCAAACAAGTGTTTTCACGCTTGATTCTCGAACAATCGGCACAAACGCACACACCGATCGTTCGGTAATTGCCTAAAAGGTACACATACAACAGGTCGATTCTTTGTTCAGAGTTCAAGCATGTGCTTTCTGCTCTGCTGACAGTTGGCAGCGGCCCTGAAAGTGTCCCGGCGCCAGTGGACCATTTAAAAACGCCACCATTCTTTTAATAGAATGGGAGATGCCTCATGTCATGTGTTCCTAGTGTTTGCAAATGTGTGACTGCCTCATAAGGCCTGGTCAACACTACTTGTGGAAGACTCACCCCATTTTTTCCAATAAGCTATGACGTTCCTGTATAAACAGGTTGCATCATAGCTTGCATCATGTAGTAGAAATAATGCATGATACATTAATTGAAAATTCATGTGCCCATACCCTTCAGGGTGCCCTAGGCAAGGGGTAATCGCGGCCAAACCACCCATTGGGCATTATGCACATGTCCATAGCTTTGTCATGCCTACCTAAAACAGTGTAAACACTCCCTTAAGTCTTATGGTCAGCATACATGGTTCCAGTCTCCCGTTTATAAAATCAATAAATAAATCGAAGTCTAGAATTAGAGATATATATTCTTTTGGCGTGCATTCATCATGCATTCACAAAAATTGTGCCTCTCCAAAAAAAAAAATCCAACATTTCACTTCCTAGATCTGATGGATGAGCTTTGCTGTTCCACATTGCCAGCTCGATTTCTTTCTACTGCTGGTGAGCCTGGGGCAAATGTTCTTTTTGCCCCTTCATTACCACAGCGAGGGGTTTATGATGTATTTGCGTTTCTGTGTTTGTGAAGCATGTCCCACAGAGAATGCAGATTGTTTTGTGTACGGTGTGAGATTTTCTGATGGCGAGTGAATATGGATAGTTTTGGTATGTGCTGACTTACAGAACAGTAGTCCTTTCCCATATTTTTCTCCCGTAACACATAGGATTGTTCTTCTGCAGTGCAGACCCTGTCAAATGGCATAACAAACTCTGCTCAGCATTGGCGGCCTTCCCATTGTAATTACACAGTGTGCATTTAATTGAAAACCAGGGATGGGACACAAGGTCAGCAATTCTAAATCAAGCCTCTATACTCTATAGATGTTCTAGTAGTGTATCTGGGAGATCAATATGGGAGATTTTAGGTCTAAAGGTCTTTAAATTGTTTTTGATCTTTTTATGATCATGTCGCTGTATATTGGAACTGGACTTTTTTTGTTCTAGTATTTGTAAATACACTGGTACAGCTCAAATGCCTAACATTTTCATTTACATATGAGCAAAGTTGGGAACTTGACTAGTGTATACCAGATAGCTGTCCCTTTTGTCTGAATTGTTCAACATTCACTCACCAAAAACCCAACTGGAATATTTAAGACTCGGACAGATTGGGTTTTAAATGGCCCGGCAACCTTTTGTTACCTTTTATTTATTATAGATTAAAATGAAGGTCCCTTGAAGGCAGTTATCCAGCACCCTGTATCTGCATTACCCAATACATCGGCCTCCAGTTGCACTACACAGACTCGGAGACCATTACCATAAAAGGCAGTTACCACCTTACAGAACTAGTTCCTTGGCACTCTGACATCCTTAACAAAGGGTGGGACTCTGTACCTAGGACGGTCCCTTCCAATGACCTTTTCCATGACCAGACCACCTTCAAGGGCCTTATAACTCTGCAGTTGATGTGACAAGTTTTGAAACCTGAAAACAAAGGAATACATCAAAGTTTTATAAACCAAAGAAAATTGGGGGAGGGTGGGAAATTCATCCAATGCAGATCCAACCTATGTAGAGCTGGAACAAGATAACACAATAACATAACATGGATACCATAAACAACATAACTAAGCATGTTTAGAAGATTTGCTAACCCTTAGTATGCCATCTCCTAACCCAGTCATGTAGTCCCTCTGCCTAGGTCTCTGTCTTTTGGCTCCAGGCTGGTCTTTCTTGAGGCGCTTAAAATAAGGTTTCAAAATTCTGTAAAATATAGTTTCAATTTTTTTTTTTTTTTTTTTTGTGTACAGTCATGTCTACCAGTACCTACAAATCACTAGTCGAGTGTGAGGACAAGGAGCCAATAAGGTCATTCTCTTTTCACTGTCCAGAAAAATAGCCTGGGGTATGTTTTGGGGATGACCTGGTTTTGGCAGAATTAGGTTGAATAATGCAGACTTGGAGCAATGACTTATAAATAAAAGTACAATGGGAAAACCTTTGGAACAAGGCTGGGTTATAATTGGCCATACTGGTGGTCAGTAGTGGTCAATGAATTTTATATACAGGCTGTTGGAGACTCTTAACCCCCCTTAGTGTGAGTATGGTGTAAAGTGGCCTTCAAATTGAACTCTTGCCATCAACTAATAAAAAAATAAATAAAAAAATAAATAAAAAATTGACCTGTGTATGGCCAGCCTTAGTTTTTACTCTTGGTTTATTTTAACTAGATATGAGCACAACCAATTGCCATGCACGTTCGCGGTGATCTCGAATCCATTGCATCCAGCCTATCTTTGAGCAGGATCAATCGATCCCATGCGACGAAAGCTTGGTTAAACAGGGCACCAACATGTTGGTAAATGTTAAATTGCTAGAACTTTGGGGATGGACGGTTCCCCATCCAAAGCTTTGAGTGGGATCGATTGCACAGAAGTGCTGCGAATGGAGTCCATGTTCAATCGACGAAGCTCACATGCAGTGTGGTGACATCATCATGCTGTGCTCAAGGGTTCATTGATTGAACGGGTATCTACCTGTGTATGGCCAGCTTGAGTCCCTTTCCTGTTATCAGACTAGTACTAGATAAACACATTGGTCATATTTAAGAATTCCTCTATTTCATTCAATGCTACACATAGGAACCAATTGGATTCTAAGTAAACCTGTTGTAAATGGAATGATCACTCTAGTATGGGACTATAAAGGCATTTTAAGAAGTTGTTTAAGTTTCTGACCTATTAAATATGCACTAAAAATATATAAAATGCTTAAGTGTCATCCGCATCACTGTTCTTCACTGTTCTTCGGCACTAATTTTTCTGTCAATGGGCACATTGACGAGATTTAAAATGAACCCAAAAAACGTATACCGATTTGCCATTCCTTTTGTGAACCACAAACACCGTTAAATACAATGTGCGCTGTCAAGCTGTCATTTCTTTGTCAGGAAAGTGTTGTGAATTCAGCGAGGATCACTCCTTCTACTTGCACACCGTGCGACTTGGAAAAGAATACATTAGCAGCAATTAAAATGTCATTCACTACTCTTGACATTTTAAAATTGTATTAAGGAAACTTTCATTGTTCTACTGCTGTATATTAATATGGTAAATGTTGATGGTTGGAGCCTTTTTTTTTTTATGAGTTATGACTTTCTGGGCATTCTAATGGGGTGGCGGAGCTGTTGCCATGGCAACCTTGGTCATGGAAAGCATGTTATGTTGTGGCTGGCCTACGGGGAGACGGTATTTAAATAGATGGTAAGGAAATTTGGCATGAATATACAAGATATCTGGACTGATACAGGGGGGGGTTATAGGAGTTGTTCATCGTGGATCTCTGCTGCTGCATATGCTATGTTGGGGATGCCATTATCTATCACTTCTTAAAAATGCTCATTGTTTTCTGATTGGAGTAGTGGTAGTTTTAAATCGGCACATATAATAAGTGGCATTATTAATATATTTTGTTTATAAAGCACCAACATCAGTAATGTACATTATATAAGGGTTAAAATGCAGCACAAGCTAGCAAACTGGTATGACACAGGAGGATAAGCGGGCCCTGTCCTATGGGGCTGACAATCTAAAGGTCCCCATACACGGGTCAGTTTCCCAGCGGATTCCGGGACGATCGATTCTGGGCGCGTGCATGCCAATCGATCGTCCCGGAATCGTGTGAAGCCCACCTTGTCCGTCCGATCGTTCGGGAGCCCAGAATCGGATCGGACAGAGAACCAACATGTTGGTCTTTCTGATCCGATTCAGCACACATCAGGGGGAGTTGCCATTTGGGAAGTAAGCGATCGGACACGGAATCGTCCAGGAATCCGTGGGACAAGGTGGTATGTAGCGATCGGACACACTTAATTGGCCGATCGATCGGACCTCCGATTCCCGCTGACATCACAGGAATCGATCGGATAGGTGATCGATCGGCCATGGAATCCGACCATGTATGGCTAGCTTAAGAGGTTGCAGAACAAAGTATACAGAAGGTCATGTCACTAGCCGTCCTTCAAAGGGACTTTTTATGTATTGGGTCTGTCATTAACAAAGGCCAATTTTCGGGAAACCAATGTTTTTGGATGTAGTCACAGATAGTGCCTATAGGAAACTTACACAAGCAACGGGCATCGTGTACAAACTCCATGAAGCTAGTTCTGGTTGAGATTTTAACCTGGTAAAGTAAGTCCAGAGAGTGAGACTCTTGAGCTGGTATGTTACCTTTCATAATTCTTTGGGTCACATTATTGAGCCATTATAAGTAGACCGGTTTTACTTATTTAAAAGGCTTAGGGCTAAGAATGTCTGGTGCCTCCCTTCTGCCATACTCTGTATTGTCACCTCAAATGTTTGGTATTTGTACAATGAAGAATTGCATACTGTAACATTTTTCCTACAATATTATGCCCATTTCTTTGCTCATTATAAATTGTTACAATGATGTTTATTGGCTTTTTTCATCTTTTCAAAATCAAGAATGCAAACCACAAAAGTCAAATACAAAAGAATCGTACAAGTCATTACTGAATATCAATATTAAAAAAGATCAAATCTAACATTGATTGATTGTGACACCACACAGTGCGATCGATTTTTAAATGCAATAGATTCCTTGATACGATTACATACAAATCGATTGAAATAAAAAAACCATCAGATACTTGTACGATCAACTACAATTTACGGACATCACTTTTTGCACGATTTTCATCACTTTTGGTTGATCATGTGTGTGTTTTAAGTACCCCATATACTTGAATATAAGCCGAATTTTTCAGCACCTGAAATGTACTCAATACATTAAATTCGCCTTATATTCGGGACAAGCAATGAAAATCTTGGCATTTTGTAGGTGGACTTTGAGTGAATTACAAAGCCCCTGAACATGCCATCACTAAATTTGCTAGAGATGTAGGAAACATTTGGAAAAAAGATATATTGGCATATGATTTTTGCATAAATTAGGTCCAAAGTCAAGTCAAATTTGAACTTGATATGCTAGTGCAATAATTTTTTTTTTTTTTCTTTACAATGTTCTCACATCCCTTGTCTACATCTCCAGCAATATAAGTGATAATATCATGTTCAGGGGCTTTGTAATGAACTTACAAATCTGCTGAATTAAATAACCTCTCCTAACAAATGCGCATTTGCTGTGTGTTTTTGGAACCTAAGCTGCTGAATCCCCCCCTCCTCTGGTTTATACTCATTTAGTCATTCAGTTTCTCCAGATTTTTTTCTAAACTTAGGTACTTCTATTTGGGTTAGCTTATACTCGAGTATATACGGTAGATCAAATGGGAATATGGAGCCATGTATGCCCACCTTAATGGCTATCCTCCCCAACAGACACCCTTAGTTTTTGAAAGTCTGGTCCCCATGGATTAGGTACTGCATATTGTGTAATGCAGGAGTTTCTTGTTGGACACATTGCTTTTATACAGTGCTATATTTCTGGGGTACAGTAAATCTAGAGAACCATATTCGTTATTTCGGAATGCATGAGAAGGGAATAGCCTGGCAGTTTCCATGTAATAATTGCTTAGCACAGAAGACGTTTCTAATGATCCATTCTAAGATGTGTGAGAAGCAGTGATCTAAGAATAGTGGCTTCTGAAGGTTTTCTAAGGAGACCCGCATGCTCAGCAACTTGCCTGACAAAATGCTGACAATTACCGCAGTGCAGCCCTTAATAAGAGCCCATATTCACAGATGCTGCTTCCTCTAGCATTCATGATCTATATCACTTAGTTCTAATTGTGCCATCTTACCTAGTGCGGTGATTTGATACACCACGGAACAGATGTTCCTTTTCTCTCCGAGTGAGAAGGATTGTTCTTGGAAAGCATCTCTAGGCCCCAGTGCTTATTGCCGTAATTAACGTGTTATCACAGGTGTAAGATCTCATCATTTTTGCTATAAGATTTTCTGATGGTCCAGTCACAATCTCAATTAATCCAAAACTCAACGAGTTGTTGTATCTTTCCTGGCTTTTATTTGATCAGACCTGACTGTTTGCCATTTTTATATTCTATGTGGCATCAGGGAAGGGTTGTGTTTTAAATGTTTGACATAAATAGTCGAAACATATTTGTAATAATACAACCAAAAGTCTTATTATGCTTGGGGTATTGGCTATGGCTCACATGTACCTTTTTTTACAGTAGTACTTTGTTAGGGTGGACACATTTTTTGCACCTCTGTTATAGTCAAAGACACTGCGGGGTTTTGTTTTTTTTTAGATATCATTTCAATATTTACTTATAGTGAATCTTCTACTTTTTTGGTACTTTTTTTTTTTTTTATTAAACTGGATAAATAAAGCTAGTTAAATTTTTTGTTTTGAAAATTCTACTATGGTGTTTCTCCGATAAGACCCTTCTTATATTTTTTGAAACACCAAAAAAAAACTCTGTGCCAATCATTGTCCCCTTCCCTGACTCACTTTTTGGGTTCTACCGGTACGGCTGGGTAACACTCCCTTACGGCAGGGATCAGCAGCTTGCTTGTCCTTCCTGCACTGCAGCTAGCCTTGAAGGGGTCACACGGTTACCCATTGTACCACCCAATTGGGAGATTCGGGCAGGTATCAGTGGGTCTTGTTTGCGGGGGGGGGGGGGGGGGGGGGCCTTTTAACGTTTAGGGCAAAAATCAGGTTGTGGCTTATTTGATGGGGATGGCTTATCATAGGGGAAACGGGGTTGAGGAATTTTCTTGGTTAATGGCAAAGCCACTGAACGTGACATTTTGACTTGTAGTCCTGACATAAATGAGGTCTAATATCCATGTGCTAGTGCAATAATTTTTTGTAGTGTTCCCACAACCCTTTATCTTCAGCAATTTTTGGTGGTCATACTATGTCCAGGGGCTTTGCAATTATATTTGCCCATCTGTACTTTTGATGTGAGGTGATTAAGATCTGCAATTGTTGGACTCCTACACTGGAAATATCATTTTTTATAGAATGTGATCTTTTTAGCTTCTGCCAATTGTGGCACAACAAGTATGTGACAAAAACTAAACACCTGAGCTGTACTTATTTTGAGTCTGATTCAGAAAGTCTTATGGGTTTAGGCTCAGCAATTCCAATTGGGAAAGCAACCGGATTCAAAATCTTGCATTAGATGACCTGGTTACAATGCATCTTGCATATGTAGTGATATAACCATTCTGGTATAGATGCACCTAAAATTGACCTCTTTCTCAAAAATAACAACCTTAGGATCTTTTCTGTAATGAACACCAAGTCCCAACCAGGTGAGTAACCTGCCCCTCCACCACTACAAATTCTGCCGAGAAGCAACATATGCAATACTCTGACCTCTGCTAAGATCCATAACAGATAGTTGAGTTTGTACAGTACCACTAACATCCAGTCTAGTCAAAATGCTGTGGAATTTCTCGGTGCCCTATAGCTTATGGAAGGTGATAATTGGCAAAAATGTTATATCTAAGTAGAATGGGGAGCCACAAGGTCTAGTCTTAGGTTGCATGCTTCTGCATGCGTTTGAGTATTCACTTCTGTGGGCTTCATCATAAGGGTTGAGGTTATCCCTATGCTTAACCTCCCTAGCGCACCACGGAAGAGAGGGTTACTGCAAATGGGCACATCTGGGGCACCAGAGACTTTATTGTGGCGATGTTTATTACAGAGATGCACATTGAAAGCAGTATTCTTCATAGAAAACTGATTTCATGCTATTCACTTTCAAATTTCCCACCGCTTCCCCAATGCGATGTCATCACGTCACTCGGAGGGGGGGGGGGGGGGGGGAGAGAAGAGACGGAGGATATGCTGCCATCCAGCATGTCACATCGGGGACAGCGTAAAACTGTAAGTATGCGCTCCTGGAGCCCCAATGTGTACTGGACGGCACCATGTCGTCCAGTGCTATAGAAGCAGTAGCAGCGCTGGATGAGATGGTGCCGTCCCGACCGCTAGGGCGGTTAATTAAATTTTTGAATGGGATTTTTTTGGCTCTGCTCACTCAAAATACCCAAAAATAAAGCTTTACATTCTTCTGCTACAATTTTGTTTTTGTTGGTTTTTCAATTTTAAATGCAGTACTATGTTCTTTGTAAAATTCATTCAAGGAGGCCATAAATGGTATTGCCCATTGTGAATGTTATGGCTCATTATTTCCCCTTGTATAATCAATAAGCCATAAGAGAGACATGTCAGTAATGTCAGTGAGTGATCTTTATGTTCTGTCCATTTGATTCGCTTTGTGTTTTTGCATTGGCAGTAAAATGTATCATTAACAAGAGGCAAGGAAAGCAATTGTACTTATAATATGGGACTGTAGATTAGTTTTTTGGTCTTGTACTGTTCAGGTGTTTCAGGAGTGAATCTTTTATTAATAAGTGTTAGTATAATAACTAATACATTTAATTATACTAATTAGACTATAATTTTGTTTTTTGTTATGAAGCATCTTTCTGTGTTCTACATTGCTGTCACTTTAACTGTAATTCTCTCTTGGCTGTACACCTTGGTACAAGTCTTCTCAATAACAAAGAGCAGTCTGCAGTTCTGTAGCTCATTGGGCTACTTTCAATTTTATATACAGAATATTGAGTACTTGCAGAGCCCAGTGGAGTAGTTATGCAGCTTTGTTGGACCATTGTGAAAAATGTTTCCTTCAGGCTGACGGCTTTCTGCTTTTAAGGGTCTCTTGGTTTTCAGAAATGTTTAATTTTGTTGTATTCCCAGCCTCATGATGAACTTGACCCAATGTTATGGATTGCGGTTTATAGAGGGAAAGCAATCACTACATTGAAACAGCTGGTTCTTCGTGGTTTACTTGAACCTGGAAGAATTGAGCTATGTTACACAGATGGCCTTCAAGAATGTCCAATCCAAGCTATACTAGCACTTGCATGTCATTTAATAAAACAAAAATTCTTGTATGAGCACCATGCATTCGTCACAGATTTTCAGTTGTTACTGTTTATTTAAATGGAGGAGATGTTTAATTCAGGTCATCTACAGTAAAGGTGCTGGGTAACTTGACGATAAGAGAGTATTGTACATTATGGCCTTTAAAATTACTAAGGATGTGCGCAGTCCAGATTTTGCAGTGGTTAAAGCAACTTATGGAAGCGATATGCAGGGTTGCTAGTTTCATCATTCTTGTCTTCGTTCTTTGTGTTGAAGGTACACCAACTTAAACTCACAGTATCCGCCATTGTACACAAAGTGAACCTCCTTATCCCCCTTCCTATATGAACCTCTCCTAACCTACTTTCCTCTCTGCAGAGTATACTTGAATCCAGAGGTTTTTGCCACTGGAATGTATACAAACATGGAGCCAGTGTCCCATTTTTCCTTTAGGGCAGGTGTGTCAAATACACAGCAGGCCAAATTTAAGAATTCACTGGCCAACTTTAATATTTATTTAACAATTTAATTACCGCAGGCCATTTTTGTCTGTGTGTACACACACACTTTGGTACACATGGACTACAAATAAACTGTCCTGTTCATACAGTGTGTAGTCCATGAAAACCCTAATTTGTGTGTGTATTGCATCCCCCCAATCCAAACCTGGTACCCCTCTCCCCAGCTCTTCCTTGCCTGCAGCATCTGTATCTGCTGCATTCACATCGCCTCGGTCCTTGGAGTAGAGAGCTATGGATTCCAGTATATTCCAGGGAGTGGGCACTCCCTGTGACATCACTGAAATGTGCTGCTGAGCAGCCATGACTCGTATGTCTCCACTTACACTTATTTCCACTCGTATGTCTCCACTTCCACTTATTTCCACTTCCACATACATTTGTGTTGGAATCTACCTTTTGAGTTTAATTATCCTTTTTAACTTGTGTATGATCTAGCAAGAATGGAGTAATAGCTGAACCCTTATATGTTTGATTACAGTACATTAAAGAAATAGTGTATGGAGAGT
>CM070034.1:35702625-35747496 GCA_036250615.1 Ptychadena robeensis | reverse complement strand
CCCCCCCCCCCCCCCCGCAGAACACAGGAGGCATTCCCTGTGCACTTTTTGGATGCGCGTCCTATAGGATTAATAATGATGGTGTTTATAAACGTGCGCACATTAGCAACGATCTGCAGCTTGTCAAGCATCCATGTAAATCTGCCTTAGGCTATGTTGCCACGCCATTGTGGACTCCATTGAGCCGGTCGGAAAGTAAACGTAGTGCAGTACATCAGCCTTTTCAGTTTCTGTTTTATGTATGGATTAAAATTTTTTGCCAGTCAGCATTTTGCAACACCGAAGATCGGTCTGCAGCTTGTCAAGCGCCCATGTAAATCTGCCTTAGGCTAGGTTTCCACAGCAATATGGGCCATTGAGCCAGCTGACCGGCTCAACGCCGTGGAAACAGCCGGTGTGGGTAGGCATGTATATGGATCGGCTCTGTCGACATTCAGTGGATCTGTTTTTAGTGGAGCCACAATTTGGCAATGGAAACAAAAAATGTATACAGTTATACCGATAATAGATTCTGGATAGATTTTTATTTTTTTCTTAAATACACAGGTATACCCAAAACTAGTATAGTAGTCGCTAGTTTTATTAAAATAAGAATAGCAACCTTGTTTTAAAAAATAAAATGCAAATACTGGTTGCTACATTACATTTCGATAATATAAAATCAATATAAAAATGTGTTCCAGGTACGAACAGAACGAAATCTAATTTGGTTGAACAAAATAGTGTATACATTTGATATAGGCGCAATCGTTATTCAATCAAAAGATCGAACATCCTGATCGAATCCATCATCTATACGTGTATGGGCAGCTTTATTCTTTAGAGTGAAGGGTAGTTATTTCCCTGCTTGTGTAACCACTGTAATGATATAATTTGCTGTGAGTCGGAGCCTTTTTAATATTGTTGGCTCCATCACTATCAATATGCATATGAGTGGCCAGTTTCTGATGGTGGGTAAAGCTCATCAGGAGACTAATTACACAGGAGTTAACTGCTGACGTACATAAAAGAATAACCTCGATTAAGCTAATCAGAAATAATTCAGCGATCGGTTGGCTACCCTGCGGCTGAGGGAATAGTGACAGCTAATACAGTGGCTTCTTTTCCAACACACAGAATTTATTTTTGCTCCACTAAGCTGCTTACTGCAAAATGGTGTGCGCAGTAATGTGATTGGAAGTGTGCAGGCTGACTGCAGTGTGAAGGCTGAAATCCATGGTTTTACACCATTCTAAAGACAGTGTTCCAAAAAAATACTACTATCTATCTGAGAGGTATTGGGCTTCCTACATGTTATCAAAATCTCTAAAGTAGGGTACAGACGTGGGGGTATGGGTCAAATCGAGGGCCATTTCCAGCGCCATGCGTGCTCATGGCCATCTATCTGACTCATATTATCTGCGCCCACCGCTGTTTTCGAGCAGAACAAATCAATCCCGCAAAAAAAACAGCCGTTTTGACCGTATGACCGTAATTACGGCTGATGTCCAATGCTTTGCCTAGAGACCGCTGGTCTCCAAGCAAAGCTTCAGCTGAGCCGGAGAGAGAGCAGAGCCATCTCTCCCCAGCTCCGCTGATATCTGACAGCAGCGTGATGACGTCATCGTGCTGCTGCAGGGAACATCGGACGGCTCAAATATCGAGCGGTCTGTACCCTGCTTAACTTTTATAGGTCTATGTATAGAGAATGATGACAATCTGTTCTTTCTTTGTTCTCCAGTTGCTACTTTTATGGCATCATTTGTGGGTGGCCAATATTTTTGGGCCTGTTCTCTTATGTAGTTAACATAAAAATAGTTAGCATACATGCATACAATTACTTTACGAAATGCATGCTTCCTTCACAGACAAGAGAAGAAAATAAGGCCTTACAACCATTGACTTTTAATGCATAATGGAGTCATCTACACATGGTGTGATCCATAGAGCACTGCTTTGACATTAACGCAATGTAAGCCATTGCAATGCACCCATAGAAAATTTAGTCAGTTGAAACGCAATGGTATGCGTTGTTTGATGCATTGATCAATCCCTTCATGGTAAAAAACAAATAAATCGGATATGTCACAAATGCATTGCTTTACACATCCCTGATGGTTCACTGAGTGATCCCTAAGCATGGCTTGCATTAAGTGGATCCATTAAGGCAGCGCATCCTTACGCAAGGCAGACTAATAAAGAATGATGGGTCAGATCTATCATTATATATGGGATGTGTATATTCTATACATATTTTTAGCTGACAGTTTTTTGCAAAAATCTTCAACTCAAATACTCCCCTTTGTAACAGTGAAGGCACTGTTGATATTGAACATTTGTTATAGGTAACCTTTACTAATCTAGAAATTACATTTTCCTCAAAAATTGTGTCTTGCTGAACCAGTGTCTTTAAATAAAGCCTAACTGATTATTTATCGATCAAAAATCTCTGTAGCTCATCCTTGTAAATCAATGCCAATGCCTATATCACAGGGTACCTGGCATCCACTCCACTTCTGCAGATGGTGACCCCATAAGGTCTCTCCAAATTCACTGCAGGCTAAGCAAGGCTTAGTTTTTGGTGGCTTGGCCAGGTGCTTGACTGTGAATTTAGTCAGCATTGGCTCTGGATATTTACTGGCATTCAGATATTTGAGGTTGAATGTGTTGTCCCCATATATTCAGCTCAGTCAAGTTGCAGACGCCTGCTGGAGAAGCCTTACAGACCCGCATGGCAAAACATTGCCGAACAATAATGAACAGTTTGACTTTGTGCCAACTTTCAGGGGTTCTTCCACTGAGCTTTGATAAGACAGCCATGGGTGTCCATATGCAGGAGTAAGACTGTGACTGGTCTTTGGCAAGACCTTCATGTCCCATAGGCAGAGCAAGATATTTTCCTGATAATGTTCTAAGCAATAGATGTCCGTGTGTTGTCTGAATAAATTGCCAGCAATTTGATGGTTTGTTCCTAAGCAGCAAGAGCAGGTGGGCCAGGTTATAGTGAGTCTGGATACCTCTGAAGTTCCTGTTTCTTCAGGAATGGATATATTACATTTTGAAACCCAAAATAATGGGCTTTGGAATCTAAGAGAAAAGGAAGTCACAATAATTGTTATCGCTCTAAGACTGCGGTTCTCAACCTGTGGGTGTAGAACCCCTCGGGCTTGAGTGACCATTTCACAGTGTTGCTACATTCACTGAAACAATCAGTGCTGCTTCTAACCAGCAGCTGTAGTGGTGCTGTGGGGTGGGAAGTAAGGAGGGAAAGTAACGCCCCCTCCCTTCTAAATTAGGAAGTGTTACTCTCCCTACCAACTTTTCACCCTGCACATTATTTACAGAAGCTGGGTGGGAAAATAGAAAGGCGGAGACAATACACTTACCTGATTGTGCCAGAAGTGATGCCAAGGAGTTTCGCTTCCTGATATTTGGAACACCAAAGTAACATGCCACACCAGCGTGTCTGCGCTTCAAATACTTTGCGACTTCTCGTGTTGCTGCTCTAAGGCGAAGTTTCCGCTGCGTCAATTTCCCTGCACTTTACATTGGATGCGTCAACATCCCTGCGTTTTGACGGATGTCAATCAATGGACTAGTACACACATCCGATTTCCTGCAACCCCTGCATTAAGGCAGATGCAGTAATGGAAACCACTGCTCCAAGATTTCTGTTGATGGTGAATGGTTATACAAATGACATGAAAAGAGATTAACAAGAGATTGTCGAGTTGTGGTATTTTGTCATTAAAGCTGCAGTTTTCATCAATGGGACATTTCACATAAATGTAAATGCAAGCTTAGAAATGCTCTCAATTTTCTCAAAATAAATATTATGCATAAAAATAAAGTGACCTTTTCCATTAAGAATTGTTTTTGGAAACACAGATAACTGTCTTCTAAAAATTGCCTTTGTTTTTCTTCCCATCTCCAGCTGACATCATCTCGACAGTCGAATTCAACAACACAGGAGAACTGCTTGCCACAGGAGACAAGGGGGGCCGTGTTGTAATATTTCAACGTGAGCAGGAGGTAAGGGCTGCCGACTCCAAAACTAATAGTATTTTATTTTCTCATTACAAGTTTCATGCTGCTTCCTAATTTTGATGTCTGTCTCATTGCCCTGGTTATAAATAAGCAAACTACACTTGACATATGAGCATAGGCGATTATAGGTTTCCTGCAGAGTGACTCTGTTTGTATTTCTAGGCTCATACATGGGGGTTTTCTCCCAATTTTCTTTTCAGCAATTCCATGCTGGGACACAAATATATGAAGTGGCAGTAACCATCTTTCATTGTGATTAAATATTGCATCTGTCAGCAAAATGATACTTCATAAGATGGCAAAGAGCAGCATGTAAACTTGTTAATAAAGAATCAGATTGACCTGTGATCCAGATATGTTAAAATCCTGCTGCAAATATTTTAACATTGTTCTACGAATAGGTTTTCCTTTATTTAAATGCTGAGAACTATGGACTACATTTGCAGAACTGGACACTTAACTGTTAAGCCCCCCATACACCTTACAATCTCACCATACAATTTCTGTACAATCCAATTTATTTTGTTCTACCAAAACCATGTAATATTAGGACCTTTATAAACCTTCCAATCACTATGTATTCTATCAGGGAGGACCCGTCACTACATAGCAGTGATAGAATACATAGTGATTGGAAGGTATATATCACTGCTATGTAGTGACGGGTCCTCCCTGATAGAATACATAGTGATTGGAAGGTATATATCAGGGAGGACCCGTCACTACATAGCAGTGATATATACCTTCCAATCACTATGTATTCTATCAGGGAGGACCCAGCACTACATATCGGTGATATATACCTTCCAATCACTATGTATTCTATCAGGGAGGACCCGTCACTACATAGCAGTGATATATACCTTCCAATCACTATGTATTCCATCAGCATCACATAGTTGTTGGTATATCTAAAGGAAATTGTATTAGTGATCGAAAGGTGTATGGGGGATCTTTTATGGCTGTCCAAATCTAGAGTGGAAGAGGTAACTTAGAGGTAAATGATAGATGGTCCGAAAGTAAGCGGTTTCTTTTGTAATGTTTGAAATACACTGGGAATTATTTGTAATGGGTAGTTCTCTGTATATAAGGCTTTTGTAATAGAGATTGTGTACTTCATGTACGATGTGTGTTGATTTGGCTTTTAGCCATTTAGTTAAATAAAAAAAACATTTTGTTGCATAAAATTGTCAGTTTTTCTATCTATGGCAATGAAACAGAAATAATCTCATTGCCCTGATCAGAAAATTGTCAAATCTGAAAATTTAAGATTACACTTATCGGTGCCTGTGCCTCAATTCTTCTAGGAAAGCTTTCCACAAATGTCTCTGGGGGAACAAGACAACCTGGCACATGTGTTTAGAGCCCTGACCTCACTCATACTACAGACAGCAAGGGTTCTTCAATGCCAGGTTTATAAAATGATATCTCTATGCAATGAAGTGGAACAGAAGGTGCTTTCCCTAGACAGTAGTCTTAAAATTGGGGCACACAGTCGTCAAAAACAACTTCTGCTTGGAGTAGCATCTGGTGCCTCTACTTCTGGTCATATAGATGTTTATATATGCAGAAAGCTTTTGGCCGTCTTTTTATGTATAGTTTTTCTTTCTTGACAGAGCAAAAATCAGCCTCACCGAAGAGGAGAGTATAATGTTTACAGCACTTTCCAGAGCCACGAGCCAGAATTCGATTACTTGAAAAGTTTAGAGATTGAAGAGAAAATAAACAAAATAAGATGGCTTCCTCAGCAAAATGCTGCATATTTTCTTCTGTCCACTAATGGTAAGTTTTAGAATGGTTGTGTTCATTGTTATATTTTTTTCCTTTTGCTAAATAGTGTTTTGCCATATTCCTACATAAGGGTTTAGTCTTTAATTACTTAACAAATGGATACTAACATTGGCTGTAATCTTTCATTATTCAAAGTGAAATGAGGTTACTAGAAGTTAGACATGCGCAAACTACAACCTGTGGTAACCTTCATGACGAGACACCCACTTTGCTATTCCCATAATGTATTTTCCCTGTTATTATTATCATTTATCTTTTTTATTATTTTTTTCAAATCACAAAAATACATAAAGTAACACATATGCAACATGTTTCATATGTAAGCATATTTCACCAAATTATAATTATTTTTGCATATATATCCTATATTGAGTCATATACATATACACTTTCTATATTCTTTCTTCATGTTGCAATTTATCAAGACTACCCCCAGTGGAAAAATAATAATCAAAATAAAAAATAGGAAAAAAATTATATAAATAAATGGAAAAAAAAACTTGCTCCCCTCTTCCACTATCCTTCTTGATCCTGCACCATCTACATAGCTCTGCATGGTCTATTGAATCCCATTCCTCCCATATTGAGTGCAATTTATCTAATGAATCTCTTAATCTGGCCATCAAATATTCCATAGAATGGACATCCTAATTTCGTGTTACTAAATCCAATGTCGAGGGCATATGAGAATTTTTCCATTTAGCTGCTACCAAACATTTTACCGCTGTGAATATGTTTAAGAAAATTTTGAGCATTCCTTTAGGTAGTAAGCCCAGCAGACATGTTTACGGATCACTGTCTGCTGGGCTTTCCTCCAAAAGGGTTCAATTTCTCGCCACGTCCAAAAGATTTATTTATATAGGGCCAACATATTACACAGCGCTGTACAATACATTAGAAAAGCGTTACAACACAAGATAATACACATAGGTTATAACACAGAAGGAGTAGAGGACCCTGCCTGATCTGGCTTACAGTTTAATACTGCCATAACCACTTGTCCAGATACCAACCTCCTAGTAGAGCATCCTCCTTTAATCACACCACAACCAGGACCACAACTTTGGCAAATGGCATAAATGATTAGAGTTCTTGCAAGAGCTTCACACACTTAATGGGGCTTTTGCATCACAAAAGCAGATTTATGCTTTATTAGAAGTGGTAGTGGTTTGGCCCTACACAAATCTACATTACTGAAAATCATTCAACTCCAGAACACACAACCCTTGGTGTGAGAACACGTACATTCATACCTTTTTTTTTTGATCTCAATAATATATTTTTATAATTCATAATATACTCCTACACGTTTCTAATTATCCCAATAGTGGACCATGTCACATGTTCATATAAATGGTTACTGAAAGACCCAGTAACAGGGTTACTGCACAATTGGGAAAATGGAGACTGGTCCGTATCACTCCATAACAGGAAGTACATGATTAAGCATAATAACGATGAATTGCCATATGTGTTTTAATCTATAGTACGGTAGTTTTTAGTATAGTAGTTATTTCTCCAACTGAGAAACCTATAATTGCTCTACATGCTTAAAGGAAAAATGTCTGTTGATCTCCTGATACACCCCTGCACATTTATCAGACCCGTTTTTAAGAAGGACACAGTTTGGCTGCTAGTGCAGGATGCCGGGATAAAAGGCAGAGTTCTTCCTCGGTGAAAGGATTAAAAATATCTCCAAAACATATGCTCCTATGTAATTACTTTGCAGCGGAAGGTTCCAATTCTTGAGGAGTGAGTTAGCAGCTACTCCAATTGATCATTTTAACACAATTCACAGCCCCCTCAAATATGTTCAGAAGGGACACATTGTGAGAGAATACAGATTAATTACATGGTGTAATGTTCTGTTAATTGAGTTTTAAAATAGTTTTTTGATTAACAGTGATATTATCTCAACGATCTGAATGACATTTTCAGCACAGGCAGGAAGTTAAAATTATTCTTTTTAAATGTACCGTGTTATTGCATTTGTATGAGCTCTCTTAAGGGGCTTTGTTCAGGCAGCATGGAAAGAAATCTTGGATAGACGATAATTCATAGAAACAATTTTGTGTTGTGTATCTTTTGGTCTTCTGACATGACTCTATTTTCATGTATTTTCTTAAGTATGATATAGAGAATGCGTTAACCCCCCCTTAGCATCATGGCCAGTATAGGCAAGTAGTAAAAGACGGCCATATGCTTTAAAATGTTCATTTGTACTGTTACCATCTTATAGTAAATG
The DNA here is from genome assembly GCA_036250615.1 of Ptychadena robeensis. NCBI lineage: Eukaryota > Metazoa > Chordata > Amphibia > Anura > Ptychadenidae > Ptychadena > Ptychadena robeensis. The sequence goes on along the minus strand of CM070034.1, from coordinate 35,739,434 downwards.
TGCTTCAAAGCTTCAAGGGATCTACCCCTTAAGGTGGGAACACATGGGTCGATTTTTTTTGTTCGATAGATTCAAAAAGATAGATTTTTAATTGTTGGAACGAAAATCTAAAACCGAACAAAGATTTCGTTGTTTGACCAACATCGAACCAAAGTGAACGATATCGAACAAAAAAATCTGTCGAAAGCTGATTGGGCATGTTGGTAAATTTTCATCTAACTTGTAAAAAACGAATGTAAATCGAACGTACCATCGTTTCATTGTATTTTCGTTCTTGAACAAGAAATGGCTTTATTCAAATTCATTCGATAGAACAAAAATAATTGAGTATGTACATTCGATATAGGCACAAAAGATATTGGATCAAAAAAATCAAACATTTTGGAATAGATTGAATCTAGCGTTGATTGTGCAAAAATCTATGTGTATTCCTACCTTTAGTTACTTGGTTGTATTTCTTATCTGTACTCGCACAGATATCCATAAAAGTGGAAGAGGTCTTCAGTGCTTGTGAATTTCTGGCAGTAGATGTCACTAGCAGCAGTACTATCATGGCACATGCGCCATCGTCACCTCACTGATCAAGAGTGGAGGGGGGGCGCAGGGGGCGGTTGGAGAAACCGCTGTAGTGTCTTCTCTCCCTCTCCGGCTGTGTCAGTGGAAGCAGGGCTCTAGGCTCTGCTGGCATAAGCAATACAGTACAGATGGAAGATCTGGCCCTGGGCGGATATCTCATCTGACAGCTCCTCCACCTACCCAGCTAATCTCCTTGCCAAGAGCTGGCAGGGAGCCAAGATGCAACCACGTCTCAGGTATCGTATTCTTCGGACCATAAGACACAGGCACTTTTTCCCATGATTTCTGTGGGGAAAAAGTGCGTCTTGTAGTCCGAAAAATGTGATACTACTTTAGCCCCTTTACTAAGATGTGTAGCATACTTACTCACAAAATGTTAGTTATAAGCATAGAAGACTTTGCTTTGTTTTTCCAAAACTTCACAATTCTAAATGTATTACTTTTTATTCCAGATAAAACTGTAAAACTATGGAAAGTGAGTGAGCGAGACAAGAGACCAGAGGGCTATAACTTGAAAGATGAAGAAGGAAGGCTCCGCGACCCATGCACAATAAATACACTAAGAGTAAGAACTCACATTAACACTTTACTGCGGGTTACAGAATGAATGTATTTGTTAATAATGCATATACATCTGATTATAAAATGAGTGATAAAGGCTTCAGGCTTTTATATTTGAATCAAAAGGAATTTGTCGTCATGAACAATTTGGTCCCAGTAGGGGCTGCGTGTTGAATATCTGAAATGCTTCGCTACTCCATTTTAAATCATTCTCTTAAGCTATAGGGCACTATAAAGTCAAAAAGTTAACTTATTTTGTGGTTTTTCAAGGAACCTGTGCCAGAAACATAATCTCCTGATCCAAATCTAGTAATAGAGGAGTTGTGGTTTTCCCTTTCTGATGGCATTTCAGCCAGTTACCCCTCTGGGTTCAATGACACCTAGAAAATGTAATCTGCTTCCTGTTTAAGTCACTCAGCATTGCACTGATTAAGAGTTGGCAGTTTCCCAGTGTGGAGGTTCTGTAGGTGTAAATTACAACTTGATGGTGAAAATCCCATTTTCAGATATTTGATACAGTTTCAGTAGTTTGTCAGAACTGAAGATAATAGAGCTCAATTGTCAGCTTAGAATGTTGTCTTTCACACTGTCTGACTTGCTATGTGTCTAGTAATCTCTTGAAAGGCACAATGGGCAGCCAGTGGTAGGGTTAAACTGAGGAGTTCCTACTTTTAGCACAAAATATTATTTGAACACCTATTGCTTCAATTTACCAAGCAGGATGTCTAATAACACAGCTTTCAGACCTGTTCTCTTAATATATTCTCTTATATATATAAAATATAATATATAAAACAACACATTATTTTTTTTTTTTATAAAATCACCAATTAAAGACCCTGTTATTTTCTAAATCACATATTTGCCATGCAAATGATTATTCTTTTGACACCATGGACATCTCCTCTTTTTTTTCACTAAACTGAAAATTCCCAGATATCACCACCTGGTAATCTCAGATTGTTGCCTTTAAAAAAAAAAAAAAAAAAAAGCTGCTGCCCGGGGAATTGCGGCGGAGTACACTTCCGGCCCTGTGTGGGGTAGTAAAGTGATGCACCTCCATTAAAATCGAGGTCTATGGGGCAGCCCTACCCCCTACGATGTCACTGAAGACCCTGGAGAGCTGGCGCTTGTGCCTGATCCCGGCAGGGGCACAGTTTGATTCACGATCAAACTGCGCCCGCTTCGGGCACAACGCCTAGGAGGTTAAAATATATATTTTTTTGCTGTATGCACTTGCACATTTTGGTTGTATACTAGATGTGTTGGTAAATCCATCCTAGAATTGTAATTCCGAGCTTTCTGAACATATACAGTAGGTGTTAAATGTTATAATGCATTCATAGGAATAGGAAGGAACTCCATGGGCCCAATATCCTTGGCCATCTAAATTGAGATGTTGGCCTTGTATCGTGTGTGTGTGTCTTACAACCAATGCAGCTTTGTTATTTAAATTACCAAAAATTATACAGCCAATCTTTCTATGTTAAATTGGTACCATGGGTCAACTATGGTTACATACTGCATAACGAGACTCACACGATCTATTGCGCAAAGTGCAAGGTTATATATTTATTGTATTTTTATCCATTGTTCATCTATTTTTGAAAATTTGTATGGAAAAGATTTCATACAGTTTTTACTTTAACAAATGCATTGTTGAGTTCAGTTCTCTCCTTATTACATCCTAAAACTTCAGCCCTACCTGCTACTAGAATCTATAGATAGCCCAGTTGGAGCAACATAAGCCTGGAGAAACAACAGCCTCATGACAGCGAAGTGGCTGTTTTTATTCCTGCTGTCATAACTCTTATATTCAAAGTGTGCCAGTCTGACACTCAACCGTATATATAAAAAGACTGGAAAGGCCAGAGGGAAGTCATAGAGAAAATCAGCAAGTTGTTTTGCCTGCATTCAAATTCAGAGAAGGGATGGATATCATCTTGGAGCTGTTCCATGTAACAGATGTGACTGCTGAGCCTGAGCCTGCTGGAATGAGCCAAGTGTGATGAAGCTCATCTTCCTTGTCCTGCCTTTATTCCCCAGGGTGACAGCTTACTGGGAGCTCCTGCTAAGTCACACATACACACGGTGCTCCGTTCAGACATGCCGAGTCCTGGAATCACATACTGCGGCTTATTGACAGACCTTGCATTTAAATTCTCTTCATGCTGCTTCACAATGCATATTTTTGGCTACGAAAAAATGAAGAGTATCCAATATGCTCCAACCTTATTTGAAGTTGTCTCTTGTTGCACAATTGGTAGCACTGGGTGAATGTATTGATTGATCAACTAGTAATGTGTGTTGATATTAGGGTTTTGGTTGAATTGTATATATCATATGTACAACCACTAATATGTTTTCTTAATGAATCCTGTGCTGGGAGGGACATTAGAAGTATGTAAAGCCCAAACATATTTTTTTTTTGTGTCCATACCATGGACCTTTAGTGCCTTTTCACACTGTATGCATTCCTTAAAGATCTACATCAATGGTGGGCAACTGAGGTGATCTGGAGGGCCATAAGTGCAGCCCTCGGCATCACTAAAGAGCCGCACATAATGCAGATCTAGCCCCCCCCCCCCCCCCCCCCCCCCCCCCCCCCTGCCGACAGATCGCAGCAGGCCATGGACCAGATCCTGGCAGATGGTCAAAACCCAACAGCTCCCCCCCATTGACAATTTTACTGATGTAGGACCGCCAAAGTTGATTAGGAAAGCCGGGTCAGTGTGTGACCACTTCACATGGTGATATATGGAATGGTCCCATGTATATCAATAAAAGTTATGTGCCTCATAAATATTTTCAAAGTAGTCTAGTGGAAGCTATCAGTCACTGTCTGGGTCACTCTTTAGCTTTCACGTATGCCAATTAGCGTGCTCAGCTAGGAGGCCTGAGCGAGTCCCTCTCTTCCTCTTACCGCCCTAAGAAGTTCCCAGACGAGGTGGAGGATCGGTGAACAGGTAAGTTTCTATGCCCTATGCATTAACAGTTTGGGTTTTGTTTGGCGGCCCTCCTTGGTCCTCTACTTTTGGCTTCCAAAACCTAAGGGCCGCAGGTTGGGCACCTGGGATCTACATTAGACATCTGTGTTTTCGTTTTTGAACAAAGCATTAAAAATGCGCGCAGCAGGGCGTTGTTAAAAAAAACATATGAGCTAACAAGTTAATGGCAACATTCATTTCCTATGAAAAACTGCAGTACATGCTTGTTTCACAATACATTGCACATTTAGTAAAGAGCCCCAAGGCTTGTGCACACAGTAGGTTTCAGGAGCACACTGGCCCTGGTTGGCCAAAAAAAAGACCTCAACTAAATTTTTGCTGCTTTCATATTGAATATATTAAAATAGAGGTTGGATTTTTTTTTAAAACTACAGTACATAGTTTTTTAATGGTTAAAGAAGCCTATGCACAACACCAGAATGGCATTCAATTGAGGAGGAAATTGGGACAATCTGTAGTTCTAGATTGGTGGTAATCAAGCTGCATTAAATTGAGGTGCTCGGATATATAGTGAAATTGATGTTTTTATTGTTAGTAGAGAAAATTGACTGCGTGCGAAGATCACGATGGTACGGCTAGTCTGCTGAACTGGAGAAGGCAAAGTTTGCATTTTTCAATTAACAGAGATGTGGCAGGGTTCCTCAGTTCAGTAAGCAAAGCAGTTTTCCATTGTCATGGCTGTCACATGATGGGGACCAAAGCGCAGGGAGATAAGGCCAGCTATGCTATCTTTGCTCAGTCATTCAAGGTGTCAGCCCCTAAAGCCCTAGAGAGAGAATCATTTGGAGATTAGATTTAAGGGTCAAATCCCCCTACGGTACATCCCTCCTAAGATCATGAGGGAAAATGCAACTTTGAGTGCTTCTGACAAAAAGAAAAAAAAATTCAGATGGAATTTTATAGACCACCGACCCCTGAAGTTAGTAATTGAAAGGCTTTATCCAATATGTAGGGAAATTGTATCGACAGGAAAATTACAAAAACGAAATAACCCATATCCAAACAAGTAAAAACCTTCATTTGTAACCCTCTTCAGGGGCCCAAATTATAGATACAGTTTTAATGTGATCTACAACTCTGTATTTCCTCTGACCTCATAACTCCCACCACACCTCAACTGAGTGTTCTGATGTTGACATGCTGGGACCTCTTCAACTCCTAATCTTCATCTCTAGCCTGTCCATGGAAATGCACTCTGCATTTGTGGATTTAGCACCTTCCTCTGGTCGGGGGGAATCTGGTCTCTGTCCCCTCTCCACTGTCTGTGTGAGCAAACTGCCAGCGTGAGTTCAGCTTTCCCCATACACATTCATTGGTTATATCAACGGGGCTCTGCAAATCTAACCAATACAGTTCAGATGAGAGATCTGACTTTGTGCAGATCTCCTATCTGCCGCGAGAGCTGTCAGGGAGCCACATTGTGATCACCTGCTGCCATTTGGTTGCACTTTTGGACCCTAAGACGCAGGCACTTTTTTCACCCAGGGGTATATTTCGAGGTATATTTAAGCTATCTGACACTCTGATACTGATTCCAGCTCAAACATTTAAACATTTTTGTGAAATAAGTCTTGCGCATTCACTTCATAGACTTTACCATTCTTATAACAAGGAAGATGACCAATTTAACTGTAAATGTACACATTTCCAGTAACTAGAATAGATATGCACCCTGGAAACAGAATACATTCATGATGATCATAGTCGAGACGAGCTGCTCTGGAAGATGCGAGTCCATTGTACGGCAATCTCTTTACATGTCTTGTTCATTCTAATTCCTTAATCCTAACAAAGCCACTTCCTCTGTGGTCCAAGCTGCTGCATAACCCTAAATTCCTTCTTTATCTTGCATCAGTTTATCCAGCCTTGGCTGCAGACAGAATTGGACCTAGAAAGAGAGGTCTACTTCACCAGTATTGGTACCATGAATAAAGCAGCCAGAGACTTGGCCTAAATTATGCTGTAATTAAAATACCCACAGTAGTGTACAGTGGAGCCATGTCATCTTTGTGATGGATTAAACTAATGCATTCTACCTCATACTATTGCAATCCTATTTTTCTCCCTTGGTTATTGTGTGACCATCTATCCACCTACTGCCAAGGCCTCTGGGGACAGCAGAATAGTGACAACACCCTGACAAGCCCAGTCCTCTAATCTCTCTACTAAAGCTGCTGCTGGGAGACACTGTTTCATAGCCAGCATTTAAATCATTCATGCCTTTTCAGTGGTAGGCATTGTACAGAACTATTTTTTGGCAATGACAAAATTGCATTGCTAAAATAAAAATAGATCTGAAGTCATTTACATGTCAGAGCGAAGAATGGAAGAGTTATTTAAGCCAACTGTGATCGTTTATAGGAAGTTTCATGGCATTTCCTGTGGTCAGAGCAATTACCAGGAGCATGCTTAGTGCTTTAAAACTTGACACAATACAAGGCATGAATGAGGGTTAAATCTAGACAAACGGCTTAATACACAAAACACAATGTTTAGTGTGCCTATAGATTTGTTTGTAATATCTTACTGGTCTTGTTTTTCAGTCATTTTCCTATTGTTGTAAAAAAATCCTTACTAAGGTGAGGTGGGGGGACGGTGCTTTCTTTTGATTTTTTTTTTTTACCTTAAATGGGCTACCAACCACCACTATGATCAAAAATTTTCTGTCATAGGAGAAATGCTGACTTGTCAACCTGTCATGGGGGGGTCCGACCAGTGGATGTCTCATGTCAGGGACGCCAGTCTGTTGCGACTTTTGCTTGTTACCGGGTGGTTAAAAAATGTCAGTGTAAATGAGCCTTTTCTCTGTTCTTGTCTGATCACGTTTTCTTGTTAAGGCCCCCATACAAGTTTCGATTTCCCTACGATCGGTGTCAGATTTGATCCTTATTTTTGATCAATGTTGGTTCGATCAATCAAAGTGTGATCAAACTACCTCCCACATGGTGAAACTGATATTTGGTCGTTGATTCGATCGATCAAAAGCATAATCGAAGGAAGTCGATAAACAACAAAATGTCCGCGAAAGCATGTATAGTATGCTTATTTAAATCTAACCAAAATTGGGTGTGTACAACAAAAAAACATTCGATGTATACTCGATCGATCCAAAAAATTATTCGACATGTTAGAAAATTTGATCAAATTTTTTGGGCCTATTTCGATCAAACTAGTTCGATTTAAACCATGGGGACAGGCATCCATTTTTGGTCAGTCGACTTTAAAATCTGTTGGTTTAGGTTGATCGAACGGGAAAATCGATGTATGGGGGAAAATGTGTATGGGGGTCTTAGAAAACAAACTTGAAAGATCAACTTTGTGGCTAGTGATGGTTGAATTTTTCGACTAGCTGACTTTGTGAGTTGATTTCAGTTGAGTCTGAAAATGGTATCATCCCCAAAATTGATGTAGAGAAGGGCTGTGGGAACATTGGGGAAAAAAGTTTTGCTCTAGCATATGTAGTTTTTGCATAAATCTGCATAAATAAGTTCAAAGTTGAAATTTTGACTTTATTTATGCAAAAACCATTTGTGTTCGAGCCATACTTTTTTTTTTATCTACATCGCTAGCAAGTTTGGTGATACCCTGTTCTGCGGCTTTGCAATTAACTCAAAATGGTAGAAAGTGATAGCGTGAAGGTGTGTATATAGCTAGTGTGCATTAATCTGTTTCCTAAGGTTTGTAAAGCCTACATACCAAAGGTTTAAATAATAGAGATGCATGCCACCACTTACTGTACCCTTTTAAAATGCCAAACCTAGAATGTCAGCAGGTCAACCACAGGCTGCGATTATTTTCAGAAGTCTAGCTAAAAATTTCTCAAGTGGTCAAGTGCTGTTTACTGATCTAGTCATCTAGCATTTAGTGCCTGGAAAGCTTTTCCCAAATTATTAATCTTGTATTCCATTAATTAGTGTTTATGAGGCAAGCCCTCGGTCAAAAAGCAGCTGAACTGCAAAGAAATCATTAACCATTCTAAATCTGCACTTACAGGACTTGGTACTAATTAGAATCTACCCGCTCATAGCATGGAAAGACAAAAAAGGCCCCAAGGATAAGTGTCAATTCAGAGTGTTTTCAATGCTTTATCTCCCAATTAGGATGTAGAGGAATCGAAGATCTGCGATTTCAACATTTCTTAATTACTCAGCCCTGAACTGCATGCAGCCCCTATCTCTGGTAGGGGTGCCCACTGGAATAATTATACACCCTCCTTTCACCCACAACTTTCCTTACTGTACACCTTAGGGGACATTCTTGGCACCGCAAGATTCTCTTTTCTAGGGGTGTCTATTATATAAAAGCTGCACAAAATCTGTCAAATGTACTCATTAAGTGATTGCTGAACACCCAACTCTTATTGTAGTTTGATATCTGACAATTTGTGAGATATGTGTCGTTTACTAGAATTGGTGGATGTAGACCAGAGGTCCTCAAGTATCATGCTCCCCCTTAAGAAACTTTTAGACTGCCAGGGGCCGTATTATAGTTTGGCGTGGGGGGCATGTACAAATTTTCTATTTGAATTCTAAATTGCTTCATCATCCATGCCACCCGCAGTCTCAGCCTGGCACCCATCACAAATTTAAATAATGAAACAGTTGCAAGGATTCCACTATCAAAAAGGTTAGTGACCCCCCCCCCAGATCTCATACGTCAGTAGTGCAACCTTGAAATTTTCAGGATTAGTAACGAACCCTTTCAACCAAGAGAAACATTGGGAAACTGCTGAGGGACCAGATAAACAGGCTTGGAGGGCCACATCCGGCCCTGGGCCTTAGTTTAAGGACCCCTGATGTAGACCTTTATGGTCAGTTGGGGTGTGCTGCCATTGATTGGTAAGGCAGCCCATTCATTTTAACAGGGATTGCAATGCAGGACAAAGTGCACGTTTGTTGTCTTCAGCACTGTACATAATCACACTCTGTGGCCATCCCTTGGGATGGGATGACTGTACCATAAAGGTCCTTGTTCTGTTACTGTTGTATAGGATAAATACAGTAACACAGTTGTGCTTCTGCAACTAAACGCCTAGATTGCCCTAGTGGAGGCTCAGCATTCTATTGTAAGGAAAGACTGTGAGATGACATCTTTTAAAAATAGTGTTCAATGGATTTATTGGTTACATTGTGGCTGTACATGCTTCTTGGGTATCTAATTTGACCAGTGGAAAGTAGGTCATGTCTATTGGTGCAGAAAAAATGGTTTTCAGAGGCATGTGGAGTAGATTTAACATTTGCTATACCTGATAGAATAAAATACAGAGGGTTAATTCTGCTCTGCGGTTTATGAATTGGACAATGTTAGGATTTGTACAATAAGTGCAATGAAACTTGGCAAGCAAAAATTTTGTAAAAGAAAAATAATAATTGGAAAATACATTTAAACAAAATACATTTAAGCCCTATTACCAAAATATTATTTTCTTAACATTCTTTTTAAAAAAGCTTTCTAGTGTGCCTATAACACTTTTTTGTCTTTTGCAGAGTCCTGGTCATTGTAGAAATCTTTTCCTTTAAATGTAAAAGGAAATATTGGAACGTTTGACTCTCCGCCTGTACTAATGACAGTTTGGGCTATATATTCTAGTGTTGTGTGCTTTAGGTTGTAAAAGCCAACATTAAAATACATAATCTCAGCTTTTTAGAGGTACTGAGCAACTGAAGAGGTACAGCTAAATGGTGGATTGATGGGATCACCAGCTACGTGCTGCCTCTGAATGGAGCTTTTTTTGCATTTCAATTAAATTCCACCATTAAGCGGGATCAAATACCACTGTATTTCCTTGGGAAAATGGAGTCTAATTGAATTTGTTAGTGGCTTATTTTATTTGACAGCTTCGTAATGTTCTTGATCTGATGAGTTAAACTTGGTTACCCCTATATAATTGCTCCACAATGCCTCATACTCGCCTTCCTCCTAGTTAATAAGCTGCAGTCCTGGCATCTTCTGTGTTGTGAATGTTGAGTCAGGACAATGACTTTCTTTGGCGGTTCACATAGACTCAGCAGGCGCCATAGAATAACATCTGTCAGGCCTTGGTGAGCTAATTGCAATTGTTTTTTGATTTTGTCGTATAAATTTTACATTCTGGACCACAGACCTGATTTTGTAAGCTCTTCACAATCATGCTCAGCTACTTTTTATTTAGAAGGTTTTTGCAAGGCCTTGCTGGACTTTGGCTGCTGATCAGTGGTTTAATAAGTCTGTGCTGTTGGGGAAAAAAGGATCCTAGTATTTACATGCAACATTTTTACTCTTTGCATAACTAAAAAATAAACAGAAAATCCTGTGGGGCAATTATAATGGAATCCTCATTTTATGACAGCACAAATTGTGTAGTGAGGTTGACCCATTCATATAAAATTCAGGAGTTTGCGATCATTAAACTCAAACACTTGCAGCTGTCAGATGCTGGAGGTGGTCCGATAACCTAGAATTTGGCTGTGTAGTATATGGGAATAAAGTGCCTCGTGTGCACTGCCCAGGGGACATTTCTCTGCATTTGGATTGCCTGTAGAGGATCCAATTTTTTTCTGTTAAATAAATCACTACAGTGTTGTGCCATGCATTAGAGGTGAGACCCATTTTACCACCCCCTCCCCATGCCATGGCACCAGCTGTTATTTTTACAAGCCTCACCTGACTGGCTATTGAAATGTTAAATAGTTCTGATAACGTCTACGCCACATTTGCCCAGCCCGGGGGCCGCATGCAACCCTTTGGGTGTTCTTTGGCGGCCACCTCGGTCCTCCACTTGCTGCCCCCCAAAACCTTACTGTTATTGTATAGGAACTCGCCTGTCTGCCATTTTCCTGCTGACAGTTCCTCGACTGGGAACTTCTAAGAGTGGGAAAGTGGGCCTATGGTCCCACTATTCCACCAATGAACGGGGGTGGTTGTATCACATAACCTGAGAATAGGGGCATATAACCTTTGAATCAAAGGTTATGTGCCCCATAGATATCATCAAAGGCTTTGATGATATATATGACACAAAATGTGCATTACCACACTACAGTGTTCCCTAATGCTTGAAGTAGAATTTCTGAAGTTTTGTTCTTTTAGTAATGCCTGCTGTAATTTGTCATTAAAAATGCTTATACAAGTCAGTATAGATTGAAAACTTTCACATCAACTCAGTTGGCCATCACTAATCTATGCACTATGTTCTATATGTTATAGTAGAGCCAGTTGAAATTACTGCTTTACTCCATGACCCCAACTGTCCAGAAAATGCACACACTCATGTCAATGTTATATTTGTACAAAAATACTTTCAAAGCGTGGCTTGGGATGAGATCGATGTAAACGTAACTGCAACAGAAATGTACCGTAGTTGAGGTATGTTTTTAAAAAAAAAAAATCTATTCAATGTATTTCAGCAACTGGTGACTATATAAAATGTCATATGACTATTTAATGAGATGGAAAAAATATAATTTAAATCTAAAGTCACAATGAAAATAATTTAGAACAGAGCTAAATGGTGCCCTTTACCTATAAATGCCCATATGTTTTAATATGCATGAATACATGCAGTTGGTGCACATTTTGCTCAATGTGTGTAAATGAATGGGGCCCAACTGTTTTTAAATGATGATGGTAACTAAGTAACATTATAAACAAAATAACAATTCCCTGCAGGGCATGTACTGGCATCAGAAGGTGGTCTTAGGGGCTTTGTTTAAGGGTCAAGTAAGGCTGTATCAACAGGTTTTGAAATGAATGCTGTCGGTATCACTTGAGTCTCCTAGTTCTCATAGACCTGTGTGTCATTGGGACCACAATGTCTTTACACACCTTTAATTCAGTGGTTGCACAAAGTAAAATCCAACGCCTTCAGGGCTCCCATACACGAAGCGATGGTGGTGGGTTTCTCTGCAGACTGACGTCAGAGCCGGTCGCTCAGAGGATCTGTGGGCACCCTTTGACAGTACCCCATCTAAATTGATGTGATTGGTCAGAAATTTATCGTCATGTCTGATCACAGTGCGATCCAACTTGCGGTGCACTTCTGGTTGATTTGTCCAGGTGGGCACATCTGATTTGTGGCCGTGTGACTGCCCGAGCGATGGGTGGTCGATTGGCTGCAAAATCAAGCAGGGATCAGACCATGCATGGCTACCTTAACGGTGAATTAAACAGGTAAAATCTATACATTATGGGCATCTTTTCCACACTGGAAGCAAATTTGTATTCTAGGATTTAATAATGCTTTTTCTATATCTTTGGAATTTGAGATCCTTTCAATGCCCAGTTGCTTTCAGCTTAATATAACATTTCCAATTTTTTGTTGGAGTTCAAACTTTGCCAGATGAACAACAGTGTTGGCATTGTATTTTCTCCCGCAACTAGAAGAGACCAGAATACGTTTTTTTGAGATCTTGAGAGAGGTCGCTGATCTCTGCTACAACAGAACCTTTGTCTTTCTGAGCTCCAGTTCAAGATTTGGCTGGTAAAAGTAGACATTGCCATCAGTCCACAATTCATGGGAACATTTATTGTATCTCCACAGCCAGAAAAGACAGGAGTATAAAACTTCCAGACAAGCGCTGCTCTCTTCTGCAACAACCTTGGCCATGCCAAGGTACAGTTGGTGGTTTATTGGATGGTTCTAATTGCGTTTTTGTTTTTTGTTGTCACCTTAGTTGTCAAAGGTGAAAATATAGATATTATGCTGGCCAATCCGTACTAATGGATTAGAGGCTGTCCTTGGAAACTGTCAAGTGGAGGCAGGAAATGTTTGTAGAGACAACTCAACAGGAGTTGCCATCTGATCGAAATATAAGTGATCACTCTTGCCCAATTAAATTAATGGCAGGACCAGGGTGGTAGAAATTGGGCATCACCTGCTGATCAGCCCTCTGTTCCTGTATATTTCTTCTAAACAAGCACAGTGATAGGCTTTCTCTTGCTTCGTAAATGGAGGCTATATTCGAGGTGCACTAAACTGTGTAATTATGCCAGGCCATGTCTCACAAATCCTGCTCTAATTCCATTTAATGTGGGCAAAGCATAATTGCTTTCATTTGTTACAAGTATCTGCACAGACTTAGATTGTTGTTAATCATGCAAATGACTTAATTTATTTAGGATTCTGTGTGAAAGGAAATAGATTACTAAAATGAGGATGTTTCCACCATTTATTTTGGCCTTCCATAATGACAGAATTGCTAAGTGATATAATACAGCTTTCTGCTCATCACACACAAACTAGTGAAAGTGATTGAAAACTGCAAGGAAATGAATGCAATTAGACATCATCTGAGCTGGTGCAGTCTGATGTCCTGAAAACCTTTGATATGCGTTTCCTCTGTTACGATGGGTAGAGCACATGCATTATTCACAACAGGCGGGTTTGGGTGTTTTTTTTTTTTTTTTCTGCTTTGGAACGTGTAGCCCATTCATAGCAAAACAGGAGCCTGAAAGCTGACTGCTTCATTGAAATTAAAATTTCTACCCAGCTCATAGTTGCCATGGTTAACTTAACTGCTGTGTTCCTAGGAATTGGGGGCATGAAATCCCCTTCAATGGTTGTTAGGAAATCAACATAAATTACATGCCTTCAGATATGTGCTTGCACTTCCAGTTTTTAGCTCAAAGAGTAAGTGACATTCAGCTGACTACTGTGACACGCTTTCAATGAGCACTCGGTTAGTCAGCTGGAAATATAGGGGAGGGGATCATTTTTCATTTGGCTGGCTTGAGGTTACTTTTTAAGGTAGTGTAGAGTCCTCTTCGCATCATATTGCGCCTGCACACACGTCTTATATGATCATAATGTGTGTACTGCCATCTTGCTAGTTTCCTTGTCCCTCTGATGCATACCCATACGTAGTTACACTATGGCTCATTCACAGTAACTGCGCTGCCCTTCCTTTTGCAGTTTTTGCTGGTTCGTGCTTTGTGGGGGGTTTTGGCCGGTAACAGATGTGGTTACTGCATTTGTGTCTTGCTTGCACTGCGCCTGCAAAAATGCATTTTGTAGGCTTTACAAGAAATGCTAATGCTAGGCTAGTGTGAAAGGTGGAAACCTGTGTACCTTGCATTTACCCTAGCTGTGCTGCACTCTGGTACTATACTGCAGTGCAGCTAGTGTGAGCGACCCCTTAAGCTTTAATCCCAAAAAATTATTAAATAGTTTTTAATGTAAATTAAAAGCAGTTGTAAAATCTGCATATTTTATGGCGTTGGGTTGATAAGTTCTTGCGTTTCCGAACAACCTGGTTAGCTTCTGTGTGCAGACCATCTAGGACGGTGGTGGGCAACTGAGTTGACATGAAGGGCTACAAGTGCACATAACATCAATCCAGACCTTCCCCCATCGACCTATCTCAGTGGGTGGTGGACCAGATCCCAATAGGCAGTTAAAAGCACACACCTCCCCTCCTGCCCCTGGGTGCAGCGTTCATATGTAGACCTGGTTTCCCCGATCAACCTTGCCAATTTTACTGATGTAGTAGTGCCAAAGCTGATTAAGAAAGCTGGGTCAGCCTGTGACCACTACACAGGTGAGTTGCTATGCCCTATGCAATGATAGTCAGGTTTTGGGGGCCACATGTGGCCCGGGCCGCAGGTTGGGCGTCTAGGATGAGTGATAATCCATTCATGTGGGAGCATGCTAGCTTTAGGGCTCTGTATAGTGGCCATTATCCCCAAAATGTAGGTGTCTCCCTGTTGCCTTTTTGAGGCAAAGTCATGTTGAGATAGTTTGGGTGCAAGACCTATGCAAACATACCATGTTATGAAGATACCAGGGTTCCTGTCCATCATGCCTATACTGTTCTCAGAGTCCATCACCACCACTGAAGCTCCTCATGAGAACCTATGATTTATCTAAAAATCGACCGTAAGGGTTATATTGGCCATTCCACACCGTCTGCAAGAATATACTGTAAATTAAAAAGATAAAAACCCAGTTAGCCCTTCTATAGATCATCCTTTTGACCAGATTCAGAATAAACATCTCTAACCATCCCAATAAGCTAGAGTTCTTTTTTTCTTTTTAGATTTTATATATTCCCAACCTATTTTTGCAGTGGTCTGGAGAGTGTTGGCAGTTCATTCTTTAGACTTCAATATGTGTTTCTTTGACGTGAAGTAGAACGCAAGCTCTTCCACCTTTTGTAAAAGTAATCTCCCACTGCTTACTGCCATCCAGGCAGGCTACAAAAGAACTTGGATTGGGTCTTCCAAGCACTTCAGTAATCAAAGATCGGTGTAACCTACAATGTACATATGGTTGTGTACAGTATAGTAACGTTATGCAGTTCTTCTCTAAATATATAAAAATACTCTCCAAAATGTTAAGTGTAGAATAAGGTTTCAATTTTTTTTTTACCAAAACTTTTTTTTTTTTTTTTTTGATGGTTCGAATATAGATTTTCAGTTTTTGATTTTGAGCACTGCTTGTTGCTGTCAGAAGTGTAAAGAATCTAAAATCCTCTTCCTGTGAAATGCTCGTTCGTGTACTCTCCAATAGTGTTTAGTGGTTCTGACTCCAAGCATCTGCATTTGGGGTGTATTCAAAACACAATCTTTGCTTGACTTTAATGATAGCTAAAACTTGTACGTCTGTACATGTTCTAGTAATATCTCAATTTAATGTTCCTCTAAAATGTATTCTATGTTTAAATGCAATATATGTGCTGATCTATTTTTTTCTACTGTCTGACATTTTGCCTGCAAGAAAGTTGTATGGTTCATGCTGCTGAATCGTTTTGCTGATTGTAGTAGAACGGTTCGCTGCACTCTGTGAAAATGCATTATAGAGCACAAAAACACCCTCATAACATCAGATATGCCCTTTCCATGCATGTATTTACTCAGCCGAATGATTCCTCTATCTTACTGTGCTATACATGACGTTCCTCAACACTGTATGTCTGGTCAGCAACAAACCTCATGCACGGAATATTGTCAGAACCATCCTCCGGTGTGATCTGCTGAGTGGGGTGAAAGGTTCTGTATTTGGAATACTTCAATGGATTTATTTGTATTTACATCTATTTGTCCTGCTATTTTATATATTTTTATCTTTAAACTCTAAATTTCCAAGGACTGCATTCTGCAGGTTTACAGTATATAATTTATTCATATGCTTGTTTTATTTAAATTAAATATTTAGGTGGGGGGGGGTTGGAAACCAGAAATTCTAGGATGGGAGGGCTTCCCCTCCTTATCCAACTCGCATTATGACAAGAACATGTCTTGCAGCGTTCATATTAGAAACTTTTCCTTTGTGTCATGTCCTAGTACCAGCTAGAGCAGTATTTGAATCTGAACTATACAGGGTTTTCTGATTGTGATGAGTAAAGTTCCCTATACACGGATAGATATTCATTAGATCAGTGGTGGGCAACTGAGTGGATATGAAGGGCCACAAGTGCGGTCCTCTGCATCACTAAAGGGCCGCACATAACATTTTCAATCTATACTGACTTGTATAAGCATTTTATAATGGAAAAACTACAGCATGTATAGCTAGAAGACATTTTTCATCTTTTAAATAAAAAAAATAGTTTTTTACAAGTATTAGGGAACACTGTAGTATGGTAATGCAAATTTTGTGTAGTATATCAACAGTTAGGTGCTTCAAAGCAAATTGATTATATTGATGGGGCACATAGCCTTTGATTCGGCAGACAGGTGTTTTCCTATGCCCTATGCATTAAGTTAGTTTGGGGGGGGCCACCAAAGAACACCCAAAGGGCCGCATGAGGCCCCCAGGCCACAGGTTGGGCACCTGGCATTAGATAGATGGGCGCTTCGAGCACTGACATCATGTCTAGCGTTCTAATGTGGCCACCCCTTTCTAAGAGCTGGATCAACCCATCATACTGAAAGACAGGTCTGTCGAACAGGTAAAGGACATGTCCGTTAATCCTGATCAAATGTCATTCCTTTGGTTGGGTACCAGGGTCCTCATGAAAAGGATTGACCGAGATGGGGCACCTAAAGTGATGGGCCTTGATTACAGTCACCATGCTGTGCTCGAACGGGTCATCTGTTGAGCGCCCGTTGCATGTATGAGTACTTTTTAACAATTCTGAAGGCATTTTATGTTGGCTGAATCACTCTGTGCATCCTTTCTAAAAAAAAGGAAACAAATGTTTATGCTTTTATGCTGGAAAGGCTATTTGTCGTCAGCTTAATAGTGTGGCTTTTTAGAACAGGAGGCACAAGAAGAATCACGTGGAAGGATCGATAGGTGGCATTTTACTCCTCATTCAGATAGTCAGTTACGGGGGGTGTCGCATTGTTTTGGCGGTGAGGGGTGATTAATACAGACAACCATCGCCAAGTTATCTCTATGGGTGGCAAATTAAATTAGTTGCATCCATTGCATGGTCACAGTTCCCAGACATTTGGAATGACCCATTCCGGGCCGTCCATTTAAAAGAAGCCCAAATGAAAAATGTTGAGGCAATATTAACATGACTGGAAATATCTTCACGTGTTAATCTTTTTGTTATTTTCAGCACTGCTTAGTATACAGAATGAAATACCCAACTACTGCTAATCTTGTGTGATATTTCTGTTTTTCCAGGTACCTGTATTGAGGCCCATGGATCTAATGGTGGAGGCAACACCTCGGAGAGTGTTTTCCAATGCACACACATATCACATTAATTCAATATCTGTGAACAGCGATTTTGAAACGTACATGTCAGCAGATGATCTGAGGATAAACCTTTGGAATCTAGAGATTACAAATCGAAGCTTCAGTATCCTTTTGGTTGATTATAAAAGGATGTGTCGGTGAACCACCAATGTTATATGTAATTTATCATGTATTAATGTATGCTCTTCCTTTTATACCTGAAGCAAACATGTATACTCTTTCCCTATGCATATAGGGGGAGAGAAGAGGGGAAGGAAAGGGAGTTTAGAGAGAAGGAGGGGGGGGATCTGGGAGACTATATGCCGGTCCAAACTTAGCTATCGAGAAGCGCCTGTCCCGAAGCGGATTCCTTAAAAAGGATCCAGGCACCCCAGGTGTCCACAAATCTAGGCGAGGTGTCATTGACAAAGGCGGTGAGTTCTTCTAAGCGCTTTAGGAGATTTAGCTCAGCGAGCCACTCCTGGATGGTGGGGGGATTCGTAGACCACCAGTGTCTAGGGATTGTGGGGGGGGGGTGGTTTTTTTTTTGTTTTTGTTTTTTTACAGTAAATGTTTTGCTGTTGATGGCCTTAAAGGCATCATAAACTCATTCAAAGGCCATTTCCACTGCACCCCCTTTGCTAAGCCCATTCCTTGGCAGGGATACCGATGGACCCCATCCACATTACCTGCCTACATCACCGGCTGTTCCACATACTGCACTACGTTGACCTTCCGGGTGGTGGATCGGCAAAACGCTGTGGTAACAGCTGGTGCTGTAGGCAGGTAATGTGGATCGGATCTGGACCCGATAGCGCAGTGAAAACATAGCCTAAGTCATAAAAAAATTTATTGGTTCCCTTGTTGCTAGAAAGTACTTTGCCTTAACCTGGTGTCCTCTAGACATTGTGGATATAAAACCCACCAACATGGAAGAACTTACAGAAGTGATAACAGCCGCAGAATTCCACCCGCATCATTGCAATACATTTGTATATAGCAGCAGTAAAGGAACAATACGGCTCTGTGACATGAGGTCTTCAGCTCTGTGCGACAAGCATTCAAAGTGTAAGTCATTATTTTTTATACCTTGTTACATTACTTCATTCCTTTATCTGCTTGTCATGTCTGGATGTGTTTTTTTTTTGCCATTATGTTTTATAATGCCCAACCTAGATTTTGTGGGCCATCCACATAGACTTTCCTTCCAATACACCAGTTGTGAGCTGTAATATTTTTGTAGCGAATACAAAGTTGTATCTCTCCTTATACAACATCCTTTCAGAAATAACAATAGGAAAAGAAGACTAGAGAGTGACAAGGTGTCTCCTCCTTCCTTTTTATCCTTTCTCTTGTAATCTTTTTGTATCTGTATGACCCTGAGGTACCATGGATGGGAAAGGGCTGCCTCTAGCTTCCATGGTGCCCTAGGCTGTCTAGGGAGAACTCTGGCCCTCCCACTGGAAGTGGCTGAACTCCCAAGCTTAATGGCCATTAAGCCAGTAAAAGTACTGTGGGTAATGGCACCCACTTGCGCGTTGGCAATCTGGTGATTGTGGTTGAGGTGCTAACCTGTGCTGGTGTGAAGCTAAAGCAGGGAACACACGGCTATAGGAGGCGTTGAAGGTTCCCTGCAGCAGCGCGATTATGTCATCGTGCTATTGCCCAATAGCACGGCTGTGTCACCAGCACCAATGTTGCTTTGAATGGAGACCTACGGTCCCCATGTAAAGCAATGGACTGTGGACCAATCTTGCTCTAAAACAAGGATGACCATAAAGCAGGATGGCCACATTAGATATGGGCCAGATAGATGGGCGTGAGCGCACTCGAAGCGGCCATCGATCTGGCCCATATCTATACATGTGTTCCCTGCTTTAAGTTTGCAAAATGTTTTCTTTTCTACAGAACGGTCTTTTCTGGTTGTATGGCAATCATTTAAGCAGCATTACTTACAGAATTAAAATTGGCTTCTGAAATCACACACTGAGGCAGGTTTTGAGCTTCTTATTTCAAGGTTGACCCCTTAAAGAAGGGATAATAGGACCTTTGTTATGTAATGTCACAAGGTACACAGGGTTTCTACTATTCTATCAATATGAACTGCAATTTGTGCCTGATTTATTAACGTAGTAAATACAATTAAATTTTTTTTTTATCTTCCATGTGTTCATCTTTTATTCCAATAATTTACAGACATTTTAATCATAATCTAAATGAATGGTCTGAAATATAAAGGAAAACCTCTAACCTGAAATTACATCTCTTCACATCACTGAACGTACGGGTCTGCAATGCAAAATACTTGCACTGACAACTGTAATGTTAAAATGTTAAGTGTAACAACACTTCCAATAATAACATAAAAGGTGTTACACTTCACAGAAGCTTCTAGTCATTTCTACGACTCTTCGTTCATTCTATAAATTTTCCCAATCATGGCAGGTGAACATCATTAGATTGTGTTGTAAAATGGGAAGAGCGTGACAGACAGCAGAAGGAAGTGTCCCTTAATTAGCTTAAAAGGAAGGATACAACGGTACAATATGCATTAGCTGGTTCAGTGAAGCATTGGGTGCATACGAATGCCCTTAACCTTTCTGGTATGTGACCTGGGAATTGTAATTAGGTTGGAGAAGCTGTGGAATACAAAAGCACATCTAGTACAGGCCAATGTTATAACAAAAACACTATTATTACTAAATTATATTTATCAGAGACGAGATGAGCTTTAAACCCTGTGTCAGTTTTACTGCAATTGCATCTTGGGTAAGTCATGTATGTGCTGCCTCCTAGGTTGTAGCATACGGTCATCAGTTCTCCAAGAGGCGTAATTTAGGACCCCTTTTTATGCATGATCATAGTCTTTATAGTTTCTATAGTCCTCAATTTTGCCCCCCCCCCCCTCCCTGGGAAGTTGAATTGCAAACTGTCAGACATTTAGTCCGGCTCTTGGCTAGTTTTCTTTCTTGGCTGAAAGTACATCAATTACATTAAAAGCATAAATCCTAGATAAAACCTTCCAGCCATATGGTTATTTGGAGCAGAGCTGAGCCCCCATAATTCCTTGCTTATTCCTTTATTTTTATTTACGTATTAATATTTTGCACTGGACTCCATAGGGGGGTTTTCACATCCATCGCGACACCCTCCGCTAAGTGTATTGCTTGGCGAGGGGGTCCCGACGGAGCACATTCACTTACCTATTCGGTGGATGCTGTGTCCTTATAGCGCTGAGCCATTCTGCCGATTCAGGTAGTCGAGTACGTTGAACCTCTGCATCGGCGGATGTCTAAACACAGCATCTGCCGAGTAGGTAAAGTCAATGTTCTCGGTTGGGATCCCCACCAAGCACCTAGTGGACTGGTAATTTTGATTTCTGTATCTTTTTTACAATATATCAAGGACCTTAGGACCCAAGTATTTTGAAATATTTAAATAAAAATGAGTATATAGAGGTGTAGTCCCCCATCCTCCAGTTGTCATTGGAAAAAAAAAGCATTTCCAGAAGCACCACTGTGCAGTGTTGGCTCAAGTCACGGGACCCCGGAGCACAGATACCTCCAGGTATATATAGATCCTGGATCGTAATAGATACTCTCAATAGAGTGACTACCCTGCACCTGATCATTATGGCGTTAAACTGAGAAACAGAGCGTGCCCAAAGTTTCAGGCCGGATTGGATTTCTATTGAAGAGATGCTGTAAGTTTATCCTTTTAATCAGATATAATATTGAATCTTTCTTATAAAAGGGTTGATTACACATTCATTAACCCCCTGGGAGGTTAGCTGGGGGGAGTTTGAAATAATCTCTGGCATACTTATCCATCCAGTGGGGAGCTTTCACATGACAGACATGGGATTATCTATGATGGGGGTAGGGGGGCCAACACCATTGACTTCCATGTTATGGTGCCATTTTTTTCTGCACATGGCATGGAGGTGAAGGGGAGAGAAGGGAGGGCTAAGATTTGTGATGGATCACATTTTAAAAAAGCACATCATGTGCTCAAAGCCCGGAGGGTAGAAAGTAATCTCATGAACCAAATATTTTTACACCGTGGGCAAGATTCACCCCCTGGGCTGGATTTTGGCTAAACTAAAGGCCAAAATAAACGATCCAGGTTCTGCATTGATTATCTGCAAGGAAAAATGAAGGGTTTAAGCTTTCTTAGAGAACATACACTCTACATTTTCATGATCTATTTAATAATAGTGTTTTGCATACTTTTACCTCCATTGTTTTTCCAAAGTGTAAAGATCGTTCACCCAGGAAAACAGAGTTCAATTTGACCTCTCCCCTGACATTTTGTGATTGATTTTTTTTTTCCGCCACCTTCTCAGGTTCAGTGAGTTTAAGTCAATTTCTGTTCAGCTGACGGGCAAAGCTCAATTGAGACAGTTCATCAGAGTTGAAAATGAAAAGTAACATTGACTTTTATGGATGAATTCTCAGAAGACAGTGAGGAAATTTAATAACTTTAGACTTTAATCAAAATGCAGAAATGGGAATGACAAAAGAGAAGTAGCTGCAGCGCAAAATAAACAAGGCCTTCCTGTTAGATGGCACATGAAATGTGAAATCATTGACTGGCCCTTGCAGTTCATTTCCCTGGTGGCTTTCACATGAATAAGGCATTGGAGTCCTTCCAGTGTGACACACTAGTTATTGCAGGAGTTTACCAAGAAAAAGGGGATTGCATTTCCAGAGCATATTGGCAGCAAGTTCATTTATTTTACATGTTCAAGGCAAATTAGAGGGGCTCTCTTGATGGAAAAGGGTGAATAGAAAAAAGTATTGCTTAATACCAAAAAGCCTATTTTGATGCTTATAGCTGACATGCATCTTTTAGATATCCTTTAGATCTACCAACAACTATGTAGTGCCGGGTCATCTATGATCGAACACAGGTAGATGTGATTGTTTTACCCTCATATTACATGGTTTTGTTAAATAAAAAGGAGATTTAAAGGAAATCTGACAGAAATCTAAAGGTGCATGGGGGCCCTATGTCTTTAGATTCTACTATGCCGCTCTTTTGGTAGTGTTAGAGGCCTACCCTGGCCCCGTCTGCTTAGGTGTACCATATTCCTGCAGTTGCACATTGCTGGCAACTGTGTCCCACATTTTGTTTTCCTCCCCACAAATCTACAAACTTAAGTGTACTTACTTAAATGCCTATGGTATTCATGTTGTACCACCTTTGGTGAAACCTTGAAATACAATATATCATAAAATACAGAATACCAATGTTGGCGAAGAAGACATCCGCCTTAGATTATTTGTACAAAACGGACCTTTCCTGAGATTTCACAGCTTTATTTTAGCTACTTAATCTTTCATACCCTACCCATGTACAAATCTGCATTCACTTACACCCTATCTCAATTCTTCACGATTTCAGTGACCCACCTTTAGCGCGCACCTAGCAATAAAATGTGTCCCTTTTAGGCTTCAGCTCCACTGTACCCTGGGGTCTGCTGGTGTCCGCTCAAGCCTCCGTTGTGTTCCCAAAGAGGTAGCTTGCTGCGTCAATTGCAACGTGACGGAGGCTCCGACCAGCGGATCCGGGGCTCTGATGTGGTGTGGAAACAGCCCTCTCAAAGCCCCATTGCCACCAATGCTGGGGATTTAACAGACAGTGGAGCCCTAGTATAAATGTCTCCCTTATATCCCTCCATAACCTATCCTGATGGCTGTATAAAACTGATGTACACCATTTAGTCTTTATGATAAAAGCAGGGTACAGACATGTAGATATGGGCCAGATTGATGGCCACTTCAAGTGCCCTCCGTGCTCGCGGCCATCTATCTGGCCCATATAATATACGCCAACCACTGTTTTGGAGCGGGAGCTAACAATCCAGCTCGAGAACAGCCATATCGGACATGACTGTAAATACGGCTTATGTCCGTTGCTTTACGTGGGAACCGCGGGTCTCCAGGCAAAGCATCGGCTGAGCTGGGGGAGAGAGCAGAGCTGTCTCCCCAGCTCCACTGACATCTAACAGCAACATGATGATGTCATCACACTGCTGCAGGGAACATCGGACGGCTAAAACATTGAGCCGTCTGTACCTTGCTTTAGTGTCATGTATTTGGTTCTTTTATATTTAAGATTAGATAACAATTGAGATTAAATCAAAGACCCCATCATTAAAATTAACTTGAGCAAGGCCATACAGGGGTTGATACCTGTACTTTCAACAACGATTGTAGCACGGTGACGCAAAGAAAAGCAATAGTTTGGCTAATCGATTTGATTGCTGGCTGATTGTTCACCGAACAATCTACACAAACGTGCATAGCAATCTATCGTGAAGCGAAAAAAGGATCAACCCATGTATGGGGGCTTTTATTGTTGTATTTGACGTTCTTGAAACCAATCTGATCCAGCCATGTATGGTCGCCTCTTAGCTGTTTGATTTTCCCTTCAATTTTCCTATAAAGGACTTAAACCAATGATTTTTTTACTTGAATCAATTGAGCGTGTGCTAAATGGAGCAGTGATTGGACATGTTGGTAAATTTCACTTGATCATAAAAGTATCTGGCGGGTTTTCTTGGATGGATTTGTATCAGATGGAGCATGCGCACAGGGAAGACGTGCGCTCCACAGCGCACAGAGAAGACGTGCACTGGGCTTAGGAAAGGAAGTGATTGGTTTTGAATTGATCACACTGTGGATTGCTACGATCAATTGATGTTACACTGACAGCCAACATTTTAACCGCACCAGCAGAATCGAGGATCGATTTAGCAAACGTTGATGTGTGTGGAAAGCTTATGTTTTGTAATGTTTTTTTATTTTTTTGGCTTAATTTGCTATTTTAGTAGCTTACTTTGACAATTTAGGAAGTACAAATCTCTACAAAACACATTGTAGTAAAGCTTGCGTACAGAGGTGTACAATTTAACTAAAGTGTTTTTAATGAAGGAAAGTGAGTAAACACAATCCCACTGGAACAGATTTTGCCGAGTGTACATAGATCTGACCTTGGCTCTGCATACCCCATGCTGTCATAGCAAGTTGAGTGATTGGCAATTATTAGGATGATAGAACTAAGCAAGTGCCAGTTTCCATGGAAACCAGATTAAGGCTTTGAATAGATCTACAAGTGGGAGGCCTCATGTGGTTGTTTCCTACTATACAATTCAAACAGCTCGTCAATTAGCCCTACTACCATTCTGAAGACTTTTCTTTGTACACCTGCCTGATCTGTACTTGTTTGGAGTACCACTTTGGTTTTTCACGTCCATTCATAAATTCTCTGTATATGGTTTAGGATGAAGGTATACAGAACTCCTAAACTTAATTTCATTGATTTTATGAAAACGTTCTGGTCCCAGATGTTTCCCTGCAATGAGGAATAAGTCATACTGCCCAATTTGTCCTTAGTAGCCCCTTACTAGTTAATTATAGAGATGGTCGAATTTTTCGACTTGCTAAATTTGTGAGCTGATTGCAAAGCCCCTGAACATGGTATCCTCCCCATTGCTGGGGATGTAGAGAAGGGTTGGAGGAACATTTGAAAAAAAAAAGGTTTGCTCTAGCACATGTCGTTTTTGCATAAATTAAGTTCAAAGTTAAAGTCGAAATTCCGATTTTCGAAATTTTTACTTGACTTTGAACTTAATTTGTGAAAAAACTATTTGTAATAGAGACATACTTTCTTTTTTTGGAGTGTACCCCCAGCCCTTCTCTACATCTCCAGCAAGTTTGGTGATGATACCATGCTCAGGGGCTTTGCAATTAAGTCGAAACCGGCGAAATGGTCGAATTTTTGAAAAAAAATTCGACCATATCTAGTTAATTACCATGCTGCTTGTGTCTGTTCCTCCGCAGCATCACTCCCTCTTTGGCTGAAATGTTGCAGTCTGTCATTAGCTAGGAGGCACAAAGTTTGATGTCATAGGGGGAGATGGATACATAATTGGCGAGCCTCAATTCAAGTTTTGCCCTAGAGGTGTTTTGGAGATTGAGGAAGTATTCCCACCCAGCAGCCGCCAATTACTGAGTGGGACATTGTAATAGTACATTTACCTTTGTGGCTACTAAAATAAAGCATAGATTCAGTCAATCTTTATTAATACAAAATGCATTTCTTAAAATCATACATAAATGACTTCTATAATAAAAACCATGTGTGACAAAAGAACGACATGGTACATCTTTTTTCGTAGTTATTTACAGTCTTTTTCAGTCAGTCGGGGCTGTAAGTGTCTATGAAATATGATGTACCTTGTTGCTCTTTTGTCACAAATGGTTTTTATTCTAGAAGTACCGTATTTTTCGGACTTTAAGACGCACCAAGTTTTTAGAGCAGGAAAACCAGAAAAAAAATATTTAATGTGTTTAAATGAATTAGGGGGAAAATCCCCTGCAGTACCCAATTTAAGCCACAAAAATGGTGTCACTAGAGAGCACACTTCGGCATCTCTTCATCCTCCTCATACACGGGAAAGGGAGGGGGCTAGTGGGAGAATCTGCACTTTGGTTTTCCCTTTGTGGCTGTGTGTGTGAGGAACACTGCAGCTTCCCCACACACTCTCTGCATTGGTTATATCTGTGGGGCTCTGCAAATATAACAAATACAGTTCAGATGGGAGATCCGGCTGTGTGCAGATCTCCCATCTGCTGGGAGAGCTGGCAGGGTGCCAAGTTGTGATCATATGGCCATGGGTGGACGCACATTCAGACCATTAAACACAGGCACTTTATCTCTCCCCCCCCCCCCCCCCCCCCCCCCCCCCCCCCCCAATTTAAGTGTGTCTTATAGTCTGAAAAATATAGTCATTTATGTATGATTTAAGAAATTTATTTTTGTATTAATAAAGATTGTAATATATACATTTACCTTTGACTGAATCTATGCTATATTTTAGTGGCCACAAAGTCCTACTTAGTAATTGGCGGCTGCTGGATGGTAGTAGGAATACTTCCTCAACCTCTAAATCAACGCTAGGGCTAAATTTGTGTATGTTGTATTAAGGACTGGCCACAAACCATTTGCTCTTGGGTAACATCCATTAGTTTATCCAATTTAGGTTTTAAGCTTAGAGAAAGTGAGGACCTTCATAGATGAGCTATTTACATTTCAAGTCCAACATGCCCTGGTACTGCATCATTTATGCATGAGCAGGGTTTGTACAAATTGTAATGTTTGGGAGGGTTTAATAGTTTCATTTGTCATTTTTATCCATTGCATGTTATCCACCCCTCACATTAGTGATAGGGTGTCATGTGTGACTATCTCATGTTCAAAAAACAAATACACCTAATAAAAATAAAATGTAACTAGTGAGTCCTAGAGCTGCTATTGGTGGTCTGTATTGTGATTGACAGGGCTTTTTTTCTCACAGAAAAGGTGGTGGAACTCACCCCCCACCCCCCTCCCCCCCCAGCCGGCTCTTTTGGCTCCCAAACAGAGCTGTGTTCAGACATCTTACGATGCAGAGGTTTTACGTACTCCACTATGTTTAGCCCTGCATCGGCAGAACGACTCAGGGCTGTGAGAACACAGCATGCGCCGAGCAGGTTAGTGAATGTGCTCTGTCAGGACCTCCCGCCAAGCAATACGCTTAGCGGAGGGGGTCCCAATGGAAGTGGAGACCCCCCATTGCCCCATCGCCATTGAGCACCCCCCAGATGCTCCAACACCCTTTTTTGGATTAGTAATTTACAATGTGACACCACTATCTGCAACCTTTCATAGCTAATAATGTTTCCTGCGGTTACCCAAGTGACAGAAATTGTATGCGTTTACGAATAGAAGCTGAAAAAAATTGGTAATCTAAAAATTAGACTACATCCAAGCAATATTTGATAGGGGGCTTTTTAGTAGGAAGAATTTTGCTCAGGGACCTGAAAATTTGTATGGATATAGTCTCGGGTTAACTGGTAACCCCCAAAATGTCAAGGTTCTACCATGCAGAGTTTTCAAAGATCTATGTGTTCAAATTAGGATAAGTGAAAGCGTGTATGCAGCAGAGTAGTGCTTTATGCTCATGGGGAAGCAATATCTGATAGCTGTATTATAGCTGAAATTTTACATACATGTGTTGTAGCTAGAGGGGTGAAACTCGGGGTGTAAGTAGTAGTAGGGAAGCATTACTGACCCTGAAAGTTTCATGATTATACTATGAATGGTTTTTGTGCTATGAATGTTTAAAATTACAGTTACACACAGATTTATTCAGCTGAGTTTCTACAGCAGAGCTGTAGAGAGGAGGGTGTCCTGTCCAGTGTTTTCATTGGCTGGGGAGGACGTATCTGCGGGAGGAGCTACAGGAAGCAGTAATCTGACAGTGTGCGACAGCAGATTCTGTGGTCTCCACTCGGAAGGAAGAGAGGGGCCAAGGGGATGTAAGTTCTTCTGGCTGGCGGGAGCACGGTCAGACTCCGGGCAGGTGAAATAAGTGGGGAACCGTGGAGCGCCCCCCCCAAAAAAAAGCCCTGGTGATTGTTCTTAAAATTACCTATTACCTTAATAATTTATCAACTCCACGAGCTCCGTCCGACCAAGGACATTCACCACCAGAACACTGTTTCAGCCCGCAACTTGCCCCGGACCACGATTGTCAAGTCTGGCAACGGTAAGGACAAGAAAACCGAAGCCCAAGAATAACTCTGACTTGTTTTCGGCTCCCAGGGTACGGACACGAGATCGCGCAGTCCACCAAGATGGCGGATTCCCGGCTGTAAAAACCTATGCGGCTAAGGGACTAGAAAGCGCCCCGACGGAGGATTACCTCACTGCCGCTGACAATGCCTCCTGCTCCTCTGGTATCCCGGCGGAGTGGTGCTGGACCCGGAGGACCGCAATTATCCTCAGTGGAGGACTCCCGCTTCCATTTCAGATTTATCAGAGAGGTATCCCGTCCAGAGCCGTATCAGACGCACTAGCTGGCCGTTTGGACTCTAAATGGAAGGCAGAATCCAACCCCTGCAGCAACGGTTCTGACTGGGCACCAGATGAACTCTCTGGACGCGGCTCAGGCGTCGACTTAGCCAAGGGTACTTAAAACGGAAGAAAGGATGGCCGATGGATCGAGAACAGAATGATGAAGTGATGCAGGAAGTGGGGAAGGACAGAAACCGGCGTAACAACAACTCCGGATCCGAGGCATCCCAGAGACAACCCCACCAGACTGCTGAGGACAATGTCCTTGCCCTGCTAAGCTCTCTCTGAGCAATACCCCACCTGACGACAAGAGCTAGATAGGGTACACAGAGCGCAGTAGCCGCCAAAGCAACCGGATTAGCCCCAGAGATGGTACTATGTTGAGTACACTTTTTACAGTAAGGATGACATCGTCAGGACGGCCTGGCTAAAAGCCCAATCACGTTTGATGGCGCGGAATATACAAACCTTCCAGAACCTTCCAAGAAATACTCCGGAGGAGAGCATGCTGAAGCCTCTGCTACACAGGCTTCAAAGCTAGATTCCACAGATGGGTGCTATCGATCCATCTCCTGATAGGCACAGGCACCTCCACGTGACCCTCGCTCACCAGCTGACCTGCCCTCCTTTCCAACGTCCCAGCTCCAAGCCGATGAAATTCCAAACTGGCTCCAATAATCCCGGAGGATCAGAGACCGACTGGACTTGACGCAGGACTCCGCCCGCCGCGACGAAACCCGAAGCCCTCCGATGCCCCCAGACACACAGATCGGAGGGCTAGGACGCTACTGCCCGCTGAGTGATGTTCTGGACCCGTCCACCTCTGTTCGATCGAGATGGGAAAGGCAACTACAGATAAGTACTTCTGTTTCTGATGGCCCGGCCCCCCCCCTTCGCCCTGAGCTCCTGCTGCCCATGATGACCCCCCCCCCCGTTGTACCTGGAATGGTCTAAGGACTGCCTCCCCCCAACAAACTCTCCCCATACGCGAGGAGGTGAGCCAGCCGCCCTGTCCCCCGCATGGACCTGATTTCAGTGTGGTTCTGACTGTATGCCACCCAATGGACTTACCTTATGATCGGCCCCAGCTGCTGTTGCTGGTTATGGTCTTCGACCTGGTCCTTGTCCCCCCCCCACCCCCCCCCTGGCGTCTGAGGTGTGCATCTTACCCCTTACCCTTCGACCCCCCCCCCGACACGGAGAGTGACACGATCTCTGGATCTCTGTCTGTTCCCGCTGTATGTCATTATATGGTCGAAGATCGATTTTTCTTGCTGCCGCAGGTTTATGTTGTGCTTATAATTTGATTTGAAAGTTATAGTTGCACAGTGCTGTATTCCAGTGTTCTTCTATCCAGTTTACATGAAGTATAGTGGGAGTGGCGGGGACCTGCCCCGGTCTGGTCACCACTCACCCCCGACAATAGGCCCCACAATGGCTGGGCTCAAAGCTAGGTCAGTTGGCTTAGAAAGCCGCTCATTAGTCTGTCTATGTTTGTTGTTGGTGTTTAACTCAGTGTGTGCTCTGTTCTTTCTAGTTCCCTCTTCCTATCCCTTTCTTTCTTCTCAAGTTCCCTCCCCTTACACCCACTCTTCTCCCCTTGTCTCTTTTCTTCCCTCTCCCCGCTTCTTCTTCTATGTCTATCCTCTTCCTCCTGCCCCCCCTCTCCCCTCCCCCAACCATGTTGTCATCACTCAACATTACACACTAATGTCCAGGGGCCTGAACGTCCCTGAGAAAAGGCGCATGGTGCTTACGAATGTCACCGCCTGAAAGCTCAGGTGATTCGCTTCAAGAAACTCACCTCAGAGGGGTAAAATCCCCTCTTCTTGACAGCGGTACACCCATGTCTTCCATTCTGGCTCTATTGGATAAGAAGTCGGGGGGTGGCCACCCTGATCTCCAGGACGGTTCCCTGGACGACCATTGACTCACTGACAAGATGAGGAGGGCCTGGCTGGCTGTGTGTCAAGGGGAGGAGAGTTCCTGTGGACCCTTTGCTAAGGGTATCTAACGAATGTACAACAACATCGTGCCTTGAACGTGCCCTCCGCCATAGCGGCTGCAGAGGGAGTGCTCGTCCTCGGCGGGGACTTCAATATGACCTTAGACCCACATGCTGACAACTCCACTAAGACCTCTCCTTCTCCTATGCAGCTCAAGGCGGCTCAGACGTGCCCTGCACAAAATCAGCTACAGGACGTATGGAGAATCCACCACCCCACTGACAGAGACACCCCATCTACTCAACCACCCCCACAATCCTATGCCCGTATTGACTAATTCCTCACCCCTCATGTAACCTCCCGTCATTTACGACTCCCGCATAGGGAAATAGTGATATCTGGACACGCCCCAATCTCTATACCCTTGACCTAAAGCCCCACTCCCAAGCCCTTGGAACTGGTAGCGGAACGACTCCCTCAGACAGACCCCCTGACACTGCGGAGACCGTCGTGCGGACCGTCGAGCAGTACTTTACCTCCAAAACGCATCGGAGTCTCACCCTCACAGGTTGTGGGAGGCCCACAAGCGGTTTATACGAGGCACCCTTATAAAATGGGCTCCCAAAGGAAGAAGAGAGGCGGACCATGCGGTTGCCTCCCTGATTCGTCATAACACCTGGAAATCTCCCACAAGAGGGGCCCCACTCTACTCAAATGGTGCGAACTGTCCCATATACGCTTACAACTCCAGTCCCGCTCTTTCCAATGCAAGGGCTCCATCCTAAGCAGCAGACGCCACTTCTATGAATTGCTAACAATGCAGCAAATCCATGGCCCAAGCCTCCGTGCCAGACGTGCTAAAGGCCCTCTCCCAGCTATACTAGAGCCTCTGGGAATAAGCGTCACCTCCGACGGAGATAGCCGCGGCCTTCCGTTCTTTTTAACGAAGGGCTCTACAACCTTAGATCAGCTCTCCCCACAGGGGGACAGGACTCAGGCCATGCCCAGTACCTCAACGACTCGGGACCCCCCCTGGCCCCTACGGTATCCAGGCGATGGAAGCCCATAGGGAGAGGAACTCCAGCTTGCTATCTCTGCCACTAATCGGGCAAAGCCAAGGCCGGACGTGCTTCACGCCTCCTATTACAAAGCCTCCGCACGCTCTAGCCCCCCACTTCTTATTGGCTTTCAACTCTCCTGACAATCCTCAGGCCCACCCCCAGAAGACCTTGCACTAATATGTTGTGATCCCCAAAGAGGGAAGGATCCACTGCACTGCGCCCACTACGACCAATAGCCTCCTGAACGTGGATCTCAAACTTTTCGCCAGAGGATATGGCGTGAGACTTCCACCCTCACCTCCAGACCACTATCCATTTGGACCAAGTGGGATTATGACTCAAGGGAAGCCCGCGATGGTACAATCAGAGTATTGAACTCCATTCATGTGGCCAGAAGGGCCAGGGTCCCTGTCTTCCTGTGTTACCGACGCAGAAAGCCTCGACGAGGACTGACCCTAGTGACTATCCCAAATCGCTAGGCCCGAATATGGGCTTGATTCTCTCCCTATACTCGGTCCCCACGGCCGGGTTGGTAATGGCTCTTCTCCGCCCTTTTGCTTCTCCAACGGACCAAAAAGTTGCCGCTATCCCGCTATTTGCGCTACCTTGGGCCTTTCCTCGTCGTCAGGGTGGGCGGGGCGCGACGTCCCAAGGTCTCGCTTATCGGCGACTTTCTTTCTTCTCCCGCCTCATACCTCCCTCCTAACTTATGAAGGAGTTTCAACGTTTCGGGAACCTCTCAAACTCGACAATGCCGAAGTGGTAGCCCAAAATCTCCCTACCCCCCGCAGAGTTACACGCTCGCTCAACTTCCGTTTAAATGGCGAACTCATCAAGTATCTTGGCGCCATCCCACGGACTCTCACAGACTATCCCCAATTCCTCCTCTCCTCACTAAATTCGGCAGGATGGAAAAGTGCAACACCCTGAACTTCTCCTGGACAGGCGTAACGTGTCAAGCAAAATATCCTCCGAATTCTTCCTCTACAAGCCCTCTGATCTAATAGGACGCTTTTTCCGTGCCCTACCCATCATTAAAATTCGTCTGGGCGGAAAACCCCCCTTAACAAACAACCACCCTAGCGCCCTACAACTGGGAGGTCTCGTCTCCCGACACAAGCTATATTACGGGCCTCCCATCTGACCGTGCTAATGGAGGGGTAGCTCGGGACTAAAGATGGGTCCAATGGACAGTCACTGTTCCCGAACCTGTCATTACCTGGGACAGAGCCTTCCCGGCGGAGTACGCAACACCATGATTTGGGCTACACAAGGTGTGCCAGAAATATTGGCAACCTCCTATCTCTGCCCCATCCCTCTAACGCCGATTTGTACACCCCCGTCGGTCCGGCCCACAGACTTAGGATTTTTCACCTGGCTCTACCGGGTATGTCGCCCACGGGACTTGCCACAGAGGGCCCTGGCCGACCACGCTAGAATTTCCCACCCCCGCAGGCCTCTGGGTTCTGCGGCTCAACAGCTGGCCACTTCCTGGGCCTCCAGTCCCCCCGTCGGCCTATGACAGCCCCTGAGCCTTTTGACTCGACCTTCAAGAGAAGGCTTTGCCCCACGCTCTCCTATACGTAGGTCTACTGCCAGTTAGCACCTGCCCCCCTATCTCAAGCCTGGGAGACAGACCATAGGCGAGGAATTCAACACCCAAGAAGCTGCCAGACTTGCGCCCTTGTGCGCCCTCCTTCCGTAGGACGCAGGAACATGATAAGATCCTCTCCAATGGTATAGAACCCTGGTCTACTACTGATTCCTCTTCAACAGGGTCCCAGACGCTTGCTGGCGAGCTGTGTGGCGCCCCTAACGCGGGTAGCTACATATTTTTGGGCATGCCCTGCCCGACGGAAGTTTTGGTCGCAGGTTTCACGAGATTTGCAAACCCTGACGGACCTCCCTGGTACCGAACACGGCGGCTCTTCCTCTTGCCCACTCTGCCCTCCCTCTGGAACATATAACCGGTCCTTGTGATTAAATGTGGTTAATGCAGCACGAGCTTGCATACCAGTCCCTATGAGATCGGCGTCTCCCCCTCGCATGGAGCTCCTTTCCGCAGACTTGAAGACACTCACAGAATGGAGGATCTCACGAGCTCCCTCCGGGACACCACTACTCAACGTTTCATGAGACGTGGCTCCCGTGGGACCGCTTCCTGGCCTCTGACATGATCAGATTGCTCCTGTTGGACTCTCCGGAGCCACATCCGCCTAACCACCCTTGAGAAGGACTCTACCCCCTAATCCCCCTCCCCTCATCTCTCCCCTCCCCTATGGTCCCCTTCTCCCCCCTTTCTCTCTTTTCTTCATTCTCTTACCTTTCCAGTCCGCCTCACCACCAATAGATCGGAGGACGTTAGTCCCGCAGGTTACTGTGACCCTTTGTATATGTGAAGGTTGTACATTGTATTTACTCTGTACTGTAAGGGTGATCCTTCGTTTATGTTAAAAAATTTCTTCAATAAAGCTGATATTACAAAAAAAAAAAAAAACAAGTAGGTTCATGTTTTATCAGAATTATATTCTAGTCTCACAAAATCTGCATTTTCTAGCTTTTCCCATAGGCTAATGCAGACTTGGCAAGTGTTACACAATAAACAGGGCAAGCATGTTTTCAAGAATGACATCATTTTCTCACTCTGAAAAGTGTGAAAGTTGTTCGCAGTTGCAGGCCAAGTGCAATTAGAAGGATGGTTAATAAAGTCAGGAATTACTTCAGATAACCCATTGAAAAATTAAATCACTAACTAAATGCTTGTTCTACATAAGTGATTTCCCAAAAAATTGCTTTCTAATAATGTGAGTAGATTCAACTCTGCGTGTGATTATTAAAAAGTTAGTGTTACCCTTGGTGGAAAAGAAACAAGATTTTACTACCCAAGCCATTCTCTTTGCTGGAAGTATGACCTCTAATAAAGAGGTGATATGTTTTTTGTCACATTTACTTTACATGGTCCATATAATTTTATATATTTTTTTCTTACAGTATTTGAAGAGCCAGAGGATCCCAGCAACAGATCGTTTTTTTCCGAAATCATCTCTTCCATTTCAGATGTAAAGTTTAACCACAGTGGCCGATATATCATGACCAGAGACTACCTTACAGTCAAAGTCTGGGATCTGAATATGGAGAACAGGCCAATAGAGACATACCAGGTATAGTAACTCAGAGATGGCCAAACAAGCACATCTATTTCTGTAACTGTCCAGTGTATATGTGGCCATGCTGTGGACATTTGAATATTTACAAGTTCTTAACAAGTGGTCAATTTATTTTTAAACAATAGTAGTTACTGCTTCTTCAAACACTGAGCGAAGTAGAGTGCTACAACCTAGATCGGTAATGGCGAACATATGGCACGGGTGCCAGAGGCCAGAAGGCATACGAATTCACACAGGTTAGAAGTTGTAGTTCTACAGCACCTGAAAAAAGGCAGCAGGGCTTGCTGGGTAGTGTAGTTCTTTAGCAGCTGCCAGAAAGTAATGTTTGCAGCACTTTTATGCCATGTTATCAAAACCTGTAAGCCTGTAAACTGAACCCCGAGTTATAACCCAGAGGATTTGTATGCGTGTAATTCAGGTTATATTGCCAAGTCGGCACTTTGAGATAAATTAGTGGGTTTTGGGTTCCAGTTTGGGCACTCACTCTCTAAAAGGTTTGCCATCATGGACCTAGATGAATCCCTTTGCTAGTACTATGGAGTGATCGGACTGTAGAAACTTCAGGCAGTGTTGTCTTCCTGTTTGTCTAGACAGGTCTGTGCTTTGTCCCAATTATTCCCATATCAATACTCAGTTTTTTCGTGTTTTTTTCCACATCAATAAGCACAGTAGAATCCATTCAGTAGATACTACCACCAATGGTCATTTCTGTAGACTCTTATGCTGCCGATTTTTTCTTACTCCGGCAAAAATCGGATATGTGGGCATCAAAATGGTTGCGGTGGTTTTTCAGGTGACTCATACAGACTTGGGTGAATTTAAGAAGGAGCACTGTAATGCCAGTTTCCACATAAACATGTACAATAAAAAAATACAAAGGGCTTGTATTGTACGCATCACCCCCTAGGCGTTTAAAGGTGGTGCGTTATAATACGCCCCGTTCACACAAGCAAAATTCATCCAAGATGCCAGATGGAGACGCAGCTTCCCTGGTTCCAAATTTGACTAAACTATCTGGATGAGGATCAGGGGTGAACCAAACCGTTAACACCCCCGAGTTGTATTTACCCTTGATGGTCAAGGGCTGGGGAACTGTTTAGGGCCACAAATTTTGAAATTGGTGTTCTAGGCTCACTACATCTACTGCTGAGTAAAATATTGCTTACTTTTTTTGTGCCTCAACATGAGGCCCACAGACATCACATGACATGAACATTCCTATGTACATTCCACACATTCTAGATGCATGATAACAGTATAAAAGTATACATGGGATAAAAAAAAATACAAAAAATATATACACAAGTGGTTAGGACGGATTCAATGACTTAGAATCCACCCCACCCCAACGGTCTTTTCAGTTTTTTTTCTTCAGGGGGTATTAGTGTCCAGTATGGTCATGTCAAAAAAGTGAAGTGGTCTTAACATGTCCTCAGGCGGCAGAATCCCCCCTAGGGGTTGGACTCCAATGAAGAACGGGGAGCTTAGATAGCTGGCAGCATGGTGGCCCTCTGGATATAAACTTATAAGGATTCGTCAAAAGTAATTGATTTCAGTAATAGTGTTAAAAGAGAAGATAGGGTGTATCAAGAAGTCCTAGTAGAGTGGGTCTCCTCCGTTTCTATGCGCCTGGTCTAAACTATCTACAATAAAGGTTTCTTAAGTAAAACTTACGCCAGCCATAGATGTTTAGTTTTGCCTTCCATCTGACGATCACTCACACGGTCGGTCGTGTCGAGAATCACCAACTACCCTTTGTGTGCTGGCAGTTACTTTGGATGGGGATGCAATCGATCTAAAATTTACAGTACATAAATTCTTAGATAAATTTTCCAGCTGAAATATGGCCAAATTTGTTTTAAGCATTAGATATGCGGCAGATCGACTGCTGTGAGTGCGCACGATAGTTGATCTGCAGTGAAATTCCGGGAAACTTAAGGTCCCCATACACCGTTCGATTTCTGTCAAATTTCCTTTAG
>CM070034.1:35672129-35689223 GCA_036250615.1 Ptychadena robeensis | reverse complement strand
AGAAGGAGAGAGTTAGAACAGAGAGCTGCTGCTGCATAGGGAACCATTAGCTAGGGCAGTATTCTGTGTAATCTACAGTCTACTCTTCTACAGTTCTTCTTAGTCTGCTATTTTTTTGCTACCCTGTTGCCTGCTGTCTGGCATGCCAGGCTGCTGCCAGTGATTTTTCAAGCCACATATTACAGTGCCTACTGCCAGTGCTCATATCTGGTGGCACTTAGTTACCACAGGGGATTTTTTCACCCTATTGTAGGGTATTAGTACATATTACACGGCTTTTCATCGCTTCAGCCTAGTGCCAACTGTGTGTGCACCCACACTGCCCAGTGCCCACCCATACTTATCTGGTGGCACTTTGTTACCCCAGGGGATTTTTCACCCTATTGTAGGGTATTAATATATATTGCACGGCTTTTCATCGCTTCAGCCTAGTGCCAACTGTGTGTGCGCCCACACTGCCTAGTGCCCACCCATAGTTATCTGGTGGCACTTTGTTACCCCAGAGGATTTTTTTACCCTATTGTAGGGTATTAATATATATTGCACGGCTTTCCGTCCATTACAGCCTTGTGCCAACTGTCTGTGCCCAGTGCCCAGCCACAGTTATCTGGTGGAAGGGTAATACCCAGCAATTTTTTTTTACCCTATTCATAAAGGGTATTACTACATAGTGCATGGCTTTCCATCCATTACAGCCTTGTGCCAACTGTCTGTGCCCAGTGCCCAGCCACAGGCAGAGGCAGACCATCCCACAGGGGTCGTGGTGGTGGTGATATTTCCCTTGGCCCTAGAATAATGGCCAGTGTTCAGAGGCCACTTACCGTCAACACAAGAAAAGCTGGGGACTTAGTTGACTGGCTTACACAGGACATCCAATCTTCGACATCCACCGCTCTGACCCTGGACACACCATCCTCCGCATGCT
Organism: Ptychadena robeensis; assembly: GCA_036250615.1. Lineage (NCBI taxonomy): Eukaryota > Metazoa > Chordata > Amphibia > Anura > Ptychadenidae > Ptychadena > Ptychadena robeensis. The sequence continues at coordinate 35,688,298 of CM070034.1, read as the reverse complement.
CGGCTGCTGACACCTCTCAAGTTGCCCCCCACAGCCGCTACATTTGATCCATCAGAGGAGTTGTTTTCACATCCTTTTGAAGAAGAGATGAGTGATGCGCAACCATTATTGCCAGAGCATGTAGATGACATGGACATGTCTCTGACAGATGATCATGTACCCGCTGCTGCTTCCTTTGCTGAGGTGTCAGATAGAAGTGAAGCGGTCGATGATGATGATGATGACGATGTGTCCGTGGATGTCACGTGGGTGCCCACACCAAGAGAAGACAAGAAACCGGGGGAAAGTTAGATGGAGAGACACGAAGCAGGAGGAGAGGAGCACGAGTGGAAGCGGGGAGGTCTATCGCCAAAGAGCTAGTAGCAGACACAGTCAGGCAAGATGTATCGGCACCTAGGGTCAGCCAGACAGACACGCCAATCAACGCATGCTGTTCCACCACCAGTATGCCATCAGTGCAAAGCTCAGCAGTGTGGCATTTTTTTTTGTCTGTAGTCTTGCCGCTGATAGCAGCGATTGCCATTTGCAACACTGCTGCAACAACGATACTGAGTCGTGCAGAAGTCCAAAACCACCTCGTACAACTGCTTTGAGAAGGCACATGATCTCGATCCCAAACGCCCTATGGGATAATAACACATGGCTAGAAGCAGCACACACACACCGAAGCCCACCCTCCTCCTCCTGTTCCAGCATCTTCAGCCCACTGAACCACTGCTGTCCTCCTTGCCCCTCTCAACCACCAGCCACTTCGCCTCTCGCTTTGAGACAGTCCCAGCTCATCGGCCACCGGGTCAGGTGTCAGTGAAGGACATGTTGGAGCCGTAAAAAAAAAACAATGGCACAGGAGTCACCCCTTTGCCCGGGCGTCCTGACAGTGGCCTTGACGGAGCTCTTAGCCCGGCAGGTTTTAAATACCAGATGGTAGAGTCTTGAGGCCTTCAAAAAAATTGTGGCTATTGGGGCGACATGCACAGTGAAAGCGTACCCGGTCGAATTATTTTCTTCAAAAACGGCAATCCCCAATCTTTATTCCCTTGTGGAAAAGGAAGTCATGGCATCTCTGGCATACCGTGTGTGGGGCAAGGTCCATCTGACCACTGATACCTGGTCTGCCAAAGCACGGTCAGGCAGGTGTATATCACGTACAACTGCCGATTGGTAAACCTGCTGACAGCTTGCCAGCATGGAATGCGCTGCGCTCTGCAGCCTGATTGTGGTGACACCGCAAGACTATGCAGGCAGCTCGCCTGCCCTCTTCTACTCCTCCTACTCCACCTCCTCGGCCGAGTTCTATTCTCTTGATGCGTCTGTGGCTCACACATCATCTGACATCCCTGCAGCTCCCCAGGGGACTATTCCACATCCCGGATACGGACAGTGTCACTCTGTTTGGGCGCGATGACTTGCTGAAAGCAGCAGAGAGCCATACCGACCACAGCCACCTCCTGTCCGCCCTTAACGCACAGGTGGCTCAGTGGCTGATCCTGCACCACAAACTGGGAGAGGGATTGGACAAAGTGGTGTGTGACAACGGAAGCAATCTGTTGGCGGCATGAATTTGGGCAGTGTCAACAGTGTGCCGTGCATGGCACATGTGTTAAATCTAATTGTGCAATCACTGATGTCAGTGAGGTCTGTTCCTCCCCCCAGCCACGTACAAACACCACGGGTCCCCAGATAGGTGACCACAAGGAGCACCATGGGGATGCTGCTGAGGTTGTCTTCTCCTCCATCAAAGCCACATTCCTCCCTCTGACTCCTCAGACTCTCTTCCAGATGCCGCAGGTCCGGCAGGCGAGAGGCTGCTAAGGCCTGTTTTGGGTGGTGATGGTGACCATAACTCTTCCTCTTCACGCTCATCCACAGCCATGAATCCAGCACTCTTCGCAGGCATGCTTCAGGAAGAAGACAATAGGGGATGAGGTCGCTGATGTGTGCCTGCGCTGCGACTAACAAGGTTTGTCACCTCTTCAAAAGGAACGCATGAGCCTACAGGCATTGGCGCATGGGCGTCAGTAACTGTGAGACAAATCAAATCCCAGCCGGGGCTTACAAGGACGTCCTCAAGCAGGCTAGGAACGGTGTGTGTGCCCATTTCCGGAGTTCCTACACAGACTATGGCGCAGTTTTCCGAAATTCAGCGGCGAAAACAACATGCCAGTGAGCGCTGCTGATTTGCGACAGTCCGACGCGTTTAGAATTCAACACTCCATATTGACCGCCTGCTCCAACAAGAAAAAGCTGTCAATGAGTATTTGTATGACCGGGGTGCTAGAACAGCCTCTGCGGAGCTGGGGATTTTTTTGCCACATTACTGGACGCCCATGCGCAATGCCTGTAGGCTCCCAGTACCAGGGAACCCAGTGAACTGATGGGGATGTCTGTGTGTTGGAGCTGTGAGTGTGGACAAATGTTTCATGTTTGCTGAGCAAATATGGCGTAGAAACATGGCTGCTGTCTCTGGGTACAAAATGTGATGTGACCTGATGAATCAAAATGCTGAATTCCTTTATTAAATCATGGATTCCATATTCTCTTGGCTAAAGAAGAGGACTTTCTGGCTTGTTCTTGGTGCACAGTTTGGAAGCCCTTACTTTCTCTCAGAGGAACTCAGTCTAATGTCCCTACTCTATTTATATGTAACATTCTAGGGAGAATTTTTGGGGGGAAAAATTAGCCTTCCAATAGATTTTATGAGTTATGAGGAAATCATCGCACACAACAAACTGCTTGCAGAGGCTGCCCAGGCTAAGATTGTAACCTGAGACCCATGTGCTCTATGGCCAGAGCGCTCACCACTGGACCACAATGTCACCTGGAACTTTCAGCCATATCTGCAACATTCCCCATAATCAATCTAATCTAATAACAATCTGTCAAATTCATCAATCACGTATCCCTTTAAAATGAATATTATCATGTGTAGTTATATGAAACAAACCGTACATATATTTAGCCCATTCCATGAGAAAAATCTCTTCTGTAAACGAAATGCGGTACTTCTGTGTTTACAGGAATAACTGGACAGAATTGTACCTTGTATCCTTCTCATCATTACAGAAACATCAGTTGCTTAAAGATTTCCTGGTAGGAATGCTTAAATGCCCAAATGCTGACATTTCATAGAGATCTTCTTCTTTCCATTGTAAACTCTTACGGCAAGCTTCAAGATCTCATACCATCAATCCATCAGTATGAACAAGTAGAAAACCAGATTTATTATAACAACGGTAGAAAGAATAAAAACCAGGCCTGTATGGCCAGACGGAAGCAGCATACCTGGAGTTTTCCCAAAGGCACCTGAAGGACTCTCGGACCATAAGAAACACAATTCTCTGGTCTGAGGGACAGAGATTAAACACTTTGGTGTGAATGCCAGGTGTCACTTTAGGAGGAACCCAGGCTCATCACTCATCTATGCCATATAGGGTGTCCCCAGATCGTCCTCCCCCCACACACGTATAGCTAGAACAAGGGCAATTGACCCCAACGTGATTTGAACATGCAACCTTCTGATCTGGAGTCAGACACACTACCGTTGCGCCACAAGATCCCCAGCTAGCTATACGTGTGTGGGGGGAGGATGATCTGGGGACACCCTGTATGGCATAGATGATTGAGGGACCCACGACAGCCCAGGGTGGGTATGTCGGGGTTTAAGTGCGTGTGGTTGTGTGTGTAGTGGGGGGGGTGGTGTGTAGGTATGTATGTTGGGGGGCCCCCCACTAGTCTGCTAATTCCTGTTATGTCGGTTTGTCTCTTCTCTCTTTGATGTTTGTCCACACTCACTCACATCGGTCTCCTCTCCTCCACTCTCTATCCTCGCTACACTCACTTCCCTGTATGTTCCTAACGCCCTTGTTTTCACGTCCTTCTCGGGTCTTGGTTCTTCTTTGTTCACCCTGCTCCACCTTTGGGTTCTTGTTCGTTTTCTGGTCTGTATCCACTACTGCCTGTCACACATACCCACACACATTCCTACCCCACCCCACACATACATACACACTCATCCACACCTTACCTCACATTCACACATGCACATATTCCCATCTTTCCCTCACTGAAACCTTTGCACATCATTCCCTGGTATATTCTTTATCCCGTTCCTGTGTGTATTTGGGGTGATTCACTTGTGTATTGGCCTTATTTAGTGGTGGCAGGTGTTTGGAGGGCGCATCACGATTCTGCAGGGTTTTTGGGTTGGAGATGAGGAGCGGTGAGTTCCCCCCAGGACGGGCACCCCAGGACCACTAGACGAGTAAAATCCAGTCTAAAAAGAACGTACAAAGATTGCAGCTTGGACGGAATCTACCCCCAACTGGGGAGAAAAAACAATTCAAGGAACTCCTGATACCAAGGATCTCCCCACCTCCATGGTAAGCATACCAAATTGTTGCGTTAATGGGGACACCTAACAAACCTATGTCTATACACATATACATGCTCTCCCAGTTGGAGGGGTAAAATTGATTTCTGGGGGTTCGAATTTTTTGTGGGAAGGGGTGGTGTGTGAGATATATGTGTGGGGGGCGAGATGGGATTTGTTCATGCATAGGATGTATATTGAACGCATATGTCTTTGGCTAATTTTGAATATGTGAACAATATGTTAAATATATACTCACAATTTTGTACAAATATTACAATGTGATTATTTTTACTTTTTAAAGCATACACGACCAATTTTGGGTTCACTCCTGAAGAAGCCCCATATAAGATGCGAAGCGCATCAAGCTACCCAGAATCTGCCGGTGTTCCAAGGCAATATTGTTAGAAATCGTGTATAGCATCTAATGTATATGGTGTAACTGTATGTCATGTATAGCATTTTAATGGATTTTATAGATATATAGTGGATCAGCACAATAAAGACCTGTTTTAATATTTACTATATAATTTCTTTTTGTGTTTATATTCTGCCCGTGCCTTAAAAGCCCCACTTTGCCCCCCATGTGGCTCTGTGTATGTACTCGTTATAGATATTGGGGTGTGGCACTTCCCTGTATGGGTTTGGATACGTTTACTCCAGGGGGTCATTTTAGCTGTTAGTGTGTACCATAAAAATAAAGATGACTACACCAATGTAAAGAGACATCCTGGATTAAAACCTGCTCCAGAGCGCTCTTCAACTCAGACTGGGGCTACGGTTCATCTTTCAGAAGGACAATGACCCTAAGCTTACAGTCAAGATATGAATGGAGTGGCTTCAGGAAAACTCTGTGAATGTCATTGAGTGGCCTAGCCAGAGCCCAGACTTGGTGAAACTGGCCAAGTATAGGTGTGTCAAGCTTGTGGCATTATAACGAAAAAGACTTTTAAGGTGTAACTGCTGCCAAAGGTGAATCCACAAAGTATTGAGCAAAGGCTGTGAATACTTATGTACATGTGATTTCTCAGTTTTTTTTTATTTTTAATGGATTTGGCAAAACCTCAGGTAAACTGTTTTCACATTGTCATTATGTGGTGTTGCGTGTAGAATACTGAGACATTTTTTTATCCAATTTTGAATAAAGGGCAACAAAATGTGGAAAAAATGATGCCTTGTGAATACTTTCTGGATGCACTGTATATGTATACTCACTGGCCACTTTATTAGGCACACCTGTCCAACTGCTTGTCAGACGCAAATTGCTGATCAGCCAATCTCATGGTGGCAACTCAATGCATTTAGGCATGTTGACATGGTCAAGACGAACCGCTGCAGTTCAAGCTGAGCTTCAGAATGGGGAAGAAAGGTGATTTAAGTGACCTTGAATGTGGCATGGATGTTGGTGGCAGACGGGCTGGTCTGTGTATTTCAAAAACTTCTGATCTTCTGAGATTGTCACACACAACGATCTCAAATGCCTTGTTGATGCCAGCGGTTAGAGGAGAATGGCTATAGTGGTTCGAGCTGATAGAAAGGCAACAGTAACTCAAATAACCACTTGTTACAACCAAGATATGCAAAACAGCATCTCTGAACACACAACACGTTGAACCGTGAGGCAGCTGCAGAATACCACACCGGGTGCCACTCCTGTCAGCTAAGAACAGGAAACTGAGGCTACAATTCGCACAGGCTCATCGAAATTGGACAACAGAGGACGGGAAAAATGTTGCCTGGTCTGATAAGTCTTGATTTCTGATGCAACATTTGGATGGTGGGGTCAGAATTTGGCATCAACATGAAAGCATGCATCCATCCTGCCTTGTATCAATGGTTCAGGCTGGTGGTGTAATGGTGTGGGGGACATTTCCTTGGCACACTTTGGGCCCCTTAGTAGTAATTGATCATCATGCAATGCCACAGCCTACCTGAGTATTGTTGCTGACCATGGATTTATGACCACTATGTACCCATCTTCTGATGGCTACTTCAAGCAGGATAATGCACCATGTCATAAAGCTTGAATTGAATTGACTGGTTTCTTGAACATGACAATGAGTTCACTTTACTCAAATGGCCTCCACATATCTCAATCCAATAGAAAACCTTTGGGATGTGGTGGAACGGGAGATGTGCAGCCGACAAATCTGCAGCAACTGCGTGATGCTATCATGTCACTATGCAGCAATGTCTCTGAGGAGTTTCCAGTACCTTGTTGAATCTATGCCACAAAGGATGAAGACAAAAGGGTGTTCAACCCGGTACTAGCAAGGTGTGTCTTATAAAGTGGCCGGTGAGTATATATATACAGTGCATCCGGAAAGTACCATACTCCCAGCGTATCACTTTTTCTTGCGAATAAAATGCATAATATGTTTTAATATAATGTATACATGTACACACAGTACATAAAAACAGATTATGCATTTTATACGCAAGACTTTTTCAAAGGCCTTTGTTATTGGACTGTATGTATTAAGTACAGATTAACAAAATCATCAAATGAAGTGACGCAAACAAATTATCTGCCATTATTTGTTTGTTATCCTAAAAGATAACTGGTCTTGCTGTAGATTTTCACATGAGAGCTCTCCAGCTTTTCAGATATTGAATATATCCTCTATATGCCAACCCCTGGTTTCTGCCTGAATGATCATTAAATAATTGCTTACCTAGGACTATAACAAAAGGTTGTTGTCACTGCATGACTGCATACATCACGTCGTATGTGGAAGTTTCAGCACTAAGCCTGTATACCATGAGCCACCCCAACTATTAAATCATTACTAATATAGAAAAGAATTGGATCAGATAAAAATACTTTTAGATTTATATAAAAAAGAAAATTTTCTATTCATTTTGGTTGATCTTCCACAATGCCATGAAACCCTGTGTTTTTTAATCCATCTTGTGGGTGTATATTCCATCTCCTGAGGTTTTCTGGGTATCAATGGTTGAAGTGTTTTATGTTAGAAAGAATCAATAAAATGTGACAGTAACAGCATGAGTACGCTGAAGATATCTCCGTGCAATGTTTGCTCCTGGCCTTGACAATTTTTCAGCTGCTGTCAACATCCCCCAAAGTCATATTGTATCCCATAGTGACACAAGTCACCTAATTAACCAAACGCTTCTCTTTCCATACCGTGGCATCACCATACATGAACCGCTGGCCTACACGTTTCTGCAGCGCGCTGCTTAGTTTAGTCAAGCTGTACCAGGCATTGCAGCTAATGTGGTAATTAAGTGAAAGCAGCATATTGAATCCTCCGTTATTTTATACAGCTTCCTTCATTTCATTACTGTCAATGCTGCCAAGATACATAAAATGGAAGAAAAACAAGATCCACACTGGCTGTGTGCTATGGATGTGATCATGTCTGATATATTGAGCTGACAAACATATGAAGTGCTATGGTGTAAGGGTTCCAGTTTGCTTTTGTTTATTTCTTCTATACATTTATTCAGTATATTGTGTGGTGCGCAAGGGATTATCCTACCAGGTGACAGATGTCAAGGTTGCGGATGATCCAAGTCCTGGAGTGTGTAAATCACAAGGGGAGTTGTATTATCTGGATCTAAGGATGTGTCACATATGGTTCTCCTGCAAAATATCATGCAGACCTTCTCAACTTCAGGCTTTAGGATGTCAATAACTTATTATGAAAACTTACAGCTGGGAGGCTTTCATCCTTGAATGAACTTGTTATTGTCAGAGTCAGGATATACTGGGACAATATTGTTTTATGATGTCTTCAAGTCAACAGAGCTTTCCCAACAAATATAACTTACAGTACATATGATATTTCATTGTACATGCACGCGCCTTACAAATGAGAAATTGAAGCAACATCACAATGTTATAGTGAGACAATCCTAAGATGATGTTGGAAATTAAACATCCTAAAGATGGGTTTACACATGTAGATTTTGTTCTTTAATCAACTGCCAATTAGAATTTTTGATACCGTTGTCGAACATCGTTCATTTATTAAATGTAACATTAGATTTTTTGTTCGTTCATCGCCGATATCAAATGAAAATACAGATAAAAATTTACCAACATGTTCGATGACCTTTGAAATGATTTTTTGTTCGAGGTCGAACAAAATGTATCCATCGAACATATTGGCCATTCTAGATTTTTGTTCAACAAAAAAATCTACACGTGTAAGCCCACTTTAAGTTTTAAATGGAAACATAGGTATATTTTATTATGATGATGAGTTTGACCTTTAGACTTAGCACAGAGTGGTTCCAAAATTAAAAACTTGGACAAAATAATTGGCCAGCCTTGATATCTATAGAAAAGAAAATCTACAATTGGGAAAATGTTTCCATCTCATCAGATATAACGGTGAACCATTTCATATAAAAACAAGTTTTACTCCAACATTGAATCTTGAACTGGTAAAGTGTAATAACATAACACGTCAACAGATTTCTTAAAATGTAAAAAACAATCACGGTGGTCAAATTTAATTTTATTGTTGGACAGTATTGATAAACGGAGAATTATTGCCAGAAACTCAACTTCACAATTGCTTTACTTCAGTGAGAAAGGGTATAAATGTGGACAAACCACCAGTGGAAGTTGCTTAAGCTAGGAACACACTGCTCGATTTAAGCATACAATCGATGTAAATCAATAAAAATTTACATCAATTGTACCAAAATCGTAACGCGGACACATGGTACAATCGACGATTTTAGTTCGATGAAGAGCTTTGCATCGATTGAAAAGTGATCGAACTAGTTGGAAAATTATCGTTGAATTGTACCATGATTGTACTACTTTTTAATTTTCATCGTACAATTGTATTCGATGAAGTGATAGTTTACTGTTTGTAGGACATCAATAGAATCGACGACTTTAGTCAATAATCGATGTTTTCTACATCGATATTGTACTACGATTGTATGACCCTATAGCGCACACGGTACAATCGATAAAATACCAAAATCAAGGTTCTTCATCTAATCTTACATCGATTGTATGCTTAAATCGAGCCGTGTGTTCCTAGCTTTAGTCTTTAGACAAGTAGGCACGTTAGGCAAGTTAATGTTGACCTACTTATATTTTTCTCTCCTTGGTCTCTCCCTTTCTCTAAAGTAGCATTCATATGATTGAATGCAAAAGTGCCCAACCCACACGCACTCATCGGTCACACAAAAAACAATCCCATTGTATCTCTATTGGGCAGGAGCCCGAAAAGCGTCTGGGGGACACCTCATTGTGCGTTTGGAAAGGGAAAAAGTGCCTATCTATCGGATGGAGGCCCGAAAAGTGACCAGGAATGCATGCAGGAAAAGTGTAAAAGTGTACTGTGGGGGCCTCATTGCGCATCTTCCTCGCCTAGGCACTTTTGGGTGTGAATGCCCTCTAATTGATATGTACAAGATTGCAGGTTAGCAAGGGACAGCAGGCACCATAAACCCACAAAAAGCATCAACACTAAATATATATATATGATTCTTGGAAATAATAAGGTAAAAATAAAGAGATATGATAAATGGCTTAGATATGGTTGCGGTGTTTAAAGCAAATATTTTTTTTTTCGTTTCAATAGATTTTTATTAGTTTTTTTTCCAAACAATTACACAATAAATGCATAGGCATACGAAGTGTGTACACTTAGCAGGTTCGACAGGCACCTTACGTACATGGCAAAGAGGTCAAGGCCACGGGAGGTGAAACCCATTATACATTTGATTTACATAGTGCGCACCGTTCAGTACAATACGTGCAAGACACGCCTGAACTGCTCCAAATTAAATAAACAAATAAAATACAAACAATGTGACAAAAGAAAAAGAAACAGCAAATGCCACAATCAACAGTCAAAAAAGATAGATAGTATTCCAACCATGGGTCAAACTTTTTCAAACTTGCCCATGGTGTCGTGGAAAAGCAAATATTTTTTATATCACCAGACCAACAATTAACTTAAACCAAGAACATGAGAGCCAATGATAACCAAACTGACCAAAACTCATCAAAAGTCATCCAGACTCAAGCAACCAACATACTGCGACCACTGTCCTCCCACCAACGTGGTCAAAATACCCCCACTAAGGGTTTCTTATGACAGAGAACTGGGAAGGAAGGGAGAGCCAATGATACAGCTTGCTTGATGATATATGTGAAGATGATATATGTGAAGGAGTTGTAAAAAGAAAATATATAAATGCACAACAGAGCATTAACTAGTTTAAATCCAACCCCTTTTTTTCAATCTTGATTATTCTGTATAACATGTGTTTCTGATTATCCTATGTCATCTCGTGTATTTTATTTGTAAACTTTTCTCAAAAAATGTAAACAAAAATTATTGAAACTGAAATCCAACCAATATCTCTGTGACCAATACTCAGAGACACCAATGACAAGCATTGGCCAAGCCTGAGCCAGACATGAGAGAGAGCAAGCAAGGGGTTCCAATTAGCTCACGTTTTACCTAAATGGGTTAAAACGTGTGAATAAAAATACAATTATATATATATATTTAACTGGTTAATTAAATCAGTGTGGGTGATGGGCCACACTTCCATGGGGGTTTCAGGAGTTTTTCTAATAAGTATATCATATTTATGCCCTTTTACCCATGAGCAGTGAGCCAAAGTGTGTTTAACTTGCCCTATACACATTCATTAGAATACTTCCTAGGGGTCCCACCGTTAAGGTCCGTTTGCAAAAAAATTCTGTTATGAGATATAAACTATCACCAAATAATTCCCCTGTGCTGTCCCTTTCATCCTCTGACATGGCGGCACACATTATGCAACCATTGGGTTGCCATACATGGTTCAATATTTCCGTTCGATTAAAACAATCAGTTTTTAAGTCGATTGATCGTAAATCGTTCCTGCACACCTGGTACACTCAACCAAAACAAACCGTAAAATTCATCAAAAAACAACCATACATGTTGGTAAATTTTTGTTGATTGTACTAGTATCTGATTTTTTAGGTATTTCAAATGATTAGTATGCAACCGTACTACAGAGTTCAAATCACAACAGAACACAAGACAATAGAATCTAAGATCGATTACGAATAAATCGATCCATATATGCCCAGCTGTAGACTTCCGCTACCAATACCAGGAATCTGGTTCAGAAGTAGTAACAGAAAGATGATGGAGGAGATCAGTAGCACGTGTAAAAATCAAAGAAGATAAAGGAAGATGAAGAAGATGTTTAATTCTCAAATCTTTGTAATAAATGACTCTTGTTTAGGACACAAAGTCCTTTCGCAAAGTAAATGTCATCCAGTTAGGGTTCAGATCTACTTTTGGTAATTGGTTTCTTAGCAACGCACTCGTTTACCCTAATCAATCTTTTCTGGTTTCTCCTTTCCAGTCATGAAATCTTTTACTTCATTATTCAACAAATGCCCGTTGACTGACGTTCACCTTTTATACGTGACATTTCATTGCAGGCTATTAATTCTGGTTAGGTAATCATCACGGTGTGTCCGTTGTACTGTTTTGGCATCATGTTTGATTAAAATACAGACTGTTACAATGTGGTGGTCTGGGTGCGGTTTGCTTCATAATGACATGATTGAAGGAGCTGATTTGTGCAGTGTAGCAGTAAATGTCCATACGATAAAGTCTCCCAGGGACTTTCTGGAGCTGCTGTCCTTCCTGGTGGAACAATATGGCCTCTCCAGCTGGAGCCTCACATGTAATAATAGATGTGGCTACTACAAACACAAAACCATAATGAGCTCCCAAATTAACTTACATACTCAAATATTCTCACAAGCGCCAAGGTCATTGGTAAACCAATTGAATCTTAAACTGTCTAGTGTGCAAACATAATATGTACAGCGGTTAATATATATTTAAAATAGATTATATGATAAGAGGCTAGAGTGAAATTCAAGTGTTTCTATAGAAGAAGCTGCATCACCTTTTACTGAAGTTGAGGTATGATTAATGGCCTCCTACAGTATTCAAACTCTGCTTCTTCCTGGATGAAAGAGAATCTAGAAACCTGACGTAGGTATGGGCAAGCAACTAAAGGTATTATCCTCTTGTTGAAAAAATGTAAAGACCTCTTCAAACTTCTGGTTTGCAAATTGGATCAGTAGAATTTTTAAACTTTTGATATGTGTCAATGATAATAGGAATGTGTATTAATGTTTCAGGAACATTTAATGATACATACACATATGGACAGCCATTTATTTGGTCAATGCCTACAAACAATTTGTTGTGCTGTGCAATGTATTATAATTAATATATTATTCAAGATAATGTAAGGGAATAGGGCAGGCGGTGATGCCTTGTCAATGTGTGCATCAATGCAGTAGCGGTGAATAAGTGTATGGCAATGCAATTGTTGCAAATGAGTTAATGGATGAGTGAATATATCAATATTGGAACAGTTATGGTGAGTAGAAGCAATGGTGGCATGGGGATCATGTTAATCAGTGTAGTGGTAGTAAGGAGGGGTAGAGAAACGGACAGATAAAATATGGGGGGATGGTGGCAGGTAAAATGGTGAGATGAGCTGGCATCGTAGTGAAAGCAGAAGGGAAGGTATGTAAAGCGGGGGACACTATACAGGCATGGTAATAAGAACAATGTGATGATTAGGCATGTACAGGGCCGTTTCTTCCGCTATGCGAAGTATGCAGGAGCATAGAGCCCCCAGGGGACCAGATGCACCCCCCCCCCCCCCACTTAACAACTCAACAAATGCTAGAAACGGGCCTGGGCTTGTAGTAAGCACAGTGAGAGGTATTAAGGGTGGGGCAACAGGGGTGGGGCAGATGCAGTGGTGTGAGGAAAAGGAAAGGGCCAAAGTTTAGTAAAACATCACTTTTGTCTCATATCTATATTCTCAGTAGGTAATGTTACGCTATAAGGTCAACGTCTATAAATATTCTCCTACAAGGTTCCCAGTAGGGTCAGATGAATATAACAGAGGCAGCATTGTATGTTACATTATATATAACATGGTAGAACTGCCATTGTACACCCCTAATTCTGAAGCAACAGGAGGGCCAACCTGTGAAAACTGAAACCAACAAATTATGGGACCCTGAGTTCTAACACTAAGGTGTAACAAAAAAATAATTGATATGGATTGGGGGACATAAAGGTGGGGAGGGATAGAAAAATAAGAATGCACAAGAGAGAAAAGAAGAGAAACAGAAAAAGCAGAAGAAGAGGATATAATAATCAAAAACAGGACCAAATATTTAACTTGCCTCAGCTGGTGTCCTTAAACTGCCACAGGAAGTTTAAACCTAACCTCTAGGTTTAATATGTAATGACATAGATATGAACTGAATATAATGCTCTTTATGCTAAGGTCTATAGCAGGTTTATAAATAAGGGGGAGTAATGGGGCCCAACCAGATCCTATAAGCCTACAGTCTACGAGCCAAAAGAGTTAACATGTTTGACTAACAACTGTTCAGAACAGCCTTACTGATACATTGCTGCCTACAATGACATCTTCATCATTTTCAAAGCCCCTTAAGCCATGAAACTTGCACCCAGTGCCAAAAAGTGAAGAGCACAAATAAAAAAACACACAAAAAAACATGGATGCTTTCAGATGTAACACTCCTAAAGAAGCTAAGGATTGGGTACCCTGGTAGGGGTGTCCGAAGGGCCAAGCAGCAGAAACAACCAGGGTCAAGTCTACCTAAGTACTAGAGACCATTGGGAGCCTCTGAATTCAAGGACTTCCTTGAATGGGCTCCCTCCAAAGAGGGTTCCTGGTCTTGAAGGGACTGCCTGGTTGTAGTTGTAAGCCCTACACCTCATACTAGTGAACAAAACAAACATGTATAGGGCGTGGGGGGAACAGACTACATAAATAAAAATAATTAAATAATTAGGTGCCCTGTGTTTAAAAGCATGAGGCTGGGATTCTGGAGGGCAATAGAAGTTCCTCTGGCCGTGGCCAAAAGCCCCCCCCACCCCGAAATGTAAGTGATTAAAAGAAGTGCTTTCAGTGCCAGTGTCAACCCTGGCCAATTTTAATGAGGTAGCAGAGTTGTTACCTACCAGGAGGAGATGCCCACAATGAGCAAAATCAGAAACTTGGGAGGAAGAGGTCATCTACCAATTACCCCCCAATGGGGATCCAGAATACCAGAGTAACCTCGACCACACCCCTTCACTCGCCATTTGGGACAGTCAAACACATGTCCTTCCGAAAATTACCTCTAGCTGGGAGCATTGTTTGTTCTCAAAAGGTGCCTTTACAGATGGGCGCAGGATTGATGAAGTCATGCTCTAGATCAGTGTTTTTCAACCTTTTTTGGGCAAAGTGCCGGAAGTACGTCATCAGCAGGTGCCCCGCTGGAACGCAGATGCGTATCAGCAGAGCATAAACACCACCCCTGGTCTGTGGGGACGCGTGTTGCTAAGCAACCGCATCCTCACAGAGCCGGTCCGTGGCTTATACTATAAGAGGCAGCTAGATAGGAGGGCCGAGGGTGGGGTCAAAAACCCACGGCACACCAGGCAACATCCCACGGCACACTAGTGTGCCGCGGAACAGTGGTTGAAAAACACTGCTCTAGATAGGCTAGTCGAACAGGTACGGGATTGATCATATCTAAAGTGGTGCACCTTGATTCCCATCCAATAGACAGGTGCTCAGATGCCGAGTGGTGACACCACCACGTTGTGCTCGAATGGGTCATGGATCGTGTGCCCATCTGTACGTGTATGGACAACTATAGGGAACTGATAAGAACAGGTACTACACTTGATCTTAGCCAAAAGGCCAGCACGGAAGCCATGGCTGTAACTACATTTATAATTCAACAAGATGGCAGCTAAGCATTATTAATCCTCTCTGTTTAGTTTGGGCAATTATTTTCCTTACCTGATCAAACCTAAGATCAATGGTAATTTGTATTGACGACTCGGTGCAGCCTACTTGTGCTTCTTATCTTAAACATGCAGCAGCACTAAAGACTGATAGAGTTTCTTCATTCCTCCCTAACGGTCTTTATTGCCACTTCAACATAACACGGTCCCTGTGAGGAAGAGATGCATGACTTTACATTTCTGGTTTATGACAGCCTGCCTTCCGAACTCTTCAGTAAATCCACACTGTGGAACAGATATAACTGCATGCAGTTACATGGTTATTGGGGGAACATGTCAAGAAGATCTGCTGGAAGGGAGATACGTACAAAGTTATAGGCACATAAAATGCAAATGGCTTTTTCTATGCATTTACAGCGGTTATAACAGAAAAAAATCTTACTTGCCAAGATGGAAGCACTGTATAGAAAAGTCATAGCGTAATAATTATAGTTTATGATCATACAATAGCTGTGCTTTATAAGTTTTTTCAATTATTCTGCACTACCCTGAGTGCTCTGGGTACAGTAGACTTTGTCAGTAAAATGCCAACAGCGGAAAGAGTTACTGACCAGAATCAAGTTTTTTAACAATAGCCTGATATTGCAAGTGTTTGCATTTCTGCTAGACACCCATGTTTCCTAATGTTATTTATTACCTTCATTTACACAACACAACTTGTTCTGCAAAGCTTTATAAGATACATAAAACCATTCCGGTTGTCACGGCACCAACAGACACCAATAGCACTTTGGCTGGAAGACCGATAATATGCCAGTATGGGTGTGTTCTGCAGAAAGAAAACAAAACTAAATCTCAGTAGAGATACAAACTTCATAAAGGACCATGAACCCAAAACTAGCGCTGTGTGATCAACGAAGAACGTACGTCTTTTTGGTTAATTGAACAAAGATCTATAATGGCCAATTTGTTCGATGGATACATTTTATGCT
>CM070034.1:35625836-35647803 GCA_036250615.1 Ptychadena robeensis | reverse complement strand
CAGGAAATGTCTAATAGCGGCAATAAAGAATTATTGTGAAGGCAGTAGTTAAGTGGGGGCAGAAGGCATGGCCAGCTGCCTTCACAAGATAAATGACTAACACAACGCGTTAATTAAACATGTGTTGGTTAAACTATTTTTATTTATTCCGCGATCACTGAGAGCCATTCCTCACGATCATAATGAAAGAGCTTAATCCGATAGCAGGGTGAAGCCAGTGTGCGACTGACATTGCCATTTGCATATCCGCTTCATTTACTGATAAAGCCACACTTATGCCCTGCGGAAATGGGCACAGTTGTGGCTATTATTTTTTTTTTTTACTTTGCTTGGTAAAGAATGATGAAGTTTTTAGGGTTTCGCTGTTAATGAGTATTTCTTAAAACAAACAATTTGCAGGTTTTAATAAAAACCATGATGCACCCTTTCAGATTAAAGCATGGACAAACACATTATGAAAGATATGTAAAGCACAACCAACACATTTTTGAAATTTATACATGAAAGTCATACATAAGACAGAGGAACGTTTAAATATACCACATAAGAAAGAGCAATTTACACAATGGATTTGCCGAAAAAAGTGCACTCCTTAAGTCCTATGGCCAACATCCCAAAACAAATATTGTAGAGAAAAACAAGGGGGAGGGTAGGACACGAATGTATCTGCGCCTCTTGTTGGATTTTCCTTGGAGGACCCAAGGGCAGGGACTGGAACGGACAATAGGTCAGCAATATGCGTAGTATGTAAAGGTAAAAGAGGTTGTCAAAAATCACCTATTTAATAAACACAGCAGAAATTTTTAAAACAAGAACATATGCCAAGCTGGTGAGTTACATATGGATGGAAATTCACCTTGGTGTATCAAAGGTTGAGCAACTTATAGCATATAACAATACAAAAACGGTTGTAGGTATGTTATATGTAGGAATAAAAAAACGGTTGTAGGATTTATATGTTAGAGGTTCTATAGGAATAAAGTTCTGAATACTCAAAATAACCCCAACGGCGTTCGTGTAACTTAACTTCATCAGGGGGAATATCGTATCCAAATCAGAACAAAAATAAGCAAAAACACAAAAAAAGGTCTTCATGCACCAATTGTCTTGGGAAAAGGAGAAGACGGCCAAGGAAAGGACCAAAAACACAGACCGGCAATCGCGAGCAGAGAGCAGGGGGGCAACAACAAAGCGCCAGGTAGCAAACAGAGGACAGGCCACGATCTGTATGCAGAAGTAAACAGTTAGTAGGTATGAGTTAAGTCAGCGGTTTCAGCTACTTTAGAGTAGTAATTGTGGTTGTCAAGAGCTCTTATCAAGGCAGATTTTATTTCCACTAAAAAAAACCAGAGATCAACTTTTTAAAATAAATCAGATACACATGTTCTATACAAAAGATGATTGCAAAGTCATTTTCCTAACAATATTTCATCATATACCATATTTAGTCCAGATCTTTAGGCTATTGCAGGGACTCAAAGGACATTAAGACCCCTGCGGGAGAGATGACACCAAAAAAACAAGGATAGGGGGCATATTCTTGCTGTGGTTGCCTTACAAACCCAAAACACTCTATGTCAATTGTCTTAGTTTATCTGATATGATCGGACCAGTCCAGTTGTGTTTAAAATGATTTCCAAATTTTAACCCGTATCTGCCATATCTAAAGTTGGTTATGGATATTGATGGTAAGAATCAAATTTCTTCTGGGGGGGGGCAATATGAATAGTGCCTGGTATGACAATGATGCCTAGGAAGTTCTTTGGGACAGACCCTAGATGACTACCAACCATAGTGGATATCGATCCCAATGGCCTTACTATATCTTTCAACACAGGTTCACTCGATTGAATATGTACAAAAAACCCAGAAAGACTAAAGGTACCCTATACAGGGTCGTACCCATTCAAAACGATGACCACTCACACAAATGTGCGGCCATCAATCTGGGGTCATCGATTGCGGCACCTGTCTCGAGCCAGGAATGTTTGATAGCTCAATCTACCAGGAACCAAACATTGGTAAACCTTGGGCAATCTCCATGTTTGCAGTGGTGGACGCGGGAGCATAGGAACTAAAAAATCTATTGCGCACAAAAGTGGTGCACGATAGATCCGCAGCATGGTGACGTCATGAGTGAATCACGTGTAATCAAATGAATGGTATGACCCTGTATGGAGACATTAAGTAAGTTAGGCATGCATGAAAATGAGTGGAACAATAAAATTTTTGAATGAATAACATTTCATTGTTATAGCATGCTTGAAACAAACTTTCATAAGATATAACAAGGAAAATGGCCAGAGTCAACGATTTCATTAAATAGTAAAAAGAGCCATAATAATCAACAGCATTAAATACAACTATTTTTGCAGCAATTGGTTCAATGTTGGACTTCAAAATATTTAATATTTGTGATTTTTTTTATAGTCTTGATATAGAATTTAATGATGTTATCAGAGTCAGTTTTTATTTTATTTATCTTTATGAGCAAGGAAAGGAATGTCAATGCAATTGCTAACTGCTTCTTTAAGGGTACAGGCTCCGAGCATTCATCCTCACGTTTTTCAGGTTACTCAGCTGAGCCATGAGGCTGAACAAGCATGCGCATCCAGAAACACGGCCAAGTAACAGAATTAGAGCTGGATCTTTAAAAAGATTTTCGATGGGCGGTTCCCTATTTTCTAGCGTGAAATATTCTATTTAAGGAGAGGTCAAAACTAAAACAACATTTTTCTAACAGAGAGGTTGAAGGATAAATTCTCAATCATCATCAGATCAGGAACACATGTGTGTTACCCATATCCATCTAAGGGAGGGGTAATAAATAAACATGATAAAAAGGTATAAAACTGTAAGGACATTACAAATCAAATATAAATTACCACATTAACAATCTTTACTCCTACATGATGTCCACGAAGAATGATGTGTGATCAACTACATGGCAAATTATCTTACCGATAAAACCATAGTAGAGGTATTTAAAGTAATGGAGTATCGAGATCGTTATGAATAAACACGTAAAAGATTAAATGTAGATTAATATTTAATGGCATAGGAATAAGTAAAAAGCTTTATAAATACAAAAATGGCTTTGCTTCTATTAAAACGAATAGCAAGTCCGCTAAACTAAAGTGCGTTTTAGCTTATATCACATGCCGATTTTCACTTGCAGGATCAACACGTACGCGTCACAGCGATCGATGGCCAATAACCTCCCTAGCGCTCTTCACGGTCAGAATTCTGTACCAAAAGCACCATATACTCTAATGGATGTTTTTGGTGTTGTAGATTGTAATTCCAAAAATATGGCGTACAGGGGCTAATAGAAATCCGAATATATAATGTTGAAACACACAATTATTATAAAAAAAAAGTACATAATTTTTTTTATACAATGTAATCATTGAATGATAAAATCCTGGAATATTATTGGTATGAAAAGATTTCAAAAAACAGTATTATGTAGTGTGTATAATAACATTTTTATACAATTGTAAATTTATGTTTAGTTTACTTGAATTGTTTATCAGGATAACAGTTATCATGTACCAATACCATGGCATTTGGCACCCTTGAAAGGGTAAACTTAAATAAGTACAATATCGAAACGACCCCACTGGGTGATTTTCCAGATGTGCTCTTTGAAGATAGGCCCAATTGCATATGAATGTCCCGCCCCCTGGGAATTCAATGCAAATTGGGATGGGAGAGGGGGGTGATCGGCCCCAGCCTTAGAGCATTACCCCGGCAGCAGCAAAGAAACAGTGAGTATGTGCAGCTTGCCGGGGGATCTGAGCTTAGAGGGACGGCTCAGAAGCGCCCGGGTGTGTTCATGACCAAAAAATGGGGGGAAAATCGAAACAGTTGATTCCGGACATCGTTGTGAATAAGGTGTGTGATGGTGGACAAAACTCAACCACTTCTGTGCGATTGACCCAAAGTTCCCTATGCAGCCAGCCGTTCCGATAATCGATTTTGAGGAATGGCCGCACTACTCAAAATCGACCCCAAATCGGATTCCCACAGGGTGGTTGTGCCATTGATTGAAAACAATCAATCACCAATTCTTTGACGTCAGGACGATTAAATCAATCACGGACAAAGCAAGCGTCATGGCTACCATTAGTTTTAGCCAGATACCGTTATGTAACTAGGCATCATAACCTAGCATGAGTATACAGCACATCAGACAGAAGTAGTGTTGAGCGGATAGGCAATATGGATTCATGATATTCCACCAAATTAATTATACTATATTCGCCAATCGAAATGCGAAAATTCGAGCGTTAGTGTCAGCATGCGATAATATTACAATCATAATTGCATTGCCGATATCTCAACATGAATAGGTCATAGTGGTATTTCTTATCGCATTGCGGATTAGATTATCCACAATGTATGAAAATAGTCTGACATTCGTGGAAAATATCGCAATTTGAATGGGAATGGTTGATGAAAGGAGGAAAAAAATCTGTCAGTGCTTTAAAAATGGGTATAAAAAATGTTGGAAAGCAAGAGACCAGGCAGGGGTGTTCAATCACGCATTACCGCAGTAGTTCCCAAAACTGGGGGGAAAAACCTGCATTTCAATGAGGAGGGGGGGCCGAAAAACGTTCTAAATCGAAAAAAGGTGGTGGCCCGCAACAAGGAAAAGTTTGGGCACCACTGCCATACAGTATCTTAATCTTACGAATTAAATGAGGTGATGGATGGTAGATTATTTGTTCGTGGTTTCCCATCCCTATAGAATACATGAGAAGAAATTGGGATCCACCTAGTGGGACTTTAAAAACACGACTACCATGCCAAAAAAAAAAAATAATATCTTACAGGGAGTGCAGAATTATAGGCAACTTGAGTATTTTTGACCACAATCATCCTCGTTATGCATGTTGTCTTACTACAAGCTGTATAGGATCGAAAGCCTATACCAATTAAGCATTTAGGTGATGTGCATCTCGGTAATGAGAAGGGTGTTGTTAATGACATCCAACCCCCAATTAGGTGTGCATATTATTAGGCAACTCCTTCCTTTGGCAAAAGGGTCAAAGAAGGGACTTGGACCGCTGAGAAGAAAGTCAAAATGTGAGATATCTTGCAGAGGGAATATGCAGCACTCTTAAAATGCAAGCTTCCTGAAGAGTGATCAGTCGAACAATCCAAGCGTTTCATTCAAAATAGCAATCAGAGGTGCAAGAAGAGTGGGGAAACAAACAAAGGCGCAAAATATAACGCCATGCTGAGAAAAGGTCAAAGCGGCAGTGCCAAGATGCCACTTGCCACCAGTCTGGCATATTTCAGAGCGGTGCAACATCACTGAGTGCCCAAAGCACAGTGTGCACTACTCAGAGACAGGAAAGGCTGAAGACGACCACCACTTGAACAAGACACCAAGCTGAAAACGTCAAGACGGGGCCAGAAATATCTCAAGGAATGATTTTTTCTAAGGGTATGAATGTGAAATGAGAGTGAGTCTTGATGGGCCAGATGATGGAACGTGATGGATTGGAAAGGGCAGAGGAGCTCCATCCAACTCCGGACGCCAGCAAGGTGGAGGGGAGTTACTGGTTGGGCTGGTATCATCAAAGGATGAGCTTGCTGGGCGTTTCGGTTTGAGATGGAGTCAAGAGGACAAGCTCCATTCACACGGTCCAAGACTCCACGCGTGGTGGAAGGAAAAGGTATAAAGAAGAAAAAACTAATGACATGGCCTCCTGTTCACTATGGTCTGAACCCCATTGAGAACAGTGGTCCATGACATAAAATGTGTGATTTACAAGGAGGGGAAAACAGTACACCTCTCGGCACAGGGTCTGGGAGGCTGTGGTTGCTGCTGCACGCAATGTTGGATGGAGGACAGATCAAAACACTGACAGAATCCAGGGATGGCAGGCGTTTGAGTGCCTTGCAAAGAAGGGTGGCGTTATATGGTCACTGGTTTGTTTTGTTTGTTTTTTGAGGCCAGAATGTATATTTGTGATGTTGAGATGTGATATTGGTTTCAATAGGTTAAAAAGATAAAAATTGAAATGGGTATAAAGGTTTTTTGTTAAGTTGCCTTAATTAATGATGCACGTAATAGTCACCTGCACATCACAGATATCCCCCCGAAAATAGCCTAAAAACGAAAAAACAAACTAAAAACTACTCCAAAAAATTCAGCTTTGATAGTAATGATTTTTTTGGGTCATTGAGACATGGTGGTGTTCAAAATTATAAATATTCCCAAAAATTACCACTTGCCAAATAATTCTTCACTCCCTGTAATTATATATATATATATATATAATTGAGTCTAGATCTAAAAGGATAAAGCTACTAGTTTCATAGTGTACGAGCAGTGCTGTATCACCAGCATTCCCAATGACAATTCACATATACAAATAAAAAAAAAAGAAATTCCCAAAAGGATGTTCCATTTTTTTTATAAGTAATCTACTCTTACAAAAAATGATTTAGAGAGGATCATTGATGGCTTAAAGAGCAAACAAAGATGAAAGCAATACAGAAAGAAAATAATATTTACTTAAATGGAGGGACAAGAGAAAGACAAAACACTTTAGTTGGCAGTTTTATATTGGACTATTCCATCAGGGACTACCATCAACTAGTATAAATACAGAGTTGTCCAAACTGCTCTTGAAGCAATATTAGCAGGTTCTGGAAATCCTAATCACAATGGAGGATCATGGTCATCAAGAAGAATCAAATAGGAATCTGAAGCACAACTGGAGGCTTTTCAAGTTTCAGCAAATAAATTGAAAAGAAAATGGGACAGTCGGCTATATTGTACCCGCTCAAATTTAGGGGTTGCAAGTGAGGGGTACATCAGTTCACTCAGTTTATCAAACCATAGGCAGTATTCGGCAGATACATTTGATCAATTGCTCTGGTTGTCCTTCATCCCTAATAGCAGCACAGGCTGAGGAACAGATGGAGAGCGTTGTCTGCTAAAACACTCCCAAATGCTGTGAAATCAAATGACATTCATAAGCCATTTCCATTCTAATAATACACACGGATCATCGCATATGGATTACTCCGAAGGGATCCAAGGCTCATCTTCCTTCTTTTAATGAATGAGGGATTCCTTAAGGAATAATTGGGTACTCGCACCATGCGTTAGCTCCCACTTTTGGATTGGATCATGATGCATAATGACAAGCTCAATGACTGTCTATGAACTAACTTATTTATGAAAAGGGAGGGAGAAGGGATCGGAGATACCACTGTGTAGAATGTATTTTTCTACATATCCGGGCGGGCTGGCTGTTAATATACTGCCCATTAATTAAAAAAAAAATATTTGTTTATTCTTAAATATCTTTCTCTCCGTTTAAGGGGATCTTGAGGTTTGCTCTCAGAACATATTGTCTTGAAGTATGTTTTTTATTAGATGGAAAAAAAACATCTTAGTGCAAAGTATAAGCTAGGGCACTGAGGGAAAGCCCCCAACACTCAGATTCCTCATACAATTTCAGAGACCTAACCAAAAAACTATGTAGATAGGACCTCCCGATAGAAACATAGGAGGAAGGGTAGAAAAAGGGTCCTCCTATACATGGGTTTGGTAGAAGAAAAAGTTGGTTGTACAGAAGTTGCATGGAATGATGTGGTGTATGGGGGGCTTTAGTGAATTGAGTCAACAGATAATCATGGCAAACAGGCTCATATCCAGCTAAAAATGACGCAGGGGTTTAAAAACACTCAAAATGGTCAGGGAAACCGATTATGTTGATTAGACACTTCGATCTTAACAGTAGGACATTCAAGGCGAGTGATGACCCACTTATACATACCTAGTACCATCATCCACACTAACAAAGCAATGAAGATCAGGTAGACATATTCTGTAGTGTTGAGCGGTTAAATCGAATGTGACGAAATATTTTTCATAAATACGGCAATTCGAGAAAGTGGTGTGGTGGGATATTCCAAAATATTCGCAGCATGGCAGTATTGCAAAAAAGTTTCACATGGGAGAAATAAAAAGGAGGGACCAAGTCATTTCGAAAGAAGTTTTCGACAATACAGGATATACGTGAATATTCGAATTAAATCAAATCAACCGAATATTAGGAGAATTATTTGGAATAGGGAAGGCGAATAGGCACTGACGCTACATCGTAATTATCTCATTTAATGGCATCAGTAGAGGCCATATTAGATGCAAATAAACAGATGGATTTTAAAGGCATATGCTGAAAGGGCCTGACAAGATTAAGCCCCCCATCATGGGTTTGATACCCGTTCGATAGACCAATGATGAGGGGACGTGGTGGCGTAATTTGAAGGTAATAGCATCACACTGATCACTTTGTGTTCTAAGCGCCACCACTTGGCGCAATGGATTCCCGTTGATACTGTTCAAAGGGAAAACACCGGGTCGACATCCAAAGTAGGGCGATTCAACAGGGATGTACGGACATGGTGGGGTTTGTCCCGTTAACAACATTCTTCAAGACGGAATGATCCGGCCTGAAGAAGAGGGTGGCCATGTGTGAGTCCCCGGAATGATTGTCAAGGAACACATGTGGGGACGATGTCTGGAGGATCGAAGAACGACGACTGTGTGTATGGTGGCAGGCTTGATTGTGATGCCTTGATGAGTGGGTCAAAGAATGTTTAAAGGAGCCATAACACAGGGTCCATAGCATGTCGCTCTTTGATCGTTATCTGAGTGTGATTGTAAAGATCGATGTCAGGGAACACCAATCGATTGTAACCACCACAAGTGTCAGTCGAAGATTTTAAACCTGAGGGATTTTTTCGCACCTGCAGCAGGTGTGTTGTGGGCTACGCACAGCACAGTGTGTTATGCTAACACGTGAGTGAGAAATAGAAGTTATGAGAGCCAGAGAAGAGCAAGCTTTCCAGATACAGGGTTCAAATTTTTCAACCCCCCTGAAATGGGTGTTTTGGCATTTTGACATGATGTTGATCATCAGTCATCTGTTGGACATGAAATGAAAGAGGGCATGGAAGTCAAGACAAATAGAACATAAAAACTCATAATGAAATAATCAAAATGTCTTTTCTGTGCTCACATCATTATCAGTTTTATTCAAACCCCCAAGTGGACATCTCTTAGTCCTTAGTCCGACATTCATATTGTACTTAGACACATCCTTTTCCAGTATAACCGCTTTTACAAATAAGACATAGCATGGACACAGTGTTTGCAGAGGATTACGGGATTTAGCCCATCTCATGGGCAAAGCTCCAGTTCAGTCACATCTAGGCTGCCTGCGGAAACTGCTTCTTAAGTCCAACAGAGGGTTTCAATCGAGATTAAGTCTGGTGACTGCGATGGCCATCAAAAGGGGTTCCAGCTTAATCTGAACCATGATAGTGGCTTGGAGGTAGCTTGGGATAAGTGTCAGTTGAACGGTCAAGTCTCCCACGCCGTCAGGTTTGTGACAGACTGCATCACATTCTCAATATCTCCTGGTACTGAAGAGAATTAGCATGGGTACCTGCAAACACTGAAGCGTTCACTGTAGGCAGAGAAAAGAGGAAGGAGGGGAAAAGAAGAAAAGAATATTGTAAAGAGTGAAAAAACAAGAGATGCAAGTCACTGTGGAGGACAGGACGCTCCATGAGACGCATGTGCCGGCTGTGAATATCTGAAGGCAGTAATTTGTAATTCCTCTAAGCGTCTGGTCCAGGCATGCTGAGCAGGTGTTCCTTTCTCCGCTTCTCACATCCTGTGAGCAACCGACTGCCCCCATGACGGTGTTCTTCTTTTTTCTCCATCCATGGGGGAGGGGACTTCACTAAAACAAACATGAGAACATACAAAATGGTATTGTTCAAATCTCTGGAAGTTGAAATACCATTAAGGAATCGGATAGAATACATTGCCGGTTCAAAGCGATTCATACACGACATATTTTGTAAAACAGTCAGATAATGGCAGCAGTATATAGAGGGATTAAGTGATCCAAAAACAGTGGACGTGCTTGAAGTGTAATAACAAGAAAGAGAGGATCAGCACTACAGAAAAGGCCGGAACCCGGGTGGTGTGAGATATTTGCTACCCCTGAAATATTTTAGATGAAACCCTTTGTGCATGTGAGATGCCCTGTGTTAAGGGCATACACTTCAGATTTCTCTGTCAGATTTCTTCAGATCAGATTGTGTTATCCAAAACAAGGTAATATGAGGACCTTTTACAACATGCCAATCTCTAGTAGTATTATCAGGGAGGAGCACTATACTACCAGGTGCCCACGCGGCCCGGGGGCCTCATGCGGCCCTTTGGGTGTCTTTGGCGGCCCCCTCAGTCTTCCATTGAGGGCCCGCGAATTAACTTTAATGCATAGGAGCAAGGGAACTCAGCCGTGTCGTAAAGATGAAGGATGTTGTTCCCATCGATATAATCTAGGGCTTGATGAATAGAATGACACAACATTTGCATTACATACTCAGTGTACCAAGTGAAGTATAATTAAACCAAGTTTTTTTGATTTAAAAAAATGAAAAAATGTCTTGTGGTTGTAATTTTTTCATTAAAAAAATGTTAATATAAGTCAGGAGAGATTAAAAAAAATGTTCAGTGCGGCCCTTAAGTGATGCAGGAGGGCCGCATTGGGCCTCCAGATAAACTCAGTTGCCACCATGCTATACGAATGGTTGTGGAGATTGATCTGATCTGAAGGAAGGGAAATGAAGAGGAAATCTGAAGGTGTGATGGCCAGCTTTAGGGTAATCTTTGATTTTGGGGTGTCAAGATTGGGTTGGGGGAGTAGGTTGGGAGGGGGAGTGGTGCTTAATAGTAGGGGGGAGTTTTGTGGAAGCGGGGGTGAAAAGTTTAGGGGTTCAGGGGGTAAAATGATTCTAACCTCTAACCCTTAACCTCAGTACCCCCAACTTAATGTCTCCAGAACCCCTAACCTTGACGCGGCCGAAATCGAGAGGAAACCCTGGAAAACTCAAACTGGGCGATATGCACAGCGCAGTTGGAGGGTAGCAAATATTCAGAGCATCTCCCAGATATCATGGAGAAAATATGAGGAAAGAAGTATAATTCATCCCTGAACGTCTCTCTGAGTAGCGATGTATCATGGCAGCAAAATGTCAGGGAAATAATGTGTGAGGCAAGTGCTGGAAAAAAAAAAAGATACATTGAAAAGGGTTAAACTTTATCTCTCTCGACATATTAGTATGGCGTGTATCGTACTTCATTAGCATCAAATCATTATTTCTATAAATAAAGATGTGTGTAAGTGTTCCCATATTAATGAGATCAGTAGTAGATTTTCAAAGGTATGATTGAATATAAGGTGCCCATAACGGAATAGTAGGGCTAGTCGATGGCCGCTTCGAGGGCCAGATGAACGCTGACGGCCAGCTATCTGGTGCAAAATATGTCGGGCACAGTACACCTGTGTGAGCGGGACAATGGAATCCGCGCTCGAGAAGAAAGGAATATAGACGAAGAAAGCGCAATCATGGCGGATGTCATTGCTAGGGATGGGGGACGTGGGTCTGGATGACACAGCAGTGCGGCACCTCCAGCTCCTTCGATAAGGGGCCCAGGCACGGATGACAGTCATCAGCGCTGAGCTCGAAAGGTCATCGTATCTTAGTGGGGCGATGACCCTTGTAGGCAGCGATAAGTGTGCATGAGGTTGGGGCGTGTAGGGGATGTTGGTGAAGCGAATGGATATTGGTAATGCGCGATATATGGAACTCTTCCTCATGCGTTTATAGGCTTTCTTCTGGATCCAACATGTCTACTGTAAGGGCTTGTGGGGGACCCAAGTCCTATGTGGTGTTGTGATCGTGCACAAAGGGACAGGCTAAGGGGGGTTTCCACAGCCCCGGGGCCCCTTGCTATAGGGCATTACTTGGAGGGATCCGACAGAGCCCAGATACTTGAACCTGCTCCGCAGATGGCTGGTGTTCTCACATTCACTGCGATGCAGGGTGAAAGTAGTGGAGTACGATGTGAACATCTGCAGTCGGCAGGATGTCAAAACAGCCTCCACAGAGACAGGTACTTCTAGGGGCTCCGTCGGTGATATCCGCCACAAGCAATGTGCTTAGTGGAGGGGGGCCGACGGATGTGAAAACCCCACCCCCTCAAGGACCTTCAAAAAATAGAAAGACAGGTCATTTCACCACCAATGGTCATTATCCGGGATCACCAAGTACCACGCTCCAGTTATGCCCACAATGTTTTATTAAATCCCCCTCACCCAGCTATCCTTGACACTCTATAGATTTTTCAGCTTGAGCTATACGTCAGCCCCCCTTCCCCCCCCCCCGCTCTCCAGGTGCCGATAGATTTTTTCCAGCTTGCTGTAGCTGGCTTACGCAGCACGCCCCGCACACACCCCCAGCCTCCCTGGGCACATGTTTTTTCAGCTTGTAGTTATACGCAGCCCCCCCCACAGGCTCTCCCTGGACGCTAGATTTTTCAGCTTGGTAGCTTATACGCACGCCCCCCCCCCCCAGACTGCTCCTTGCACGATAGATTTTTTCAGCTTGTAGCTGATACGCAGCCCCCTTCCCCCCCCCCCCCAGCCCCCTTGCCAACTTATAGATTTTTTCAGCTGAGCTTATACGCAGCCCCCCCCTAAGCTCTCCCTTTGCCACAGTATATTTTTTCAGGGTAGCTATACGCAGGCCCCCCGCACCCCCCTCTCCCTTGCACTATAGATTTTTTCAGCTTGTAGCTTATACGCAGGCCTCTGACAATGAATTCATAGTCCTCATGTATATCTACCACAGGGAATCCACTCTGGCACAAGATGCAACCAGAATAAAGAACCCTCTTATCTATATATTGTATACCCTCCTAGAGGGACAGCACTTACCTTAGTTTTGCGCAGAACCAAAAACAAAATTTAAGAAAAACAGGAGGTAACCCTTTTTTGCCTTTCCAGTGTACTACCTGATCGTTGCTGTCCTCTATTTTTGTTGGCAGGTGAGAGTTAAGCTTCAAGATACAGCTTAGAGGCTACCCATGTTTTCCCCCTATGTGATATCCAATTATTAGCTTTCAGGTTGAGAGTGAGTCACAATGTTCCCTATAACAGGAGTTGTTGTGATCATGCATTAATGGGGTCCCATAGGGGGATGCTGGGTGGACCCAGTGGCCATAGATGACTATACATTTTAACCTTCCTAGTGCTTCTGACGGCTGCATCTCGTCCCTGCACTTTCATGTCAGTGTTGCAGCTGATGAGATGCAGCCGTCCAGCTAAGCTCAGCTTACATTCCCCGGCAGCAGCACATACTCACTGTTCTGTGCTGTCCCGGGGGATGCTCTAAGCTGGCTTCACCATGTCACCCAGCTCAATTTGTCCCGCGCCCCAGGGGGGGGGGGGTCCGCGGGACATTCATATGCAAATTGGGCTATCTTCAGAGACCACATGTGGAAAGTCACCCCCAGTGTCATCTCCACATGTGCTCTTTGAAGTTAACCCTTTCAGAGGGTGCCAAATGGCTGAGTGATAGCTGTATCCAATAAGGCGGTTGCTTTGTACAGCAGGACTATGCTGTAAAATCTCTGAGTATTCAATTCCTTCATCAACCATAAGAAAATTGACTATTGTTATACACTGAATAAGACTGCAAATCATAGGAACAAATTACAATATCCAAAACAGAGCCGTCTCTGTATGGTCGGCCGACCTGCGGACTATGAAATATTTCTGAACATTGAAGATTTGTATATGGACTTGGTGTTCTCCAACTATTCTGCCAATATAATAAAGGAGCAGAATGAAGCATTGAAGTGAGAAAACTAACCAATGCTGTGCCAACAGTTCTAAAATCAAAGGAACGGCTGTGTGCCAAAATCTATTTCCGGGCGGGAGTAAGCAGACACATTTGTGAAGTATTTTTTTTCCTTTGCTAAATAGGAAAAGAAAAGGGTACATGTAGAGTTTTATTGCTGCCTGTTGCCTGATTATTATGCTACAATTGCCCTTTACAAGCCATGGTATTGACCAAACGGAACTAAAGACTTTACTAATGGAGACTAAAGTTTCTACATTATTGCATGGTCATGGCTTAATCCTTAGTGCAAGTGTGTCCTGGCCTGCATGCTGCCCCTCTGCCTTCAATACTTTGGGTCACAAACTCACAACAGTAATATGATATTAATAAGATAGTAAGATATGTTATATCACATGAAAGGTTTAATTTAATATCGAAGTAGATGACTAATTACCATATTTTCCCCAAAATCGGGTGGAAAAAGTGCCTGCATCTTATGGTTTCAATGAGCCACTACCTGCGGCCTCGGGTGGTCACGCCTTTGCTCCCCGCCAGCATCCTCGCTCTACCGACAAGAAGATTAGCCGGGCAGGTGTAGGAAGTGTCAAATGGGAGATCCGCCCACGGCTGGATCTCCCATCTGAACTGTATTGTTTATATCAGCAGAGCCCTGCTGATATAAGCAATGCAGAGCTGTGTGTAGGAATGCTGCACTCATGCTGGCAGGTTCCTCACACATACACAGCCTAGAGGGGACACATATGCAGCAGTTCCTCCACGCCCCCCACCTTACCCGTGTGTGAGGAAGATGAAGAAAGGAGAGTGGCTGAAATTTGGTACTGCAGGGATATTTTTCTTTCCCAATTGAGTTGAACATTTCAAATATTTTTTCTCTGGTTTTCCTGGTCTAAAAACTGAGTGTGTCTTATGGCTAGGTGCGTCTTATAGTCCAAAAACTTATTTACAGCAATTTGCCCTATCAGCCCTATATTACCCTATTTATAATATAATTAGCAAAAGTTAGTAAATGGGGTTAGCAGGTCCTGCTAAATGTTGCAGAGCTGTGGAGGAAAGCCCCAGCCTATGAGAAGAATCACAGTATGAAAAACATAGGATAATAGACAAGAGTATTAGAGATTGCTTTTGCTGGGTATGAAAAATAAAATATTATAATTCAAAGTATTTATGTGATAAACTATTAGCGCTGGGTACTCCAATGTCAACTGGCACACACTCTAATGGCCACACTCCACACATCGATGCCCCATCACTGGCAAAATGGTTTCAGATATATACCTAACTAGTTCACCAGTGTGAGTATGAGTTTGAACCACACTGACACTGTTTTATTTTTTATATATATGTATATACAATCACCGGCCACTTTTTCACTTATTAGGCACACCTGTCCAACTGCTCGTTGATGCAAATTACTGATCAGCCAATCACATGGTGGCAACTCAATGCATTTAGATATGTTAACATGGTCAAGACAAACCGCTGCAGTTCAAACCGAGCTTCAGAATGGGGAAGAAAGGTGATTTAAGTGACTTTGAACGTGGCATGGTTGTTGGTGCAACAGAAACTGCTGATCCTCTGGGATTTTCACACACAACCATCTCTAGGGTTTACAGAGAATGGTCTGAAAAAGAGAAAGCATCCAGCGGCAGTTGTGTGGGTGCAAATGCCTTGTTGATGCCAGTGGTCAGAGGAGAATGGGCAGAGTGGTTCGAGCTGATAGAAAGGAAACAGTAACTCAAATAACCACTCGTTACAACCAAGGTATGCAGAAGAGCATCTCTGAACGCACAACACATTGAACCTTGGCAGATGGGCTACAGCAGCAGAAGACCACACCGGGTGCAACTCCTGTCAGCTAAGAAGGAAACTAAAGTTACAATTCGCACAGGCTCACTGAAATTGCACAATAGAGGATTGGATAAATGTTGCCTGGTCTGATGAGTCTGGATTTCTGCTGCGACATTCGGATGGTAGGATCAGAATTTGGCGTCAACAACATGAAAGCATGAATCCATCCTCCTTGTATCAACGGTTCAGGCTGGTGGTGGTGTGGTGTCATGGTGTGGGGGACATTTTCTTGGCACACTTTGGGTCCCTTAGTAGTAATTGATCATCGTTGCAATGCCACAGCCTACCTGAGTATTGTTGCTGACCATGTCCATCCCTTTATGACCACAGTGTACCCATCTTCATGTCAGCACCATGTCATAAATCTCAAATCATCTCACACTGGTTTCTTGAACATGACAATAAGTTCACTGTACTCAAATGTCCTCCACAGTCACCAGATCTCAATCCAATAGAAAACCTTTGGGGTGTGGTGGAGTGGGAGATTCGCGTCATGGATGTGCAGCCGACAAATCTGCAGCAACTGTGTGATGCTCTCATATCAATATGGACCAATGTCTCTGAGGAATGTTTCCAGTACCTTGTTGAATCTATGCCACGAAGGATGAAGGCAGTTCTGAAGGAAAAAGGGGGCCAACCCGGTACTAGCAAGGTGTGCCTAATAAAGTGGCCGGTGAGGTCACATCAGTATGTCTTACCCATCACCAGATGACAAGGAATGCACCCAAGTGTTAAAATACCCACGAAGCTTGTATATAGTGTGTAGGTGAGAAACCATATCAGAGCTTGGAAACCATAACCACCCATTGTCTGAAAGTCTTATTCTTTAAGCATGTTAAAAATGGCCATTGGCACACTATACAAGGCAATGGAACCTCAACTTCTTAGAATTCTGCAACTCCCTCTGTCCCCCTGCATGGCTGATATCAGGACACACTGAGATATTAATATTGGAATTATGTAAAAGAAAAATGTGTCTGTTTATTATTTAATAAATTTAAATAATTTATTTTTATACAGTGAATTTCAGTATATTTCAGCTTAGTGAATGCATTTGGAGCAAATCTGAGCCATGTAACACATTACCAGCAGTAGTCTGGATCATCCCCCACCCCCTGTGTCACTTATTTGGGGGATGAGCTGTTGCCTAGAAGATATATCAGTTCAGCTTGGCTGTCTGACCTGAGGGGGAGGGGAGAGAAGCCAAAGGAAGGACGGAGAAGCCAAACATTTCAAAGAAAGGATAAAAAGATAAATTCAAATATAGAGAAGGAAGAGAATTGGGTAAATGATGACTATGGAATAAATTTGTTTATTTTATGGGCATTTAAAAAAAAATTAAGAATCAGTATATTATGTATGGTAGAAAATATCCTATATTTTAAAGGACCCCACTTATGCTAAGCTAATGTGTCAAAACACAATGAAGTTGGTCTAAAAAATTTTTTTAAATGTGATTACTGATTGTGTAAAGGAAGCTTATGGAAATGTGTAGGGACAGGGAATCGCAATGTGGGGGTAGCGTCCCCTTTAAGGCACTGGACCATAATGCCCCAGGGCCCAAAACTGATATTATTATTATTATCATCATTTATTTATATAGCGTTGTACAATACATGAGAGTGAAGAAACAACACAGGATAACACACAGAAACAGGATATGACACAGGAGGAGTAGAGGACCCTACCCGGAAGGGCTTACAATCTAATAGGTTGGGGAACAGAGGACACAATAGGTCGAGCTTGATATAAGCAAGGGGATGGTCCCCAGGGTGGTGCTCAGTGAGGAAGGTCCTGATGGAAATGGAGTAACTGGGCAAGCCGTCTGCTCCCAGGCCTACCTCCCACAACTGTTCATTCTGGAGGGCAAAATTGCACGCAGTTACCCGACAAGCCACAGTTGCCTAGCCACCTTTCCAGCAGCACACCTGTATTAGTGTTCTGGTGGGATGGATGCCAGCTCCCTCCACCGGTCTCTGGACCACACCAGCCTTGTCGTTGGTTGATTCCTGTGCACAATATATAGTATATACAATAGTATTTGTGGGGCTAATCAAAGAACTCATGGAAATACTCTATTGTATTTTACATGCACCTATCAGATTGCAGTTTCTGTGAAAAGCTATCAGTTCTATGTTCTATTGATTACATTGTGACCAAGTGCCAATGTTACTGGCAAGGAAGAAAATGCTGGTCGTTAGCAACCTACAATGGTACTAGATTTGTAATCCTGTACAATAGAACTCTATAGTAGAGAATTGGTCAACCAACCTCGTTGGTCCTTCTGACAAGGTAAGCTCCATGTTTAGCGTCGCACTGGCAAGTTATGAGTCAGATGAGCCTGGACCACCCTCAATGATTTTTACTACCCCCTCTGAAATGTGCAAAAATTCAGCAGCAGACCAATTATTTGTAACCAATTATTTGGTCATGTATAAATCAAGTTTTGTGTATAAATGATCAACCAAATATAATGGGAATCTTGGGCATGTTGCTTAAATATCAGTAGAATTGTTCAAGTATTTGACAGGTTTTCCTGGATTTCGATTGATTTGTATCCTATCATACAATGGAGCATGTGCACAGGGCTAAGGAAAGGAATCGATCTCATTAGAATCCATCACACTATAGGTCCCTACACACACTATAGGTCCCTACACATGCATACGATGCAGCCATTGGGTGCCCACATGGGGCAACAGATCCCTGTCGCCCCAAGAACGGACATGTCCATAAATCTCTGGCCGATGCCATTAGCGGCAGATGAGCCGCTCTCCACTCTCCAGCAGCCTGCTTGTCACATCGGGTACACCAGTACAGCTCGAAACAGTGCGAAACAGTAAGTATGCGCTGCTGGGGCCCGATCTGCACTGGACAGCACAATCTCGTTCAGTGCAATAGTGACTGCAGCGCTGGACGAGATGGTGCCATAGCTAACACTAGGGGGGTTAAACTAACGGCTGGCACACAAGGGGTGCCCACCAATGCTGTGAGCGATGGAGATCAGCGTGATTATGTCATCACGCTGCTCTCCATAGCTCATCTGTCGGTCCCCACTTAATACATTGGTGGGGACCTTAAGTGGTGGTAAAAACAATCCAAATGTAATGTGACTGTACTTAAAGTTAACAAAAGGTCTCTCTACTACAGGTGGAAAGGTTTGAAGAAGTAACCTTGATGATCACAAGACTAAGGGCCTAATACACCTTTAGATTTTTCTGTCAAGTTTCCTTTAGTTTTACCAAAACCATGTAATATGAGGGACTTTCTCAACAATCAAGTCTACCTGTGTTCAATCGCAACATAGTTGTTGGTAGATTTAAAGGATATCTGACAGAGAGATCTAAAGGTGTATGGTCAGCTTTACTACACAAAATAAAATAAAAAAGATAAAACAATTCTCATATACTTTACCATGTTTTAATGGGGTACAATCTTATTATAATAAAAACTAAATAAATATACACAGATAATAATATGTATAAAAACATAAGGGTGAATTTTCTTTTTAATGAAAATATCCTAGAATTATAAGGACACTTATTTTGCAGGAGAAACTAGTATGGTAAGACTATCATTTATGGTTATCGATATTGCTGTCTGCCATGTTTAGCGACAAGCCACTTAGAAGTCATTTATCAGCCTAATGTATTTGGAGTGTATTGTTGACCAATGAGCCCATGCAGAGCCAGTCTGCTGTGAATTATCATTGTTGATTTTGATAAAGTTGGTTAATAAACACAACGCAGTCATGGACCTTCTGGAATAAACTGCTGGAGGACTGGGAAGTCTGAAATCATTAATTTTCATTTTATTAATGGAAATATATTCCCATGTTTCATATGGTATAAAGCATAGCAATGAGTTATTTAAAAACTGCAGCCATGGCAATACTAGTTAAATTGTACCTCAGTATTGCGTTGGATATTGATGTGCAAAGGAGACATATGGACCTTATATTAGTAAATGAAAGCTTGTTTTTTTTTATTTAAAGTGAATTTGTTTAAAGGGAGTTTAGAACGTTTGTGGGGTTCCTATTGCTATGACTGTTGAAAATAATTTTTCTACCTGTGCTGGTAATAGTTGTCTTTAGAAAATAAACTGAAGAAATATTATATCAATTAACAGGAGATGAGAATTAAACTATCGATGGGGACATTGTCATCCTGTTGGCAATGGAACAAGGGGGCCAGTGGAGTTTAATATTTTGGGATATTGTAAATTCATTCTATCTTTAAAGAAACAATAACATAACGGAAAAATAGTTTTTTTTGGTCTATTGTTAGTTTTATTTTAGGGAAATAGCTTTTTTTTCATTAAGCATCTATGAGCACCTATGTTAAGCCGGCCATAAACTGCTTGATATGATTCCTGAACGATCCATTGTCGATGCAATAGATCCCCGCAGAATTGCGCCATGTATGGACGGCTTTAGATTAATATGGAGCATACAGCATTCCTTAAAAAAAGGTGAGGTTTCCAGTTGCTCTCAGTTACCATATTTTTCAAACTAGGGTAGAAAATACCCATTTTTGTTTAGCTGCACTATCCCCTATACTCTATCATTCTACTTTGCCCCCCTTTTTTTCTGTTACGACAGGATAACAACTTTTTTAACCATGTATGCCTACCTATGCTGGCTCTAACTAGGATACTCTAATACTGGACTGAGAGTCCAAATACTAAGGACCTAATTATACATTATATACTTTTGAATTTTTGACATCTGCTTACAACTATAATTTGTATTACTATTTATGGTATTCACCACTGTTTATATGTTCCTTTAAATAAACTTAATATTGGGCAAACTCATAGAATGCTAGACTATTATATAATGCTTCCTATAATCTTCAGTATATACTTACTCATAGACCTAATTACCCATTAATTATATTTGTATTGAAGCATGGGACATGTATGGGCAGGAACCTCGGAGATGGAGGATCAGCACCTCAAATATAAATTTTCCTTAAATAACTTCACTATTTTCAAATGACAAGACATTCTTTACTTGTTTACTGTTGAATTATTTAATTATCATGATTATCATGATTATCCATATGACTACAATATACTTTGGTTTATTTCACAATACAAAGGAAAAAGTCTCTAGTGATTGTTCTATCTTCCATTTTCTATATTTATAGTGATGTACCTTGATCACTTGGTACCCATCTTGACTAGTATTCATCTATCCCATCTACTAAGTGACGACCTGGTTTAATTATCTTTAAATAACACCATTTCTAAATGATAAGACATTCTTCACTTGGTTACTGTTGAATTATTTAATTATCCTTTATTCTCTATATTTATGGTGATG
Source organism: Ptychadena robeensis (assembly GCA_036250615.1). NCBI lineage: Eukaryota > Metazoa > Chordata > Amphibia > Anura > Ptychadenidae > Ptychadena > Ptychadena robeensis. Next base: position 35,626,871 of record CM070034.1, on the reverse strand, counting down.
TACCTTGACCACTTATTACTCAACCCTACAATTAATTATCTATTCCATCCACTCAGCGAGAACCTGTTTTTGGACTGACATTTGGGATTGTGTGGCGGTCTGACAAGGGTGGGTTGCGGACACTAACGGCCGCGATTGCGGCCAGTCCCCCATTTGGGGTGGGGTACTCAATGTGCCCCCCCATCGGGTGGGGGACTACGTGGGAGCTGGTCGTCTGTGGCGGCGGTAGCGCAGGGATGCGGGGCACCTTCCCCCAATGGTAGGACCATTGAACATGGGGGTGGTGGCCAGAATTGGAGCACGAGGAGTTCGGACCTTATCTGCACACTTGACTTGACATGATCTAACTATCTACTCTAACATTACCTAAAAGTAAGATTGCTCAACTTAAAGTTACGCTATTGCTTTTCTTGACCCCCTTTACAGTATATTAACGCTGAATCCTTCCCTTGTTAGGAAGTTTACTTTATTGGATCTACCTAGACAATTGGCACTACTATACCTACGATCTGTTACAAGCTACAGGTATCCTTATTTAAACATACTCTATACTCTCCATTTTTTACTTATTTACAACAATTAATTTGTGTATTATTCACATTACCTCTTTCAATACCAGGGGATTTATGGCTCCCTCATTGCCCACATGCACTAATTTATGCACACCTCACATACCCAATCACTTTCTCTAATCATTTCAATCACCTTGAATCATCCACATTTTCACCTATTTCACTATCTCTACTTTAGTCCACACATGTTTGACGTTTTTGGAACTTTATTGTTTTACACCTTCTTGAATTGTATTTATTCGTTCACTTTACTGACAAATTACCTTCCTACACCATCTAAGGACTACACTTTATTATCAGGTATGATCACTTCCTGCCACAGGACACACTTTGAATGGGATGTTATCCCATGCACTAATTTTGGTGGGCCCCCTTCAACATTAGCTTTAACCTAACCCATATGGACTATTTGAACCCTCAACTAAATTCCACTCCTTGTATGTAGGTCTGTTTTGGCCTTGCC
>CM070034.1:35554662-35592404 GCA_036250615.1 Ptychadena robeensis | reverse complement strand
TCGCAGTTCAGGACACCGATCTCAGAGGGAATAGCGCAAGCTCTCAGATCAATTCCGACAATTAAGAGTATTCAGATCGCCTGCATAAACTGTACCAAGGATTATTCAGGAAGATTCTCCTTGCGCTTTGTCCGACCAATTATCACAAATGGGCAACTCCCCTGAGTGTCGGGGCAGAATCGGCGATCAGACCAAAGACCAACCATGTCGGTCTCGGCGGACCTCCGATTCTGAGCCCACCCGATCAACTCTGCGACCATTGCGACCCAACGACTCTGCTCTTATCGGGAAAGGTGTGGCGGCCCCCACGGCACAGACTGCCCCGCTTCCCGATTCCCGGCCTTACGACCCCACAGTGCCCCTAGACTCCTTCGAGGCTATAACATGTGTTTGAAGAGGCATGGGGGAGGGGGCCTCAAAAATGTTCCTAAATGGAAAAGGGGGGCCCTGCAAGGAAAGTTTGGGAGCCATTGTCCTAGCTTAAGGCCCCCATACAGTGGACGAGCAATGGAGTGCAATGTGATGACATCATCACGGTATGGCACGAAAAATCGGAATTCGAATTATCACCGATCCATCAGCCCGACCCTATTTATTAACAGCAGATCAACCAAAAATTTATGGACAGGTTCGAATCGGTCCCGATCGATTTTTCGACCGATTTTGAGAAATCGGGATCGGTCGGGTACATAATTCCGAATCCGATTAATCTCCCGACCCGATCTAGCACTAGGGAATGGGTTGTAGTTCTGTATATAAAGGGCATGGTATCTTGGTTGCTTGATGCTCCTGTTTAATAATAATAATAGTCTTGGGAGACAATAAAAATTTGGGAGGGTTGGGTTGGGCTCCTGGACTCATGGATTGACCCCTGCATTACAACAGCTTCTCCATCTGAAACCAGAGAGGTTCATATACGAGAATGAATGTGGGGAATAAATAGGATCCCCTGCTGCAAGGAGTGCTGATCTAGTCTCCTTACTACTACATCCACAAAACTAAAAGTGTCTAATAACATTATAAGCCTGGATAATTCAAAATCACACAAAAAGGATCCGCATCTCCTTCACTGACCCTCCAAGAACCACACAGACCTTCACTCTGGCTCCTATTAGATTGCAATGGATTGCACCGGTGATGGAGTTTCCATGGGTAGGTTCCAATCCACTCACAGGCATAAAATCCAAAAGACTTATTGAAAAAACCAATGAGAATCAAACATCAAAACAGCTTGAAATACCCACTCCCTGGGGGTCCTCTCTCCTCTTACATGTTTCACCGCCTTAGGGGCTTTTTCTATAAAAGACTTTTGGATTTTATGCCTGTGTGTGGATTATTTCGTATACGCATAGATTATGAGTCTGAAGTTGAATCTAAAATCCTTAACGCTATAAAAATTATGCATTTCTATAAACCAAGTACATACATACATACATATATAAAAAAAAGTTTATTGTACTTCAAATACACAAACTCAACAAACTCATTTTTCCAAAATGAACCTTCAAAAGAAAACCAAAAAAAAGACATGTCTAATGGTGGCATACAGTTACAGGAACTATTGGGAAGAGTAATCCCCCCATCAATTGCAAAATAAATGATAACTATCAATGAAAAACAATCATTTATACAAGAAGATTTAGTCAGTTGTGTCTGACGTCAACATATGAAGGCCTCATTCTAGCGTCTGAGCTTGCTGAAACTTCCGAAAGGGAACAGAAATGTAAATGATATCCAAAGAATGAAGAGGGCTGCGAAGGGAACAGACATTTGGATTCCAGCAATGTATTTTTCAGTCTGGCATGAACAGTCCAAAAATACTTGTAGTTATCGGCAATCCAATAAATACTATGTACCGAGCTGGTATGGCACCATACTTTCCAGTCACACTGAACTGAATGAATGGGACTGCTGCAGATGATGGGACATATGAATAATCTAAGTGACAGCTGTCATATTAGAGTTCTAGAGTGTTGGAGAGATCCTGCTTTTCACTTTTATTTCCCTCCTTGTGTACATGAAGTTATTTGTTTTTCCTTTTTTTTGCAGTTGCTTTTGGAGAATGACCAAAGATAAACCTTGCGGCTTTGCACATGCAGTTGTTCTGAACAGTTGGCATGAACCGACGTATAGATTGGAGTCTTTTATTTTGTGGTTCTTCGAGCAGGCTCTGAGGCAGTTGGTGGGGGAGGTGGGCCGCGTCTATCAAGGTCATCTACATAGGATACAATAAGTTTACGTCTCTCTTCGGGAATGCAGTCAAGTACTAGATAACGTTTGTCATTTTGTAGAATTTTTTCAACGTCCTTCAAGTGCTGGTCAGATTCTTGAACTAATTTCTTTGACCTATAAAAGAAACATCAAAAAACATCAGGGCTTTGAGCTTTCTGCACTTTACCTTCTATTGACATTTTTAAAGACAAACTTTAAGCACTTTCATTTAACTATAATTCTTTAATCACTACAATGGCTATAAATGGTGCGAGTTAAGCTGCCCATAGGATATCTCTGTCAGATATCCTTTAGATCTACCAACGACTATGTAGTATAGGGTCCTCTGCTATTGAACACAGGTAGACTTGATGGTGTAGAAAGTCCCTCATATTACATGGTTTTGGTAAAACAAAAGGAGATCTAAAGGAAATCTGACAGAGAAATCTAAAAGGTGTATGGCCAGCTTTACAGAGTGGAGAGAAGTCAGGAACACCAGACGCTTCACTACAAACTACAAACCCTGTGCAAAAATGTTTTTTTAACATTTTATTTATTTGAAATGTTATTCCTATTTAACTGTTTGTATGCTCTATATCTATTTGCTACAGAATCAATTTAAGAAATGAAAGCCACTGTATGATCATCTATAAGAGATATGCATATCCAAATATTTTGTACTATTCCACACATGTATTTATTTTTACTTCGGATGAGCACCTTTATGCAATGAAAAACAGTCAAGCTCTCTGCACAGAAAGAAAATCCACCTATTGGTAGATTGTCCCTGCCTCTGTGAAGGCTTGCCCCCACCTATGAAAGGGTAAAACAGATGACCCACTGCAAAAAGACAAAGGCTCATGTGGAGGCGCCCGTTAGACTAAAAATGTCTTTATTGGCTTTATGTTCAATACAATCAGGAACAAATGGTACTACTGATGTAGTGTGCCCGCACTAGCCACGCTCTGATTGGAGGACGATCAGTGGACACATATCGGCAGATGAAGATCGGGGATCCCTGTGCAGAAGACATCAGCCATTGCTGCTGGATCGGTTACTGCTGGCATCCAAAGAGTTCAAGTTGTGGTCTATCTCCCCTCTCATTTTCTTATCCATTCCACATCCCCATATCCTGAAGAAGTGGCCCAGTGAGCCACGAAACACAGTGTACAAGCGTAGATGTACCACAATTTGTTCCTGATTGTATTGAACAGAAAGCCAATAAAGACATTTAGTCTAACGGGCGCCTCCACATGAGCCTTTGTCCTTTTGCAGTGGGTCATCTGTTTTACCATCTCCTATTGCCACATACCGGAAGTCAGAATTAAGCACTCTAGACCCTCCGGTCACCCACAGGCTTTCAGAAGAGCGACCAAGCACATCTAGTGGAGACAGTGTACAAGTAGTTTTCTCCACACATCTTCCACCATTGACAGGTCGCTGGTAATATACAGAGCCTTACAGAGGCCTGCATTACACCAGTGACCTAAGAAGTAAGTGAATTACCACATCAACATAGCGAATACAGTTTCACAATCCGCTCTTCCACGAGATTATATCAATTCTTAATTGTACTGTATCTCCTTTCTCTCTCTTTTTTCTTTCTGAGAATTCTCCCTTTTGAGAGATTACTCAGATCAGCTTTGCTCCATAGTGTCCCCATTTAGGCAATCTTCCGCGATTATGTGTGGAGATCGCGCCCATGTATTTAATGGGCCCACAGCTGTGGTCAGTCCCGATACGCGGCTCACCGTTCTTTTGATTGAAGGCCGGGGGTGGTCGATTGCAGCCGTAGACATGATTGGATGCGTTTAAACATGTTATTGCCACTATGGCCATTTACCGCGACCTGGTAAAGAGGGGGTTAAGACCTCTAATGTACAAGCAGCCCTAAGGCATCACATTTTTGGCGTATTTTTGTGGATGGGGCAATCTCAATAGTGCCGTACTGGCATAGAACCTAAAAAGACCCTATAAATGGCATCCCTAAGCCTCAGCCGGCAAAAGAAAATACTTTGATTTAGTCAAACGACCACTTCCTTTTATATCAGTTGACCCAAAAAACAACAGATTAGATTTGTGCGATAACAAACCTGTATGTAATAAATTTAGTTTCCTTCAAAAGCGTCCTGAAGTCAGCTTTGGCAGTGATGTGTTTGTCTCGGATATATTCTTCAAATTCTCTTTGCCTTTTCTGCAAACACAAAAGTTGAAAATGACAGTAAAGTGAGTAAAATGAGACGGGAAAACAATAGGGCGCTAGAACATATCAGAGATGGATTCAGTATGTACAGCTAGCCTTACACACATCAACTTTTGCTGGATGGACCTGGACAATTTAACCATATAACCAATAGTATTACCACACAGGATAATCATACTTGTACAATAGACGGACATTTTCCAACACATTTTATGCTCAACTATAACCAAAAACTACCAGTCATGTCCTGACTTATTTATACTTATATAAATATACTTATTTCCAGGTCAATGATTATTAAAGTGATGATAATGGCCCATATAACGGCAAGTACGCAGGCGCATTTCCCATAATTCCTGTCAGGCAGGGTTTCATGTTATTCTACTTGCCTCTATGTCTAAAGTATCTGTGTTGCCTTATCTTCAAGAAAGAACATCTCCTCTGCATACCAGCCTACATTACCAGCCCATATTTACTATAGGAGCAGAGGTAAACTGCTGTGTATGCATTGCCAGATTATAGGTACAGAATGGCCATGTTTCTCAGACATAATAAACAAACATGAAACATTTGTCACATAGACCGTATTTTTCGGACTGTAAGACGCACCCAGTTTTTAGAGCAGGAAAACATGGGAAAAATATATGAGGTGTTCAAATAATTGGGGAATAAATCCCCTGCAGTACCCAATTTCAGCCACAAAGATGGTGTCACTAGAGAGCACACGTCACAGAATTTCATCTTCCTCACACACAGGGAAGAGGGGGCGGCTACAGGGGAGTCTGCATTCATGTCTCCCCTCTACGGCTGTGTATGTGTGAGTGCAGCTTTCCCCACACACTCTGCATTGCTTATATCAGCGGGCTCTGCAAATATAACCAATACAGTTCAGATTGGAGATCTGGTGGTGTGCAGATCTCCAATCTGCTGGAAGAGCTGGTGGGGAGCAAAGTTGCGATTCGGACCAGAAGACGTGTGTCTTATAACCGTATATAAACCCTATAAAATACAGTAATCTCATTACTAGAAGAATATGGCACTCACTATAAAGAACAGGGAAAAACAAATACAATTGCATTTTTTATCCAACAAAGGATCTCTCCAATGGTTAGAGTGACTAAAAAAAGCATTTACAGAAACCTCAGTGCTGCAATTATTTTCTTACCCGATCACTAGAAGAAAACTTAATAAACCGAGGGTCGTCTTTTATAATTTTCTTTATTTCTTTCCAAGTTGAAGTTAATGTAATCTGGAAAAGAAACCCATGTTAGTTACACTAAGTTTACATAGTCAACCAGATCCAAGTGTGGAACTCATTTTATTATCAGGAGTTGGAAAGAACAAATCTATGAGAAAGGGGTAAGATGTTTCTGGAGGGGTGTGAAGCTGAGAGGTTTGTGGGATTATGGGATATATATGGACTTGGGAATGAAAGGGAGGGACAGGTGGCAGGATATACACTGAGCTGAGAAGTATACTGGGTGAGAGGGATGCACTGTGATAGAAGTGCAGTAAAAGCTGCATGTAGGGGATTTAGTGGGAAGGGTGGGGATGCTTTCTCAGTTCTCTGGTACCCTCTGCAGAATAATTAAATGCTAAGCTCAATTTCTGCTACCTATAGTGGTCGTTAAGGTGGTGTTGGCTATAGGCTAGTCAGTCTGTGCTCCTAGAACTCTAGGGGTAATGTATAAAAAAGCAGACAGTGCCTAATCCTAGCAGAATCCTGTAAGGAGTGCAGTCAGTAAATGGTTACTGCAAAATCATCCCCCTTGCCACTCTATTCCAGATGTCCCTCCCAAAGAAAGGGGGTATAGTCCACTATAGGCTAGTTGGTCTGGGCTCCTGGAACTCTAGGGGCAATATATACAAATATATAAAAAAAGCAGACAGTGCCTCCTCCTAGCAGAATCCCTTAGGGAGTGCAGTCAGTAAATGGTTACTTTGGTTACGCTCTATTCCAGATGTCCCTCCCACAGAAAGGGGGTATAGTCCACTAGGCTGACAGCCCTAACTACACTTACTGTATAGGTTTCATCCAGGAGCTGTCGGAAATGTTCGCGCTTCTTTTTTGCAAGCGCATCAGTGTGCTCATTGAAAAGCTTTTCTTTTTCTTCCCTTTCCAAAAGTGAACCAGATTCCCATCTGTGATCTTTTCGTAGCGTTCTTCTGGTGTCTGACCATGAAACGTCTGAAGAACGCACCTGGGAAAGCAAGAAAATGCAGTTATATTATAGTGAAGGCAAAAAAAAAAAAAAAAAAAAAGGACAAAAACAAAGAACAACTGCATTGCTAAGCATTCCCACCAAACACCTAAATTTATACTTTGGGCTTGAGATTGGTAAAAAAAAAAAAGTGGTAATCTAGACTGTTTCATGTTGCAGAAATCTTCTTCTCCCTCTTCCTGAGTGCGATGGAACATTTTCTGTTGGTTTGCACATATTGCAATTAGATATAGTGCAACATAATAAGTAAAATAGGATTGCAGCCCAGCATTAAGAACCATGGGTACAAAAGCCACAAAAGCCATGGTCCGATTTTTCGCTTGATTGACTTAAAATACGATGGTATTACATTTTTACTTTTTATCACAGGATTTAAAAAACAGATTGATCCCTTTCCTAAGCACATGCTCCATAGTACCATCGGATACAAATCCACCTAGAAAACCCATCCTGTACCATAGACTGAAATTTATCAGCATGTCCAGTCACTACTCCACTTCAACCAAAGAACCAATTTTCAAAATGATCAATTGAATGGGACAATTTTTGAATTTTTTTAAGTTGACAGAAAAATCTAACCGTGTATGGCTCTTAAAACATTGACACTGGAAGTATCCATCTCGTCTACAAACAAGTCCATGTACAGAAGTCCGGTCCATTTACCATATCAGACAGAAGAGCTTTGAAGTTTTGGATGGCCTCCTCCCGCTTGTGCTGCTCTCGCTCTCTATCAATCTCCTTTGTCTGCTCAGATCGGGCTTTCTGCACCTCGCGCTCCCGTTCTCGTAAACTGGCCTCGATACGCGCTTGCCTTTCTAGCTCCTTTTCTTTATCCGTATCTAAATTCTGGAGAGGGAGAAGGAGACAATAAGTTAATACAAAACATTGCTTGAAAGAAACCTAGAACATTAATTCCTCAACCTGGTCCCATTTGAAGATTGTTAAATGAATAACTCAGAGAACCGTGCAATTACTCATATCCTCCCTGGTTTTTGGCCTACGGAAGATCGCGGCAGAGTACACTGTAAAGCAGGGAACAGACGGCTCGATATTGGAGACATCCGATGTTCCTTGCAGTAGCGTGATGACAATGTTGCTGTCAGATATCGGAGGAGCCGGGAAGACAGCTCTGCTCTCTATGCAGCTTAGCCGTTGCTTTACATGGATACCGCGGGGCTCCATGCAAAGCAACTGACATCGGCCGTGATTTACGGTCATGTCCGATATCCCTGTTTTCGGTGGGATTGATTGGCCCTGCTCGAAAACTGGGATGGCTACATATGATATGGGCCGGATAGATGTCCATGAGTGCGCGCGGTGCTCGATCTGGCCTATATCTACATGCGTGTACCCTACTTAAGGCTAGGTGATCTGCCACGATTCTAATCGCAGCGCAGTGATCGCTAGCAATTTTTCTTGGGAGCATTCAGGTGCTTTTTTGGTTGTGTTTTACGGGGCAAGCAGGAAATGGGGGGTGGGACAGGTGATCTTGCCCAACCACACCTGATCGCCCCCATAGAAAATGAATGGGGGAGCGTTTAAAAATCGCGTCTCAAATCAAGTGCTTATTCATGTCTATGGGCGCAATCAAGGGAGTTCAGGCCAGCCACATCGCGATCCAAAACGCAGAGAGAGTAGCTTTAAATCGCCGGCCGCACCTTGTCAGATGACCGATGTGGAGATGACCCCCATCCAATGCATGCCCGCGATCACTGCTCCATGATTATAATCATCTAAGTAGGGACAAGCCCTAAGGGATCAGCGAGACTGCAGCAATGCAGAATCGCTGCAGGCTCGCAGAGGACTGAAGTGTTTGCCCGATCCTGGCGCAGGCAGTTTATTGTAAGAACAAACTGACAGTGCTGGGTTCTGGCATAATGCCCAGGAGGTTAAGAGAGGCCCGTTGGGGGTGACTGTCGATTTCTTTCTTCCTGCACACCAACAATTGTTCAAGGAAACCCAAACAGTGGAGTTTTGCAAGATAATTTTTTGTGTTGTTAACCCCTGTTGTACCTAGGACATCAGAGGACATTTTTACCAATTTCTCGATGTATTGCTTGAAAAGGTCTTCTCGAGCTGAGGAACTCTCTACGGCTTTGTATCTGGGATCCCCCTCGAATTTGTCTTTAGTTTTACTCCATCGAGACTGAGCGTCTAAATGATGACTTGATAACAGTTCAAAGAACTCATTTTTCACCTGAAAAAAACAAGTACACACACTGAAACAACTAAAAATATTATATTTATTTAATACATTTTACATCTACTGCTTTCTCATCATTTTTGTGGCTACGGGGGAGATTTCACTCTCACTACTGGCAAAGAGAAAAAGAGTGGAAGGAAATCCCCAACTGTTATAGATTATTATAGATATTAATAGATTAGAGACGTGGATGCCTTTCAAAGACAGGTCTGTTGAGCAGGTAACGGACATTTCCGTAAATCCTGTTTAAAAGTTGCCTGATAAGAGGAGGAGGCCATGGGGAGCTGTGTGAGGGGCAGAGAAGGAAGATTGAAAAAATGACCATTACATGGGAGGTGTTCTGTCAGTGCGGGGGGGGGGGGGGGGGGGGGGGGATGGTTGGTGCAGCCCCCCAAATCATCCTGTGTAGTCCACCGTCACCTCCTATCTACCTAACTTCATCCTCAGCCTACCGTTTTCCCCTTCAAATCCATGTTACCCCCATATCACCTCCACACTGAACCACTTCACCACCACTTATCATATCCATCCTCTCCTTCTCTTTGTGCTCTCCCTGTCTCATACAGTGTCATCCCCATCCTTCTGCTACGCTCCAAATTCCACCCCTCCGTCACCTAGTGTCATCAACATCCTTCTGCTTCATGGCAATCTCCATCCCTCCCTGTCTCCTACAGCGTCATCCCCATCCTTTAGCTTCACTTCGATCTCCATCTCTCCCCGTCACCTAGTGTCATTCCCATCAATCAGCTTCACTCCAATCTCCTTCAGCTTCACTTTTGTCTCTTATGCAAACTGTAACACGCATGTGCAGCACATGGATCTCTGGAAGGACCAGAACTGTCCTCTCATACCAAACCCTTTGGGGTTGGTAAATATGGCTGCAGGGGAGGGGCACTTTAGTACTGGCGTACTAAATGGGCGGAAGTGACTTCAGGTGCCAGTACTTAAGATGGTGCCTTAGGGAATGAGGAAGTGAAGATTGTAAGTACCTTTATTTTTTTTTATTTCTGTGTAGCGGTTTTTACAGATGTATACTGCTGACAGGTGAGTAATATGTAATGTATGTGTTTTGTTTTTTGAGTTTACAACCGCTTTAGGGGTGAGGGGAAATCTTCCAACAGGGACATCTATCCAAAGAGGGACCTCACTTTGTGAGATTTTCTCCAAATCCCTGTTGTGTCTTTGGGACATGCAGTAACAATATTCAGAAAATGCCTATATATAAACTTTAACATGAAATGAAGGAAAGGTGAAGATCGTAGGTCAGCTGCACAATGTACACCAGTACTCAAAGCGCCCATTGTAAATATACAAACAGTTTGATTTATTGCATTTAAATGTTGTGTTTATAATAACCAATTTTTTTTAGAAATATAAGCTATATAAAGGATAACTGTATTTCCTTCTGCAGAATGATGGTGCGGGTCTATTTCCCAGATTCACCACTGGTGATCTGTGCTTCCCACCGCTGCCTACTAATGCCAGTGACATTTAAGTCTATTCATCTTTCATGCATGACCTTTACCTAAGAGAAGCAGTCATTTATACCTAAAACATATGTTTTAAGAAATCCCAGAACAGAATTAAGGCTACAATCTCTACTTTGTAAATAAGAGAATAAGAAAATATTTCTTTTTAATTGAGGATGACAAAAATTAGTGGGGAATCCTTTTCTATTTTCTATTTGTCTCAAGAGAAACCGATTGTTATCACAGAAATTGTTGGTGTAAAGAGAATACCGAATATTAACCCCCCTAGCGCACCGCCCATATCGCGCCGTTTACAACGGCAACGGCACGATATGGGCGATCAAGGCAGTGTACATAGTACACTGCCTGCCGTTTCCGGCATCCCGCCGGAGCTCTACGCGCAGCTGTTGTCATTACTGACAACAGCTGCACGGGAGAGAAAGCCGGCACTCCTGCATTAACATGGAGGTCTATGGCGCCGGCCCCCCCCCGCCCCCTTCCGCGTCACCGTGACGCGATCGGGGCGGAGCCGCCAACCCGGAAATGCTGCGGCGATGTAAACAATCGCCGCAGCTTTCCGGGGAAGGCATAAAGTCTCCCCATCGGCGGCTTCCCGGGCGGTTGAGGCAAGCCTAAAGCTCGGACAAGCTAGGCTCGTCTCAACCGCTAGGGAGGTTAACCTCCTGGGCGTTACGCCCAAAGCCAGTGTGGGCGCAGCTTGATCTTGGATCAAACTGCACATGTGCTGGGATCGGGTGCAACCGCCGGTGTGGTCAGTGATGCTGAAGGGGGCGGGGAGGAGACATAGACCTTGCTTTCCCCTGTACACATCGCCGGCTTCTAAACACCGGCAGTGTGTAGCGAGCCGGAGGGACAGCAGGGAATTGCCCATAAAGTGGCTTTTCGTGCCATGAAAAACGCCCAGGAGGTTTAGGGACACGTATTAGCCTCTACAGTCTACATATAACTGGACAGGTGAATGGGCTGCCTAATGTGCCAAACACACCACAAATGTTGCATGAACTATTTCTTGTAAATGAATGCACCACAATGCCCAGTAGCGTGTAATAGAATGAACAGTACCACAATGAAATCATGTTCATAACTGGGTGAACTCAGCCTATATCCTGCGCCACAATAAAACCCTTTTAGAATTGTAAGGATCACTTAGGTTGGCTTTTTAAAAGCATTCAGCATTATTTCAGCATTATTACATTACATTACATTATTATCTTACTAAATCTGCTTCTACGGTCTACATTATGCTAGTTTATATTAAGCTGCCTGGATGGAAGAGGAGCATGGAGTCTGCCCTAGAGGTGGGACCCAGAGACTTGGGGTCCCACCTGAGCACACCTGCCAAATTAACTCCTTCAAATAGTTTTTCCCATACAATCACCTAACTTTACATTACACAAGGGTGCTAAAAGTTTCCTGTTCTGGCTCGAGTCTTGAGAGAGCTCTATGCTACATTACATTCAGAAATGGTATTATTTGAATAATATTGTCCAATATTGGAAAAAAAGTTGTAAAAAACATCATAAGTAGAGTGAGGTAACCTTCACTCCCTGGTATATGAGTGTCTAGGCATTTCTATGCTTAAAGCCTCATAGCTGTATATCTGCAGAGCAAGGCACTGCTGCTTCACCTAGAAGAGTGTGAATGTGATTCGGGGATCAGTATTCTCCCTCTCGGCTACTCTTACATTAGGAAGCAGAGCCCTGCCTTACCCGATATGGAACCTTTTAAACCGAGATGCATGGTGGCATGGTGAGTTTGTAATGGCGATATATCAACTTCAAAGAGACCACGGGCAAAAATAGCATCATTTGCCCTTTGCCTTCCTCCATGTTTATGTGCATAGAAGATCATTCTTGTCTTGCCACCAAGGTGGCCAAATATCAATGGGGAAAATGTCACCAAGAAGGGTGGGGTGTGTAAGTTCACTTCTACTTTAACAGGGAACGCTCATCATATCTGTGATGACAGAACTATATATCATTAAATAACATAAGTCATAAAATAACTAAAATGCTACAACTGACAAAGCCAAGTAGAAGCCAGAAAGAAGTCAGAAAACAAGGCCATCATTTACCTTTTCTCCTTTGTTTTTGGAGTCCTCCTTTTCTCTTTTTCTTGTGGCAACCATGAATTCCATAAATAAGGTTTCTCTATCTTTCATTTTTTCAATGGCTTTGAACCGGGAATCTTTGGCATGTTTGGCTGCAAATTCACTAAAGGTCATTCTGTAAAAATGAGTCTGTGTCAGTGTCCTTATCAGTAATAAACAACACAAACAATGCTCTGACAAGTCACAAATCCTGAACTGTAACTTGTTTTTCATCACCCAAATAAAATGCCTAAGGGCTTGTCCACACTGGCGCAGTCGGACCGCTTCCATTAATTTAACAGCCTTGTCCCCACAACCGTGAGGCACAAAACCTGAGCGGCCATCTGCACAAGTGAAGAGAAGCCCTAAAGGTCCCCATACACGCAGCGATCCTCCCTTGATAGATTAGGGACCGACTGCAGCGTGATGACGCCAGAGGATCCACGAGGAGAGGATCCTCAGAGGATCGACGGGCACCCTTTATGTGCTGGAAACTAGTCCCCATCCAAAGTAAAGCGATCCGCCAGGAATTTACAGACATGTCGGATCACCGTGCAATCCAACATGCAGGAGGATCCTGGTCGATCTGTCCAGGTAGGTGCACCTGATTTACGGCTGAGCGACCGCCCGGGAAAGGCAGGATCATGCAATGCGGCTGATCGGCCCAGAATCTACATACCTTAAGACAGAAATAAAATTCCGCAGACCTCTTTTTGTGAGCTGGCAGCTTACATACAGAAGCAGGGTTGATCAGCCAGTGGGGAGATTTTTCCCTGTGCAGAGACTGTACGGGAGATGGGTGAAGCAGCCGCTCACATGCACAGTTCTACAGAAGGCATGGAAAAACATCTGTCTGCAGATCTCCGAATGTGAGCTGGCAGCTTACATACAGAAGGGGGAACGATCAGCCGGTGGGCAGATTTTTCCTTGTGCAGAGACTGTACTTGCATGCACAGTTCTGGAGAAGGCATGACACATGCATGGACAGATCTCTGTATGCGAGTAGGCAGCACAGGGAAAAAACTGTCCATTTTTAGAATTTGGGGGACAAAAAGTGCAAAAAATATGGTAGCTTTATTGAACATTGCACAGCAATTACATTATTCCAGGGTAGCCAATAGTGACAAAGCAGGAAGTAGACCACAAATAGACAGAACAATTACTTTATAAATATAGAGGCCAATGAGAAATATGTGAAAGAAAAAGAAATCGTGGCACAATCAGGTAAGTAACCACCAAGCACAGGCTACAAGACAAACTAGGGACACCGTTACACATTTCTAACCTACAAATCATCTAACTATCACAAAGCACCATTTTTCTGAGATGTATAAATTAGTGTATGATACAATACTTTTATCCCGCTGCCACTCATACTTTATGTTTTTCTTTATGATTTTAAATAACTCAATACATACCCTGTGAGATTGATAAGCCCACACACAATTTGTATAAATAGAAACACTAGTCACAGTGCAAATACCTTGTGTTAACCTTGCCTTCCTCCATCATTTTCTTGAAGTCTTCTTTTGATTGCATAATCTTGTTTTTCTTCTCCCTGCGTTCCTCTTCTGCCCTGGTTTTTACATATTGATCAAATACCTGGAGAGATTTGAAATGATATCATTATGAAATAATTTAGCAGCAAGTCAGGGAGATCAGTGGTTAGGCATGGGCCATAATTGAAACAAACTCAACCCATTTCTTTGCCCACTAGAAATTCATCACTTTGGCTTGCCAGCAGTCTATCAACATTATTTTCAAACTGCAGCAGAGCACCATTAACAAACTATTATAATTAATTTAGATGTAATGGTGTTTGGTGAAGATATAACATCACCTTCTTTAAGTTAAGCTGTATGTCAGGGTGAAAAAAAAAAAAAAATACTGGCTGACCACACGATGCATTGCATTTTCTTTGTTAGTATATATGCCTCTTTATTTGCTTTTCTGCTTTCTTATATTATCACTACATGTCCCTGGGCGAAGGAAGTGCTTTGATTTATGTGCAATTTTTGGGCAAGGGACATGTAATTATTCTTTGTCACTCTGTATAGTTTGCACAATGTGTTTAATAAAAAAGTTAAATACTTTTTACTTAGGAAGATCTACATTTTGTTGTCCATATTCTAGACAAGGGTGTACTTTAAGGTAAATATTGAATTCAAATCTGCAATGATTGCGATGAGCTTTTTAGCTTCTTCATACAAATCCCCAATATGTGTTGCCAGAAGCTGCAAAATTTACCAGTTTCCTCTCCTTTGGGTTCAGAAGTAAATAACGTGGGTCAAACACAATCTTGTGTAGCTCCTTTTCCCAAGTAGAAAATGCAGACACCTTTAGGGAAATAAAGACACAGTCATATACAGGCAGCAAATCAGATTTGTACAGTAATTGAATACTAGACACCTCCTAGTATATAGCTTGTGTGACATCGGTAGAAAGGAGGACACAGCAGAGTTCAGATTGTCATCACTAATGGATGATGACCAGTGGGAGGTTGGAGTGGCAAATTTTCAACACTAATTGGCTTCAGGTCTCAATAATTACGCAGAGCCAACACACAGCTAATAACTCATTAAAACAGCCACTACTGAGCGACATTTAGGAAGCACTTCAAAAGCAATCCTTGAAGTTGAAATAATATGCTTGGCATGGGTTGGAGAAACATAACCCTTTCATTACCTAAAAAGCTGACACCGTGAGACTATTCAGTCCAGGTCCTGCCCGGCTGGAAGCTAAAAGGTACATTTACACTACAAACACCTGCCAAAACCTGCTTTTAGGACCAAAGCCAATTAATCCCTTTATAGTACTTGGATGTCTGCGCACAGCCACCATTAACATTTTTAAATGTAGAGTTGACGTCTCAGAGAAAGCTCTGAGACCAGAACAGAAGGGGAACCTCTTGATCTCAATGCCTCTTCTGACCTACTATACAAATTTTAATTGGAAAAAAGTTTAAAAGAACAAGTGTCCATGGATCTATTTCTACCGCATAACGTGTGTATTTGCTACAGCCTCAGGAAAACATCAAAATAACATTAAAAGCATTTACATTTGAGTTGGCATTTTTATATCCTATAAGTGTAACTCAGTTATCAGTTCTAAAGCCCCCCATAAACGTTTAAAAACTCTGTAGATCTCCCTGCAGATCAAGCCTGCGTGATGACGTCATGATGACGCGAGCCGAGCACCCTTTGTGTGCCGATTTAAAAATTACAGACATGTCTGTAATAGATTAGGTCAATTTGACGGCCGATTTCTGGGGGGATTATACGTTTAAGCATTCAAATTCTGACTGATTTTGACGGCTGATTGACCACCCTGAGCGCGCACGATAGTCGATCAGCTCAAAAATCTAAGTGTGTATGGGGGCTTTAGATGTAGTTACTGCATTTTTTTCTGGCTTTTTTTTTTTTTTTTTTTTTTTTTTTTTTGCTAACCCGAGCAGTAATACACATCCAACACCCAGTATCTATATAGGAGCAGTGTTGTCAACCTGAAAATTTAAAACGTCTTGTGTCGGATAGGATTTCAGAACATGCACACATGGAAGTAGTTTAAGGAAGTAGTTTAGCAACAATTACACTTGGTGGTAATACCATTGATATTAGACTGACATTTGAAGTTTAATTACACAAATCAATTTAATAGCGCCAACGTGTGCATCGCTACCTTAAGGCCACATGTCCCCTACTTTATCTGCCCAGCGCAGGGAATGCCTGGTGCTTACAGCGCTGTATTAATTCGCATAACAAAGACTAGGAAAAGCCTCTGCAGCACAAATGGCAAGTGTCCTCTCTGTGCCTTTTTCCTTGCGGGGAAAATGAAGCAGTGGACACTTAGCTGCCTAGGGTATCACTGTGTGCAGCTCAGGCAAGGGAGGTCATCATTGTAGGAGTGAGGAGACAGGAGAAGATCAAAAGGCTGAAGTGTTCAGACTAAACAGGAGTAAAAAAGCAGCACATGGATTCAACTGGTACCCATGATTTCATATTATTTTGGCTTGATGTGTTCTATGTGTAACACATATTCCCATGGGTATAAGAATCAAGTCACAGATAAAGAAACTCTGGCATGACCGGTCACCCAATGCAGTAGACTAAGTACTAACCCCTCTCTCAAGCAACATATCTCTAAACTGCTTCATTCGGTTATCCAGGGGAACAATCGCTCGTTCACGAGCTGCTTTAATTTCAGCCTCCATTGCAGTTTCTTTGTCAGTTTCGGTCTCTTCTTTCCTATGAATACAATGCAAAAATATATTAGCATATTTGACAAAAATGCTATATATATATATATATATATATATATATATATATATATATATATATATATATATATATATATATATATATATATATATATATATATATATATATATATATATATATATATATACATATATACTGAAATGGTTTAGGAGTCCTAAGTGTAAACACACGAGGATCTAGAACAGGCAAATACTTCAACAAATGACCAGAAAAAAGAGAGACTTGTGCTGCTGCATCCTATAGGGCACACTCTTTACAATTTGGCTGTAAAGGTTTGCACATTGATCCCCATTCTTTGTGCCCTTCTGTCCTTCATCATCTACGTGCACTTAACATGGGCGAACACCAATATTTGTGTGTTGCCTTCTTACTAAACAGTGCTTTTTCACAAATTCTTTAGAAATTGCAACCAATACCTGCTTTGTACTTGTATCTTTCAGCAACTACAGCAGGTGGTTACATTCCTCTATTTGAAGCACTATCCTATTTATAATAGAATCCCAGAAAAAAATTACCAAAAATTACACTATAGTTTTTTTCTATTTATAAAGACAAATGAGTCTAAAGGTCATAGACGTTACGATCATTGTCCGGTTCTCAAGCGGCCCATTGCAGAATCATCACGCTGCAGCCGGTCACTCAGAGAATAAGCGGGCACCCTTTTTGTGGTGGACATTACTTTTTATATGGATGGTCCCCATGTTTAAAACACATGGACATTTGAAGCATGTGCAGTGACTGTGGGAACAGAACATAATATATTCACTGCACTTTGAAATCCACAAGCACATACTTAATAAGTGTCTCATTTGGCATATATATGCTCATGGCGCATATGGAATTGCACTGCTGAGAGCCCTGAATAAGTCTTTGTGAGTTTTTTCGCTTTCATTTCCTCCCCAAAGCCATAGGTGCATCCATTGGTCTCAGTGTGTTTTATCATGCCTGAAATAGAATACCAATTTAAACCGAATTAACTTACTTCCGCTTTTTTGCTTTAACAGGCTCATCATCATTTGCATCCTCTGCAGAATCGGGATCTTCTTTGACTTAATAAAAGGGAAGAAAGGTATCAATTAAAACATACGAATCATAGGAAAGTAACAATCATAAAGGGGGCAGCGACAATCCAATAGGCAATGAAATTAAGGTAAAAAAACTAAAATGGATTTCTGAAGCAGGAAATAGTTTTTGCCCTGGAACAATGAATACAAAAAGGTTAAATACACTCATAAGATACAAAACTAAAATCATTAAAAATGCTTACATTAGATCCTTCTCGTCATGAAATGTCAAAGGTTTGTAAACTCACAATATTTCTTGTCATCTTCTAACCCTCTCTTATGTGGAGGCTCCTGGATAATTTTATCAACATCAGCTCTGCCAATCAGGTCTTCTGGTCTATCCCACATAGAGAGGCGAGTGGTAGGATTGTAGAAAAAAACCCGCTCGTCGCCAGTCCACACAACACACCTAAAGGTGGAAAAACACACCAATCAGAAAGCCATAGGGTCTAAAGGCACCAATAGATGTGAAACCATCCACACAGCCTCATATGGGAAGATTGATTCATGTCCACGGATAGGAGCAACCCCTACGGCTGATCACTTTATATTAACAATACAGATGCTTCCTGGCCTGGCACACCAGAAAACATATTTAGGCAATTCCAGGATACATAATGGAACAAGAATGTCTTTAGTAAAGCTTAAAGAAGCCTGAATAATACAGGGACTAGCATAGACTGCCTTGCTTTCTACATTGTGGCTTTGGCTAGTAACCCACCAAGAAAGCAGATCAGGAGTCTTCCCTGTAAATGGGTTTCAGGTCAGTACAAGTTCAACTTTTTAAGCCAGAGACCAAAGCAAACGATTGATGAGGGCTGGCAACATATATTTGCATTATGAAACATTGTCCTAAAAAGTAGTCTAGTAAAGTTATTTTTGGGGACAGCACTGACAACTTTACAAATATTTACTGTATAACAGTGCAATGCAATGAAATTCAAGAAGATCTTACAGGATAACGTTCAGGGAAGTACTTTAACAA
The DNA here is from genome assembly GCA_036250615.1 of Ptychadena robeensis. Lineage (NCBI taxonomy): Eukaryota > Metazoa > Chordata > Amphibia > Anura > Ptychadenidae > Ptychadena > Ptychadena robeensis. The sequence goes on along the minus strand of CM070034.1, from coordinate 35,573,660 downwards.
TTACAGTGTATATATCCAAGTAGGACTGAATAAATCCTAGCAAACAAATTTGGAGTTAGATGACCAAGCAAGGAAAACCACTGTCCTGCAGGTAAGCAAGATATGAACATTAAATTATTTTAATGTTCATGCAGTAAAAGAGCTTCACCATAAGCTCTCACTTACCTATAGGTACAGCTTTAGGTACTACTGAGCAATTCATCCACAGATATCACAGCAGAAGAACTAAAGCCCTTCTCACATTAGCTCAGCACAACCTTTCCCCCCCCCTTTTCCAGTCTTATCTCTTAACCTTCCTAGAGGTCTGCCCATACTACGCTGTTTTTAACAGCATGGTACGGGCAATCGCGGCAGTGTACACAGTACACTGCCTGCAATTCCCCCCCTCCACACAGCCGGCATCATTAATGATGCTGGCTGTGTGGGCTGGAAAGCCTGCGCTCCTCCATTAACATGGAGGTCTATGGCGCCTCCCACCCCCGCCCCCTTCCGCGTCACCGTGACGCGATCGGTGACGCTGCGCTGCGGCTGGAAAGAGAATCATATTACATGGTTTTGATAGAACAAAATTTGATTGTACAGAAATTGTATGGAAAGATTGTAAGGTGTATGGGGGCCTTTATTCAGTGTACGAGCAACAGCAGAAGGGGCAACTCCAAATGCAGTGTTTCTACTGTAACATTTTACATTAATGTTCCTGCTGCTACATACATAAATATGAAAACCCTTTGCAAATTTTAAGCTTAAAATATATAAAAATGTCAAAATCATAACCTGACCAATGGTTCACTTAAGGTCAACTGAATGCATAGCTCTCCATGCCAAAAGTTATTTACCAATAGGTATATACCACCGTTGCTGAATGTTCTAATGGATTACGTTGAATAAAATTTACTAAAAACTAGTTAATTACCAAAAGTAGTTAACTTCCTGGCCATTACGCACAATAAAATCTGCAGTGATTTCCTGTAATATATATATATATATAAAAAGCGACTCCCCTCCATTAACATAAAGGTTAATGGTGCCGCCTACCCCCGCCCCTGACGTCATATCTGATGTCATGGGGGCGAACACAGAGCACTGCCAGATATGCCGTTGGTCCGAATTGCAGAGGAAATGACAGGTGAGTTTTTAAGTAGTTTACTTAAGATAAGTATCAGCGGAGAAGCTCACCCTGAGCTAATTTGTGTAGAACGCCCAGGTCTTCAAGCAAATATATTTTTTAAAATATATCCATGTTAAAGGGACCAAATGATTTATATTTATCAAGTCCATATAAAATACTGAATATCAGTTTCATTTTGAGGATTTCCACACATTTGAATAGACTTAAAAAAAACTGTGATTTTTGAATTTAGAAACAAAAAATAAAAATTGATGTTTGCTTTCTTAGGAAAGCCCATAATGCCGTGAAACGCATATATTTAAACGCTGCATCTGCAGCATAGTTATCTGACATTTCTAACTGTGTATTCTTTGTGACTTCCAAAATTTTACATTCTGCAAGTACTAAGTTTAAACATTTATAGATAATAACATCATCTTCAAACTTTCATTGATTTTAAACTTCTCTGTAGAAGGAGAGTGAGAACATATTCTTTGCACTTTTGCAGTGTTTACTATAAAACCCAACAGGCAGTAGAGTTTTGTATTATAGAAACTAAAATAACTTTTAGTACCCGCTAAAGCATATGTGAAGATGTACAATAAACTGGCTTCATTTGCTGCCTAAAGCATAGGTTTACCATACCATAGGTACCAAGCTATATGTGCCTTCATTTTATATTGCGATCTATTGTATATTCCTAACAGGACTTTCCCCCTCCTGTGCTGACAGAGAATGCTGACCAGAATATTACAAAACACATGCTTAAAAGATTTAGTATTTCAGACAATATTATATTTCAGAGGTTCCAATTCCTGAGATCTGGCCTCACTGGTCAAAAATGTCAGGAATAAAAAAAGCTCTCGATTGGGACACAAAGGCCATGCATAAAGCCGGGGATAAGTGGCTCGACTTTCCTCCAGATTAAGGAAGCCCTACTGCGGCAGACTAGCTGGCCCGAGCCACAGCACTTCTGCGGCTGCCAGACGACCCTTGGTCCCATCCAAATTAATTGAAATCGAACAGTGTTTACCAACACGTTACATGTTAGTTCCCGGTTTGACCAAGCTCCTTCGAGCGGAATCAATTGATCCTGCTCTAGGCTGGATGGATGCTTTTACAAGCACAATCAAGCTACATGAAAGTCTATTAGGAAATTGAGCCATGTTTGCCTAGCTTAACCGTTATCCATCTTATCCCCCAAAATTTTAAATTTAAAGAATGTTTTGGCTGGAATTGAACGGCACTCTTTTTGCATACAAGAACCAAGTTATGGGGTACTGAGAAAATCTCACAGCAAATTAAGACACAATTAGTTTCAGGGTGCTTTCTATTCTATACACCCAGAAACACACTTCATACACAATATAATACAATTGGAGACATTAGCACATTAGTAAATAACTTAAATCCAGGCATAAACTAAAAACCCAGAACGCACTTGGCAAATACAGCCTACATACATGTATTTTTTAAAGGCAACCAGTGATGTATAAATGGAGGAAATGCCAACATCTCACTCGTACTGGTTGAATTGGGGGTGGATATATAAAAAACTAGAGATGGTGTGTGTGTGGGGGGGGGGGGGGGGGGGGGGGGAATATTAGTGTATAATTAGAGCTGTCTATACATTAGATATACAATGGGCTAGAAAGCTGCATGGTTATGCTAAGTAGACACTCGGAGGCCAGAGGTGGCACTCGGAGACCTCTCTGAGGGCACATGAGCGTTCAGCCAGCACAGAGGAAAGAACTGCAGTCTATTGGCTCTCAATGCTGTCCGTTCTCTTCCCCTATCTTCTTATTGCACACAGCTCCCCATACCCTCCCCTATTCTATCTTATAAGAAGGTAGAGCGTGAGTCAACATGTTTTGTGTGTGTGTGTATAGGAGTTATGTATGTATAATTAAGGTTAAATTGCCATGCTGGCACTTTGGGTTAAATAAATGGGGTTTGGGGTTTAGTTAGGCTACTCGGTCTCTAAAAGGTTTGCCATCACTGCCATAGACATATCCCAGGTCAATAAGAAACATCTAAAAAATTATTTGTTGTCATTACAGACTGCTTCAAATGCATGGACAGGAAATTGTCCCACAGTAGTGTGTCTGTAAAAATGTACTGTGCCGTGTGTTTGTTTAGATTCCCACTTACATATGATACCCCAAAAAATATTTGCTGTGCATTTTCAAACACTATGCAGCCTTTACAAAATTATTTGCATCCTAATCCTAAACCATACAAATTCCTAATAAAAAATTGTGTTGACATTAAGAAGGCCGTCATATAAAGCATGTGGTTGCCCTAAGCATTGGTTGATATAACTAATCACAGGCAAAGCCATATGTAACTAGTCTGATAAAAAACATTTGATGAAATAAAAAGCAGTAAAAAATTTTGGCAAGCAGAAAGGCCTGTAAAATGAATGTTAACACATTACAGTCTGTGTAAGGCCCACAATAAAATACAGTAACAGTAACGATTCCCTGAAAATGTTGGTACCAGACACCTGTGAATTGCCAACACACAGCAGACCCATCTGTGGAAAAGGTATAATCATCCAGAGTAATCAGTCTTCTTACCAAACACAAGCAAATAATGTAAGAAAATGAAAGCCCTTGCCTGTAAAGATGCAAAATCCAGGGCTAACACAAAAGTCCCTGCAAATATTGGCAAGAAAACAGGCTTTGGGGGCATAAGTACCATGGAGTGCCAGGAATGGGTGTGGTAGCTACTGGACGGGCTTTTTGGGCAGCTTTTTCTTCCTCCGTCATTTCTTCTTCTTTTGGCTCCTAGAAGAGAAAAGGACATTGAATTTGGGAAGGAAAACATCCTGCTTCCACCAACTAGACTGTACGTGGTGTTACTGTGCTAAACAAGCAAGAAAGGAATATATAAAAGGGAAATGTCAATTGGAGCAGATTAAAGGGTTATTTGTGAACAATAAGAAGGTTTTCTTTTTAAACTGTCCAGGTATTTGTTTTACTGGGATAAACACTATCCTATAGGTTGATCAAAGTAATGAGTCATTTGCAGATAAATAAAACATTAACATTCCTTTTATATTTTTCTTTATCTAAAGAAATTTTTGGGATTTTTGATAGAATAAGTAATTTGCTTATCTTCTGTTTTAGGGCCCGTTTCCACATGTGCGGCAGCTCGTGGCGCGAATATAACCGCGCCCATGTTATTCAATGGGCTCTTCCCCGGCCGTGATCAGGGGGCAATCGGGAGCGGGGCTGGTGCGATCCGCGACCTAAAAACTCGTCTTCAATTGTGCCGCAGGCGGCCGCACATGTGGAGACAAGCCTTTAAGAAGGATTTACTGTGCTATGTGAACTATGAAAATTGTCCCAAAATAGTAACCCTAATTGATGGGCCTAATCCAGGGTCAATGGCTCTCTGCTTTGACATTGGAAACATAACATCTACTAGAACTGGTACAATTTACTGTAAAACATAAATAAATTCTACCCTGAGTGACGTGCTAGGACTGGCATTCACCATAACGATCCTGCAGTCCTGATATGCATCTGAAGATTGCTGTAAGACTGGTGGTAAAGCCGACAAATGTTTTACCAGTGAAGGGGTGTCTGACAAGATTGTGAAGTGTTTCCTGAAATGACTTTCCTGGCTTGAGACAGGTCTATATGTTTTACGAATCCCTGCTTTTACTAATATTAATAGTGATTAAAAAGAGACTAAAAAGAGACACTCTATCCGAGTGCAATTGTCTGTGCAATATCACAATGGCTGGTAATGGCTCATACAGCCATCATTGTAAACATACCCCCTTAAGCTCCCCATACACGTTCTGATTTTTCGTACGAATTTTGCCAATGTGGTCGGGAGATTAATCGGATGCGGAATTATGTACCCGACCGATCCAGTTTTCTTAAAAATCTTAGAAAATTTTTTTCGGCCGGGACCGCTTCAGGCCGGTCCATAAATTTTGGTCGATCTGCTGTTAATAAATAAAAATAGTGTCAGGCTGATCGATCGGTGATAATTCAAATTCCGATTTTTCGTGCCAGCCGACCATAACATTTTAGGTGAAAATCGGGTGACTCGATCGGATGAAAAATCGGTCAGGAGAATAATCGGAACGTGTATGGGGGGCTTTAGTTTTCCTTTCCTTGGTTTTTGTTTACTGTGCTATGAACTGGTCGAGTTGGGAGCTTTTTGATTCCTTTAATTACTATAACCTTTATGGTTGTTCTCCTGTATCTGTTTTATAACCATTATGTTAAACATGCCCAATGGCTTTTTAACACTATGTTCCCTTACACTTTGGGCAACACATGCAGGGTGTGATTCACAAATTACACAGGTTTCCTATTATGGAACCTGTGTAACGTTCAAACGAATGCGATGCGTTTTAAAAACCCACAGCTATGCATTTTGCCTGTGTGTGCATCTCCAACAGATTATATAGGAAATACAAGCAATAATAATTGAAAAAGCAATGGGCCTCTAACCACACCTATCTGCATTTTCTGGGGTGGTATCATATACACCAGTGGTGGGCAACTGAGTTGATATGGAGGGCCACAAGTGTGGCCCTCGGCATCACTAAAGGGGAGCACATAACTTTTTCAATCTATACTGAATTATACGGACATATATTTTATAATGAAACAATGACAACCAGAAGTAGTAGTAGATAATTTAAATATCAAAACTTCAAGCATTAGGGAACACTGTAGTGTGGTAATGTACATTTTGTGCCATATATGTCATCAAAGGTTAATCTGTTCCTTTTTTTTCCCGCTGTAAGAAAATTGTGGGGGATCGGCAGACAACTGAGTTCCTGTGCCCTATGCATTACCAGGTTTTGGGGGCTGCAAGTGAAGGACTGAGGGGGGCTGCTGAAGAACTGCCAAAGGGTCGCATGTTGTGCACCTGGGATATATAGCGTACAAAAACCCTAAAAGGACACAGAGCTGGCCAACTGCAAGTGGTTCTGTTGCAATGCCCCTCTAAATACAGTGGCAGTGAACTAGGTTCAAGCTGAGGGCCAGCCTTACCTTCAGACCTGCACAGTTGTAGAAACTCAACTTCAGTACTGACATTACTTTCTGTTTTGTAGTTGACAACAGTTAGCATTTAGCCGCAGCAAGTCAGAGAACCCACTTTGTTTCTTGGCTAATGGACAAACAGCACCCTGTAGCACTTACTGCCCCTGACCCATAACTGGTCACATTTACTGATTTTCAGTATTCTCATTGTATTATTATTAGTATTATCATGGAGCATCACATGTTGATGTTACTACAGTTTCCGATTTCCAGGAAGCTAAGCACAGTGTGACATGCCCTGCCCTGCCTCAATGTACCTAAAGCACAGATACACAATAATTATGTCTTTGGGTTGGGATCAATGATGGAACATTGAGACCATCCCATACAGCTCAAGTATTTTGTTTAAACGTCAATTCTACACCCAGGAAATAAGATTTCTTTAGATAAAGTTCAGCAAATGCAGATTTCATAACCTGCCAGTTCAGGTTAATGGAGACGACATGCATTATACATTGAATTCTATGGGGAGTCCTATGGGACAAATGCATCAAAAATCCAATGCTTTTTTACTGGATGCATAAATGCATCTGTACCGACACATCTGTGTTTACACGTCCAATGATTATAGGATGCATTAAAATTCCCAAACACTTCACTACTGCTACAAATCTTGTCTCACAGATTGTCAGCCTATAGTTACAAAGATTCTGGCAATGCAGATATTTATTGGATATGACATAAGTCATGAGATAATAGCAAACACAACATGCCCCCCCCCCCCAATAAAGTATATGAAAGGAATAATACCAAGATTTTGGTTGAAGGCTTTTACCTCCTTAATCTCCTTGGGAGGTTCTTCCTTTGGCACCTCTTCCTCAGATTCCATTGGCTGGGATTCCTCCACAACTGGGTCAGTCTTTACCGGCTCCTTTACCTTCTCGACTTCTTTATCTAAAGTAAATTGTTACATCAACCATTATTCCTGAGCCAAGTTATTGACGTTATGCAAAACTTACTCTAAACTCTTGTGCGTGTAAGCTGTATGCTTCAAAGTCTATGGAATATACACAAGGCCTAAATAAAAACAGATCTTTGTTCCTGCAGATGTTCCCTCTATTAGGAATCCGTTTATTAACCAATATCTGCATTAGCGGCAATAAAGGAAAAAAAACACAAAAGGCTATTGGCCTGCACCCCACAGATAACGGCTCTTTTAGTTTGGAGTTAAACTTTGCTTATGGCACCATCCTCTCTTTCAACTCTCCGAGTGGATTATCTTCCCCCTGCTGTGTAAAGCCAAAATTCTAGATTTTTGGGGGGTAATAAGGTCACCAGACCTGAACTGGTAATTAAATAAACTTAAAGAGGTTTTCTCAGTAGAAGACGGCAGCAAGGAATCTTAAGAATGAGTGATGAACTGCTTTTTCTGCCTATGTACACAATGTAACCTATGCAGTGGGATGGGGGCCACTGACAGCAAATAAACATATTTAAATATATATTACTATATCACAGATATAATATATATTTTAGAATGTAGAAAAAAAATGTCTATAGAGAATAAGGTAAGTCAATGGGATGGGTACATACCTTTTTCTTTAAGTTCCTGAGGCTTGTCCCATGTGGACTCCAAAGTACGGTTATTATAATAGTACATTTTGCCATCTGCAGTCTTGTATTCGGACCATTCAGATATCATTGTAGCTCCTGCTAGTGTGGCCGGAGAAGCAGCAAGGGCTACTTGAGGATGGATCATAGGGACCATTGGTGGAGCCATTCCAGGTAAGACACCTAGAGACATGTTTCTAGATTAATATGAGCCCTTCAATAAATATATAACACACTGCTCATCATAGAGCCTAAGTTTACTACATAACAAGCCACAGATAAAAAAAAGCCAAAACCACAAACTTTTACTTTGTCTAGATCATCCACTTGCCAGGTAGCAATACTGACATAAGGTGAACTGCAGAGCAGCCCCATACACATGCCAATGTTTGCCATTCATTAACATGTCGTGTTTAAGTAGCCCAGCTATTCACCCAGCATTTATACCATACAAACTATGGTGCCAATCTGTATAGACCCAATACCACCGAATAATATGGAGCCCAAAGGCCAAAATGGCAGTACCTTACTGTTTTTAATGGAACATTCCCTTTAAGGTTCATTTTACTTTGAATACTCTGGTATTTTACTGGACCTGGATCTGAACTTTCAACAAATGTAATTATTCAATTTTATTTATATATGATCTAAAGAATAATGTGCAAGGGTCCCCCATACACCTTCAGATTTCCTTTAGATCTCTATGTAATATGAGGGACTTTCTAAATCATCAAGTCTACCTGTGTTCAATCACAGAGGACCCTATACTACATAGTTGTTGGTAGATCTGAAGGATATCAGACAGAGAGATCTAAAGGTGTATGGGGGGCCTAACTGTTGCTCCACAAAATTGCATTATACCCAACTCTACCACTGATAGTTAAATATTGGGAGGTAACTTAACTAACTTACTGACACACAAGACGGTAAGTGAGCGCTGCGGGGCTCCGGGCTTTACATGTAGATCGCCTGTTTTCAAGGCGATCTACATGTAAAGCCCGGAGCCCCGCAGCGCTCCCTTAGTGTCTTGTGTGGCGGCGGAGCCGAGGCTTCTCTATACAATGCCGGCTCATCTTGAAACTTCCCGCCGCCGCCCCGGCGGGATGTGACGTCATCACGTCACGCCGCCGGGGGGGCAGAGGGAGTCATTCAAGAGATCGGAGCCGCCGCGGACGCGTGGATCAGTGAGTGAGCGCCGCGGGGCTCCGATCAGTGTTGGACGAGTCCAGCTCGTCCAGTGCACTTTCAGCATGTCAGCACTGGACGAGCTGGACTCGTCACAACCTCTAGGGAGGTTAAACAAAGCACATTTTAAACTTAATTCATTTTTTCTATACCGTGTACAAATAAATGGAGATGCTTAATGAATACCACTGTACTGCTCCTCTGGCGACTAATGCTGCATAATTAGAAAGGCCTCTGGCACAGGGATACATACAATACAAGCATATATTACAATACAACATATATTAGTACACATGAAATCAATGTACTGTAAAAGAATACACTACTAAACACAGTAAATTATTAGGAAATCAAGAAGCCACATCAAACAATGTCTGAACACTGCATGACTGGCAGCTGCACAGGCAAGGTTAACACCAAGAGAGCACACGCATGCAGGACACATCACTGAAGGGGAAAAGACAAAGTAGTGTTGGGATAAAGAGAAGGTGTGCTACAGACTGCATCAGTTGGGTATGGATGCACCTACCATACCTATATATATCTATTACCTGCTAAGTCATAAAGGAAACTATAGTGCTATTATTTGCTGCAGCGAGGGATAGGCTGCAAATCTGGCACTTAGAAATACGGGGATAAAGCAAAAATAAAAATATACAACAGCATTCACTACCATGCCAAATGTCAAACAAACAAACTGAAACAGTAATAAAGAATTACCGGCTTTGGTGGTAGCGACTGTCTTTACATACGGGCAGCTGACTATTTGCATCATTGCTACACCTGTAAAATGGATATGCAAACATGTTTGAACGCAGCAGCTAGCACTGGGTCAGATACCATTAGGGCTGGACACTGAAAACATCAAGTAGCTAAAAGGGGGGGGGGGGGTCTGTTGCTTTAAAATATACAAAAACCCCCATGAACATCAAAGCACATAACTGAGATCTGATTTACTCAAAGGTTTAAAATTACGTTTTTTTTCCATATAGTAAATTATATGTTATTAACAAACCAGTCCTAAAGGTTTTAATGAAGTGAATAATGATTTATTGCTGGTGTGTCCATCAAGAAGTTCAGTGAAATATTTCTATTATTTGCATACTAAAGAGTAAAGGTTGCAGAAAGCTTAAGCTGACCATTCACCAATGTGCAAAAAGCAAAAAAGTTATAAGGCTACTCATAAAACCTGCAAGTATATAAACAGCAAAGTTCAAAGGGGATCGGATAACCCCCTGAGTAAAGCAGATAGCTACAACATACACCTTTTTGTAAGGCTTTTGTAAGAGAGAGAAGATGCCTGAAACACAAGCATAGTAAATCATTTTAAAATATAGTGAGATTGGAAATGTTAGTGAAACATGGAGAATACAACAGTGACAAACTTATAAATCAATATCTCTTTAGTGTCTAAGCTGACTGACCCCTGTGGGGAGAGAATTTCTATGCGGGACGAGTAGTAGGTGTAGCAGGTTGACAGGTTACTTAACTGCTTAAAACATAGAATAGATATGTTTTAAGAACTTTGTTTTCAAATAAAGGAAATTATTGGCCAGAGTTTATGTACATTGTTGACAATTTGGGAACATGTATGCCTTTGTAATCCTTAAGAGCACAGTGCTGCAGGCTAATTTATAGAAATTTGATTTATAAAAAATTATCTGGTTAAAAGCATCTTTCCGCCTTAAATCTATAATCTTCAAGCATAGCATGGATAGATAGCAGCACGCTCCTGTCTACAAGCAATGACTTCAGGTCCTGCACAATGCAAATGCATGGAAAGGCATTGTAGTGGTCAAACTCACAGCAGCTGAAACATACATATAATAATAGGTTAAATTCTAATTTTTAGATAAATATTGTTCCTGTGCTACACAGAGGATATCCATATTTTCTATATTTGAAATTTTTCTGCTCCCCATGTTATTACTTACTTAGTGGACGATGAATAGGCATGTATATGTCAAAGCACAATTATGTGTATGTTCAGCTGTTTGACTTCCACTTTATTACAAACTCACGGGCAGCAATCAACCACTGGCGTAATAACTATATGGGCACCTATCTGTGTACATTGGCACACTGAAACTACAAATGGGCTGGCTGGGAACCAAAAGGGATGGCATTTACAGTCAGTAATTTGCATGAATGACAGAAGTCATGAATATATTTATGTTAAGACACAGCAAACATTGCAAATTACAAAATACAGGAATGTAAACATGGAAAGGACAGATACTACTATGATTACAATATGTATATAATTGGACAAGATTTAATTTTCAGACAAAGGTTATTAACCTGCTTGGCGTTATGCCTGAAGCCAGTTCGGGCGAAGTTTGATCGTGCCATAGACCTCCATGTTAATGGAGGGGCGCCGCTTTTCTCCCCACACACCTCCCAACACAATGTACTCCGCCGCGATTGCCGGGGAAACGGCTTTTCGTGCCATAGAAAATGACGCGAAAAGCCTGTAACGCCCAGGGGTGAAATAAGCTTTGTATGTATAATCCTAAGTATTTTATAAAAGCTCATCAGTCACATGAGCTTTTATATGTATGTATGTATGTATAATCCTAAGTATTTTATAAAAGCTCATCAGTAATTTGCTTAAGATCAAAATAGCCCTTCTCTGATACCGGATAATCCCAGTGCTTTTAAATTACTTAATACATCTCCTGATTAAACACTGCCTCCTACAGTCACTAAGCAGCATTACAAGTGTTACTGAACAACTACACTTTCTTTTGTATTTCTGCTGTTTGCTATTACAAGAAATAATTCATGAAGTAACGTTGATTCTTTGTAAATCTGTTCCACTCAGCACGGCCCATTTCTTAAAGTTTTAAGGCAACATACACTAACAATCACAGTGTATATAAGAACTATTTATTTGTAGAGCAGTGTTAAAACTTAGATCAAGTTTATCTTTTTTGCTCGTGTGTGGCAAAATACCTTCCACTTCTTGTACACACTAAGGGGGTAGTTTACACAGACTGTTATTAACCGCCTGGTAAATGAGCAATAAGTGCTTTCGCCTGATAGACCCGTCATAGGGTCGTTATCAAAACAGGTAGTTTCCGCACAGTGCAAATCTAGTCTAAAGGTGTTATGCTTTCCTGCAGGGACCACTACATTCCCCAGAACCAGATACTTTTTTTTATAACTTAACATCACTAGAATGTTCAATGCATGAATTATATTAAAAAGTTCTATTTGTGCTAAGGCTTAAGCTACAATAAAGCAAGTGTGATACTTCACCTGGCAGTGGTATAGGCATGCCGGGAAGGGGAACTCGGAATGGGGGTACCATAACTGGAGGGAAGCCTGGGATTGCTGCAGAAGGCTGAGCCAAGGCATGATGTGACAATGTCTGGGACAGGGACTGATGAGACAGAGCTTGCACTGATGAGACTGTGGAGAGAGATGCTGCTATACTGACTGAAGATGAGGTTGTCACAGAAACAGTGTGGGATTGTTCAGGGGCAGATGAACCTGTGAGAAAGAGTAAAAGTTTAAGCTCTGATGCAAAATGTACACAAAATACACAATCCTAGTTTTACATTGTGTTTATAGCTAAAAGTTTCTGGTTCAATACAAATACTCAATAGCTATATGGGACACATACTTGGAAAGTTGTATTTTGAGGTCACTGTAAAATAAAGGCAAAAAGGTATGCTGTTTTGCTACTAGAATAACAGTATATAAAGAAACACAAAGTGCTAGCAATTCAATTGTCAGTCACAGTATTTAATCTATTCAGAAGACCAAGCATATCGACTAGTACAAAAAGCCCCAAAAATGCAGAAATGACAAGATTTACAAATGGCCACCAGACAATTGCTTGGTTTTTCAGAAAGTATTCAGTATTTAAAGTGACAGTGCACAAGAATATTTAATTTGGTAATAAAATTATGTCCTAATTCAAACCTATTCTCATGAACATTCCCCTTAAGCTGAACTACAGTTACATATGAATACATGCCTTGGCAGACTCAGCAAACTGCCATATAAACGTAGAAGTGACATTATCATTTTGTAAAAAGTGAAAAGTAACATAAGAGCACCCAGACTACTGGCTTGTCTGCAGAAAACTACAAGGGGGGGGGCACAAATTCTTTATATATATTTATTATTTTATCACAGGAAGCTCCTGAACAAAAAGACTTAACTGTGAATACCAACATCTTTCATATTTCTCAATACTTTGTTATATTGTTTGTGTTTTTTTTATCCACCCATGGCTAATGAAAGCTGATGCACATACAATACTTTGCTGAGGTACTTGTCAATTGGTAAGAAATTATACACAGTTGCATTCATATGCATGCTTCAACTACGTATACAGATCTTCCCTCAACCAAAGCAAGAAGCCTTATAAAAGTGGTTATGTGGTCTTGTATCCTATAAAAAAACGTAGACAAATAAAATATATACAAACGTCACTTACTAGGTACCACCTGTGAGACAGTGTTCGATGTAGAAGTATTAGTTGAAGATGACGGACTGGCTGATGTTGCTGACGAAGATACCATTAATGAAGGGCTACTGGTGGATACAGGGGCTGACGTAGAGTTCTGAACATGAGAAGACTGAGACTGCGCTTGAGCTTGTGCTTGAGCCTGGGCCACCTGAGCTTGGGCCTGAGCCTGGACTGCTTGAGCCTGAGCTTGTGCTGCCATCATTGGAGTTAGTTCCGATTGCTGGATAACCTTCACTCCATCAGGTTTAGACCATGCCGATTCACGGGTCCGAGCATTATAAAAATATGCCTAGAAAGGATAAACACAATAAGTGGTTAAATGTCCTGAAATGTTGACAGTTCTGATGCTAGTGTAGGCGGTGGGGCCTGCCCATACAACTAGATAGGCTCACAGGTATACTTCAGGGCTTGATTGACCCATCAACTTTCACGTTTTATGTTTTAGAGTTTCACAGGATGCTAACTGGCCGCACATCGGGTCTGGCCAGACCCTCCCGCTATGTGCTGGTCACCTACCACTGACCCATGGTGCCACAACAGTATACCACTTACATTCTCATTGGGGGCTCCTGTAAGGGTCTGAATAAAGCAGTATGTACACACCCATGATTATATATGTATTATATGTTTATTCTTCAATAAAATTATATTGTTTATGTTTTCAAATTGAATGTGATCAATATGTGTTATAGAGTATTTATTCATATGGAATACTGCCTGACATTTATTTCTGAAGAGTAACACTGCCTGTGGTCATACTTGGCAACTGCATAGACCTCTAAAGCTGGCCATACACCTTTAGATCTCTCTGTCAGATATCCTTTAGATCTAACAACTATGTAGTATAGGGTCCTCTGCGATTGAACACAGGTAGACTGGATTGTTTAGAAAGTCCCTCATATTACATGGTTTTGGTAAAACAAAAGGAGATCTAAAGGAAATCTGACAGAGAAATCTAAAGGTGTATGGGGACCCTAAGATTTCAAGTTGGAACCTGCATTTCCATCCAGATGTGGCCAACATCAGAAGGCCAAAATGCGTCAAAGGTACCTTAATAGGGGTTGGATGACCAGACCTCTCTCCAAGAGTCTATGACCAAAAACGGATTGATCTCTTGAGTTTTTGACATTTTATCTGGTGAATCATTGATGTGTATTATATGTAGTATATTTAGGGCAGAGCCACTCTGTGTGTCTAGGTCCCTGATGACCAGTCACTTCTGACCTGTCAATATGTATATCAATAAGATGTACCCATCTACACTATGTCAATGTTTCCATTCCTATTTTAGGCCACTAAAGTCCTCGGAGGCTAGCCACCTCACTGTGGTCTAGCAAGTGGTTAAAAAAAGTTGACTAAAGCATATTCTGAACACAGTGTTGAAAAGTATGACAATATGTATCCTGATATCAGACATCACATGTTATGTCTTTTGTTATGACATTTCCTGGGATTATCTCGTCCGGCTGCTTTTTGACTTGGTCAACACAAAACTGAAACAATTCATGCTCTTTGTCGTACCTCAGGCCACTTGCCTGTTCAAGTCCCTAGGGTTAAAAATTACAAACCTTGCCATCTGGGGTCTTATTCTCCACCCAGATTTCCTCATTTGGTGGCAACGTTGGTGCTTGTGTAGGAACAGTGCTGGGACTGGGATTTGTAGCAGCAGGTGAAGAAACTGGTGGTATCCCTGGTGGAAACAGCATTCCAGGAGGTGGCATGCTACCAATATGTGGAGGAATAAAAGGAGGTCTCTAAATAAAAACAATGAAAAATGGTAAGAAGTAGCAAAAGTGCAGTCAACACACTCAACCCACATATTAAATGAGTAGGAAATACAAACAAATTGACAGAAATGTTATTACTGCAGCTGCCACCTAAGGCTACATTTACACGGGCGGGCCCTTTGTCAGAAGCCTGGAAAGCAGCCAGACACTCCTGTCTACAAGCACTTGTACACTTGTTAAGCTGGGGATAGGTAACATTTACCGACAATTTACTATCCAATTCTCTGCACTAGGAGCGGGCGTGATCATGTCATCACGCCAGCCTGCTAGTGCCGGCACTCTTTATGTTCAGCTCTTTACCATTACTTAATAGTAAATTTTAACCCGATCCTATTAGTTCGGCTGGGGACAGCCGCCCCCAGCCGAACTAATGGGATCAGGTTAAAATTTACCATCCTGTCGGATAACTGTGCGATCCGACAGGACGGCTGATTTTAGCCCAATTCTCGTCAGTTGCAGCCTCCAATTCCTGCACGACCCGATCCCTAAGGGATGTAGGAGTGCGCACGGCATCGGATCGGCAGTCGGATCGTGCAGGAATCGGAATGTTTAAGCCCAGCTTTAGATAGCTCCCCTTGACAGGTCTATTGGGCAAAAGGCCATAAAAAACACCCAACAATTGCCTCATGACATGTTGGCCAAGTGGCTGCGCTAACTGGGTGTATACTGGCCAGCTAAGCACCGCCTGTGTAAATGAGCCTTAAGCTGCTTTGCTTTATGAAGTGGCTCTGCCAAGACTTTAACTAGGTCTAAAGTTCACTTACCTCTCTCCTCTCCTGAAAAAAACTTAGCAGCTGTTAACCACTTGTGTCCCATATCTTAATTATCCCTCTTCACATTGTGATTCTCAGAGCATTCTTTTATATATTTCCTAGATGCGTTACCTGTCCATGTTTACCTATTTATGTCTACCCAATGCTATAATTCAGAATGACAGCATTCACATGTGACGCCTGGAGATGACGCCTATGTCATATTACCAATTATCATTGCGGAGGTTAAAAACAAAAAAAATACTTGTCTGGACATTTATAAACCAATGTTTGTTTTTTGGGTATTGTTATCAGGAAAAATGTCCCAAAGCTAATAAGAAGGTGACTGCTAAGAAACAGTTTATAACTGACAGATATTTTCAAGGCCATGTAGACAATTATTCAAATAGATACCTGAAGATGTGGAGGACCTAACGGAGGTGGAATGCCACTAGGTGGTGGCATTGGTGGCATATTGGGGTCAAAAGGAGGACGCCCAAAAGGAGGCCTTGGTGGTGGTGGAGGTCCCCTCATCATTCCAAAAGGAGGAGGTGGGCGAAGTAGAGGAGGGGGCCCCCTTAAAACTGAAGGAGGAGGTGTAGGACCACGAAATCGCAAAGCCTGCTGTTGCTGCTGCATCCTAAAATAATAAGATTGATAGATATCACTACAGAGGATACACATCAATAAGGACTTACAATATTTCATGTGAAGAAGGGACGGAGAAGGCTGGACAGTACGCAGGGAGGGGGGACGGAGAAGGAAGGACTGGATTTAGAAGGGGGATGGAGGAAGATGGATAGGGACGCAGAAGGGGGACAGAGGAGGATGGGACACAGGGCTGTGGAGTACGGAGTCGAGGGAGTCGGAGGAGACATTTTTGGGTCCCTGGAGTCGGAGTCAGAGTCGGCAAAAAAAAAAATGGACCGACTCCTACTAAATTTAAATGGGATATTCATTTTTTTTAAATTAAAAAAAAAAATTACTTCAAAATGTCGCAATTAACAAACAGTCATACATGACAATAATGACTTTCTCTGCTATAAGAATAATACATGCAGTGTATAAACATTACAGCGGCCCACTGACCGAGCCTAAAGGCTTACACGCACGTACGAGAGTGGGGGGCAGACACACCGCTCAGATGAGCTTAGAGTGCACAGTGATGAGGTCAATCATGCTGCACTCAGAGCTGACAGCAAGACGCCGTCTTCATTGAGACTAACAGCATGGGCAGAGATTATCGGGACATGGTCCATTCTCTGGCACGGCCGAGAGCTGGGGGTGTCAGGATCTGTCACCCCATGTGGGCTCCCCCGATCGGCATAACACACCCCCATTGGCGAGCAAGCAAAATCGAGCCGCCGCTCGGTGCGTTATGGCAGCCTTAACTCTCCTGCATAATGAAGTAAATGTTTTGCCGGACTAGAGACACTTGTATAATGCGCATACACATGCCGATAAGCTTGAATCTCGTGCATATCGGGATGGTTGCCTGCACACCATCGGGGGTGTGTATGGCCGCTAAGTGAAGGGAATGGATCGCCAAATAGTTCAGGACTGAAACCGTAAAGCATTTGGAAAACCGCTGTCAATCAGCTGAGGCAACAAATACTTAGATTGTTAGTTTCAAACTTTAATCATGACTCTGGGATTCCAGGGAATCATGAAATCATGTTTGAAGTGCCCCTTCTCCCTGCCTCTTCTGGAGCCTTCACTGCCCTATCTTCAGCAGCTCTTACACAAGATTTGTGTACAATCGCACGGTAATGATTGTACTCTAATCTGTTTACAAAACCTACCCTGGTGTGTCTCCTTCGGGTGGGATCAATAGAGACGGCTCAAAGGAACTGATTGAAACGGGTTCCACTGTTGAAAAAGACCCCGTCTTTGCATGGAGACATGAGTCTTCATGGAAAGTATTAAAACAGCTGCGGCTCTTGCCCCTACAGCCAGTCGGCTTGTCAGTGTGAAGGGGCGAACAGAGAGCCAGCACTCCTCACTTGGAAGCTGGTGAGACAGGGCTGCTTCTCCCCAGCTTGTGGCGTGTTGTTAATCCACACTGCAAGCTGGCGGGGTAAGGGTCCCCATTGAACGGAATCGATGTGCCCATGTGGTGCACATAGATTTTCGTTTCAATTGATCCCCGATCAATCAGTGTGTGTGCCTAGTTAAGGAAAAAAAAGCAGCAAGCATCTTTGCCTAATCCCTGTTCTATGCTTTAATTGGCCATTACAGTTGTGGTTTCCTGGCCAGTAGTTCTGTGGGTTAGTGTATGTGCCTTCCTTTCCTTCAATGGCTGGATACAATACATTAGCATATTACATACAGATGGAGTCGGAAGTCGGAAGAATCTGAAACGAGGAGTCGGGGAATTATCGACCGACTCCACAGCCTGGCTGGGCAGGGGACGCAGAAGGGGGACAGAGGAGGCTGGACAGTGGACGCAGAAGGGGGACAGAGAGGCGGGGACAGGGACTGAGAGGGACAGGGAGGTGGACCAGGGAGCAGAGCGAGGGGGACAGAGGAGGCTGGACTAGGGACAGGAAGGGGACATGGAGGCTGGAAGGGACGCAGGAGGGGGACAGAGGAGGCTGGACAGGGACGCAGGAGGGGGACAGAGGAGGCTGGACAGGACGCAGGAGGGGGGACAGAGGAGGCTGGACAGGGACGCAGGAGGGGGACAGAGGAGGCGGGACAGGGAAGCGGAGGGGGACAGAGGAGGTGGACAGGGACGCTGGAAGGGGGCAGAGGGGGACAGGACGCAGGAGGGGGACAGAGGAGGCTGGACAGGGACGCAGGAGGGGGACAGAGGAGGCTGGAAAGGGACGCAGGAGGGGGACAGAGGAGGCTGGACAGGGACGCAGAAGGGGGACAGAGGAGGCGGCCAGGGACGCAGGAGGGGGACAAGGCATCGGGATGGGAAGAGAGAGGATGACAGGAAAATATCCATATTACCTGACTGCACAGTGCAACATCATTATTAGAGGTCAGGCATCAGGTTAAACTGATGTCCACATCTTTATAACCTATTGGTGTGTTGAATTGTAAATGATG
>CM070034.1:35530995-35544493 GCA_036250615.1 Ptychadena robeensis | reverse complement strand
GGGGGGGGGGGGGGGGGCGGCGGCCAGAGAGTCCTTCCACAGAAAAAGGGGGAACCCGGCATGGGAGGCACCAAACGGAGAGGCGTCAGTTCTAAAAAGCGTATAAAAGAATGGCATATGTTTGAACAGATAAAGCATATAGCTGGAGTTATCATTTGTATAAAGACATGATAATACAGGCGGTGGTAAGAGGTGAGGGATCCTCTTACATACAAATGGGATAGCCGGACAAGGTCCATGCAAGAGTCCATAAATAGCACCCAAATCAATGGTAATATAGGAGTCCCGGCACAAATCAATAAGTAAGATCCAAAGCAATAGTAGAGGGGTACCTGATCCACAGCGTTTGTCCCTAAAGGTCTGCCATCTCAGAATAACATCCAGAGTGAAGGAATATCTTCATGGTGGGTTTCCTGGGGTTGAGGACGCCATTGTGGCATTTTTATGGTCTAGCCATGAGCTGCGCTTCTCGTGGGGGAGAGGCGTCATGATGTCAGTGCGCTGCGTCAGTGCGCTGCGTCAGTGCGCTGCGTCAGCGCCGGTCAGAAGAAATTAATGTTCTTGATAGGCATATTAGCGCAGTGTTATTGATGCTAATCAGGCATCATTTGCAAATAGAGGTTGGCTGTTGGTATGGCTTTTAGATTGTATTCAGAGAAAGCATTTGAAGCTGACAGCTTTTATCCTACCACAGACCACAGTTTGGAGGCTGTACAGGAGACAGGAGACTCCAGCAAGTGGAGTTTTTCTTTTATTTGGAGTTGATCAGCTTTAGAAGCATCAAAGCAGAGAACAAAACCTCTTAATGCCCCCATACACGTGTCGGATTCGCACCGGATTCTGGCACGATCTATTCCGGGCGCGTGCACGCCAAACGATCGTGCCGGAATCGCATGCAGCCCACCTGGTCCGATCGTTCGCGTCCGATTGATCAGGGGCTCAGAATCGGATCCGACGGAGAACCAACATGTTGGTCTTTTCTCATGCGATTCTGTCCGGATCAGGGGGAGTTGCCATTTGTGAGGTGGACAATCGGACACGGAATCGTCCCGGAATCCGTTGGACAAGGTGGTATGCAGCGATGGATACTCTTAATTGGCCGATTGATCACACCTGCGATTCCCGGCAGAATCGCCGGAATCGATTGGATGATGAATCGATTGGACATGGAATCCGACACGTGTATGGCTAGCTATACTGTGCACATCATGTAAAGTTAGTATCTTCAGATGCACAAGGGGCCTGATGCAAACTTTTATATTGCCGTAGCTGCAAATCTGTACTTTGTATCGATAACATTTTCTCATCTCTTCTGGACTTGTGCACACTAAGCTGTATTCAATAAACCTTGAATTCATTCTAAAGCATTCTCAAACTTAGTTTTTTATTTTGGAGAGTGTGAGGAAAGAGATCAAATTCTGTTGGAGTTTGTTGTCTGCATGGTGTCCAAGGTGGAAACGTAAAGCAGAAGAAAAATGACAGAAAGAGAATAGAGGTCGTGTCACTAGCAAAAATGGAAAGATTTTTACTTTATTGTGTAGGGGTGCACATAACTTTTTTAGTGATCTCCTCAGATGAGTACCAGGAGATGATGTTTGGTACTCACCCCATATGTAGGATGGTCTTCCTCACTGTCTTTCTCACTGTCCTCTGCGTCAGCCTCCTGCATGGTAGATTCTGCTGCAGATGGACCTCCCTGTTCCTGACTGAGCCTCCCATTAGCTGTCTCCATCCACAGGTCACCAGCTGGCTTTGGGTCTAATGGAACTCTCACAGTACAACACCATTTAAACCCCCAGATCTCATACCTCAGTAGTCAAGCAGTGCTTTTCTCTTCTCAGATTTTACTCTTACATGTGCATCCTCTGATTTTCCTTCCCCAGATCTCCAACCCCCCAAGTCCAATCTTTTTTGGGGGATTAGTAATTTAAATTCCCAATTTGACACCCCTAACGGCAACCTTTTATAGTTATTAATGTTTCCTTGCGGTTTTCCACGTGACATAAATTGTAAACGTAGTTGTTTGCACAACTATTTAACCTCCTAGCGTTCTGCCTACCTTAAAAACTGTGTGGTATGGGTGATCGCGGTAGTGTAAATTGTAAACTGCTTAAAACTCCCGTCTGCCCCTGTACCACTCCCTGGGCTGGGAGACCAACGTCACTCCATTAACCTTGAGGTCTATGGTGCACCCCCCCCAGCCCCTTTTGGCGCCACAGTGACACAATTGGGGCAGTGCCACAGCCCCTGAAATGCTGCAGCCATTTAAAGAATCGCTGCAGCTCTCCGGGGGCATATGGGGTTCTCCCAATCCCCGCTCACCTAGCATTTGGGACGAACCCAAACAGCGAAAGGACTGGGTTTGTCTCAAACGCTAGGTAGGTTAATGTGTTTGAGCTTTAATCTCAAGTCAATCTGCAATATCAACTTTAGCCACCAGATGTCACTAGGGTGCACTTGCTGTCAAAGCACAACCACATCTTCCTTCTCACACATTGGGAAGAAGGGGGAAAGCTACATGCATGTCTCAACTCTCTGTGTAGTATGCAGATGCACTTAGTAAGCATAATAAAGATATGCATGGCTTGTTCTTAGTCCATTTTCAGTACCAGCGTACTACTGATTATGTGCAGCCCTGTAATTGTGTATGATACATTTTGGGCTTATTTAGTAACTATGAGATGACAAATTGTGACATTAGCATGCACATAACATGCAGACTGAAGTTGCGGCATTCATAAAGATAAGCTGCAGAGTAGAGGTGGAAGTATTTTTCAGGCATTAGACGCTCTGCTGTATAGGGTGCATTCCTAATTGAAAAAAAAAATGTAAACCATCTCTACTGCATAATTTGATTATATCAGTTTAAGTCTATATGCAATTTGCATATTAATTTTGTAACTCTGCATCTCATTAATAATCTCCACCCACAGCAGTCAACTTTGTGCTGAGGATGAAGGCACATTGTATATCAAATTGACTTTATTAAGCTGGGCATAGACATTTAGATTTTCCAGCAATCAATCATATAAATGATCGTGCATGCGATTCCGGAATCGATTCCAATTACAGAATCGATTTCACACTGCGCCATATGATGTCTTTGATTCCTGGTCGAATCCTTCCCACGATCGATCAATCACGGATCATGCTTGCAGCTGTTCTAATCGGAAATGATGTAAAGTGGATTGGATGCCAACAGGTCAATCGATAGAAACGATCACATGTCTCCATTAACGTTCCACGATTCCTAAGCGATCGACTAAATTTGACAGAAAGATCCAAATTCTGCTTGATTGATTTTACGTGCGATTTAGGGTCAAATCGATCGATTGATCACTTTGTGCATGCATCGATTTATGATCGATCCATGCCGGTGATCGATCACACAGAAATCGTATGGAGAAGATGTCTATGCCCAGCTTTAGAAATATTACTTAGGCTTACCTAAATGGAAGCAGCATTGTGTATTGGAAAGGTGAATCCACTAGAGGGCGCACAAGAAGCAACAATAAAAGAAACACGCTGCTGTCTGGCTCCAATGCTTCTTGTATGGGGAACGTGCAAACTCTGGAATATAATAAACATACATTTGGTTACATCCTCGCTTGCTCCACCTTGTGGCAGACATTTAGAATACAACATCTATCTTCCCATTTTGCCACGTTTGGTTACTAAGAAATCATTTTCATGCTATTATTGTTATGTTTTGTTAAGTATTACACTGAGAAGATGCTTGGTTATATGTCCTTGACTTTATTGGAGGTTCTATAAGGCAGGGAACAGACGGCTCGATATCGGAGCCGTCCGATGTACCCTGCAGCAGCGTGATGACTTCATCACGCTGCTGTCAGGTATCGGTGGATATGGAGAGACAGTTCTGCTCTCTCCCTGGCTCAGCCGATGCTTTGCCTGGAGACCCGCAGCGTCCATGCAAAGCAACGGACATCGGCCATATTTAATGGTCATGTCCGATAGGGCTGTTTTCGAGCAGGATTGATTGGTCCCGCACGAAAACAGCGATGGCCGCATATTATATGGGCCAGATAGATGGCCGTGAGCACGCACGCCGCTGGAAGCGGCCATCGATCTGCCCCATATCTTCACGTCTGTACCCTGCTTTACTGCAGGACTGTTCATTCCACTATAAGGTTATGTTTCCACTCGCCTGCACTGGCAATTTCCCAACAAAGAACGGAATCGCCGGTGGGCGATCGCCAGGCAATTAAAAAAAAAAAAAAGACGCCACCTTTATAAAAGAAAATCGCCTCCATTCATGGAGCATCGGGCATGATCGGAGGGAAATAATCGTGGCCGCCGGTGGTCAGGGACCTGCGATCTGATCACGGCTCCAATCACAACTGCGCTCAATCCTATCAATGGGGACAAGCCTATTGAAACTAGTGTAGGCGATTGGCAGGCGAACATAGCATACAGACAGATGGCCTGGCATTCTCCGCTAGGATTGGCTATCACTAAACATTTTCTCAGACTATAGTAAAAGTCTGCCGTTCCTGCATGTAGTTCTGGGATGACATTTGTAGCGGAGATGAATAGTTTTAGGTTTTGTTTCTTTACAGATATTTGGCAGGATGACCCTCATCAGTGGTGTATTATTAATCCCTTGGATTGGATGGATAGGATTCTCAATGTGGATGGATTAAAGGTCCCCATACACGAGTCCGATTCCCAAGGGATTCCGGGACGATCGATTCCGGGCACGTGCACGCTAATCGATCGTCCCGGAATCACGTGAAGCCCACCTTGCCAGATCGATCACGTCCGATCGTTCGGGGGCCCAGAATCGGATCTGCCAGAGAACCAACATGTTGGTCTTTCTGATCCGATTCAGCACACATCAGCGGGAGTTGCCATGTGTGAAGTGATCGATTGGGCACGGAATCGTCCAGGAATCGGTGGCCCAAGGTGGTAGGGACAGGCTTAATTGGGCGATCGATCGGACATCCGATTCCCTCTGGCATCGCCGGAATCGATCGGATGGGTGATCGATCGGGCATGGAATCGGAACATGTATGGCTAGCTTAAGATCTGAAGTCTCTGAAACAGCTGTGGATACTTACCCAGTCTGGAGAACCCGGCCTTTTTTTAAAGGTTTTTAGATACATGTTTGTGAACAGCAGGTTATGTTTTTGTGTGAATAGCTCCTCTTCACATATTGTTAAAGATATCCATAGCTGAAATATTCATCATCACCATGACTGCAGTACTTCACCAATGTTGAACAAGGACACCTACCAGGAATTCTGATTTCACTAGTACTGTTTTAATTTGGATCCCTTTCACTGCATCATACACAATCTAAAGGTAGCTGAATTTCACCCAACTTTTTTGCCAATCGTGTGGGCCAAGTCGGGTGGGCCCTCCTGGACAGGATGGCAGACCCAATTCAAAGTAATGGCCGGCACACAAAGGGTGCCAGCCGATCAGCTGAGGGGCTGGCTGCAGTGTGATTATGTCACCCCGCTACAGTCGATCCCTCATCTATCGAGGGAGAAACGCCCTTTAGGGTCCCCATACACGTTTAGATTTCTTTAGATCTCCTTTTGTTTTACCAAAACCATGTAATATGAGGGACTTTCTAAACAATCAAGTCTACCTGTGTTCAGTCACAGAGGACCCGGCACTACATAGTTGTTGGTAGATCTTAAGTCCCCCATACACGTATAGATTGTGACCCGATGTTTTGGCCGATCAATTGTGCATAATGACGTCATCACACGCGATCAACCGGCCGAAACATCTGGTGTGCCTGTGCTGTCCGGCTGGTCCCTCTAGCTGCTCCTGCCGTTAGGTAGGGAAAACCGGCAGACAGCACAAAATTTTTAACCAATCTCCCAGCGTCTGCATTGAAATATGTAACCATTCTGGAAGCAATAGCTATGCATCCCAGGAGGCAGACATTTGTTCTATTCCCTCTAGCCAAGCCAAAAACACTGACCAACTTATGGAAAGACACATTTTACAATTAGATAGCATGAGTTGTGTATTTACATTAACATTCTGCAATAAATACATTTTGTGACACTTATATCTCCTCTCATATGTAAATAGCTGCTCATGGGTAAGTTGTTCAGTGCCAGATTGTAAAATGTGTCTCTTCATAAGTTGGTCAGTGTGTTTAGAGAATGGGTACTCCCTTCTGGCACTGGCCAGTGAACACTGCATGGTCCAGTCCTGCCTACTCTGCTGGAACATTCTGTATATTCACTTGATATCTGAATGACCATATCTCCATTTAAATTTCAAATAAATAAAAGATAAATAGTAAATAGAGAGGCAACGCCATCAATTGGCAATACCAATCATTTAACCTCCCTAGCGCACCGCCCATACTGCGCAGTACGGGCAATTGCGGCAGAGTACACTGCCTGCCATTACCTCGCACCCTCTGCCCCTCTCCACACAGCCGGTGTCATTAATTTCCATTCAATGGATCATTGTAAATATTTTGTCATGGGTTAGTGTAGTTTGTGCAGTGGCCTATGACAGCATCACAAAGGTTTTTATTACAATGCATTACAGTCATAAGCCTAATGGGTGTCATAAAGGAACTCGAGCCCTAGAAATAGCCAGTTTTTATGCTATAAATAATAATATTTTCCTATATCCAATAAACCCAGTCAAAATAAAACGTGAAGTGCCTAGCGCTGCTGCGCAGGAAGATCCACACTCACGGCTTGTAAACCGGCCGCGTTCTAAAATATTCATTAAGTCACAGATGTGAAGCTACCAAATACTCTTAGAAAAAATGAAATCCAACCCACATGTTAATGTGGCAGGAACACAAAGGTGTCTGACTGAAACATTTGTGGTTTATTGGTGCCTAGGCTAAAAATAACTTTGGTTTTCATGCTGCTTGTTCACAACTTACCACAAACCCCAGGAAGATCGATCGAGTAAAATTGCTGTAAGCATTCATTCATCATGATATGGCATCTCAATGCTTGGACTCCTGACGTCTACAAAAACACTGCAACTGCAATGCAGCTTGGAAAATAAAACCTAAACTTTACAGAATACGCTGATATGCTTGTCTTGTCAGCTGAACACATAGGAAGGAACCTAAACAGGGGTGCACATAAGTGGTACTCTGGTACGCTAAAGGGTCCAAAATCTAGCTCTGCATACCGGCATTATTGTTACACAGCTCATATGCGTACTAACAACTTGGAGGCGCTCCGTGTCTGGGCGGCCGCAGCTAAATGTTACATGTATACAATTTATGTCACTTGGATAACTGCAGGGAAATATGAATAACTATGCAAGGTTGCAGTTAGGGGGGGGGGGGTGAAATTGGGAATGTAAATTAATCCCAAAAAAAAAAGATTGGACTTCTAAGGGTGTTGGAGATCTGGGGGTTGGAAGTCAGAGTAGGCATATGTATGGGTAAAATCTGACAAGAGAAAAGCAGTGTGACAGTTGGAATATGACTATGAAAGGTTGACATGTGGACTTCTGGTAGTCTCAGAGGTTAGTTACTAACCCAGAAAATTTCAGGGTTGTACTTCTGAGGTATGAGATCTGGGGGCTCAAACGGTGTTGTACTGTGAGAGTAACATATGACCCAAACTCAGCTGGTGACCTGTGGATGGAGACAGCTAATGGGAGGATCAATCAGGAACAGGGAGGTCCATCTGCAGCAGAATCTACCATGCAGGGGGCTGATGCAGAGGACAGTGAGGGAGACATGGAGGAAGACCACATACATATGGGGTGAGGATATCTGAGGAGCTCACTAAAAAAGTTATGTGCACCACTGTCTATATGAATTCTTGTAATATCCAGAAGATACTATGTAATTGTAGAGATACATCAGGGTAAAATATTTAATCATTACTAGAGTGCAGGTGTTTTCTGATAATGAAATCTGACAGAGAAATCTAAATGTGTATTGGGACCCTTACTGAGAGGCAAAGTAGCTCATTTACAGGAAATGAACCCTGTTGTTCTAGTAAAATATATAAAACCAGGTGAAATCACTTAGGTCCCCATACACCTTTAGATTTATGTCAGATTTCCTTTAGATCTCCTTTTATTTTACCAAAACCATGTAATATGAGGGACTTTCTAAACCATCAAGTCTACCTGTGTTCAATCGCAGAGGACCCTATACTACATAGTTGTTGGTAGATCTAAAGGATATTTTAGAGAGATCTAAAGGTGTATGTCCAACTTGATGTTTAGAGCCGGATAAAACTATAATACAACCATTACTAAATAAAAATGCCTTGCTGAGTAATGAGCGAGGCTCCAACATACACAATATATATAAAAGGTCCATATTTTGCAGCAGTTGTATACTGCGGTAATGGAAACGTCTCTTTAGCTCAGTAGTAGATCTCTGGCCTTCGCCATGTAAGTTCTCAGACTGAGCAGGTTCACCACACTGTATTCTCTAATCACAATGGAAATCTTGTATTCAGCTGCACTGACAAGTACACGGCACCACTGGTCTTATTATTATTCTAAAGTCTTTCCCTTGCTTCACAAATTATCATTACAAAAGATTTATAGCTTTGTCCCTCTGCCTGTGATAAAGACAACACATTTTAGTGAGATTATTTGACCTAGGGGAACTGTATATAGAAGCTTTAGAGAGTGCTTGTAGTTTCAGGGACAGTGAAATCTTGTCATCTCTTTTTTTTTTCCAGACTGAAGTTTGATGTCAAATTAAAATATGTGCCCCAGGCGATGTGCAGGGCCTGCAGGCGGAAACAGTGGCAGCATCTGCTAGCGGCGACTCGCACGTTCTGCTGTGGACCGTGGCAGCTTTCAGCTGGAAGCCTCAAAGGCCAAGAGACAGTAAATGCAACAGACAGGAAACGCTGGTGTCATTTTCGTTAGTTCTTTCACCTTTCTGCCCTTTCATTTCCTTTATCTTCACAGAGAAGAGGCAGAAAGGCAGAGCAGTCTGTTACAGTACATGGCAACCGATATTTCTATTTAATGTTCAAAGTACAGGTGAGTTGTATATTAAAGTACAGTAGACTAGCGCAACATACATAGAAATACATATCTAAGCAATTGAAACCAAACCTAAAGCATACCTGAACTTTAAATGGCTTTTTGAAATACATGGAATGTTTTTTGCTTTGGGGCATGAGTTGCTGCATTACTTCATTTTGTCTCTGTAAAATTCCATTTCCTAAATATTCTCATGTGCAGGGGTGCACATAACTTTTTTAGTGAGCTCCTCAGATGAGTACCAGGAGATGGGGTTTGGTACTCACCCCATATGTAGTGGCGTCTTCCTCACTGTCCTTTGCGTCAGCTTCCAACATGGTCGATTCTGCTGCAGATGGACCTCCCTGCCCACAGGTGACCAGATGGCTTTGGGTCAAATGTAACTCTCACAGTACAACATGTTTGAACCCCCAGATCTCATACCTCTAGTACAACCCTTAGTAACTAACCCCTGAGACTACCAGCAGTCCAAATGTTAACCTTTCATAGTCATATTCCAGCTGTCACACAGTGCTTTTCTTTTGTCAGATTCAACCCTAACATATGCCTACTCTGACTTTCATCCCCCAGATCTCCAACACCCTTAGAAGTCCAATCTTTGTTTGGGATTATTAATTTACATCCCCAAAAAAATGAACACAAGCATCAGGCCAGCTCATCTATAACAGTAAATTCCTCCATCAGTCAGGGTAAAGGGTTGCAAGTAAAGGAGAAGAATCTACAACTATTGAAGACTTTTCTTGGCTGGTTTGAGATTCAGAAATCTGTCTTAAACAAGAATAATTAATCTAACACAGGAGCAACTAGTAACCCAATTCTCAGGGGATTCTAGAACTTTCTAACAACATGGTGAGGGACATTTCACACTATATGTGTTTTTTAAAGGCATGCCTTTTTTGTAGGCATGCATTTCCCCATATATGCAAAAACGCATGCGTTTTTGACATGACATATGCGTTTGCGATTTGCATTTGCGTTTTTGAACAATTGAATGAAAAACACAGGAAAAGTGAATCAAAAATGCATACAGCAGCGAGTTTTTAAAAACACATGCGGAAACGCTTATGTATGTGTGAATGGTAACATTGGTTGTCTATGGAAAAACGCATGCAGTAAAAAAACGCAACGCATATAGTGTGAAATGGCCCTCAAGGTTGAATCTACCCTTGACCAGCAATGGTTCAGTCTATGACTCCCTTCTTATAAATACAAATTTAGCAATGCAGAGAAAGTTTGGGAACTGTACTCTTAGATATTGGTGTGGTCTCCAAATATGTGAATGTATCCAGAGTATGTGCACTGCCTAGTAAAAAAAAAGCAAATAGGTACAGGTCTAGGTTCAGCAACAGTATGTGCTCCAAGAATGAGGTCAGCTGACTACCTGAATATACTGAATGACCAGGTTATTCCATCAATAGATTGTTTCTTCACTGATGACACGGGCATATTCCAAGATGACAATGCCAGGATTCATCCGCTCAAATTGTAAAAGATTGTTTCAGGGAGCATGAGACATCATTGTCACACATGGATTGGCCACCACAGAGTCCAGACCTTAACCCCATTGAGAATCTGTGGGATGTGCTGGAGAAGGCTTTGCGCAGCGGTCAGACTCTACCATCATCAATGCAAGATCTTGGTGAAAAAATAATGCCACACTGAATGGAAATACATCTTGTGACATTGCAGAAGCTTATCGAAACAATGCCACAGCGTATGCGTGCCGTAATCAAAGCTAAAGGCGGTCCAACGAAATTAGATTGTGACCTTTTTATTTTGGTGCAGACTTATTCTTTGTCCAGGCAGTGTATGTGATTAGAGAAAATGTGCTTGCTGCGTCTAACAAAGTCTGACTCATGGAAGTCAGGGATGCCCCTTCCTGGTAAGTTTTCACTAGCCACTATTCTGTTTCAAAGTTGTATTTTTTTATTGACGAATGGGAAATTGATCAATCTGCTTTCTTGTAAGAAGATTTCCTATTATGTCAAGTCCTGTAATAACACATAGACGTAAAAGGATAATCTCTACAACCTGACAGAGGTCGGCACACTTTCACACCCAGCATGAGCGGTGGAAGAAGTATATATTGGGCCTCTATAGCCAGATTAAATGACACCTTATGTGACCCAGTCTTCCCTGTCTGTATTTCTTTGAATCTGCTTGTCATATTTTGGCAGCTGATCTCAGTTGTTCTCTGCATCACCTCATTTTCCAACAAGAGCGAATATATAATTTCATTTTAATCACGTATTAGGTGGATCATAATTCCCAGCAAATTGATTTCTAGTTGCTCCCCTGAGCCTTATTGTTCTATTGCTGCCTACAAAAGTACTCTTCTCAATACAGAGGGCATGTCTCAGAAAATGAACCTTGTACAGCTGCAATTTCCAGCAGCGCACAAGAGATACTTTAATGTTCTCTTAATTCTGGTTATTCAGCCAGTGTTGTCCCGTATTCACAATATCGAATAGAAAATAAAACTTTTGTTGACATTTTATTGGATGTGTCAAAAACTGAGCTCATTGAAGTCATAAATATAGAAATAGTTTTCTACATATAAAATAAGTCGATTTTTACCTGAAATAAAGTGGTGGGCTAATCTATGGAGGGCTCTGGTAACAGCCAAGGAAGGCTTTCTGGGGGACTTTGGCATACATACTGCTGCACCTTCTAGTCATGCCATTGGATTTTCTAGCCAATGTCTGTGTAATGACGTTTCTTTCTGCTTCCCTCCAAGTCTTTCAACCAGGAATAACTTATTCTGGGTTGTAACTACAATAAAGGCCCCCATACACATTGAGATTTTCTGTTAGATTGACCTAGTCCGATTGAAGTTTTTGATCTGAGAATCCGTGATCGATCGTACTGCCATTTAAATACATAGAGAAACAGATATTTGATACATTTTAGTATATTGTAAATATGCTAACTAGTTAAATCGAACCAAAATTTGTCAGGACCAACCAAACAATGTGTAAGATACATTTGATGACTATTTGACCAATCATGTCCGATCATATTTTGATAAAATTTTTGTCCAATTTTGTTCGATCTAGGTCCATCAAACCATGTGGACGAGAATAGATTTCCGGACCAAATTAATTGGTTTAGGTCAATCGAACAAAACATCTCAACGTGTATGGGGACCCTAACACTGCTGCTGTAATCCCCTGTACCTGTAGCACTGAGAAAGCCCTCATAGAATTTGGAGCCTAGCAACGCCCACAGAATACATCACTTCCTTAAAACCAAAAATCTGATAGATTTTTCATTCGTGTTTCAGACGATTATTTGCATTCGATATTTTGCGTCGGCTGTACAAAAATCTAACAAAAATCTAATTACGTTCGATAAATGGACGAACGAAATCTGATAAAAAAATCTAACAAAAAAACGAATCGGAGGTTGGACGAAACAAAAATCTTGATGTGTAAACCCACCTTTAGGCTGAAAGAGTAATTTTACAATAACAGTGCTAAGAAGCATAAGGAGACATCCAGACTGACAACCAATGCAACCAAGATGAAGTGGGAGGTGGGGATGGCAAAACCAGGTCTGCATTGGGGACCGGATGGGATTCAGTAATTAGTATGTTTGTGACTTGCTTTGTGACTTGCAATGCATTACTGAAGCCAAAATAATCTATATATTAAATGTAATAATGAAAATAATCAAGGCCAAACAATAAAACATTTAGAAATTACATTACAATAATGTAGAACTAATTTAACCCTATATATAAGAGCAATTGTCACATTTCTGCCATTCATTTGTGCTGTAACTTTGTTCAGAAAAGTTATACAAACTTTTTCATTTTCTATTAAACGCCCATGCTAATTTTTTTCTCAAATGTATTCTATTCAAGATATGGTTTTTTTTGGTACAGAAATATTGTGAAAGTTATTTACATGGGAAGGGAAGGAAAGTAGCAAAAAATGTAAAAGCTATGGGAAACGGCAATGAAAGTAAGACTTGATAGGTGGTACAATTTACATTTCTTTCTCTAGCTAGGTTGATTTAATCAACATTACCCAACAAACCAATCAAGGTCATTCATTTTTTTATACTGGACATAAATAATAGGCGAGCCTAACACAAATAAACTCCACAACTCTAGAGAAATCTGCCTATATCAGCCAACACTATGAGAGTAGGCCAGAAAAGATGAGTAACACACAAGGTATTTTGCTGAATTTTTGAGACCATGCTTCACATATGTCCTCCATTGGCTAATGTAGACACTGAATTAATAACTCAACAAGACACATTAGGTACACCCAAAGTACTTTTCAAATGAATTCAAAAGCATACTTTAATTACCATAGTTCATCTTTTGGCTAGGGTAGACACTGACCTGAACTTAAAGCGGTTGTAAACTCAAGAAAAAAAAATCCCCCACATACATTACATGGACATAACACTCACCTGTCAGCAGTATACATCTGTGAAAACTTGCTACACAGAGGAAAAAAAGGTACTTACAATCTTCACTTCCTCATTCCCTAAGGCACCA
>CM070034.1:35506788-35530895 GCA_036250615.1 Ptychadena robeensis | reverse complement strand
CTCCTCTACACTTCCTCCACAATCACCTCACAGATGACACTTCCATGTCTAGGAAGGTTCCCATTCATCCAGATCATGAATGGAACTCCGAGACAGAGAAGGGGCAGCCCTTTCAGCTATGACAAGTGCCCGGGCACAACTTCACAGCATGGGAGGGGCTACCTCAAAAAAACTCGTCTTTCTTGCTTTATTTTTCTTTTTGGACAGTGATTGCCCTATCTATTGGCAGTCTGATGTCGATGTATATGTCTATTAAAAAGTGTAGACACTGAATTAATAACTCAACAGGGCAAATGAGGTACACCCAATGTGATTTCGTTTCCCAGAACATACTCTAGGTCAGTGTTTTTCAACCTTTTTTGGGCAAAGGCACACTTGGGCAAAGGTCCCCGCCAGAAGTACGTCATCAGCAGGTGCCCTGCTGGAACGCAGATACGTACCAGCAGAGCAAAAGCACCGCCCCTGGTCTGTGGGGACGCGTGTTGCTAAGCAACCGCATCCTCACAGAGCCGGTCCGTGTATAACACGGATCGGCTGTATAAGTCTTATAGTATAAGACTTATACAGCCGATCCGTGTTATACACGGACCGGCTCTGTGAGGATGCGGTTGCTTAGCCCTCCTATCTAGCTGCCTCTTATAGTAAAAGACTTATACTATAAGAGGCAGCTAGATAGGAGGGCCGAGGGTGGGGTCAAAAACCCACGGCACACCAGGCAACATCCCGCGGCACAAGGAACACTGGTTGAAAAACACTGCTCTAGGTACTCCATTGGCTAGGGTAGACACTGAATAATTAACTCAACCTCTAAGCATTCACCATTCTAACAAAATATGACCATCTATGTATTTGGGTATATGCCATATAAAAAAAAAGTCTGTATGATATGTACCGCAATACAAAATATGACCATCTCTGTATTTGGGTATCTATCCACGCCTATTAAAAAGTACTGTATGATATGTACTGTGTGTCTTCTAAAGGAACTCAAGAGGGAATACCTGTGAAAGTAAAAATATACTAGCTGACCCTTCTCAGGCCATCAGAAGTAACTGTACATTTTCCAGTTTAGGTGTGCTCACCATATAAAACCCATTCAAAAAATGCGCTCACGCCTGTACAGTGTACCGTAATGGCTAGACAATATACTGTATCCTGTATGGGTCATTTCCATGCTAGTGCAGTGAACATGGAAACATGGTACAAAATGTGATTACCTCATTTGTCATATGATGCCAACATCCCAACACTCAAGATCCTTCATCAAAACCAGAGGGTCTGGGGGCTTTGAATGGCATCCAACAACCTTGTCAGTTTCTTATCAACAGAAAAGTATTTGAAAATAAAATCAAGATAACAAATATAACATGACCATAAAGAGGTGTCAGGTTAACATTCGTGTACATTCAAATAGTGATACCAATGTCAGGAATCAGATCACTGGATTGTATCTGGTTAAGTTGCCTCGTATATATGTTTCTTGATACGTTTCGTGGCCACCATCACTTTCTCAGAAGATTAAATCAACAAGACAAGAAAACAGCAGGTCTATGGAGAGAGGAGTATAAAGACAGCCATGAGGTCAAATAGGGACAGATTGTGTCACCCTTCTTCAAAAATTTATCCTACAGATTCCCCAATCAATGTTAAATTTCAGAATAACATAGACATTCCCACCTTAAGGCCCCCACACATGTACCGAGTGGGGGCAGACAGAGCAGGTCCGATCAGCTCTGGAAAGTTAACGGCATTGGCTGGCATCGGCCAGACAATATTGGACATGTCTATTCTCTGGCCGGCCGAGCTGTAGGGCGACAGGGATCTGTCGCCCCATGTGGGCACCCCCGATCGGCGGCCGATTTTGCCGCTGGCTGACAGCAGCGAGCGCGCATGCCCATCGGTCAGCGGCAAAATCGTCCGCCCTTTGGTGCGTGTATGGCAGGCTTTACTCTGGTGACCATAACACATAGTCCCAGGGGCCCATGGTAGAAGTGGTGATCGGAAATGGGTCAAGGTCAATGCAGGCATGGGGGGGGGGGCTATTATCCAAAGTAAGAAAATCCTTTGGGGGTATTTTGGACACAGATGTCTACAAGTACAAATGAAACAACATAAATATACAACCATGGAGCTAAACTGGACCAAAGTCATCAGCGCGCATAGCCTAGAGGTGAGCTTGTTTCAAGTGAACAACCAAATAAATAGTGAAAACACATGATCCTATCAGCAAGATGCTCAAGTCTAACTGACTTGTGAACCATGATGAAACCAAATATGTTCAAGGCCTCCCTACACATGGCCTCACTGTATGCTATGTGTGTATGATGTGTGAGGTGATCAGTGTTTATATCGTGACACAGAAAGCTCTCTAGACAGACCCTCATATCTACCTAATTTTGGACCTCCTTCCTACTATCCACCTCTTGTGTGGAAATGTAAAACATTTAAAAAAAAGTATGTATGTATTGTGACAGGAAGCCTGTCAAATCCTCTGGTTGCATCCAGTATGGGAGATATGTGTGTCCCAGATACCGTCAATATTGCGAGTACTTTGCTATCTGACCAGCAGAGGGAGCTGGAGTTGCTGGGACTGGTTCAGGGTAGTTACAGCTGTGTGCTGTTTCCTCATTAGAGCTTGTTACAGCTCTATATAATCTCCTCACCTGCTCTGTCAGAGGCTCCAGCCTGGAACCAGTACTGTGTATGACTGGGGAGCAGCGTGAACCTCTGTTTCTGTGGACTTGTTTCATTTGGATGTTATTGCCTTACTTGAACATATTGTATATAGGACTTTGCACAATAAATCACCCGTGTGTTTCACCTGAAAATCTTGTTGCTGTGCCTCCTTGCCTGCTGAGGACCCATCCAGGGGGTCCTGTGCCTTGCCGCTCTACAGCTAATCCCTCACAGTATATATATATATATATATATATATATATATATATATATATATATATATACTGTATATATATAATTTTACTATATGTACACATAAAGTGCCCCCATTAACCATTATTAAAAATATCACCTGACCATATTGTACCCTTCAGCAGCCCAAGGACCTGTATGGTGTGATAATATTTGGTTAATGATATCAGGCATGAGAGGGTAAAATCAGGTACCTGTTAAAGGTAGTAATGATTAGATCACAATGAATGCCTACAAATTGTATTGAGGTTTAAAAAAAATGTTAGAGAGGAATTCACAGTGATTGTGAATTGGGAAATCTCCTTCAACATTCATTAAGTTGTCTCATTTGCAATTTATTGAGGTCAGATTAAGGCAACTGTCAACAAGGGGTCAGCCTCTTGCTACTGAATTATATAATTGTCTGTTGGCAGTCGCTTTACTTGCAACACAATGTAATGTGCTGGGGTGGATGTGATTGGCAACAGCTGGTTAATGTGTTCCCACATTCCTACATCATACATTTAGGAAAAAATCCATTGCAATTTAAACAGGTTTAGTTTTTTAGTTGTTTTTTTTAACAAGCCTGAAAGATGACAGAACTCAGCAGATCCTCAACTAATTTGGATACACTATGTGGAAAGTGAAGGGCAAGGCAGAATGTGTGATATACAGTATTCTCCATTATCTTTGATAAGATACTGTACAAGTGAAAGAAGGAAATGGATATAGAGGAGAAAGCCCTGATTAGGATTGAAAAAGTTGAGTATATAGAATATAGAAATGTTCACCTAACCAAGTTGAGTCCACCATCAAAATAATAACACAATGGCTGGCCAATGTGAATGGCCATTGCTTACCTCTCTGTTCTAACTCCAGGCATGGGAACTTGGTGATAATTTTCCAGAGAGATCATTGGCTTCCCTAATAAATGAAGTCAATTGATTTATGGCAGTGGTTCTCAGCCTATTTAGATCTGCGACCCCGGAAGTGGCGCCGTGAAGTTTCACTTCCTGTATGTGGAACGTGGAAGTGCTGGTGCGGAGTGTCACTTGTGCATTCCAAATATCGTTGGACATTACGAGACATCACTTCCAGCATCAGGTAAGTGTAATGTATATTATATTTAATGTATATTTTCCCACCGCACACATCATTTGCACAAGCGTTAGGAGGGGGCACTATACTCCCTTCTAACATTATACTCCCTTTTATCTTCTCACCCTGCTTGTGGGAATTATTGCTGCTGCTTGTTAGCAACATCTCTGATGCCTCAGTCAGCTTTGCGACTCCCCTGAAATGGTAATTTGACCCCAATAGGGGGGTCCCACAGAATGTTCTATAGTTGAGACCAAAGAGCTCACTTTTGGTATCATTACCATTCATTGTCAAATTGCATATGGGCCTGTGCTGCTTTGATTAGGGGGGCCTCTTGGTGCTGCAAGATTTCAGCTCTAGGCTTTATGTTAACTCATTCCCGAGAATAAGCAGAGGGGAGCATCTTTTAAATAAGGGGACAGCAAGGGCTGGAAAGAAAGCTCCCCTGGGCCTTAATTTACCCCACCCCTTGTCTATGTAATATAGCTCCCTAATAGAAAAGCAGCAAATCACTGGGCTCAGCTATGGGAAATTCCCACCCCTGTATGTCACAGTTGGTCGTTGTGGCTGCTATTCATCGTTCAGAACCAAGGGAGATTTACTATTTGCAGAAGGCTTTTTCTTTTAAATAAAAACGAGCAGATATGTACATTCATGTATGTACCCATATTTCATTACTACTGCTATTACTTTATATGAGCAACAGGTTTCATTCATTTCAGCTTGAAAGTGAATTAATACTGAAGCTAAGCTTGAACACTACATTAAAGATCCACTTACAAAAACTATGTGTTTTATCTATTTGAATTCTGTTCCTCGCGGCTCAGAGTTGAACGCCATGGGTTGTCGCAGTGACTTAACTCTACAGGAGTTTGGTAAAAGTTCCATCACTCCCCCCCCCCCCCCCCCCCCCCATTCCACTGTTCCTTCTCTTTCTCTGAAAAAAACGGTCACAAGCCTGACACTAATAGAAAAAGACCTTTAAAAAGCTTTATGATATTCCATTCTTATAGTCCTGGTCCCTTTCTCCCTTTGTTGCTGCTGGCATTTTATGAATTATTGATGTGTCTAGGTGATTCAGCTCCCTGCATCTCTCTGTAGTGCTGTTCCTTATGCCTGCATCACATCCTTCCTCCGAGCCAAGTGCTCTGCAGTACACAATCCACATCAGTGTAATTAGCACTTCTCAAATTGCTGTGGTGTGTCACTATTGTTTCCATTTACTGACAGTGCAACTTCTCAGTCCCAAACATTCATGTTCGTAACCCCCTCAGTACTGAAAAAACATAGATTACTATCATTAAGTGACACCACCATTATAAAAAGGAGCAAACTGCTTACCTTTCAAATGATAAGCAGTAGGGATGGGTTTTCAGCGGGGTGGAACTAAGAAATTAAGATTTCTCTGCTCTGATTTGTTAAATACATGCCATATATTTGTGGAAATTGATGGATGCACAAAGTTTGGAGTTAATGTGATACCCTTAATTGGCTAACTGAAGTCATGTGATACCCTTTATTGGCTAACTGAAGTTTGAATGAGAGTAAAGGGTATCACATGAACTCCAAACTTTCTGTATTCATCATTGAAAATTTATGGTTAACCAGACATTCCCATAGAATTTCCATTAAAGAGATGGTTAACTGAGGGTGCAGAAGCTGGTAAGCACCCCCTCTGGTGTCCACCCCACCCCCTCACCCTGGACGAGCACCTCTTGTTACTGCGAGAGAGCTTTTAAAGGGGGTTTATGCTGGTGAGTCACAGACTTATGGACTCACCAGCTTGATAGGCGGGGAGGCATCTGATCAGATGCTGCCCACCTCATGATGCCACATCTAAAACCACCACTGAGTGACCTAAGATTTCCTTTTCAGCTCCCATCTGTTTTCTTATGTGGGGTTTAGAAAAGACAGAGACAGACTGACATGACACCATTTTGTTGGAGCAGCAGTTCCTGAGAGCTTGTCTGGTGGAGGACATTATATGGAGAGGTTAATGTTGACCACAAAATCTCAGAGAAGGACGCACATATCCGTTTATCCATCTGACCTGCCCCTGGATATTTGAAATACAACCACATTCAAGACTTGGCATTATTGCAGACCCTACTGAGGCCGTCTACTTTCTACTTCAAATTCTCTGACAGTTGGTCATATCATTCCTCTGGGCATTGAGGTCTATATTGGTTGGCACTCTGTTCTTATCCAAAACTCCTGACCTGGTGGTTTCATCCACATCACACAATGTAGTTATATGTAATGACAACAATCGATTTATACACTGATCAATTTCCCCATGAAGAAGTTTTAAACAGCGAAAATTGTGTTGGGGTATGATTCCATTAATTTTCATCGGATGGTTCTGTGTATTGGCCCTTACTAGTGTCTGTGTATATGTGCACATTGAAATGTTAATGACATTATGTAACTGTTTTTAGAACATTAAATTTGTTGTTTTTAATTGTTACTTGTATACCTACTGTAATCTGTATGACCTATTATTTTTTGGCATTGAAAGCCCCCACGTCCTGGGTTCAGGAAAAAAATTAAGTCCCTTTGGTTTTTGTTTTGATTTGTATTGTGGGATGTTGGCCAAAGTAATAGAATCTAAGGGAGTATAGTATAGGTTAAGCCCCCCATACACGTTCCGATTTTTCGTACGAATTTTGCCCGACCGACCGATCGGGTCGGGAGATTAATCGATCGAGGATTAATCGGATTCGGAATTATGTACCCGACCGATCCTGATTTCTCAAAATCGGCCGAAAAATCGATCGGGACCACTTCGGACACTTCGGAAATTTTTGGTCGATCTGCTGTTAATAAATAGGGTCGGGCTGATGGATCGGTGATAATTCGAATTCCGATTTTTCGTGCCAGGCGACCGACCGACCATAACATTTTAGGTGAAAATCGCGTGACAGAATCGGACGAAAAATCGGTCGGGAGAATAATCGGAACGTGTATGGGGGGCTTTAGATTTATAATAACGACCACTTGTAAGATTCTGAGTCATCATTGCAGCTAATGAGAAGATGACCTTTATGTACTTGATAATTAAGTGTGGTCAGCATCGTTGTAGTCTGCTAGTGTGGTCAGCATTGTTTTTGGAGACCTATGTCTGGTGGGAGAACAAATCCACACACAGAAGATCTGTTATCCTCACTTTACCAGTTGTATTTTTACTGTTCCAAAATACATGTGACGTTTCACTTGTCCTAATAATAGATTTCTAACAGATAAAATGTTGAGCTCGAATTTTCGAATTGCGAATATCGGCTATTAGAGAATTCGCAAATTTCGCGAATATGGTGGTGGATATTTGCAATTTCAAATAATCGCGATATTTGCCATTGGGTGCTTATGAACATGGATTGTAAATATATATTCGCAATGCGAAAATAAATATTCGTGAATATCGAATCGAATATTAGTAGAATTATTCACAAAAAATTAAGTGAATTCTAATATTGCCTATGCCACTCATCACTAATCAGATATATAATGGATCATTCTTTTCATCATGTGTTAGCAGAAATATTGTTCTGATGAAGCCCCTATTTGAGGGTGCAAAGCATTGACATCTGATTTTTCTGAATTGATTATGAACTTATTATGCTCAGTGATTACTTATTGCTTTTAACATTTATTCCATTATGTTCCAAAATATTCAATGCAAATACATTTGCACAGTGGCTCCATTTAAAGTCCAGGGTTATAAGATATTTAGAAAAGAATGAAGACAAAAGAGAGGGGAATGATCCTTTGCTATTGAGGTATTTTACCTTTATTATTAGTATTTGGAGTGTTTTATGTAAAGTTTATATTTATTGCTGGAGTGACTGCTGTCTTTGTGGAGTCAAAATGGAGTGACTGCTGTCTTTGTGGAGTCAATTGGATCAACCAAAGTAATTGAGCAAAAAGAAAGCATGACTGATAATCTCTCATGTACATTGTAATTTACTGGCTGCCAGGATTTGGGAAATTTGTCACTAATGTTTCTCAGTTACACATGGTCAGGAGATTCAGGATATTCATCTGTTATTGAGTAGGAACTTTTTTCTCATGCCAGACAGAGAAATTCTCCCTTATTTCCGCACCCAGTGACAAAGATGGAAATGCAAGAAGAAATGAAGACAAGGCACTTAAAAACAATGACTAGTTTTTAATATTTTTCTAATCTATGTGGCTAGGAATGTGAGCTTCAATTTTTTAATATTGGCTGGAAGCATCTATAAGTCAATGGAATGATGATAATTACGGGTTAAGTAGAGTTCTCAGAGTTGTGAAATGTTTCCAGAGTAAATGGTCTCTAAATTTCGGTTTTAAAACTTGACCTGAATGACAATTATTTACACTGGGACATCTATATTTTGCCTTTTCTTAAATATGATTGGACCCCTACAAAATGGGTGAAGTGTTAAATAATGCTGGTGTTCTTAAAAGTCAGTTGAGGACAAAATGATTGGCTCCCCTAATGAAATTAGACAACACTCTTGATTTCTCCATAAAAATGACAATTTACAAGCGCGTATTATTGTGTAAACAAATACACTATAAAAACAATGTTCACTAAGTGTAATTATGATATTTTATTGATACAACAAGCTGAAATAAGAAAATTGAGCACTTCAAAATGCTTAGCCCCCTGGCCATTAATAGTCAGTAGTGTACTCATTTTGAGATACAACTGACAACAATCTCTTAGAGTAGTTCTTTACTAGGTTCGGCCTATTCTATCATTGTAAATAGCTATAGCTGATCCAAATTGCATGGTTTCCGAGCATGAACATTCACTTTAAGCAACCGCCACAAATTCTCAATACCTCTGTGCTGGTCACTCTAGCATCTTGGTTTTGGCATCCTTGAGGAACTGTTGGGTTCTATGCTTTGGGTAATTTTCTTATTGGAAGACCCAAGGATGGCCTAACCTTAGGCTACAAGCATATTTCTGCATATTGGATAGATAGAATATGAAGCAAATGCCCTAATTACACTTCAACTGCTTGATTATTGTAAATATAGTGATACCATGGTGATGAAAAAGTTTATTTTATTTATTTGTTTAATAAAACTAGTAATATTTGTTTTTCTAGCATTTATTGATTGTGGTAACAAGGACAATGTGTTTGTCATTATCACCTATCGATGCTAAAAAGGCATGGGAGACCTAACGTAAGACCCAAGTCACATCTCCCTGCCTGCAGATTAGTGATTAAACTTCATCATCCTGGGACATGTTTACCATCACATAGTTTCCTGTACTGAATCTAGATCATCAACTAAATGCAAATTAAAGACCCTCACCACACTGCAAAGCCCCTAAAGCTGTTGTTAATTTCTAGTATATGCTAGCCAGGGCTTAATTTCAATGTTTATTAAAGAAGTAACATAAATGTAGAAGAATTTAAGTGTACCTTTAAGTTACTCTGATTGAATGAATTGGCAACCATATTTTAATATCTTTCCAGCATTTTAGTGATAAGATCCAGTTGATGAATTCAGCCCATTCTCTGTAATGCAAAATCTTAAATAGAATGAGTCCATATGAATAATAGAAATAGGGTGCACATTCATCTCCAACATAAAAACATTAAAAATGTCTGTCTCTGCCTTCTGGCTAACATCTTATCAGATCCCTATGGAACCAGATATCACATCCATTGGAAGGGTAGGCTAGGGTTCCATGAGGGAAAAGCCAGGGAAAACCTCTCCCTCCCAAGTCTTTGATTTTACTCATTGCAGGCATTTCCTCGGTAGAAGGTGAGGTAAGTACCTGCCATTATGCCTCCTGGTAGGAAACAGCTCTGTTACCTTCTTTTAAATGGCCAGGGGGGAGTAGGACCTCTGTGTTCAGTGCCCCTGGTTGGGAACCAGGGGTGCCGTAAATTCACAGGTGGGAAACCACTTTTTCCGGCACAATTTGACACTGGCACGTCAAGCCCGGACCTTCCGGGGACACTTCATGTGCTAGTGCAATGGAATGTTTCTACAACTCTTCTCTGATGATACATTGTTCAGGGCTTTGTATCATGTTTGAAGGGAGAGTGAATCTCCCTTAAGCTGGCCATAGACGGTTCGATTTTCTGCAAAGAAATGTCTGCACATGATTTGTGTGTGTCATGGGTGAATCACAATAACAGTGGACCCACCGTTCCTCCAAACAAGCAAAAACCAGGGAGCAGAGTCTAAGGAGCCCCCCAGTATTCACCAGAACACCACACAAAGATTTTGCTGCGGGAAGCCCCCAGGTTGCGGTCCCTAGCTACACTTACTTGGCAGTAGCTAACAGCAGAGTATCCAAAGCGAGGTAAAAAGATGGAAGTCAGAGACATAGTCAGACAAGCGATAGTCAGGGCAGGTGGCAAACGGGGTAGTCGAAGATGGTCCAGGGGTCAGTAATGATAAGGCAGTACCTGTGGATCAGAGACATAAAGAACTCTTTGTTCAGGCAACGCCCTGTTGCCTCAGACTTACTTATATACAAGGTCAGGTAATCTGGTTGGACAGGGCTCCAGGTGGGTGATATTGTGTGTCATAATCCAGCAGAGGGAGCAGGAGCCAAATCATGTGCCACAATCTCTTCCACCAGCAGAGGGAGCTGATCTACGAAAGGTCCTGGTCCTCTGAGGTTTTGGAGGAGACACAGCAGAACTGGTAGAGGGCGCTGTTGCAGTAACAGATCGCTGGGTGACACTGTCATCTGTGACAGTGTGCCGGCATTTACTAGATGGATGAGTAAAAGTAATAAGATCATCCTTAAAATTACGGACATGTCAGAGCGATTTCTGGGCCAATGAAATGGCCCAATTTAGGTGACCCAGCTTTATGAAAACAATAAAAACTTGACAAATTCTGCTCTGAAACAAGTCTAAATGTTTATGATTTAATAATTGTTCGATCTTCGATATATTTGTAGGGTCAGTACTAATGACTTCTAGAACGGAGCAAGATGCTATAATTTCCTCCTCAATAAATTTTTTCTGATAGTAGAAGCATTCTGCTTATGCATTGGTAAAGTAGGATTATACTACAAGACTGTAAGTCATATACCGCATATTATGCCAATCTAATTTCTATGCTTTTAATAGTTCATTGGTGTGTTCAGTACGTCTTTATGATCTACATTTCATGTGTTTTTAACAAAATCAGGCCGGCAATATACATATTTATTTAAAATCATTGTAGAACATTGCAGCGTTCCATAGCATTTTCAACCCAAACAGCAGTACGAGACTAGTCCAGCCGGCTTTTGCTGAAGTGACAAAACTCTACTTTAAATAGCGTATGAATAATTCACGGCTCTTGTACTGCCCAAATGTTCTGCTCTTTTGGTAGACATTGTCTTAATTTCCTTCCTAGCTCTTGTGTTCTGACATTCAGCAAATGGAGAGATATTGCACTTCTTAATAATTCATAAATAATAACCCACATTATGCCTAAATTCAACCAATATATCGGAGTCTTAAGTTAGGTAGTGGAAGATATGACAAAGTGGAATTTATGCTACAGTTTTTCCGTTCCTTGTATTCGAAGCCTCTTCCATAATATATTACAACCGTCTCTTTAATCTGAACCCATCATGTTTACCAAGCAAAATCCACTTACATGCAAAACACGGGGTATCTGCAGCAAGGATTTAAGATGGATTAAGATTGAATAAAGGGAATTGATTGTATTCTTGGAAATATTTATTTTTAATTGTATAAAGGGTTTTAAAATAAACATTTTGCTTTTTTATTTTTTTAACATGGGTAAATATGAATTAATTTATATTCTGCAATATTTACTATTGTATAACCAGACTAGCCCTGACTGCTTTTTATAATAGCTGATTAATAAAATATAAATTATATTTCAATGCATGTGCACATATGGCTCTTACTTGTGGTTTATAAATGAACCAGCTATCCCTACCTCCTATGAGGGCATCTAAGTGAACCCACTCATTATTTACAATTCCCCCTGATGGTGGGGATAGAGTTTCCTGAATGAAACACCAGGTCGCTACCTCTTGAGGGAGGGTAGACACATGAGGCAGCTGGTCAAGTGGACACCAGGGAAAAGTACGGAAGACGCAGGTGTAGTCAGCAGGCTGGGTCGTAACCAGGAGCAACCACGCAGGACCAAGGGATGAGGCAATGGTGTCGTCAGGCAGGCAATGGATCAGGGCAGGCGGCACAGGTACAGGTCAGGCAGTCTGGGTTGTCAACAGGAAAGTCAAGACACGCAGACAGAGGTTAAACAGGTAGCAGAGTCTCAGAACACAGGCATGAATCAGTAACACAAGAACACAGATAGCAATCACTAGCTTTAGCAGGACAGATTGACCTTGACACTGAGGTGTAATAGGAAGGGCTGGATGCTTTATACACACGCAGGAGGACTACGACTGGTCAGCCAGGACACATGATCAATCCTTTAAATCCCAGGAAGTGACAAGCGCTGGTCCTTAAGGAAGTGCTGCAGAAACCAACAGCGTGTTGTGATCAGATC
The DNA here is from genome assembly GCA_036250615.1 of Ptychadena robeensis. Taxonomy (NCBI): domain Eukaryota; kingdom Metazoa; phylum Chordata; class Amphibia; order Anura; family Ptychadenidae; genus Ptychadena; species Ptychadena robeensis. Next base: position 35,518,394 of record CM070034.1, on the reverse strand, counting down.
CCAGCACAACAGTAATCATTGTTTAGCACAGCGCCCAGGACCCAGGTTTATGTCATTATCATATTGAATGAGAAGACAATTGCGGTTAGTGCTGGGAGCATCTTATCGTAATATTATGAATTTTTCAAATCCCCAGATGCTCTTGCTTGCGTGATGAGGCTAAAACTTTGGGGTTACATAAAAAAAACTTTTTTGGGGGGTGTTTTCAACAAGTACACGCACATCTGGTGTTAAAGTACATCTGGGTAATTATACATTTAGTATTACATTCATTTGTATCAATGCAATAAGCAATAGATATTGTGAAAAAAAAATCAATATTAAGGTGTTCACTTATATAGTAATGATTGATATGTTATTATATTGAAAACATGGGTCCTTATGGTTTACAATGCATCTCTTTTTCCACATTTTGTTCTGTTAGCCTTCTGGCTAAATTTATTAAATTGATTTTTTCCTTTAGAATTCTACACACAACATCCAAAAAATTAGCTTAGATGCATATTTCCCCTGCAGCTTAATTAGAGTCCACCTGTGGTAAATTCAGCTGATTGGAAAGGCACACACATGTCTATATAAGATCCCACAGTTGGCAGTTCATGTCAGAGCACAAACCATGCATGATGTCAAAGGTATTGTTTGTAGACCTCTGAGGCAGGATTGCCCAAATATGAGGAAGGGTACAGAAAAAGTGTCTGCTATTTTGAAGGTCCCAATAAGCACAGTGGCCTCCATCATTGATAAGTGGAAGAAGTTTAAAACCACCAGGACTCTTCCTAAAGCAGGCCGGAGGAGAAGGGCCCTTGTCAGGGAGGTGACCAAGAACCCAATGGTCGGAGCTCCAGAGGTCCTCTGTGGAGAGAGGAGAACCTTCCAGAAGGATAACCATCTCTGCAGCAAATTACCAATCAGGCCTGTATGGTAGAGTGGCCAGATGGAAGCCACTCCTTAGTAAAAGGCACAAGGCAGCTCAACTGGAGTTTGCCAAAAGGCACCTGAAGAACTTGCAGACCATGAGAAACAAAATTCTCTGGTCTCATGAGACAAAAACTGCTTGGTGGAAATGCCAGGTGTCCTGTTTGGAGGAAACCAGGCACCGCTCTGGCCAGGCCAATACCATCCCTACATTGAAGCATGGTGGTTGCAGCATCATGCAGTGGGGATGTTTTCCAGTGGCAGCAAATGGGATACTAGTAAAGGGAAAGATGATTGCAGCAATATACATTTCCTAGTTCCTAGTTATCCTAGTTGAAAACCTGCTTCAGAGCACTCTTGATCTGAGACTGGGGTGACGGTCTTTCAGCAGGACAACAACCCTAAGCACACAGCCGAGATATCAAAGGAGTGGCTTCAGGAATCTCCTTGAGTGGCCCAGACTTGAATCCGATTGAACATCTCTGGAGAAATCTTATAATGGCTGTACACTGAAGCTTCCCATCCAACCTGATGAAGCTGTGGAGGTTCTGCAAAGAGCAATGGTCAAAACTGGCCAAGGATAGGTGTGCCAAGCTTGTGGCATCATACTCAAAAGTCTTGTATTGTATTCAAAAAGTATTCGGCAAAGGCTTTGAATACTTATGTACAAGTAATATCTCACTTCCTGGCAATAAACTTACTTGGCCTATGATTTAAAAGTTAATCAGAGCTAACCCAAGATGGTGACTTTTAAGCTCTATTATTGCCTTCAAAACTTCTAAGTCAGAGTTAAATTCATTGAAAAATGCACCACACCTCATATATATAGTCTATTAAAATTTTCTGTCTAGAAGCAGTATGTATATCAAAATTTAAATAAAGATTTAAATATCAGATATTGGACAAAATGGCCAATTGTTCTAATAATAAAATATATGTTTCCAGTAATAGGTTTTACTTCTCTATATGAGATACTTTCTTTACTAACAATTTAATGAGTTCATGAAAAATGAATGTGAAGGGCATAATTAATGTCACTGACATTTGATTTGACGTTTTATGACTTTTGGCACAATTGTTCCAGTTAGGAGCCAATTGGGATGTTAAAGTTTGTTTGTCAGAGTTTTCCTGCTGAGTTTTGGGGATGTGTGGTACATACTTTATATCTTGGAATCAGCTGTAGTTAAAAGAACTGACATTTTGGACATATGATGAGGTAGCACATTAAATGCTTGGGCAATTTAATGTCTCCAATATAGCTGAGCATTAGAAAGATGAATGTGCAAATCATACCAACTGGAAAGCCCTCCATGTACTCCCGAAGAAGATAAAAAAAGTCGAAGCATTATCTAAACTGTGTATTTTTTTTACCAACATTGTGTCAAGTTTTAAGTATAAGCATCAACAAAAATTGGTCTTGCTGAAACTTAGACAGGCGTATCTCATACCAACATGTAGTTACAAGAGGAATGTCAAAATATGCAATAAAAGTTGTAAGAAAAACAGGCCTCTGGATTAAAAAATCAAGACTAAGGTCATACAGGAAATACCGCTCTTAACCTCCCGCATTTAGTATCATGGGTGACAGCAGAGTAAGGTGGACCTGATGTGCCCGCCAACCTACATGCTCAGATTCATGGTAAATCATTGAAACCTTTTAATGACTGCTCCAAAATTGAACAGGCTCCTAGCACCTAAACAAAATGTCAGGATCCTAACCCAGGGATGCTTCGGTGTCTGGCTGCTGAGACACCTGCTAGTCTGCCTTAACACCTTGTTGGATCCCTTGGACAAAGTTACCATGAACCTAGTTCTTGTTGAACCCTGAACTACTGGCCCCTCCCTAGTACTTCCTATATAAACCATGCCTCTGCACTTCCTCCTCCACAGATTATTGTGTGCCTGCCAACATCCTGTTGCTAATCGTACCTTTGCTATTATCATCTGTGCACCAACCCTTGGCTGCTGACTACTGGACTATGCTTCATCTTGCTCCCTTTGTTATCTGACACCTTTGGCTTTTGACTCAACTACGCTTCTGGATTACCACTATTGATCCTGCCAGCATCTGTATTGCAGTTTCAGCACCCCGGCTCCAAGCCTGAACCTAGATCTTTACACAAAATAATGTGCTGAGGAGCATTAGATTGACTCTGATGTGCCTTTGGACCAAGAAAGACCTTCTGGACATGCAATACTTAATCTTGTGTGATATGTTTAAAGCTGAACTCTGATGCCTTGCTACTGGAGAACATCCCTCTTCTGGTGTTTCACTCTGGGAAGGCTCTTAGCGTCTTTACGCTACAATGTAGAGACAAAACTTCTCAATGGTAGCAGGATGATGTCAAAGCTGCTCTGATGTGGCAACCTAACAAGAAGTCAGGAGGTGGTGTAAGGGATGAGAAAGAGTCCAAAGTCGAGGTAACATAAATGGTCCACCAGTCCGCAAATGGAATGAAAAGCTAGCTATGCGGACCAATTATTATTATTTTTTTTATTGAGCCTCGGAGAGTGCAAGCACCCATACGATAACTCGTAGTGCAACCAGTGCAAAACTCAAAGTGAGTGCACAAAAGTGACAAAACACTCCAAGCAAGTACGGATTGCCCTGTTGTCCTCGTTCCAAAAGGAACTGCAGGACTGGTACCCCCGGGGGGTGGCTGGTGGGACAGGAGCCGAAGCCCCACGTCCCTCGGAGTGACCTTTTCCCCAGTGGGCCTCGACCGGAAAGCCAAGTCCACCGGGTACTAAGGTCCGAAACCCCTTTCCTCAGAGTGACCCAACCGAAGCCGAGTCTCCCAAGTAGTCGGGGATCGATATTGTTGTTACTGAGAGCCTTCTCGCAGCAACGCTGCCGGAGTCTGTCAGCCAGAGGAGAGATTCCCCCTCATCCCCCCTCCCTCCTCAAGGAAGCCGACGTGCTCACTAGAGGCTGTGGCCCCAGTGGCTGAAACTGGTATTCAATAGCTGTACAGACACTGTATGATTTATAAAAGTTGAATTATTCGATTGCCAAAACTCTTTTTATTGTTAAATGTATACAATTTATGTCACTTGGATAACTGCAGGGAAACATTGGGGGTGTCAAATTAGGAATGTAAATTACTAACAAAAATATTGGACTTTTAAGGTTGTTGGAGATCTGGGGGTTCACTGGACATGTCTTCAGTGGCACCGCGCAGTGCTGCAATGAAGCCACTGCATTCCACAGCTTCACATCAGCATCGCGGGTGCGCCGCTTAGATGTCGCAGAGTGGACTCTGTCCCATTAATTAGAATAGGAAGTGACCTCTCTCCGTCTTCTTCCCTGCTTCGGACGAGCTGGAAACAAGAAGCTGGGGACACAAACCCAAAGGGTAAGATCTGACAAGAGAAAAGCATTGTTGGAATATGACTATGAAAGATTGACATTTGGACTGCAGAGTCTCAGGGGTAAGTTTCTAACCCAGGAAATGTCAGGGTTGTACTACTGAGGTATGAGATCTGGGAGTTCTGTGTTGTAGTGTGAGAGTTACATGTGACCCAAAGCCAGCTGGTGACCTGTGGATGGAGACAGCTAATCAGAGGATCAATCAGGAACAGGGAGGTCTATCTGCAGCAGAATCTACCATGTAGGAGGCTGATGCAGAGGGCAGTGAGGGAGACAGTAAGGAAGACCACCCTACATATAGGTTAAGTACCAAACACCATCTCCTGGTACTCATCTGAGGCGCTCACTAAAAAGTTATGTGCACCCCTGACTCTCTGAGATGCATCAACACATACCAGGGTGAACCCTGGGTCAGTGTCTGACGTCATCCAGTACTTTCCTTTGTCTTGGCCCCTTGCGCAGATTGGCAGAGCATTCAACTAGGCCCTCCATCACAGCCGGTTCCTCCTGCACGGAGACTGCTAGGAATGGGTAGTTACTGTCGTCTTGCAACCAGACAACCAGTCCTCCATCACAGCTGCACCCCTTCCACTTCTGGGCTCAACTAGGAACAGTTTTAACCATCACCTGGCAGCCATGCCTCTGCCCATTTAGTACATCAATTATCCTCTGAGGTGGGCCCCATCACAGGGTCTTGCACACTCCCATTAAAGTTGATATTCTCACTGCCAGATTGGTGTAAGAATGAGTATTTATTGATGTTGCTTCAGGTATAGTTCAGATGGCTGTGCCAGTCACGTGAAAGATGCCATTGCCTCTCAAGAATCTCTGGCCTAGCCCTCACTCCACCCAGTGCCAACTCATCAGGACTAGGGTACCCTTGCCCCTAAATGGGGACAAGGGGAATATCTGTAATCACATCTCAGCTTCCCATAGAAACCAACAGTGCACCTCTCTGCACTTTCCTCCAAGCGAAGACCTATTCCCACCCATAGCTGGAACTTTTACTAACTATAAACGGCTGGGCACTCCCACAAAGCTTAGTCACAGTCACATCATCACTTTCTTAAAGACAAATTCAATAGTATTCACATTAACCCTTGAGACACAGGTTAATTGCATACATGATAGAGGCCACTCTTGCACATTTACTGACCCCTTAAGGCTTATTCACTCCTCCTATTGTGCTTGTTTCAAGATTAAAATATTATTTCATGTTTGTGTTGTCACATTATAAAATTTGTTAATTGTTGTATTAAATTAATGAGTTGTAAATGTTTTGCAGTCATGGTTGATAAATTCCTAATTCTTATTTATTTAATATAAAATGATGACATGGAGTTGCCATGTTGGGGGTTCTTCAGCTAATGAGCAACTATACAGAATTTGTTTTATTATCTCAGGTTATAGATCGAAATTCACCCAGATCTAACGCTCAACATATTCATTATGATTTGACCTGATAAGGAAATCAAATTAAATAAGGAAATGTAAGTCACACTGAGATGTCAGTCAAGAATAAGGAAGTTCATAGCTTTAAAACTGAAGATTACTCAATTCCTGAACCAGGTTTTCTTAACGTTAAAATAGATTTTATATTTAAGATTTTTATGTTTATTATGTTTTGTTTTATTTTATTTTTTCCATAAATAAAAATATATTTTTTTCTGTAATTTGTATATACTAAAATTGCTGTGCAGAACTCCCAGTGCAGAATATGTAATTATAAAATATTCATATGTAATATTCCATCATTAAAAAACAAACAAACACACATTTTAAGATATATCGTTTATATTGGAACATGTTAAACAAAGTGAACAGCTATTTTGACAGGTATGTGCCACATGAGCATGCACAGGTACAATTTGACATGCATTTGTCTGAGCTAATCTTGATTTACCCTATACCCCAGGGTGTTCTTCTGCGGCCCCCACAGTCCTCCCCTTATGGCCCCCAAAACCTGATATTGCAAAGGGCATAAGAACTCACCTGTCTGCCGATCCCCCACTGACAGTGCCTTGCCCGGGAACTTCTTAGAGTGGGAAGAGGAAAAGAGGTAAAAAATGTATGTGATAAGCATAGGTTAAAGCCAATCAGTGACCCAGATGCCTGAGCAAGTCCCTCGCCTCTCCTCTTCTCCTCTAGTATTGGCAGAGGATCAGCGGACAGGACCTATGCTCCCCCCGTTCCACCAATGAACGGGTGGTGCTTGTATTATATATTGCAGCACTTAACCTGAGAATAGGGGCATATAACCTTTGAGCCCTCGATGATATCTATGAGGCACATATCTATGATGCACATAAATAAGTATAATTTAAAAACGTTTAGTTATTTAAAAATTAAAAAATATTGTCTTCTAGCTATGCCAGATGTCATCTTTTCATTATAAAATGCTTCTACAAGTCAGTATAGATTGAAAATGTTATGTGTAACCCTTTAGTGATGCTGAGGGCCGCACTAGTGGCCTTCCATATCAACTCAGTTGCCCACCACTGTTCTATACTATTCCTATACCAACCCTCTACATACTATCAAATCTATCTTAGCATCCTCTCATATGCAGTGGCCAACATCCCAAAAATCTTAATGAAAATGGGTGGGTGAAGGTGGAGCCTAACACCCTATGTTATTCCCCCCGGGAGGGAGCCGAGGGCCAGGGGACTTTAAGGGTCACAGCATATAATGAACAGATAACTTAGGTTATATAGATCATACCTATTTATTAAACATAAATCATTCTGTATACATATATTAAAAACCAACAACAATGTCACCTGTTGTCACAGACAACAACCAATCTTACATTTCACATAGATAAAACATATAGAAACAGATAGAAATTCTAGCATCCAGCACTCAACTACATATAAACTCATGTCCAGAAATCCATCATGAAATATTTTTATTTGTTAAAGTTATTTTCCTCTGTCCTGAGAAAGCGGTATAACACCACAAAACATATTGACATAAGATGCAAATAACATGAGGCCATACACTTGTGTGATGAAAAGTAGGAAGAGAGAGATTAGGTCCCCGTTAGAGATTGTAAACTTGCCAACATCCCAATGAAATAATATGAAGAAGAAGGTTGCACCCAATGTGACTCAGGGAACAACCCCTGGTAACAGATTGAAGGGACTTTAAAGGCAATGAGTATAAGTACAAAGTACAGTCAACATAAAGTTTATACGTAAAAATTCAAGGTTACATGTTATATCACAAACATGGCATTGTTGGAAAAGTTTGCACATCTCGACGCGTTTTGCGAAGTTATCTCGCTTCTTCAGGAGAAAAGCGTCAAGATGTGCAACTTATGTTTATGAAGCAAACTTTTCCAACAATGCCACGTTTGTGATATAGCATGTAACCTTGAATTTTTACGTATAAACTTTATGTTGACTGTACTTTGTACTTATACTCATTGCCTTTAAAGTTCCTTCAATCAGTGACCAGGGGTTGTTCCCTGAGTCACATTGGGTGCAACCTTCTTCCCATGTGATGAAAAGTAAATGGTGATACCCCAATATTATAACAGGAGGTTTCGAAAATTGTGGATTTATTTAATGAACTTTGCAAAGTCTGTTTGTCATATGTAACTTTGTATGTAAAAGAAATAAGCTATGATTAATATTAAAATCGTAGAAAATTTTGTTTCCCTTTAAAGTCCCCATAATATTTCACATATTCTGTTGTCATGCAAGCTATGGGAAAAATAAAGACTTAAATTAATTTGCCTCCTTTTGGCCTTCCCTGTTTACTATACACAGTGAAATTGAGCTAAACATTTTCAGTGCAGGAGAAGTGCCTGTACAATGATGTAAGAATAAAGGTAGAGCTGGAGTCCAGCTTTCATCCAAAAGGAGTATTCTGTAGTTTTAAAAACCTGATTCCATGCAATCCGACATGTGGGAGAGTCCTGGCCGATCCCTCCAGGTCGGTCCACCTGATTTTCGGCTGAACGACTGCCGGGCTATTGGCAGGAGCGCGCACGGCAGATGATCGGATGAAAATCAGCCTATGTATGGCTACCGTAAGAGAAAGCCAGTAGTGTTAAAAACCCCAAAGCCATCTCTAGGATGTCACCTCTTTTAAGGTATATAGGTAGTTAATGGCTAGAGGAACTAGGTACTACACCTGTTTGCTATCACCTAAGTGTAAATCTTCACACATTTCTTCCATTAAAAGTTTGAACTTATTGAATACACAAGCCATTCTGTACATACATCACGATGAATGTCTAGCATGTGTGACATGGGTTGAATGGGTTCCACAAGGGGCAACCATCAGCTTCTGTATACTCATCCATCTTCGACTTCTTGTGATTCCCTGTGTGCTTCTATTGATTTTCTCCCTTCATTTGTTTTCATTATTAATAATGGATGGGATCATTTTTCCATCATCGTGCATGAAGGCAAATTTTGTGTAAAAATCAATTGAGTGAGCGCCGTGGATTACTTGTTTGTCTTTTTTTCCTCCTGCTTTCATCTCTTGACTACACGTTCCCTGGAGATAAAAAGCAGGTTGTTAGGGAACAAATTCCACAACTTAGAAATGAAAAAGTAACACAGAAAAAGCAAGATATAATCAAAACAGTAATAATTATTTATGATTCATACTTAAAATATCTTGGCTTGATTGCTGGCAAATTCTATTATTCTATTTTACATTTCCAAAGTAAATACATGTAAACAAATCTTATCAAATTACTAATGACTGTAGTTCTGACTTTATAGTGTGTCTAAAGTATGTTATACATCAGGGACATCAAACTCAAACACACAGTGGAGCAAAATTTAAAACTTGGACAAAGTCGCAGGCCAACTGTGATATTTGTTGGGATACCTTCTTACCAGGTATAACAATGAATCTTTTTATATGGAAATAGATTCAAGTTTTGCCTAAACGTTGAATCTGGAACAAGTAAAGCATTCTACAACATGTGACATCAAATGTCAAATAAAAGACACATCTTTGCCATTCAGTCCTTTTCAAATAACAATCTAGTGGGCCAAATAGAAATATACCATGGGCCAGAGTTTGCCACCCCTGTTATACACCATTACTGAGTCCAGCTGGTTTAGTAATTTTTAATAATTTGTATTATTTTAACTAAATATTAAACAGATCTAGGCGCCTGTTCAGCGGTGATTCTGATATTCCTACACTCTTCCTTAAACACCAGCGCATGTCATTTCCTAGGATTTAAGGTATTCGTCATGTGACCTGGCTGACCAATAGTGGACCTCCTGCAGCTATATAAGGAATCCTGCCCTTGCAGCTTTGCCTCAGTATTAAGGTCTCTGTGTTATGCCAAACACTGCCTGCCATTGCTGTTCCTGTGATATAGAGATCTGCCTGTGTTCTGAGACTGATACCTGTTAACCCTTACCTGCCTGCTGCACTCTCCTGCTATCTGCGCTGGCTGATGACACCTGTGTCCCTGGAGCCTTCCCTGCTGTCCCCTGGACCAGCTGCCTGTGTTCCTACCATCCCTCAAGAGGTAGCGACCTGGTGATCCCCTCGGGAAAGTCTATCCCCACCATCAGGGGTATTGTGAAGAACAAGTGGGTTCTAGTTCTAGATTTTTGTTCAACCAACCAAAAAATTATTAGTTCTTCGTTGATCGAACCAAAAAATCTACACGTGTAAACCCACCTTTACACTTCAGTTATGTACCATAAGTATTGTATGTGCAACAACATATACAAATTACTATGCAGTCAGAATGTGCAAATGCAGTTAAAATTTTTATGGCAAGCTGAAAAGTTCACATTCCCCACCCACCAAGTTTTTCACTCAGGCATTGGAACAGTGTACCACACCAGTACCATATGTTGGTGTCTGAAACCCAACCAACATGTAATTTGGAATCAACAAACAGCAAGCAACAACCTCCTGTTGCCAGCCAGCTATGACCCTGTGGTCCTCTTCCAAGGTTTCCTCTGAGGCCACTAAGCAGACAAGAAGAGCACAAAGTGTGGGTTCTTGCAGAGGCCTGCCAGTCATGTTGGTATTTCAATACAATACATCTCATAAGTCAAAACATTCCAGAAACTGCACCCAGTCATTTATGGTTACAGGCCATGATGACTAAAGGGGACTCTAACATGGCAGTAAATTCATTAAAACTAACACAAGATGCATAAAACCAGTATCTTTATTAGTTTATTCAGAGTATATGCATAGTCCAGAGCACTTCTGACTCTAAAGGCTGCCATACATGCACAGAGCGGCAACCAATTTTGCCACTGACCGATGGGCGTACGCCCTCGCGGCCATCGGTCGGCGGCAAATTCGCCCGCGGATGGGGGGTGCCCACATTTTCATCGTCCAGAGAACGGACATGTCCAGTAATCTCTGTTGATGCCATTAGTTTCAATGGAGACCAGCATCTCCATTGAAGCTAACGGCTGGAACACAAAGGGTGCCCCCGATGCTGTCAGTGATGGAGAGCAGCGTGATAATGCATTACGCTGCACTCCATCGCTGATCTGTGCTGCTCTTTCAGCCCCCACTCGGTACGTGTGTGGGGACCTTAAGTCTTGTGATATGATTAGTTATACTCTTATGGTATATGACTCACTGATGGTTGTCCCTGTGGTTCCCTTTAAGTTTTCAGCCTTGTCTTCTCCTGATGAAGTGACAGGTGACGCAAAACGCTTAGAGAATCCACACAAGACTAAAGCTTGGTACACACGGCTCCATAAAGAAACAGATTAGAGCAACATCGCGCGCCTTGCTCTAATCTGTTACAAGATTTTAGCCATCCACGGTTCCTTCGAGCAGGATCAACGGATCCTGCTCAAAGAAACTTGACCAAACAGGTTTCCAACAGGTTGGAAAACCTTGGTCCAAATTCATTACTTTGAATGGGGACTGCGGGTCTTCATCCAATGTAATTGATGGGCTGCAGAAGAACTGCGGCTCAATATGGGGGCAGCTCCAGCCTTGTGCAATGACGTCATGGAGCTTCCTCCAAACGGCCGTGTATCAAGCCGTGTGTCCCCAGTGCTCTGGACTATATATATATATATATATATACTCTGAATAAATATATGAAGATACAGGTTTTTCTTACCTTGTGTTAGTATTAATTTATTTACTGTAGGTTTAAAGTCTATTTTAGTCATCATGGCCTTTAGTTTAGTATTTGTTGATACTTAACAGATTAAGAACAATCTCATCTCTTACTTTCCCCACATCTTCCAAAAATCTTGTACCCCCTGGGCCCAAGTATCCACAAATGACATCACATTTTGTGTGTATGTGTGTATATATATATATATATATATATATTATACTTCTTATTTTTTAG
>CM070034.1:35491491-35503034 GCA_036250615.1 Ptychadena robeensis | reverse complement strand
GATCAATCTGCCAATTAAGAGTATCCATCGCTGCATACCACCTTGTCCAACGGATTTCGGCACGATTCAGGTACGATTCCGTGTCCGATTCCACCTCCGATTCCACCTCACAAATGGCAAATCCCCCTGATCTGTGCAGAATCGGATCAAAAAGACCAACATGTTGGTTCTCTGACGGATCCGATTCTGGGCCCCCGAACGATCGGACGTGATCGGACGGACAAGGTGGGCTGCACACGATTCCGGCACGATCGATTCACGTGCACGCGCCCGGAATCGATCGGCGCGGAATCCGGCCGGAATCCGACCCGTGTATGGGGGCCTAATAGAATACATAGCAATTGGAAGGATTAGAAAGGTCCTCATATCACATGGTTTTGGTAGAAAAAAAGTTGATTGTACAGAAATTGTATGGTAAGATTGGAAGGTGTATGGGGGGCTTTAGGCAGCTATATTATGAAAAAAGTAATCCAATAGTAATAAAGTGCATCCAACCACTCAACAATCCCAGACATTCACTAACTAACTTGCTACATTTTATTAACTTGTATATGTAGCACGTGTAGCACAGAGTGGACTGTGGCTAACACCTCTGACATCCCCTGAAAACCCCAAACACGCACACTTTTTGTTTCCTTCTGTTCACTCACTCTACTATCCAAATAGGATAGGTCAATATGTACTTTTGCAACAAAATTAGTTAAATTCCATTATCTATCAAATCCCCTGGTCTATAACATGATCCCACCCCAAAAAAAATTTAAATCAGGGGGAGAAACATTGGGGGGTCTTATAAATGGAAGGTGCAACCACCTGCTGCCAAACGGTTGCTTCTTTGCACGTACCTTGGCTGACTAAGGCAGAGGAGGAGGTGGGGAAGCTGTGACCGGTTCTTCCATCTGCATCTCCACCTCCTGTAATTTTAAGCGGACCTCCCACCAGAAAATGATGATTACATAATTGGTACTAGAAGTGCAGATAAAAGGGAGTTAATAGGGAGTAATTAAAGAAGCTCTGTGATTGTCAGGTAATTCTGTGATCTCAGCTCTCCATTGAAAGACCAAATTCTCATAGAAAACCATTAAACACCCCCAGTGGCCACTCGCGATATTGCGCCTGGCAGATAAATATGGAATCTCTCATATTTGTTTGTGACTCCACTTTTGATTCTTCAACACTTGACCACAAAATGTCCATTGTTTGCAGACCTTTGTTGTATTTCCTATGTAAATGTGTCTTTTTCCTAAAATTTTTTCTCTGTTTTATAACTTTATGATTTAATAAATAAATATTAATTGCATGAAAAAATTACATTTTGCCTACTTTCAATGCTAGTAAAATATATAAAATTGTATTGTACTTTTCATCAAAACCATTAAAACTTACATACAATACAAAGATCATGTATTCATAATGTCCCACTGTTAATTATTGTATTTGGTGGTAATTTTCCTGATCACAGCTAACCTTACATCAAAGCTTGAAGGTAACAAGAACTTGTTCCAAAATGTCATCAGGAGCACCCCCACCACTGGTCACATACAAACCCTTCGGGAGAATAAATGGAAACCTCCCAACTACACCACACGTTCAATATATAACACCCGGTGAAAAAAAAGTGCACACAGTAGTGAAACAACCTCACCCAGCTGCACAGGTTTTTTTGAGTGTCCCCAAAAGGGGCTAGTGGGTCAGACAGCAGAAGCCACCTGACCCTCGCATGTCCCGTTCCCCAGTTGACCTCGACCAAAGCCAGGTCACCTGAGTACTAGGGACCAGGCAGGGGTGGGGGGACAGACTACATAAAAAGAAAAAAATAAGTGCCCTGTGCCAAAACATGGAGCAGGTCTAGTGGCCAGCTATTAAAATTCCTCTGGTCGGGCCAAAAGGTGCTATAAAAGTTGTGCTTAGTGGGTAGGGTCCAAACATGCCATAATAGGTGGTCCCCAACCAGTTATATTATGGCACCCCTGGGTCCCAACCAGGGGCACTGACCCCCGAGACTCAACCTCGGCCCTCCAACCAGTCACATATGCACTGGAGAAGGTGGAATTTCAATGAGAAAACTCCACTCCATATGATGCAAACATTAAATTAGATCCACATTTTCATTCCATGTATTGGTCCCAATAATAATAATAATAATAAAAGACTTTTTAATTGGAAACTTATTTTTATTTTTGAATCATGAGAGTTGCCTTGAAAACCTAATAAAAATCCTAATAACAATAACCCTGTGTTCTCTTTACTACATTGAGGTTGTGGCACTGAGATTCACCTGTTTGATTCATTCCTAGGGGCAATGGTGCTTTCTCTATATTTTTCTCATTTAGAAAACTCCACTATCTGACTTTGCATTTCCCACCCTCGGCTTATACTCGAGTCAATACGTTTTACAAATTGTTATAGATAAAATTAGGTTCCTCAGCTTATTCTTGAGTATATATGGTAGTTTTCTATAAACATTAATGCACTTAATCTAATCTTACCATTTATACTGTCATCACTGACAAAGACTTTTAGGATGTAGAACATCATATGGTGATCACCAGTTACTGCCGATCTAACCTACTCCACTGTAACCAAAAGCGAAGATTTTTTACTTTAAAGAGAAACTTTAAGGCTATGTTTCCATGCTGCTATTGGGTTCGTTGGACACGATCTACATTACCTACCTGCAGCCCCGATTGTTCCCATGGGGTTCTGCCGATCAACCGGTCGGAGGGACAACATAGTGCAGTACATCAACCTCCGGCCAGCGGATCGGCAGAACGCCTTGGGGAACAACCGGGGCTTGCAGGTAGGTAATATGGATCAGAGCCATCTGCATTCCCGCCAAGGAATGCGCATTGGGCCTGATAGTGCCGTGGAAACATAGCCTAAGATTGTCATGCCTAGTACAGTGCATTTTATTTTTCCTAAAAGAAAGTAGAACTATCTCTAATATAATAATGACATCCCGAAACAAAAGCACATTTGCTGTGTGTTTCTGTGCCTTAGCTGCTGCATTTCCCACCATAGGCTTATACTTGATTCAGTTTTCCAATTTTTCTTCAAAATGAGATACCTCAGCTGATGTTTGAAACAGCTTATATGTGAGTATATACAGTAATATTTAAATGTGCTTATATGTATACTGTACATTTGTTGCTTTCAATTTTTTTATTCTTTTTAATATAAGTTTATGGGAGGCCTTTAGGGACAAGAGCAGGTTTGTGATAGAGTCTATGAACCTGAAGAGCAATTTAAGGCCCATCACAGATTTGAAATACTCTAAAACCATTTTATCTCCCAATTCTATTAACATTGCTGATCAAACAAATCACAATGCTGCAGAAATTTTTGTGTGTGTGTGTGTGGGTGGGAAGGGGGGGGGTGTGTTACTTAATACCTTAATAACTAGCCAGGGATATCTACAACTGTGTCACATATTTTTTATATGCACAAAAGAGAAATTCGCACTCCAACAGTCCAATATGAATGAACAAATATCTCTATGAATAAGCTATTCAGAGGGAAACGCGTCAGAGGGGGCTCTGGCTTGAACTTGGGGGGTGACATGATGTATTTTCATTTTATATAGCTGGTTTTAACCGCCCTAGCGGTCGGGACGGCTCCATCTCGTCCTGCACTTTCTTGTCTTGTATTGCAGAGGCCGAGATGGAGCCGTCTAGCTAGGCTCAGATCCCCGCAGCAGCACATAATCACACTGCTCTGTGCTTCTTTGAAGTTAACCCTTTCAGAGGGTGTCAAATGCCATTGTATTGGATACAGTGATAACTATATCCAATACAATTCAAAGTAAAACAAAAAACACTTCTAATTGTAATAAAAATGTTATTATAAACAAACATAAATACTGTTTTGAAATCTTTCATACCAAATAAGTATTCAAGAGATTTTATCATTCAAATGATACATTTTATAATTTTTTTAATGTACTTTCTTTTATAATAATTGTGTGTTTCAAACATTATAATAGTCAGGATGTCTATTAGACCCTTGTACGGACATATTTTGGGAAGTTACAGGCCTACAACATAAAGAAAAATTTACCATTGAAGTCTATGGTGCACTTTTGGAACAGAAATCTGGACCCCAGCAGTGCGCTAGGGAGGTTAAATCTCAATAAATCTAAGCATATTTTTGGAAGACGTCTTGGTCTGTGAGTGCGGCCCAACAAACAACCAACTACTGTGTCACATATTTATGTCATAATTTACCTTTTATATGTAAGCATTCTGCATGTACATAGTGGCATTCTAACAATGGCTGCATGTGATTGGACAGTGAAGGAGCAGCAGCACGTCAGTGAGGTCATCTCTGTGCTCTCTCCTTGTATAAGCATGTTTAATGTATAGTTCAGGGGTGTTGATAAAGAAATAGCACCCTGATTGGCTCCAGTGCTGGTGCACAGCTATGAAGGCTAATCATATGTAAAAATACATCATTTGATTTCTTTATGGAAAAAACAAATGTAAATATTTTTCTGGAAGTCGACTTTAATATCTCCAGATATCTAAAGGGGGTTATTTAATTAAGGATTTTTATTCTGTCAGCCCGCTAGTTCATAAAGCCAGACCTCACATCGTCAATGATTATTAGTACAGTAAAAGTTATGAACTTTTATTACTGCCTTGTAGACGAATTATTTATTCATGACACACTTTCATTTGTAAAAAAAATCTGATATTTTAGCATGAAATTAGCCTGCAGGATGCTGTTACAACTTACTACCCTTAGGCAGTATAGCACACATGACAAGACCAATGATATATCTTTCTATATGCTGTCAATGAAACATATGCGTTGGTTGTTCCGCATAGATAATCTCATGGCTTCATATAGATTTATGTATAGATGTGGGAAGGGGCTGCTTCCTCCTCATAGGGGAGCAAGCATAGTAAATCAGACATTGCATGGAAATGTAGGGTCCTCTGATCAGCTTATCCCATATGGGCAACCCCCCCCCCAATACTCTTGGCCAATGGGTAGCTATTAAAGGATCTAAGATAAACCATGCTATGATGGCGAACCTTTTAGAGTCCGAGTGCCCAAACGGAAACCCAAACCACACTTATTTATCTCACAGTGCCCGATTACATAACCTGAATTACACATACACAACTCATATACACACATGAAACATGTAAACACTCTACTTTCTACAATAGGAGCGGCTATGTATGCAATCAGAAGAAAGGTGAAGAGAACTTAGAGCCAATAGGCTGGAGTTCTTACCTGTGTGTTGGCTGACAGCTCGTGTGCCCACACGCTCCGAGTGCCACCTCTGGCACATGTGCCATAGGTTCGCCATGATCACGCTGTCTATTGAAAACTACACAGATACACTTTTCCCATTAAAAACCATTATATGACACCCCCAGTGGTCACTCGCGCAAAGAATTTACCCCCAGAAGCCTGGCAGATAAATATGAAATCTCTCATATGATCCCAGGGAGCATCAGGTAAGTTTATTTTTTTGTGGACCACTATGCCACCATTGTGCCAAGTCAAACAATAGTTTTTTATATATATATTATTTTTTTTGGTGAGTATACATCTACTTTATTTTACACATTCTTATCTCCAGTTAACAATCTGAATTAAATACCCTCATAAAAGTATCATTTGATAATTATATCCTATTCTACCCTACCATGCAATTTGTGTCTGTTTAATTTGTGTTCCATTACAGGCTCAGATAATATGGTAATACAGGGTCAAGATCCCCTGACTGGTGGGTTGTCAAGTACTGAGTTCTCCCATATAATATTCCTGCTAGCCTCTGTGTGTCCCTCTTCTATGTTTTTCCATAATGCAAAGAAAATCATTAGGCAGGATGAGTGAGACTCCCTTATAATGGCTGCAAAAAATGACTGCCCATTGTGGGTGGACTGAAACTGTCATTTCTGGCCAGGCTGATAATGTTCGAGGCAATGTAAAATTTCTTCTGTTAGTAGAGATACCTAATAAAGAAGAACTAATTACAGCTGGTTATCAAATGGTTAATTTTATTTTTACTATTGACGAGTCATTAAAATTACATTCGATTATTAGAAGTAAATCATAGTTGGGGGTCAGTCGGGTTCACTCTTATTACTTATAGTAGTATTACACTTACCTCCTCATTAACACCTTAATTAAATCTAATGTATGTTTTACATTTGTGATGTCAAAGGTTGTCATTAATGATTTGTTCATAAAAGTCATGTGACTATTTCATATCTGACTACATTTCATGATTTTTAAACTATAATTTTATAATGCTTTCTTTCGCTACTTGTCCACTTGTAATGTTTTGAAAATGTAATAAAACTTTATTGGAAAAATATGAAATATGATTGTGTGATTCTTGTAACGCTTGATCAGTGAATTTTAAAGTCACCATACACGTTACAATCTGACTTTACAATTGCTGTACAGTCAACTTTCGTTTTACAAAAACTACCATATTTTTTAATACCATAAGACGACATCCAGTCCCCCAAGGCAGGGGGAAAATGAGGGTGTGTCTAAAGGTCCGAATAAGTGGTTGACCAGCCTAATGAATGGCTGGCCTGGGACTATGTGATGCCCTGAAAGGCAGAAAAGGAGTCCATCATGGCAGGAGAGACACACATAGTCAGGGCAGTACATACACACATTATTGTTATGTGGAGCCTTGCTATGAGCCGTAGAGGAGAGAGATGCACGCAGCATCCCCCTCCACCCCTACTTCCCTGATGATTGAGAAAGAAGCCGTGATGTCATCTGCATACTGACGGCAAGTGTTCACTAGTGAAATTGATCAGTAGTGAAATTGTTCACAAGTGAAATTGCATAGGATTTTTTTCCCAATTGGGTGCGTCTTATGGTCTAAAAACATGGTATATAAAATGAGTACCTTTTTAACCAATTCATTATTAACCAATCCCAGAGGCAGCTGTACTACGCAATAGTTAGTGGATCTACACACAATTGTACAGAAAGATTGACAGATGTGATGAGATTGACAGATGTCAAAAACTACTTTAGACTGGCTCAGTTGAGCCACATACTACAGGTGTACTGCATACCCAGGTATACTCTAGTGCAGTGGTGGGCAACTGAGTTCATATGTAGGGCCACTGCATCATATGTGCGGCCCTCTGCATCACTAAAGGGCCGCACATAACATCGATCCAGACCCTCCCCCTGTATTCAGCAGGCGGTGGACCATCCCGACAGCACCCCCCTCTGACCTGGTTTCCCCTAACATTGACACTTTATTGATGTAGGACCGCCAAAGTTGAGTACTGTGATATATAGAGTTTGTATTTTGAATTATAAGTCCACTTTGAAGCCCCTTCTGTGAGACATTTAGTTTTGACCTGGGTGTCATGAACATTTAACATACTTTTTTATGTGATGAAAATGCTGCTTTTATTTTATCAGTCCATCATGTTTGTTGCCTCCAGGGTCTGCTTAACTCCTGCCCGCCCATCTTCCGTTTACTGAATCTTATCAGCATCTGTCCATGGTTTTTCTCATGGTAAGGTGTTGACACATTTTCACACTGAGCAGCAATCTGAATATCCTTTAAGTTCAACACGTAAGCTTACCACCACGGTTTCGATTTTGGTTTGCAATCAGTGTGGCGGGATAAAGTTCAGAGGAGGGTGAGTAAGAAGCGTCATCGATGCTCGATTAGATGATTTTTTTCATCGATTGAACGAAAATTGAACCGTGTGTGGCTAGCTTTAAGCTGGGCCTTGAAATCAATCCGCGATCAATCACAGCATGGTGACGTCACCATTAGTAAAGAAGATTAATGAGATGCTGGTGTTTCTACATTAGCATGCAGACTGAAGCTCAGCCAATCACACTCTGCAGCTCTTGTGCATGATTGGCCAGTTAAAGTGTCAGTCTGCATACACTATGCATGTTATGGTTCTACTGCTTCTCAGATCCTGTTGCATTACTTTTATTTTTTTTTAAAGCAGGGGGTTCCACTTGCATGCGTTCATAATGCCTTTAGGGTGCATTTTTTAAAAATGTGTGTGGAGTATGTGGGGACCATGAACAGTGTGGCCCCCTTCAAGATTTTGTTATTTTTTTCAAATAAAAAAAATGTGTGGGGGGTTCCCATTCAATCAGTAACCCCCTTTTTGCATAGGGTCTGGTATGCCTGAAAGAGTTGGGACCTTAAACAACATGGGGTCCCCCTCTCCAG
The DNA here is from genome assembly GCA_036250615.1 of Ptychadena robeensis. Classification (NCBI taxonomy): domain Eukaryota; kingdom Metazoa; phylum Chordata; class Amphibia; order Anura; family Ptychadenidae; genus Ptychadena; species Ptychadena robeensis. The sequence goes on along the minus strand of CM070034.1, from coordinate 35,494,840 downwards.
AGCATACCAGACCTCTTGCATTGCATAGCCTGAAGAGGGTGGGGACCACAGACAACATGGCCCTACCCCTCCAAGCAATACCAGGCCCTTTTGGCAGACCTAAAAAGGGGGCAAGCGGGCACCCCTTCCGTGTTCAACCAGGACTGATGCCATACCTCACGATACATGTACCCCAGTGTTGTGGGGGTTCAGATGGTAGCTCATAGAGTATCTGGGGTTCCCCTTTAAAAAGAGGACCCCCGGATCCCCGCTCCCCATCCTATGGAAAAAATATAGCGGTCCCCAGGTAAGATAAGGCATAGAAAAGAAACATTGACACAGAAAAAAATTATTTTTATTAAAGTTTCTACCACTCAACATACTCCCTGGCAGTATGGAATCCAACAATGTAATCCATCAGCTTCCTGTGCTGGGTCAAGTGTCCCAAGAAGGGGTGGGGGGGGGGGGTCACATCCATGGAGCTCTAGGGATGTGTCATGTCCTGCATTGTCCAGTGACTGATGCCGGTAAGCGGCTAGTATATACTTAAATATGCCCTTCGCTTCCCACAGCATATGCACAGGCGTACGAGGTCTCAATGTTAGCAAACACGAGTGTCAAAGGGGACACCCAACTTCCTGGGCAGATGCCTCTGTCTCCGATACATTTTTTTTTAGTTTTGAAAAGTAAAAATATATAAAAATGACATAATTTTATAACAAAATTATATGTATGTGCAAAGTTAAATCACTTCTTGGAGATGGTGAATGCATTTTTAATGCGCTTTTGACTTGATCAATGCATTCCCTATAAAAACGTTAATGCAATCATGGTGTGGTAGGGTTCCCTTTTTTAACGCTGTGCCATGCTTTAGAATAAATGCAACGGATCCACGAACGTACCATGGAAACAATTGCATTGAATGTCAATGGATGTGTTTACAGTGTGTTAAAAATCTCACCGCAAACCGCATTTTGATGCCATAGTAACATATAATAACGCATTAATGCGGAAATGTGGGCAGATTATTAAGCATATCTGCTAATTAGCAGCATGTCAGCTGATCTATTGACTCTGGGGCTATGTTACCAACATTCAAACAGTACTCAATCTGCCAATTACCCTAAACCTGACAGTGATTCCAACCCCTCTCCCCAGTGAAAACTAAAAAAAGAGACTTTATAAAAAGTTTAAATGAGTTTCAAACTATGGAAACTTGAACACATACCCACATTTTATTTATATGGTACATGTAAACTGCAGGCAATGCTAGCTAAACTTGGAACAATAAAAGGTGGATTATAGAGATTATAGAGATTTTAGATTTTTTTAAAATTTGACCATTTCGATGGTTTTGAGTTAATTGCAAAGCCCCTGAAGATGGTATCATCACCAAACTTGCTGGAGATGTAGAGAATGGTTGGGGGTATAAAACAAAAAAGAATGTCTCTAACACTAATTTATGCAAAAACTACATGTGCTAGAGCGAAACCTTTTTTTTTAAAATGTTCCCACAACCCTTCTCTACATCTCCAGCAATTTTGGTGATGATTCCATTTTCAGGGGCTTTGCAATCAGCTCACAAAGTTAGCAAGTCGAAAAATTTGATCATCTCTAGTGGATTAGCCAGATTTACAGGAGGCAAAATTATGGGTGTATATATATATATATATATGTGTGTGTGTATGTGTGCGCAGGCCAAGCTTACCAAAAAAAGCAACCACTGAATGACAGGGGTCATGATACACTATGACACAACCACTGGTAATATTTAATATTTAAAATGTCCCAAATATTCTTAATTAAGAATAAATAATTGCTATGCACCCCTGGCAGTGTTTTAATTAGTATACATTACATGAAATTAGTATTAATCACCCTCCAGTAATCTTCATATGATATTCCGATGCTGGTGGTCCTGTATGATCAGATAGATTGATCTCTGTACATAGCGATCACCTCCAGCCATAAAACATCCATCCTCATAAGTGGCTAACGATAGTATGGGGACTTAGAATAAAAGTACACCTTGTAATAGATTAATATTTTGTATAATAAAACTCAGTATACATCATTCATGCTTTTTTTTTTTTGATTCACTCAATTACAAGGGAACTGACAGTGGGAATTTATACTAGCAAGCTTAAAACCCCTCTAATGGAGTACCTAATGACTAATTGATCGGATCCCTGAGTGGCCTAGAGGTATGCGTGCAATTAGTTTTGGTTTGGTGGAAATTGAGTGCATGTAAAGTAAGTCCTTATGGGCCTGATTGATGATCTATAGCAATTTTATTTATCTGTGTTGGACGAGGCCGTCCAGGAGGGATCAAGTTCTACAACTGCACTGAATTTCTATATTTCTAGGCCTGCAATTTTCTTCTTAAGTGCTTGATATAAAAAAAACTAAATCCATACCTATCTACTATTAATGGATGTTCCTTTTTAATAAAGGGCACTCAATTGCATTATTGTATAAAACTCTATTCCAAAATTAAAAGGAATGTTGTCTGTTCCTGAAACGACACTTTGTGTGCTTTGGGTTTGTGGTAGAGACATCTTTTATATAGAGATAGATACATAATACTTTATTGGAAGAAAACTGAATTAAACTTCTAAGTTAGAATAAAAGGTGTATCCAAGAGCATTGTATATATGCATGTGTCATAGCAAAGTGTTCAAAGCAAAAACATTCTTTAAAGAAAGATTAAATGTGATTAGTTGCTGCCCCAGCAGATCATTGAATTAGCTGAATTGTTCACAAAGATGTCACATGATATACAAATGTGTACAGAAATATATAAGCATCCTGCAATACAATACTCACATTAATAATAATAGATGATAATAATAGGTACTACCTCTGTAGTGTATACCCAAAATACTAAATCAGTTCTATTGATGGAATAAGATGTGTGAAAAAATATGCAAAGTATTTATTTTCCTGTGTGTCTCTTAAGCTGGTCATACACTTTTAGATCTATGCCAGATATCCTTTAGATCTACCAACAACTATGAAGTATAGGGTCCTCTGCGATTGAACACATGTAGACTTACATGTTTAGAAAGTCCCACATATTACATGGTTATGGTAAAACAAAAGGAGATCTAAAGGAAATCTGACAGAGAAATCTAAAGGTGTATGGGGACCCTTAAGGCTGACATACATGGGTCGATGCCCGTGAGATGGATCAGCCTTCGAGCTAAGCATGATGACATCATGATGAGCCTAATATCAAAGGAGCTTGAGGCGCAGCACTTCTGTGCCATCAAGCTAAGCTGATGCTTTGCATGGGGACCCGCTGTTTTTATGACCCCATGATTTACAGTCATGTCCGATAAACCTGTTTTCCAGTGGGATTGATCCCACT
>CM070034.1:35441544-35466457 GCA_036250615.1 Ptychadena robeensis | reverse complement strand
AACAACAAAAAAATTACACCGCAGAACACATAAACAACTGTCGGTTTAGGGTGCGCATCACGACAGCCAAGCAACTAGCATTTCAAAAGGGAATAGTATAGATGATCATACTTGTGCAAGGGTTCTTTAAAAATCCCAAATAAAAACCCACAGTCTCACAGTTGAGGAAAGACGTGATAGTGTCTTTACTGATATGTAATACAAAACGTATCCATCATTGTTCTGACTCATCCATCATCTTGTTATGTTCTTCTAAATGACTTATTTTCAATCTCTTTGCTCTAATATACTGCAGCCACTTGCAGCCCACTTCATCGGCATGCACCTCATCCGCCATGACAGCGGACAGTGTTGTTGATGGTGACAATATTGCACAACCCCTGCATAATGTGTGTTGAAATACACCTAAGTTCCATATAGGGCCTATGTATCCTGGTGCACAATAGGAGACAGAGGAGACTGATTAACCAATAACAGCAACAGTAGATTGTGTAACTGTGTCAGCCATTCGATGAACACAGAGAGACTGGAGCTTAAGTGATCCCCTTTATTGGACAACTGAAAGAAAGATAAGTAGTCTCAGATCCTGCTTTAATGAAAGAACAACACGGTATCACTCAAGTGTAAACATTCTGTAACCACGTGGTTCCCAAACTTTCCTTGCAGGGCCTTACTTCTTATTTAGGAAACAATATCGAGCCCCCCCCCCCTCCCCATCAAACACAGGTTCGAATGCGGGCCTGCACCCCCAGAATACCTTCGCTCCCCCTCCCAATTTGGGAACCACTGCCGTAACCACAACAGGAAATAGCTGGATAAGGATCTATATGGCAGGAGCTACATTTCAACTGAGCAGTTCTGCAGTCAGTGTCCAGTTACATCATCAGGTTCGGATTCCCACTGTTGATAACTCTTATGCAACATAAATGTTTTTTAAATATACTGTAGACTCTTAATGTTCCAAAGATTATCTCCTCTTCATCCTTCTCTATATATATGATGGCAGAATGTTCCAATAGTATGACATTAGGTCACCTGGAACTACCTGTATTTTCTATTGATCCTGCCAGGATGTGGCCAAGCAAAAGTAAAAGTAAGTTGGCGAACAAAAAATTCATAAAGTTACCAGGCCAGTTTAAATCGATAACAGGAGTTAGGGCTCTTTCAGCGGTATTCGGTTGCGTTGCAGTATTCCGGGCCCAATTAGTGCGGCTAGGTTTAACGCAAGGTACACACTGTTTCCATAGAGTTCATTGGTTAATGGGCAACTGAAACCCACAAAGGGGTGGCTGCCCCTGTGGACTTTAAGTGAATATATCAATTGGAAGTTGATATAGGTCACAAGGAATGAAGTTATACTTTAAATCCAATAAAGACGGTGTACAGGATATACATAAAAAATACAAAAGGTACAAAAAAAATATTACTAAAATCTTCAAAAGGGACCAATCCAAAGTAAGGTCTATTCAAGCCCTTGATGCTAGAAGATACTTCAGAATACTCATGCACTATATCAAAAAAGTATTGTATGGTGTGATTGACCGAGTTCAATCATCTCAGAAAAAGTCCATGATGTTACGTTGTAACCAATGTTGCACCAATTAGGTTTGACACGTTCGTCCCTGCTGAGGATTCCTCAGGGATTTTGGAGTATAAAACTAATGATCATCAATATATTAACATTGTATTGTAGTTCATCATTTGCACATTACACATCTACCACCATCAGGATTGCGGATTGAAGGACATGTTTAGGTCACTAATCCATCCCTAGAATAATACTCCAAACTTACCTAATGTCCTCATGGGACTTGATTGGATTGTGACCCAGTAGATAAACTAATCACATATAATGCGGGGGTAGAAAGTTGAATAAAATTGTTAAGACTGTATTGTAAGTACTATCACAGTACATAAACACATACATCACATCAAAACTGACGGATATAATACATGAATAACCAGCTACCCATGACAACATAGGGGTATAGCGGCTAAAACTATCAAAGACCGTATTACCACATCAACCACATAATTTAATTAAAATATTGTATTACTGGTAATTCTCCATCGCTCTTTCTTGTATTATTTCTGCCATTAGTTCATGTCCGTCTTTTGCCTCAGAAATGTGTTTACTAGTTCTAATTTCTGCCACATCTATTGCATCGATTGCGATAGGTTCATTCCTCTTTTAATCAAACAAAATTATTACGAGTTGGAGCCTTAGCCGTCAGATATAAATCATCAAACATCTAGAAAACCATCAGATACTTGTATGATCGGCTGAAATTACCATCCTGTCTGAATCAATGCCTTGATCCATTTTATGTTCCACCACTCTTGGTGATCAATTCAGGTAAAAAGGCTTACACAAATCTTTTGTGACACTGATGGAAGTGAAAACAGTGAAGCGCGTCTTGCCACCTTTAAACTTGTACAGATTGATAGAGGGGTGACAACACTGCCTTCCAATTTACTAGGGCAACGGTCTAGCGTTGTCAGCTTGAATCATAGAGATTTGTTGCGGGCAGATCTGTATTTTACATGACGATATCAAGTTGTGGAAGCAGATATTAATCATTTATCGTACTATTCATTGATTATTACCTTCCTCCAGCACAGAGGTTGATTTTCAGTGTTAGCCACCCTTGCAATAAGTGGTCAGTGAGCTTGGTATAAAAACACTGATCATGTTGGGAATGGTGGATATAATAGGCAGATCCTCCATCATAGTAGCCAAAGGAGTCTCAAAAACACTTACCCCAGAAACTAGGAAACATTCCATGATAGTGACCTGTAAAACTCCTCATCATGTATAAATCACAAGATCAACCGGGTTGTGTTTGGGGCAATCATATTTTTTTAAAAACACTGATTATGACAAATATTCTTCAATAGATACTGTCTCTAGCAGAGATGGTCAATAAAATGAGGAAATGTGATGTTAACATGCAAATTATATGCCAGACTGAACAGTGAGCCAAATCAAGCAAGCCGTTGTATGAGTGTTGTTGATTCGGCTCAATGTCAAATGCATTAGAATTGCATGCTGATGCAGAATTTCAGCTTCTCAGTCATGGTCTGCTGTCTCCTCTGACTTGATGCTTCACACCCACGGACAGCATCTGACCAGTGGTGGGCAAAACAAAAAAAAAAAAAAAAAAAAAAAAAAAAAAAAAAAAAAAAAAAAAAAAAACTGAGTTGATATGGGAGGGCCACACAAGTGCGGCCCTTGGCATCACTTCAGGGGCCGCACATTAGCATCAAAATCCAGACCCCTCCCCGTCTACCATATGTTAGAGGGGTGGACCAGATCCCCAACAGGAAGTCAGAAACCCGATATGCACCCCCACCCCCTCGCCCCTGTGTGCAGCGGCGTATAGGAAGGCCCTGGTTTCCCCGAGCAACATTGACTATTTAACTGATTAGGACCACCAAAGTGATTAGGAAGCGGGTCAGGTGAGTTGCTAGGCCCTATGCATTAAACAGTTAGGCGTTTTCGGGACGTAGGTGGAGACTAAGGGGGGGCCGCCAAACAACGCCCAAAGGGCCGCATGCAGCCCCCGGGCCTCAGGTTGGGCCACCTAGGATCTAGACGATAGTGAGATAGGGAAGAAAACATGGAAGCTGAACTCCAGTCAGTATGGACGTCCAGACTTTGTACCGGACTCCACTATGGTATTTCTTTAGCCAGGCATCCAACACATCAACTTTTCTCGAACAATAGATGATTTGTCGTGGACAATTTAAATATTGCTTCGGGTGATATTGATAATATTGATTCCTTCCCAGTTATGATGAAGTTACACATGCTCCAAAATAACGATCAGAGAAACACTCACCACACCGAAAAACACCTGCCCAGATATTCGAAGAATCAATCGTAATTTCCAAACATGAGCGATGACAGATCTTTACATTGTGTAGAAGGAGAGTGATTCACCTTATCAGTAATCTCGATGCGTTCGCGATAAATCATTCTTCAGGAGAATAGCAATGGAAGGTAGCTATTTACATTGTCACCTCAATTTCCATCATTTTGGTCAATTGAATTCAGAAAAAGAAAACAAACAAAAAAACCAGTGTTCAAAGGATCTAATGAAATCATCAATTTTACTGAAAATGTAATGGCTTTACACTGACTCTCACAGGAAACCTGAGGAGCTGCCAGAAAGTCATGACTCCAGCCCTCCTTTTTACCTTCATCCAGCCCTCCCTGTGCTCAGACTTATTTGCTATAAAATCATGAAGGACCATCCATTACATTAAGATGCCCTTGCACTGGGTGTGCAGCATCAAAACATCAGCCATGATCTGCCTGCATTACAAAGAGTAGCAGATGCAGGGTGATGATGTCACAGAGTACACAGGAGGGATCTACACTTACTGTAATCCAAAACAAGACCCCAAGCAAAAATCTGTATACTGTTTCATGTTCAGTTATAAGCTTGCTCATTGGTATTGTGACTTAAAGCTAGGAACACACGGTTCGATTTAAGCATACAGATAAAATGTAAACGATGAAAATTACATCAATTGCTACCAAAATAGTGGCACAGGACACATCGTACAATCGACGATAATAGTCAATGGAAGAACATTACATCGATGAAAAGTGATCGGACTAGTTGGAAAAATGTATTGTCGAATTGTACCATGATCGAACTACTTTTTCATTTCATTGTACAATTGTATGCGAGGAAGTGATAGGTTTAATGTTTGTAGGGCATGAACTGGCATAGACGAAAAATGCACCAACTATTAAGGCAACCCTGCTGAGAAGGAGACCTTGTGTGGGGCCGAGAGTCGGAATGCCGGGTGCTGCTCCTATTTTGGGAATGGGGGACATCCTTGCTCTTGGTCACCTCCAGATGCTAGGGAGGGTGACAAGCACTGGAGCACTGGAGGGTGGACCAGAGGCAAAGGAGGTCCCGTTCCTCAAAAAGGGAGTCAGCACCCGGCATGCCGGAGCTCTCGGCCAAGGACTTGGGGTAATACATTATATCCCTATAAATGTAAAAAACATTATATTAGCGGTCCATATTAGTTTAACACAACCTCTCTCTCCACACTATAGATGGTTACCTCTTGAAAATGATGGCTTTCTCTGAAGAAGCGCTTGTGTGAGCGCGAAACGCGCTGACCACGATTCGCTGAATTGACGTGATTCCTTATCCTATCCTCCTATCTCAGCAGGGTGCCTCATAGATTGTGCAATTTTTTAGGATTATTCGGGATGTTGGTAGCCCATTACCGTGACCTATGTTTATTGTGTACAAACTCTTCCTGTCAATGGATAGAGATTTAGTCAATAATCAATGTCTTTCTACATCGATATTGTACTACGTTGATGACCACTACGGAGAACACGGTACAAGGATATAAATACCAAAATAAGGTTTTCATCCAAACTTACACCGATTGTATGCTTTTTCTATCTCACTGAACTTCTTTTTTCTTTTCCATTTCTCATTGATAAGTGGGTGTTTCCTGGCCCGTTGCAGAAAACATGCTATAATGAATACTTAATATTCAACGTATGTTGCTACGTTTATTATTTGGTTTGATTGCTTTATGATGACAGTCCCCCTTTCTTTTTTTTTTAAGTACACTTGTGCTTTGTTATTGACACATGTAGTGGGTGTTCAATTTTCTAGGCCTCTCGGCCCTTTTGCTGTACTATGTCCTACCCTCCTGGTACAATCTATCTTCTACAAATGGGTCAATGTTTTGTTATTGGACAAATTGATTTAAAATGTATTGAACCAAAAACTTCTATTTACCGTAATTCAATGTGGTATCATATCCTTGTAAAGAGTTAGTTTGGTCTTTAAATGATATTAATCAATGTCAAGTCTATAAACGAGCCAAATAAAGGAGAAAAAGTTCTAGGACTCTAACCAGGACATGGATGTAATGTTACATACCTGAGAATGAACCAGAGTCCTCACAGAGCCTTGGCTGTCATAAATTTCTTCCAAGTTAAGAAAGAGCATGTGAGGGATGGGACCACTCATCATTAATTATGATTTGCTCAAGCTATGGGATTGCATACGGAGGGAGAGCAGGGGGCTAAATTTGTTAGAAATGCCATTTATAGAACAGACCAGTGAGAAGGGGAACATTCAACAAGACGGCGAGCATCCACCTTACTTTTATTAAATTCATGGAGCAGAGGCAGTTTACTTTGACAATATGGGACTGATGGTAGGGGTTTATTGGGCTGGGTTATGGGGATTGGCTGAAGGGAAAAGCAGTCCTTTACTTAAAGAGTTAATAAATCCCAATGTAGAATAATACAAAATGTATAAGATACCAAAACACTTTTATTGATTTCTGTGTTTTTTTGCACTTACTGTATCATTCTGATATGTATACAAAAACAGCTCTATGGAGTGCTCTATGTAGCCACCTTGCTTGCTATACATCACTAATTCGCATGCACATGCCTCGGCAGCACGTAACTCAGTGATTGAGTAGAATATTTGAAATTTGAAAATGAATATTCTGACGTTGAGAATTCGTAATATTTTGCGAAAGTGTGCACGGTATTGCGCAATGGTGGGATATTCGTCATATTTGCTTCAACATTGTTTTACCGGCATACATCCTGACTATGTGTGTGCATTGCCAGATGGATTGCACAATGCTGGTACTGGCTAAAGTTCACAGAATTGAAGAAGGAAGCGTTAAGCTGGTCGTGAATAATTGTAGCAGGTAAGCGCAATGAAAGTCAATAGAATTTCACAAATTTCAAATGGCTCCTTTATATATGTCGAGAACTCGAATATACACAAGAGTGCCGCTCAACGCTAGTAACTCGCAACAACTGCTGCTTGGCCATGCAGTGTGGCGGAAGAGAAAAGAAGGGTACAGTGGACAGAGGGGCGCATTCCATATAGAATTTTGGAACAGAACTAGAACAAAAAGGAAACATAGAAATAAATAATAAAGAGATGGAAAGCATGTTTTATACAAATAAATGTCCTTGATCTAGTAAGTATACTTGTAGATTTAACATAGTTATTTGTTTAATTAAGCTGTGTCAGGACTATGGGATATATATCAAGTATTGGCGAATATAAGAAACCAGTGGTTACCTAATTTACGGTTAAGACTGAATGATTCAAGTCTAGCCTAGTGTGGGAAATGCAGCAAAGCTAAGGCTCAGAAACACACAGTAAATGTGCTTTTACATTTGTGATTTCATTACAATTTGTGAGCTAATACAAATCCCTTGAGTATGGTACCATCGCCAAATTGCTGGAGAGTAGGAAAAGGGTGGAGACACTAAATATTGTTCAGCTTATGTACTCTGCAAAAAATGAAGTTAACTATGGTACATGTACTACAGCCAACCATACAATTCTAAAATTTGGGATTTTCATTTCTGATTTGGAAGTAATACATTTTCAGCACATTTTAGGACTAAAAAAAAATTAGGCTTATACATGAGTATATAAACTAAAAGGGCTACGCATAGCTCACTTCCAGTCCTGGAAAATAAAGGTTATTCATTCATCTCGATGGTGAAAGAGCAAAACCAATTATTTTTTCCTCTGAAATCCATGCTTCATACAGGGAGTACTAGAATGTTTAGGCAATGGAGTATTTTGACCACATCATCCTCTTTATGCATTTTGTCTATCAAGCTGTTAGGCCCGAAAGCTAACTACCAATTTAAGCATATTAGGTGATGTGCATCTTGTAATGAAGAAGGGGTGTGTCTCATGACATCAACACCCTATATTAGGTGTGCATAATTATTAGGCAACTTCCTTCCTTTGGCAAAAATGGGTCAAAAGAAGGACTTGAAAGGCTTAGAAAAGTCACAAAGATTTTTTTTTTCTTTTTTTTTATTCTTGGGTGAGATATCTTGCAGAGGGAGGAAGCATCTTAAAATGGCAATAGCTCTGAAGCGGATACGAACAATCAAGGTTCATTTCAAAACTAGTCACAGGGTCCGCAAGAAGGTGTGGACAAACCAAGGCGCAAAATAACTGGCCCATGAACTGAGAAAAGTTCAAGCGTGCAGCGCAAGATGCACGTGCCACCAGTTTGGCCATATTTCAGAGCTGCAACATTACTAGAGGCCCAAAAGGCACCCAAGTGTGCAATACCTCAGAGACAGAAAGGCTGAAAGACGACCACCACTGAACAAGAAACACAAGGGAACGTCAAGGACTGGGCCAAGAATATCTCAAGACTGATTTTTCTAGGTTATGGGACTGAGGAAATGAGAGTGGGTTTGATGGGCCAGATGGATGGGCACGTGGCTGGAATGGTAAAGGGCAGAGATGCTCGCCGCTCAGACGCCAGGCAAGTGGAGGTGGGAGTACTGCGTTTGGGTGGTATAACAAAGATGAGCTTGTGGGCCTGTTCGGCGTTGAGGATGGAGTTAGCTCAACTCCCAGTCCTACTTGCCAGTTTCTGGAAGGCACCTTCTTCAAGCAGTGGTACAGGAAGAAGTCTGCATCCTTCAAGAAACATGATTTTCATTGCAGGACAAATGCTCCATCACAAGTGGTCCAAGTAAGCCAAAGCGGGTGGCAAGAAAGGGTATAAAAGAAGAAAAACTAATGACCATGGGCTCTTGCTTACTGAGCTGAACCCCATGAGAAACCCTTTGGTCCATGCATCAAATGTGTGATTTACAAGGAGGGAAAAAAGTACACCGCTCTGAAAAGTGTCTGGGAGGTGTGGTTGTGCTGGCACGCAATGTTGATGGCGAACAGATCAAAACACTGACAGAATCCATGGATGGCAGGCTTGTGAGTGTCCTTGCCTTGGCTATATTGGTCACTGATTTGTTTTTGTTTTGTTTTTGAATGTCAGAAATGTATATTTGTGAAGTGAGATGTTATATTGGTTGCACTGGTAAAAAATAAATAAATTGAAATGGGTATAAAATTGTTTTTTGTTAGTTGGCACACAGTAATAGTCACCTGCACACACAGATTATCCCCCTAAAATAGCTAAAACTAAAACACAAACTAAAAACTACTTCAAAAAATATTACTTTGATATTCATGAGTGTTGGGGTATTGAGAACAGGTTGTTCAATAATAAAATGTTCCTAAAAACATACCACTTGCCTAATATTCTGCACTCCCTGTATAATAGACCCAGCCTTTGTTTACAGCGATCACTATTTAAAATAGCATTTTCTAGCAAAGTATCAAATAAGAAGTTGAACTTAATGATGTAGTAACCTCCTAGCGCGCTTGCACTCCAGGGGTTTGTACCAAAAGCGCACCATAGAGTTAAATGGAAAGTGTTTTTTATGTTGTAGGCCTGTAAACTTCCGGAAATATGTCCGTAAAAGGGCCTGAATCGAATAATGTTTGAAAACCACACAATTTATGTAAAAAAACAACTTATGTTTAAAAAAAGAAAGAAATGAACAAAAGGTATTATTTGAATGATATAAAAACTCTGAACTACTTCTTTTGTATAAAAGATTTCAAAACAGTATGTCTCATAATGGTTTTGTTAATAATAAAAAAAAACTATGCATTGGGCAAAAATATGTTTTGTGTGTTTTTATTTGTATTGGATACAGGTATCACTGGATCCAGAGGACCAATTCACTTTGCACCCTCTCTCCTTCTTAGTAGTGGTGGACATGGTGACATCCACCAGGGGAGAGAGGGTAGAGAGGGTAAACTGCCAAAGGAGCACATCTGGGGAATCACACTGAAAACAGCGCCCATCCCAATGTTGATATCACCCACTCCACGGGGGGGGGGGGGGGGGGGGTTGTTAGGTTGGTGCGAGGGGTCCACTCTCCTGCAGCAGCCTCCACTTTAGAATCGGAAGCACCATAGCAGTGCGGAATGGTAAGATGGACGTGATGGGGCATAAGGAAGGCAGGGCTGTCTACATCACCAATAGATGACCAAATTTTGGAATCTTTCTTATTGAAATTGAACTATTGAAAAAATAATAATGTAATCTAATCATATAGTAAATGTAGTGGGTAGGTGCAGAGTTGGGGGTTGTTGTAGTAGTTCGATGGTTAACATTTGTCTTGTATTGGGTCTCCTGTCCTGTAATGATATCAGATGTTTGCTCTACTTCCCAACCTGGTTAGCCCAGTTTTCTGGGGGGGGGGGGCAGCGTAATTTTCAAGTATCTCCATTAGGAGAACACAGAAACTGATGCGTAATAATAATAATAAACAAGAAGAACATATGTAAGAAACACAATGTTGAGTGTTGATGTTCATTTCCGCTATTTGCCGTTCCCTCTGCAGTGGATCATTACTCAATCTGGCACCCACACTGTATATGTGGTTGCCAGGGTAATGTGGCACCGGCTGTGCTATCTTTAGGGAAATGTTGTGGTCGGGCGAACATGATATAAAGAATGGAAGAGCTGACTACAAACCACATTGCAGACAGATTGTACCACTCACCACAGCAGGGAACAAACAGGAGCTGGGGTTATCCACTAATTACTTTGCCAGTAAGTAGTAGCAAACTGACCACTGAGTGAAGTTTAGCCTATTAAATACGGATGTAGCTTGGATCACTGCCAGCAGAGCAGCCATGATTGGCTTCTTTCTCTCGTAGTCCAGATTAATCGCATGAGACTGACAGGAGGGACAAATAGCAAAAACAAAAACAGGTGAATAACTATTTTATACAGGCTTTTGGACTATTTCTATAAAGGTTAATTTCACACATTGCCACCTAGGCTTGGTCACAGCCACTAGGGTGGCATTTTATAGTCCAGCCAAGGAGTATGTGTAGTGCAGCTAGCTACTATTTCCAATTGGTCTAGACCCGGGGTGTCCACACTTTTTTGGACTTGGAAGCTACTAATAAAAGTCAAAAAGAACCTACCAGAAATCAAAATGGTAAACATATATTCCATAGAGATACTGAGTATTACTTTATAGTATTCTACATATGCTATGTATCACAATACAAACTCGACATACATGTCCTGTGTTTCTATATATCAAATACTACGCTGAGAGACTGTGGGGACCTGTCTAAAAAAAGTGGTTGCCACATCCCTCATTATAGTTCGGTCCTCAACCTTTTTAACGACCCCGGAAGTGACACACAAGACGTCACTTCCTGTAATGGGACAGAGTGCCGTGTTATGGCGTGTCACTTCCATGTTCAAATGACCGTATGTTACACTAGGGAGACATTTTCACTTATGCATGAATGGTAACTATAAATGTCCCCCCTCCTATTTCCGACCCTAGGTGTATGATAATGTGTGAGGGTGGGACGTTAAGGGGACCAACGACCCTTCCCTCCTTAACTTAGAAGGGAGGAGGCATTACTCTCGTAAAAACTCCCACATCCTACTGTTGCATCGGCCTCTGATGTTTTCAGGCAATGTAGTCACCCTGTGCAGTGGTTTGACCCAATGAGGGGGCAGAACCCAACAGGTTGGAACTGCTTGCTCTTGTACATAAACAGAAAACTAAAAACCAAGGGTACTTACAAGTAGGACCACCTGGCACTGACATGCAGGACAACCGGTTATTACTCCTGGGCACTGGATAGACTGAAGTGGGGACCACAGAAGGCTAAGACCAAAACCCCCCCCCACCCATAGATTTGTGTTTTACAGTTTAAAGATAATCCTGGGAGTTCTTCTTTTCCTTATGAAGATATGTATTAAGATGAATAGTATATATTAGGCCTGTAGGTGGGCCTCTGTGTTCCTAGCCCGGTGTTCCAGTAAGTAAAAATGTTCCCCCCTAATAAAGCTTTTTGACAATATACTGAAAAACTAAGCGAAGAATCTTTGCAATTATTTATGTTGATGAATATTATTGTGCCTATTATATGTTTTTTGTTAAATGGTGTAGCTGCATATTGAATTTAATATATTTTATAGGACAGAGTTAGACCAAGGGGACATAATCCTAAAGGAAACCCAGTCGAAGAAATTGGAACTTTATACACACCTGATTGTACAGATGTGTGGATATAGACGTAGGGAGATCAACCCACACAATAGACGTTCATACTGTGGAATGACTTCTCAGTGATGTTTTCTGTGTTTTTTCTAGTTTCTTTTGTTATATGTCAAATATTGTGATAATTATAGACTTAAACTCTAACACTGAAATATAATTTTTAATATTATTTTGGTAAATTTCAGTAGGACGACCATTATTTGATGCCTTTATAGTCCCAGCGCATGTAATTAGCACCTACTGCGGGCGCAAGTGGCTTAGGTTTGTTTTTTTGTTTGTTGTTTTCACCTAGATGAGAAAAAAAGCAAGGCTCTATGATCTGCTCCTATTGCATTTGTTGGAACCCCTGATCTAGACCATCTGCCAAAAACTTTTCAGCTACCAACCAGTTATCGTCCCAGTTGGACCCCTATGCTAAATGGAGAGGAGCAATGCTTTAGTTTGGTAGGTATGGAAAAATAGGGAGTTGTGTCTGGAGATGGAAATGTTCAACGCGTTTCAAGCTCAAGCTTTGATGTTTAAAACACTTGTGTTATGTTTTACATAGTTATCAAGTATGTTGTTTTTTAGGACCATGATCATGCATACACCAAAGGTTTACTGTTACACTCATATCAGAGACAGCTCTTTCAACATTATTCCATTTTATTAATTAAAAGCCTAACTTTGTATAAATATATTACAGCTACATAACAACAGCGCACTTGATGCTGTGATACATAATAATGCACGGTCTTCAAAAATTGTACAAATAAAGTATGTACATTAGGTAACTATATACTGTATCAATGAAGCAACACCCCATGTATCACATCTCAGAATACTCTCCTGAAGAAGCCATCAAGGCGAACATGTGGAGGCAACCCCCGTTAAAGACATGCTGGGATAGTGGCTTGTATATTCCATGTCATATTCACTGGTCATGTAACATTTTGTAATATGCACTGTTCGACTGGAGACAATATTACATGAAAGATACAATATGTATGCACTTGAACTGATATTTATTTATCTTTTTGTATGGTTTTCTTCTTAAACGCACAATAAAGACCTTTTAAATATATTGACTTTACTGTAACGGCCTGAAATCTTCAGTAGGGTGTAATATCAGGAAATTTTATGATTAGGATTTAGTTGATAATTGAAGCAAGGGATGCGCTACAGACCGACTTTCTGGACCCTTAGCAAACCATTCAAACGGTGTTCAATCCAGAATGAGCAACGATATTGTATTAAGTTTTAACTGGGTTTTAAGCTAGGAAACACACGCTCGATTTTAAGGCATACAATCGATGTAAGATTAGATGAAGAACCTCGATTTTGGTATTTATCGATTGTACCGTGTGAGTTAGTGTAATACACATCATGACACTATCGGATGTAGAAAACCACCGATTATGAACTAAAAAATCGGTCGATGCCATGATGCCCTACAAAAACAGTAAATATCACTTCATCGAACAATGTACTATGAAATGAAAAACGTGTACGCTCATGGTACAATTCGACGATAATTTCCAATAGTCCGATCACTTTCAATAGATGTTAATGCTCTTTCATCGAACTAAAAATCGTACGATTGTTACCATGTGTCCGCGCTACGGATTTTGGTACAATCGATGTAAAATTTTCATGATTTACATCGATTGTCCGCTTAATCGAGCCGTGTGTTCCTAGCTTAAGGGGAGAAAAGTTTTATCAATCTGGTAATTGCTCCTATGGCGATGCTTAATATAAGGGATGCCCACTCAATAGTGCGTCAATACCCTATTTTCTAAGTAGATTCGATGACATTCAAGCGTCTATAGTTTGTCCCCCCTTCGTGTAGTAATTTAACATCTACTGGCTGGCGTGTCCTCAAACGGAGCTCTTGATCATACAATTTACCAACTATCCCAGGCATTCGCTCACTTTCCACGCATGCTCAGGAGCCTCTCAGTGTGACATACATGTTATACACATTCCCTAAATAAAACCAGTAATGTTGTGGCTAATGCTACAACAAGGAGGTCTTGCTTTATATTAACTCACCAGTCAGGAGAATCGCCACGACACATGCAACAGACAATGAACCCGAAGCATACAAGATCATTCAACAAAAGAATGGTGTGTAAGCAGAACACAGAAACAAAATACGCCCAGTCAGCGTCCCTGCCCTCAACCCGATGTGGAAATATATGCTGTGGCATGACTTAAAGAGAGCGATTCACACACACATCCCAAGAATATGCATACTAAACACAGTTTTGTAACGAGAGAAGAGGTCCAAAATTACTCAGATCGTTGTGCAGGTCTGATCTTGCAATACAGAAAACTTTGATGAGGTTATTGCTGCCAAAGTAGGTTGCACAAATATTAAGTTCAAAAGGTGTGTACTGTGAATGTTTATATTAAATTTTTCCCAAAGAGCTCTAATGACATTGTAGGTTATTTCAATAAAACATAAAATGTATAACAATGTTTGGATAGTATTATTGTAGGCAGACTGTGTTTTTATTGGGTGGGACTATATGAAGATAGGAGCAATTTCATGACTAATTAGCTCAACGTAAATCCCAAAGGGTTTACATTATTTTGCAACTGTATGACTATATGCATGTAGGGGTGGTCGTATACCATATGCATATTTTTATAATAATTAGTCAAAGATTTTTTCAAACAAGTTAAAATACATTGAAAGAATCATAAACATGTGAAACAAATGTAATATAATAATACATCAAGAGGACGTGAAATACAAGGGGGAAGGGACAAAAAATATCAACAGTTAAGGGATGCAGGAATTCAATTGCATGTTCAAATGGGCATCTAGTACGCAGGTATAGAAAATAACCCCTCATAGAACACCAAAGGTTCTAAAGCGACTGAAGAATGAGGCACAAGGGAGCCATTAGATACAGTGAACAAATGAATGTATTGTAATTAATGGAGACAAAGAAATAGGTGGGGCGGGGCAGTAGGTAAGGCTCTAAAAGCTCACAGTGGCGGTAGGAAAAGGGTGGTGTATAGTTACCAATATTAAAAGAATAGTGTGGTATATTTAAGTGCTATGGCGTTAATTGGAATAAAATATGATACAGGTGCCATGAAAAACCACTTGGAGTAAAAAAAGGAGAGGAAAACGGGGGGGGGAGGGGAAGAGGGGAAGAAAGGAAAAAGAGGGGAGCGGGAAGAAAGAGGAGGAAGGAAAAGGTTAGAAAGGTAGAGATTGGGAAAGGGTAAAGATATGAATCTTATAAATATATATTGTTCACCCCAATGCATACAGATGACATCTATGTGGGGGGGGTTGGTTTTAAAACTTTATAACACATGAATTGTGACCGCTCTGCAATTGCAACATCCAAATAATGAAATAATTTGTGTGACTATACTGTGCTGAAAACATTTACATTTTATTGCCTGTACCTCTTACGGTTATCACTGTGGCTGAGTTCAAGCCATAAATATCCATTATACTGTATAGATTGATTCCTGGTATTGACAGCCAGTACCGAATATTTTAATGTCAGCTTTTACACTATACACTATGCGGATATTGACATATAGCTCAATGAGACCCAGGTACTGCAGAATTCCAAAGCGGTACCTGGCACAATCTGCTCTACGGTTAAAATAACATTCCCTGCAAACACACGGGTGTGAAAAGAGAATCAGAGTCTTGGAGCAGATACTAATGCCCTGATTATTGATAAAAAATTTAAAAGAAATCATTTATATTCATCGGGTCTAAATAAGCTCTCATGAATTGAAAGTTTATCCAAAGTGCCACTGTATTTATAGACGGGCGTCCTCCTGTTGAAGGTAATTACCATAGACAGAATAATTTTATGAATATCTTCCCAAACTCTGATTACCATCTTTCAGCTGGTGTTTGACTGTAAGCACCAATAACCCTGGAATGGGATACTGCCAATGAAATGTAGGATGGTGATGGGCAGGCAGCAGCAGGGACAAACAGAAGCTCGTTAAAATGTCGGAGCTCAGAGGGGGAAAACAAAGATTATACTTAACATGTTCTACATTCCGGGTGTAAAGAGGTGCTCTTTCTATGTGAACAACTACTGTGTTCCCCCCAAAAAAGGACAGTGCTTATATGAATTTTTCCCAAAATGGCCCATGTCTTATTTTTGAGGGATGTCTTATTTTTCCATGAAGAAGGAATATGGCACTGGGGTATAGGGGTGGTGGGAATCACTTAAAATGACACAGGGGGGATAGAGGGGGGAAATCAAAATGTCACAGGAAACTCAGAGGGAGGATTACCAGGTTAGTTAACTCCTCCTGATCTTCCTGTGTAATTGATTGCCTCCTCTGAATCCCCCAGTCCAGAGTACAGGTACGTATCTTCAGGGGTGCCTTATTTCGGGAGATGCCTTATATTTTTAGCGTGAGGTTTAAAATGGAAGGGTGCCTTATTTTTGGGGGGAAAGAGGGTTAACTTTAGGCTCCCTTTTAATGAACCATGTAAAATGGTTATAAGTGATTGTTTTTAACCCTCTGAGCGTCTATCTAAGCATCATTGAAAATCAGCCCCAGTTAACTAGAGCCCACGCTCTAGGTCTCGCCCGGTTTCTGCGGCGCGCGGCGAGAATCGGCTGTTATGCCGATGCTCCGGTCCGCCCCCGATCGCGAACCGGTGACGGAAGGGGGCGGGGGTAGCGGCGCCCTAGACCTCATCTAACTGGTAGGGGCCGTCGCTTTCTTCAGCATAAGTCCGGCGTCTACAGTGACGCCGGACTTATGTTGACTACCTCCAGCTGAGCAGGCAATCGCGGCGGAGCAATGTGCTACGCCGCGATATTGCCCGTGGCACGGTTTTTGAAAAAAAAAACGTGAAAGGCTGTGAAACGATCAGGAGGTTAAGAAGTTTGGGGGGAAGTTTAAAGAGGGCGAATTAATCCTAATCAAATCGTAAGCTGGTGAGATAGTGGTAGAGGAGGGAAGATAGACTTAGGACACAAAACAGGGAAGTAGGGATGGCAAGTTCTCCTAGAAAGCTCTGTAGTAAAACTGGTTTGCATGCAGTCAACCCTTCCATTTTGGCAGGAAATGTTTAATGGTCTTTCCATCCAACACTAAATTTAAGAAAGCGAAATTCCAGATATTTTTCCAGGGATTTAAAAATCAAAGGTAAACTTAGGGAGGGGGCTGCTTCTCAACCAGCAACCTGTGTGCATATGAAATTTTCAGCCAATGTTTCCCAGAAAACCTTTGGGTAACAATCGGGAAGTTTAAGTTACCCAAAACCAAATGCTACCAAAACCATGTAACTATGAGGACCTTTCTAAAACCTTCCAATCACTGTGTATTCGTCAGGGAGGAACCCCGGACTACATAGTGTTGCGTAGATATAAAGTAAATTTGTATGGCATGATCTAAGGCGTAGGGGGGGCTTCAGGCTTAACCAGATAATTAAACAGTAGCTTGGGCGCGATTCCGAAAGCCTTAAGGTACAATTGTAGTTACCGTATAGTACTCGAAGTATAAGCTGAACTAGAAGAAAAGGTACCTAATTTGAGACTAAAAAATTATGCAAAGCTGAATGATAGAGTATCCGCCTAGGGGGGAAATGCAAGCAGCTAAGGATCAGAAACACACAGCAAATGGCTTTTGTTAGGAAGATGTTATTATTTAATTCAGCCGATTTTTTACTGAATTGCAAATCCCCTACTACCTAAACATGCATCATCACCAAAATTGCGTTGGAGGATGTAGAGAAGGGATGAGGGAACTTTGGACTTCACTTTGAACCTAATTATGCAAGATTACACATGCTAGAGCAATGTTTTAATGTTTTCTGCAGCCGATTTGGTCATCATAGAATGTTCAAGTCATGAAGTCCCTACAAAATGCCCATGGAAATTTCCATTACTTGACGTCCGAACATAAGCCGAATTAAATTTTTAGCATTTGCTGGGAACAATCAAGTATATACGGTAAATTAACAGTATTATTGATCTTAAAATTTTTTAAAAGACCAACCCGCCACACAAGACAATCCTAAATAAAAGAATTGAACCCACTGATCTAGTAGGAAACTTTGCTAGGAGGAGTTACCATTGCTTTCAGAAAAAAAAAACATACTGTAGGTTAAATTCTATCTATCTTACATGGTTTTTTGTTGATAATTTTTAAAATATTTATATTAAATTCTCATTACATTTGGACATCAAATGTGTGTTACCATTTTATATATTTATACTGGGATGTATGATAGCTAATGATTACTTTCTATTAGGTCGGACTTTGTTGTGGCTCTTCTGGTAAGTCAAACATTCATGTATCCATTTTTTTATGATCTTATTTTCGACTCATTGACTATTGGGGTACATATGGCTTGGGAAAGAGGAAACCAATAGCAGTTATTTTCAGCAAGGCTCCCTCATATATCTGAGGAGCTTAGCTTTAATTAAAGCCTTTCGAAATATAATGTTGTGTTCATCCGGTTGGCCTCTGTTACTTGTAGAAACAGGCGAGACGCAGCAGGGATGAAACAATAAGATCCAACGGCATGCTGGACAGAGTCTTGTTCCCAACCCTACAAAGGGGTCGTGCAGAAATCCACAGCAGCCTCGGATTCTGCGGGGGTTCAGCTCGCTGCTGTTTTCTAGTTAGAATGAACAAAAAGAAAGTAATTAAGACTCACATATGGTGTATTACTGTAAGTATTATTGTGTGGTGTACAACCAATACAAAGCAGACTCCCCCCCCCCTCATCAAAAGAAAAGGATTGGCCGACAGAATATATAACAAACAGTGCAATAATATGGTATTGATCACAATTGGATATAGAAGTTTAAAGGGAGAAAGCAAAAAGTTTGACACCAAAAAGGAAAAGTGGACTGCAGACTACAAACTTAAACCCCACATACACCTTAAGATTTCACTCCATACAATTGCATTGGGATCTACCACAACTATGTAGTGCGGGTCCTCCCTGATTAGAATTATATAGTGATTGGAAGAGTATAGATATTGCTATGTAGTGCCAGGTTCCTGCCCGTATAGAATACATTATTGATGGAAGGAATTATCACTTGCTATGTAGTGCCGGGTCCTCCCTGATAGAATACATTGTGATGGAAGGAATATATCTACTGCTATGTAGTGACGGGTCCTCCCTGATAGAATACTAGTGATTGGAAGGATATATCAACTGCTATGTAGTGCTGGGTCCTCCCTGATAGAATACATAGTGAATGGAAGGTTATATCACTTGCTATGTAGATATAGTGCCGGTCATCCTGATAGAATACATAGTGATTGGAAGGAAATATCACTGCTCTATGTAGTGCCAGGTCTCCCTGATAGAATACATAGTGATTGGAAAGGTAGTATATAACTGCTATGTAGCGCTGGATCCTCCTGATAGAATAAATAGTGATTGGAAGGTAAATATCACTGCTAGTTAGTGCAGGGTCCTCCCTGCTTAGAATACAAGTGATTGGAAGAGTTAATATCACTGCTATGATTGCTGGTTGGGTTCCTCCCTGATAGAATACATCAGTGATTGGAAGGTATATATAAATGCTATGTTCGTGCCTAGGTCCTCCCTGATAGACATACATAGTATTGGAAGGTATATATTCAATGCTATGTAGTGTCGGTCCTCCCTGATAGGAAATACATAGTGATTGGAAGGGAGATATCACTGCTATGAGTGCCGGGTCCTCCCTGATAGAATAACATAGTGTTGGAAGGTATTTCTCACTGCTAGGTAGAGCTGGTTCCCCCTTGAAGGAATACATAGTGATTGGAGTTTTAGAACGCTCCTATATCAACATGGTTTGGTTAGAAGAAAAAAGTCTTCCCCTTGGGAGCTCGTCAAAGTGGATTTCAGTTGCAGTCTGAATGAATTTCATTAATTAGTCACACTTTCGATCTCCTTGATGCTCTCTGATATCTGTAGTCTGTTTGTTTGTACTAGATCTTAAGGTAGCCATAGCCATCTCATTCGTCATCCTATGATCATTCCTGGCGATCGTGGAATCAACGATTTGTTGTTTTGGAATCAATGGAACACCACCTTGGAATCCGATTTGTGGACCTAATTTTGAAAGGAAGCCGATCTCAAAAATAGACGGGTATTCCACAAAATCGATCGGAAAGGCTGATGCTATAAGGAGTATGGGTCAAACAGCTCCTTCCATTGCCAAACAATCGAACAAAAAAAAAATAAACATGTCGGATCCCACACCACCAATGTCCGATCGGATTTTTACGATTCCCAATTTGTTTGCGCGTGGTGATCGCTCGGCAAAAAATAGAGTGTAAAATCGACTCCTGTGTATAGGAACCTTAAGGTATGTAAAGAATAGACCAGCTAGCCATACCCCGTGGACTTTGCCGATCACCTCTAGATAGATCATCTGGGCCATTAAAATATCAGTGTGATCGATTAAACCCGACCATGTCTTTACCTAGAGTGGCCACCTCTGCTCAATAGAACAATTACAAATAATATAATAAAAATAATACAAAATCATCGAAATACTAAGGGAAAAAACATCGATCACTGCTCCGTTGATTGATGTTCATTCCATAAAGACCAATTTTTAGGTCGATTTGAACCATGGATGGCCAATCTTGAGACCCATAGACCAATTAATAGAAAACTTATCACTTATTACCTAGGTGCCCAACATGTGGCTGCCGGGCGACACATGCGGCATTTGACTTGTTCTTGGGTGGCCCCCTTGGCACTCCTCCAATAACCTTACTGCCTATTGCATAGCTATAGGAATCAACTGTTTTACCGATCACTGGCTGAACTCTTAGAGGAGGAGAGGCGATGATAAACTTACATGAAAGGGTGCATAAAAGCCAACTCAATGACCCAGATGGTTGCACTGAGCTAAGTCCCTCGGCCTCTCCTCTTCTCCCTATAGTGTTGCTGGGGCATCAGCAGACTTTGTCAGTTCGTATGCTCCTCTTTTTCACAAAAAGGTGAGTATGGGGGTACGTATAATAATATTTGTGGCACATAACTGAGAAAAGTGAGGCACATGAAACCTTATAAAAAGGTATGGTTGAAAATGTTATGTGCGCGGACCTTAGTGGTTGCTGGAGGGCCGGTTCCACTTGTGGCCCTCCATATCGACTTAGTTGGCCACCACGACTGATTTGTTCCTTGTGTGGATGGTTGACTCCAGCATGTGTTCGTAACCCCATAAATGCAATCCTGGGTACTAATAAAGGACCATTATAAACTTGATACACTCAATCATATTTAAAGTCGATAATCTACAAATTGGCGAAGGATATAAAACGTGTGTCTAAAAAAAAGGTCAACAAAATCAGCTGCAATGATTCTGCTTTGTGAGATTCCTGTAGGCTAGGGTAGGCAAAGTGCGGCTCGGGAAGCCACATGTGGCTCTTTATCCCCGTCATCAGGACATTGAATTTTTCATTATGTCTGCCCATCACCACTCCCAACAGCAAAAACCTCGGCACCAAACAATCCAAAATATGCCTAGTATAAGGGGGGCTTGTGACTGCCTGTCAAGGGGGGCAGCTCTGTGTCTCTATATGATAAGGGGGGCTTCTCGTTACCATTAAGGGAGGGGCTGTATGGCTACCTCAAGGGCTCTCTGTTTCTACCATATGGAGGGTGCTTTGTGACTAAAAATAAGCGGGGGACTCTCTGTCTACAATAAGGGAGGAGCTCTATGGCTACCTAAAGGGGGCTTTTTTGGATACCTTTAAGGGGGGGGGGGTTGCTCTTGCTACCATATGGAGGGGGCTTTGTGGCTACAAATAATCGGGGCTTAGGGTGTACATCAAGGGAGGGGGTCTGGATGGAACTTTAAGGGGGCTTTGTTGATCGAAACCTAACAACATGAAGCAAACCTGACTTACCCAAACTTTCCAAGGAGATGCAAAACTATTGTTCACAGGGGTTGTTAGTCATTGTCCTCATAGTATATTGTAATACATCTTAAAAATAAATAATATTGTTATTAAGTATGATATAAAGTTTTAAGCTCAACTAAGACTTATTAAGCCTTTTAGGGAAAGAAGACGTAATTTTAAAATTTTGATAGCACAAACCCCCTCCGGCTCTCAATATGTATTTCCAGCACTTCACCGTTGCGATTTGGCTCTTTGGTCGAATACGTTTGCCTACCACTGCTTTAGGGGATCACATTTATTCTAGCCCAGTGATGGCGAACCTATGGCACACGTGTCAGAGGTGGCACTCGGAGCCCTCTGTATGGGCATGCAAGCTGTCAGCCAGCAGAGGAAAGAACTGCAGCCTATTGGCCTCTCAATGCTGTCATTTATCTTCTCCTCTCCTCTGACTGACACCATACCCTCTCCTATTCTGTCTTACAAGAAAGAAGTTGTGTGTTTACATGTTTCATGTGTGTATATGAATTGTGTGTTTATGATGTATGTGTAACTCTTTGAGATAAATAAGTGGGTTTGGGTTTCAGTTTGGACACTCGGGTATCTGGGTATTATACTTGTGTTTTTATTAATAATGGCTACCAATAACAATTGTCCTGATTTGCTCAAAAATATGTACACACATTAGGGATCATTCCCTATGTACACACATTAGGGATCATTCCCTATGTACACAGAACAAACAAGTGCTGTAAACACAAAGTGCGTGTTATTTTCTATGGAGAGTGTAGGGGGTGGGTGGGTAAGATAAGCGAGTGGCACACCCTGCTTCCTCCCCTATTAAAGTCTTGTGTTTGGCAGGATCTATCCTCAGCGATCAATCAATAACCTCGCCTGACCGATGTACACACTAAGATATTAGGCCGAGCTGACGATAGACCATTATCTTGCATGTGTACAAGGCTTTACTTTACTTAACAGCTCAACAACAGGATGGCATTTGCCAATTAATGCTACATTGTTTATGAGCTAAGATTTTATGTTATTCCCAACTCAAACTTGGCCTGCCTTCAACATCCTGAGTATGGTTCTTTAATATGATAGGTCAATTCTTTGAACAATAGAGGGACAAGGAAGGCAAGTGGTTAAGTTAAACCTTTACCGGGGCCTTAAGAATTTACATCAGCTTTTTAAATTTCTTGGTCTGCTAATTGTATGGGTTATTTTATGACTTTGTTAAGAGTTCTAAATTGCCCCTCAAAGCAGCCTTGGTTTGCTGTTGGAAGAAGTTGAGCAACTTCTAGTGCTTTCCTCCTCAGTCTGACTGTCCCTGGCCCAACCTATGTATTCTTTTGCGATTTCGGTTCTACCAATTGTGGAGGTTCACCATTACACATGGGTATTACCATGAAAATACAGCCTGCTTAGGACGAGGATATTTTGAGGATATCTGCACAACTCCACCCAAAACCCAGCCTTTAGCATGCATCAGGGGTTAGAAGTCCTGGTAGAAGTACTGACACCACTATGATGAAGGTGCATTGTATAAAGCAAACGGTGATGATATCACTAGATCTATAAAAAAAAAGGGGGATGAAACTTCCTATACTTCCCTTAAGCTGGCCATACACCTTTAGCTCTCTGTCAGATATACTTCTACTAACAACTATATACAGTAGTATAGGGTCCCCTGCGATTGAACACAGGTAGACTTGATTGTTTAGAAAGTCCCTCATATTACATGGTTTTGGTAAAACAAAAGTAGATCTAAAGGAAATCTGACAGATAAATCTAAAGGTGTATGGGGCCCTTACTCTTTCTGAAACAAAAAAATTTATTTCTATGCATTGTAATGTTTGATAGTTCCTATCTTTCCAACTGGGAGAACACAGAAGGTAAAGATCCAGTAAAAACATGCCATAGGGTTTTCGCCTTCCTCAATCTATCATTAATAAGTATAAGAAATGAATGGAGTTACTTGCAACTCATTACAGATTTTAGAGGTCTAAAATAACTGATTTCGTTTTTTCATTTATTTGATGTTTTCTCCCTGAACCAGATTCTGATGATAGCACTGTGTTCAGTTCACCTACCTGTGATGGTGGATTTCAATTATACATACTTACTATGGCCCCCATACAACTTACCATACAATTTCTGTACTATGTATGCTATCACGGAGGACCTGGCACTACATAGTTGTTGGTAGATCTAAAGGAAATTGTATGGAGTGATCTAAAAGGTGTATGGGGGCTTTAGTATTCTGAGAAGCATCATCTGGAGCAAATATGGAAAATTGCTGCCATATACATAGAAATGTCTCTCTGAGTTCTGTATCTTAGGTTCTAGTTTTACTGCCTTTTGCTGATGTGGAAATTCAAACAATTGTCCATTGCCCGCAACCTATTTGGCATTTAAAGCTGCAACAAAGTTGTAATTTATTTTTATAAATCTGCTTTGAATGTTTACCATATATTTATTAGTTCTAGGTATGTAAAATATATCTATATTTC
Organism: Ptychadena robeensis; assembly: GCA_036250615.1. Classification (NCBI taxonomy): domain Eukaryota; kingdom Metazoa; phylum Chordata; class Amphibia; order Anura; family Ptychadenidae; genus Ptychadena; species Ptychadena robeensis. The sequence continues at coordinate 35,442,145 of CM070034.1, read as the reverse complement.
ATGAAATTTCGTTTTGTTACTGTTATTAGGATGATACCTGGTGACCAGTATAAATATCCAATGACATAAAGATAAAGTTTTATTTAAACATATTTCTAAATAGCACCGTGTATATGCCTAAATTATGTTAACTATATTCATATAGGTGTAAAGCAGCGCCTGCACTATGGGCGGGCCAGGCCCGCCCAAGCAGGTCCATGTGCCCGCTCGATAAGGGCCCCCTACCTATGCAGCCTGACCTGTGAGACATAGGCATGCCCCCTCAATCGTCCACCTGCGCTCGTCCGTGTCTGCCCACTCCTGAAGCTCTGGTGGTGACCCTGGTGTAAAGGTAGTAGTGCTATCATCACTAGGCATATAAAACCAATGCAGGTAGCAGAGGCGTGGCTGGGTTCTAGTAAGCCCACCCACTACAAAACAAATCTTAATAAGGGGCAGTCCCCCAGTACAAAGAGTGAGAGCAGCAATGGCTGGTCTTTATTACAGGAAGCTCTGGGACAAAGCTTTATGTGGGATTACTGCACAGATTTAAAAAAACACGCAAAGTACATCAATATTCAATTGGGAATACACAAGCCTCTTGTGTTCAGACAATACTATA
>CM070034.1:35416178-35426720 GCA_036250615.1 Ptychadena robeensis | reverse complement strand
CAAATGATGTTCCTATATAGAAAAGGGCAGCCCTGCAGGAAAGTTTGGAAACCACTGGTCTACATCAAGTCTTTTCCCCCCACGTTGAACACACTCCCTCCATTCCCCTGCAGTAAATAATGTGCCCGTCTACACTGGCACAACACAGACTAACCGGAGTCGCGTAACACGCCCATTTGTAAATGGCCCATTTGTATGCGACATGGCAAACACCAAACCCTAAAGGAAATCACGCCTGAATAGGCGGGCACAATGGACAGGTCGCAAACCAGTTTGGGCATTTATCTGAAAGATTGCGAGTAAATTAGTCAGATATTTCAGGATACCAGAGGTTATAGAGGCAGGAAGAGGAGATCCTATCATATGTCAGAGAGGAGTGTGAGCCTACAAGATCAATAATAGGGAATGGTGAGTAGGGGTACCATCTGTCCCTTTATGCTTTGCTTGTTCTATTGAGGTGATACATCAGGTAATTAAAATTGGCCTGGTCACAGTATGTATAAACCATTCATCTATTTTCTGTTTAGTATAAAAAAAGAATTTGACTGTTGGCAACAAAAATACTGGTCAATCCTTTCAGATTGACGCAAATGTAGAAGGTACCATCACCTTATGTCTGGGGTCTTCTATCTAGCCCTAAGCTACTGTTGTTCTTCATTCCTAAATCTTCTCAATGCCCAAGCGTCTTGCCTAAGCAATCTGTGTTTCTTGGTGCGATTGGCCACATTTTCATAGATGTGGCACCAACCATTTCACTGCAAAATCTTTGATGCTTCTGAAGCCTGATCCACCTAAATTGATTGACCGAGAAAAGGAGTTAGGGTGCCCGTACACGGGTTAATACCCACTCCATCGATGAATGCTCTAGCGCGATGACGTCACCACGCTGCATTTGAGCTATGAGTCAATACGTACCACTTTGCACATTTGATTCTTTGGATGGGGATCCTGTTCAATTCTCAAACAATCGATTGTTCGGGAATCAATTGACTCCTGTATGGGCATTTTAAGACCCCGTCATCTCCCAGTCAAGTGCCAAATTACATCTTCCAGTGGGAAGTCCCAGCTAGGGCCTAGTTTTAATAATCAGGATTGAGAATACTTAAATGTAAATAACTTATTGTTAACATCAACTCTTACAATTCTTAACACTTTGCATATTTACACCTAGCATATGATCCCCTGCACTGGTTTCCAATCCTTTTCCAAAAGGCTTATTACGGTAGAAAAATATGAAATCGTACATAAACAACCAGGCACTTTGTGCAGTTGCTACTTAAGCTATTATGGCTCTATGTAGCCATTGCTGTCTATGACCCCAACAGGAAGGAGCTCCTGCATAGACAGATGAGCACACTCCATAGACATAAGGCTGGCACTGGAACAGTAAGGGGTTATTTACACAGACAGTGGTTAACCGCCAGGTAAATGCACAATTAGTGAACCCAACATGAGGCGTTCAAAGGGAAGTTTTCCGGCTTTTGCCTAAAGACATTGTGCCCTTTGTGAACACCCCCGAGCACCTGCGCAGACAGGAACACCCAGTTGCTTTTGGGATTGTAGTCAACTGTCAGCAGCCTGGAAAGCACCTACGTAAATGTAGCCCAAGACAGAGGACGGAACATAGAAATAAAGTACCAAGTGGTCAAATGCCTTTTTTTGGAAATAAAATCCTTTGTCTATTAAGTTTAGCTTGTAGATTAAGAAACTTTCCTATTCCACACAAGTATCCCAATCAAAACCTTGAAACATTAAATATATAAGCAATGAAATAATATAAGATATTATAATATAAGACTGCAAAGCAGGTTGGTTGGAGTTGTGGACCATATTGGGAAAAACAGTTTCTGACAAGGAAAGAAGGTGGACAGTAACTCAGAACTTCTATCTACAAATACTCACTACCTCAGAAACGCAGATTCATTATCTTCTTTGCCAACATTTGCCCCTGGTTCTTCTTCCATCTTGAAAGTCATACTTGTGTGGGGGATCATTCATCCCAGAACCTGGAATATGCTGGGATTGTAAAGCAACATGAGCACCCAGAAAATACATTGTAGGCAGACCCTTTTAAATAGAAGATATGCAGGTTATATTGTTAGAGAAAGATCATACGTCACGTCTGCAATATAAAAATTTTTTTTAAAACTCCTTTCTTCAGCTTTGAACACAAAAACCAAACACCCTTGTTGACACAAAAGCATAATGGCTGAAAAACCAATATAACTACACTGCTGCCATTATACACTTAAGGTAAATTTACACTGTCGTAATTTAAACGACACGTTTGAAGCTTCCTAGGGGGCCTCTGGTGGCAGAAAGCGTTTGACACTTTAAAGCAAAGACGCTTTTGCACAATGTACTTGTAGCTTTAAAGCCTGAAAAACGACCAGGGGGAGGGAGTAATGTGATGAGTGTTCAAACAGCCACAGGAGGGACTACAAAGGTCACTTGACCGTGCAGGGTGCTTGGAAAGGTAGGATAGCCATAGCCAGGCCAAGACTAAAAAATTTGTGAAAAAAGCTTTGCAAAGTGCTGAAGCCACTTTCAAAGCTTTACCATTGAAGTCAATGGGATCCTTTAATGATCAAATGACCCTCTGAACACAACAGAAGTTGAAAACACAAACAAAAAACGTACTGCGTGATTACATTTTCTGTTCTTTAAAACCTCATTGACTTCAATATTAAACTTATAGCAAGGCTGTTTTCTGTCCGCTTAACCTCCTGGGTAATCAGCCCGAGCTAACTTTGGCTGGAGTTTCATCCATCATGAAAATCAGCCCAAATTAACTAGTGAGAAACTCACCTGTCTGCCGGATTCCCACAGCGATCATACATGTCAATGCTTCCGGGTCTGCCTCCGATCACGTCACCGGTGAGTTGAAAGGGGCTGGGGGTAGGCGGTGCCATAGAACTCAATGTAAATGGAGAGGCGTCTCCAGTTATACACGGGCCTTCCGGGCAGGCAGGAAATTAATTGCCTGTGGCATGGTTTTAGAAAAACTGTGCCACGTGTGCAATGCTCAGGAGGTAAAAGACCAGAAAACAACAAATTAAGCCTTAAGCTAGGCATATATGGGTCAATATCCTTGCAATTGATTGCACCATGGTGACATCACCACACTGTGCTCAATCAAATGGGAATGGATGTACACCACTTTGCACATCGATCCCAGTTCAATGGAGACCCTGGTCCGGTGTTATGAGCCATTTTCCTGTAGGCTGGGAGCTGCTGTCTGTCAGCAGGGAGAGCCGGAGAGAGGCCCATGCCTGTGTAGTGTACACAGCCGTGCTAGGCTCTGCCCCCTTTCCCCTGCTGGGGCCGATCACAGACTGTATGGACCTATTACAGACATACCTATTCATGGTTCAACCGACCCCTTACAAGGCATACACGGCTTGATTTTTTTTAATAGATTAATAAACAAACAGCTTTCCAAAACAACCCCACCCAATAAAAACGACACAACACAAGTTTAAGTTGTAAATTTTTTGGTGTGGTTCTTGTTAATATCGAATTCAGAGAGTTTGTGTGATGACTATAGGATTTTTTTTGTATTGTTTTGGGTTTTAGTTATGTTTTTTTTGTTTTGTTTTTAACCACTGCTTTTTTTTTTTTCTTTGTTTTTTTGTCCGTCTTGAACCACTGAACCATGTCTCTTTATTGCAAAAATGAACATGCCTTAAGAAATTCAACTTGTAAATTAATAAAACATTACACTGGATGATTTTAAATGTATAAACAGTAAGAAAATCAACAATATTGCCTATAATACTATGACACAAGTTCACCATATTGTAAAAACTATTATACACATATAGTACATCAGAAGAACCAAAAGTCACCCCTATGATCCTTTTATCTCTATGGTTCATAAGCATTCATCAGTCTATGCGTCCTGCATGTAGGTCAATGTTATAATTAATAATGAACCAGCAGGTCTGTTCTAAAATTCAGCAAGGCCTCGCTGTTCATTCATTGTATATAGAAGTGTGACAAAAAAAAGCTAAATAAAATTCTAAGAGTCAAAATATGTAGCTTCAAACAAGTCAGACTAAGCCCACCAAGTATGCTTTTGGTGGAGGAAACTAAACAAACCCACTTGGTTAGCAGGATGCTGTAAATACAATGCTCTATGACCATTGGGGTATGATGGAGAATTCTAAGTAAAAAGAAAATTTTTAACCTTTTAATTAGAGACGAAATGTCTGGCGCCTATTTAGGAATAGGCCTGGTTTGTGGTAAATTTTACATAAGGCACAAGCTGCAAGAAGGACAACAACTTGGTAGAACAGCCTGCTTTGTCCTAAAAGAATATAGGACTCTTCTGTGAGCAGGCCGTACGGGCTACAGTATCAGCCTGATCAACCATCACTAAATTCAGAAGACAACGTATTGATAATATATGCTTCCTCATAATGCAAATCTCCTGGCACCTCAATGTCTCCTACCTTTCTTCTGTCCCCCACTATGCAGCCAGAGAGGGCCCTATGCTGGGTTTAAAGGGAATCAAAGCGCTGGCCGGGCTGCTCACAGGCAGTTTGCACTGCTTAGGGCGCACTCCCTCCCACATTGGCGGGAGCGCACCCTATTTATGCAGAGGGGATAAAGGCATGGAAAGTCAGCACCCAACTGCTTCGGGCGCGGTTTTCCCACGTCTTGGAGACGCCTCCATTGAACTTCAATGGAGAGGTCTCCGGCCGCACCGCCCAGTTCCACTTTGGAGACATGGCAGCCAAAAGCTTCAAAACAGCACCATGGGAGTGCAGCTAGCAATATGCAGGGTGGACACTTTCCGATTCAGCAAAATGGGAAGTGTCCACTGTGTCTTTTTCCATGCTGTGGACGCGCGTCCACAGGTGAGAAAAAAAAACGCAGTGGACACAAGCCCTTAGTTGGATTCTGGTATTGTCCCCACTGCACACCCTGGTTCCATCTTCTCACCCCTATATCACTCTCACTCAGCAGCAATATCAAGGTCATCAGAGGAAACCTCTCATGGTTAGAACAGAGTGGGCAGGAGATTTGAGGCAATATAGAATATAGCTTTTCTATTGCAGGGGACAAGCATTAGGTTTTTATATTTTTTTTTACGCTTTAAAGCCCCCCATACACTTTTAGATCACTCCATACAATTTCCATTAGATTTACCAACAACTATGTAGTGCCAGGGACTCCCTGATAGAATACATAGTAATTGGAAGGTATATATCACTGCTATGTAGTGCCAGGTCTTTCCTGATAGAATACATAGTAATTGGTAGGTTTAGAAAGCTCCTCATATTACATGGTTTTGGTAGAACAAAAGTGGATTGTACAGAAATTGTATGGTAAGATTGTAAGGTGTATGGGGGGCTTAAAGGAGTCTTCAACCAAAGCATTAGGAATGGCGCAGAAGGAATATTAGATTGATGCCATCAACGTAGTTCACTACGTAGTTAATGGTGTCTGCCAGACTGTCAGTGTTTAATGTAGACCCCAGGCGGCAGAAAACCTCAGCATGATGTTTATAAATTAAAAACAGATTTAGCATATACTTAATGTCCCAGATATATGCTTAGTAAAGTCCTTCTTTAAACAATGAGCATACCGATAAAAAAATAAAAACACACTAAAATCAAAAAAATAACTATAGACCAAAGTAAAAGAACAAAAAAAAAAATCTGGGCCACGGACAAACAAATCAATATTCTATAGAACCAAGAACTTGTGTAGCTCTAGAGCACAGGCTGTCCCATCTAAGCAACACAAAGCAGAATTAAAATGGCAAAGTAAAACAAAAAAAGTCTAACAGAAAAGTGTGGTGACAATCATTGTGTAATACTAAACGCAGAGTGACTGACAACAAACCCCCCCAAAACCCTTTGCCTGGTGCCGATGTGACCACTTTTTGCCTCACAGGTTTGGTCTTCTCCCTCCTCACCACTTTTGGTACAAAAATAAAACATTTCTGGGCATATATTCAATGGGAATTTTAGCACACGGAAAGGAGAAAGGTATGTACAAAATTATACATCTTAAGAAAACCTCTGTACATAAATATATAAATCCTTTGTCTCCCTCCCAACTGTTCTAAATATAAAGGTCTCTGCATCAACGTGACACATAACCGTGAAATGTAGGTGACGCTGCAGGCGAGGAGAGCTGGCTTTCACGAACGTCCTTACAGGAAAAGCTCTAGTTTTGCTGCAACATGTATAGGATTTAGCTTTACTAGGTAATGTAACTAGGTAATCATTGAATTACATCTGATCATTGAACTAACCTCACAGCACAATCCAAATGCCATTTTGTTTCCAATTCTATGGGGACAGAACTTCTGTGGACAGGCTTCCTTACACTTTCAGTACTGTAATTTGTTCATGGCATTTCCACCTTATCTGCAAAGGGTCCCTAGTAACATCTTCGATATAAAATTTGGAGGATGAAGTCAAAGGGGATGCTAAAGGGATTCAATGTTTAATATTACAACTGACAAATAGTGCAATAACACAACCCATACAGCAGAGGAAAATCAGGTGGCAAAAGGCTGTGTTCCCACTTGGCGATTCTAAACCCGGCGTGGATCTGCGGGTGATCGCTAGCACCCAGTGATCTCCCAGGATTAGAATCATGGCTGAGTGATTGCAGCCAGGAAGGGGCACAGGACATCTTGACCCTCCCCTCCTGATTGCACCCATAGACAGTGAATGGGCACTGTTGAAGTGACAAGCGACTTTTAACCATGCCCATTCAGGTCTATGGCCGCGATCAGGGGGAGATAGACCTGATGCAATGGCCTGCGTTTCAGATCGCAGGCCACAACCATCCGTGGCCCTTAGTTGAAGTGGGCACAAGCACATTCCCTTAAGGCCATCAGCTGCGATTGTTGCACTCAATTAAAATTGCGACCGCCCAGCGGCTGATTGCCTATGTGGGAACATAACCTAAGGAAGGGTGGGACAATTAAGGGTTTGATAACGGTTACAATCTTAGTTAATTTACAGAGGATTTTTTTATATTCAACAAAACTGGAGCCTTTCCTAAAACAATGTTCAGGTTTTGTACACACAAAAAATATTTCAGTTTCTAGCACATGCTGGCACATTGAACAACTCCATGATGATTTGCAATCACTCCAAGGCCATGCACAGATAGACTTCACCCATAACAAATGTTCCTAAAATAAAGAGTGGCCAAATCTGTGCCTGTGGCATTATATCCCAACCGCCAGTGCTGAGTGAGCCTGCAGCGATTCTCTTTCGCTGCAGGCTCACCGACCCCTTCCGGTGCCATAGACCTCCATGTTGGGGGGAGGGTGGGGAATTATGGCAGAGCACAGTGTACACTGTTATGCACCAGAAAAAATTGTTGACAGCCATTTAAATTGTTAATGCCATGGAAATTAAGTCGCCCGAATGTTAAAATCTTAAAGTGTATGCCCAGGTAAGAAGTTAATCAACTTGCCAGCATCTAGCAATTGAAAAATCTGTTCTTGGTAGACCAAACCTTTATAATGTACATGATTACAACTTTATATGCAATTAGGTGGACCCAAATGTTTTGCATCAGATTAAAGTACACCTTTATCAATCAGTAATCCACCATTACTGTGCAATGTAATGTCATATCATCTACTAAAAATAAACAAAAGGTATACAACGTCTCCTTGTTCTATTACAAAACCCATCTCCTTGTCACAGATAAACATAAAGCTTAGTTATCCGTTCAAAGACCAGCTAAAAATGGTCAGCTGCTTTCTCCATTAAAACACGTCAGGCAAGTATTCAAAAACACAGAAGCTCAAATCATTAAATTGTTAGGACTTTAACTCCTTTTATCTGGAAAATATAGTAATTTGGGCAAACGCTGGGTTGGGCGTTCATAGATCCGATTGGCTGAACAATATAAAAAAAATGTTTTCCACAAGTGTTTTACATATTATTTCTTTAGACCTTGAAGGGCAAGCTGTGCATTAAAAAAGATCTTTACAATTTGTTTTGTGGGAGCTCAAGCTTTTCCTCCTGTTCCTTAACAATTTGTAAATATAATCAGTGGCAGCAGAACAGCCGAGTGTTGACAGTTTAAGCCATTTATTACAAAGAAGAAACTTCAAGTTTACTTTACTTTGACCGGGAAAGTCTTGTAATCTAGGTTTTGGTGGCACAGAACATAGAAAGTGCCACTTCACAAGACATAGGATTCAAATTTACTTCAAAGTTAGTCCTAGGACTTTTGGTTTGGAAAGCTTACCCAGGGTACCCCATCAGGAAAGCTTTATGGAATGTCCGGTACATCATACTTCTCCAAAAGCACGAACCACCGATCAGTAATTTAGTGCAGATCTCAATGGAATTCTTTTGTAGCAGTACTGGTTAGTAAATGTTTATCTATGTTATACAACTGAATTCTTGTTCCTGTACCTTAAGGTGGCCGTACACATCTCTATTTCTTAATCAATCCAAGAACAATAGCCATGCGCGTTCAAGGTGCTGAATTGATTGCGGCCACTGGTTTCTACAAACGGGATAAATCAAAGAAACTTGAGCCAACAATGAACCAATATGTTGGTAAACCCTGTTCGATTTCCATTACTTTTTAAGTTACCCTCGGTCCCCATCCGAAGTATCGAACAGGATCAAGTGTGCAGAAGCGGAGCTCATCAATTCTCCTTTGAATCAAGGAAGGGTGTGCGCTGCAGGGTTCCATGATAACATGGGCATGGACCTGTGTGTGGGCAGCCTAAGGACTCAGCCTATCAATACAGAAGCATTATAGCTAGAGATGCTACAAGACATGACCCTATATATTAGAACAGAAGAGTGATGGGCATTATTACAAACGTAATAATGTACCTGGCAACAACTGACAACTGTAAAAACCCGACAGATTAACACACATATCACTGCAGAGGCCATCTGGAGAACATATGGTGTTGGAACATACTACAGACTCTTAAGCTGGCCATACACCTTTAGATCTCTCTGTCAGATATCCTTTAGATCTACCAACAACTATGTAGTGCCGGGTTCTCTGTGAACACAGGTAGACTTGATGGTTCAGAAAGTCCCTCATATTACATGTTTTTGGTAAAACAAAAGGAGACCTAAAGGAAGTCTGACAAAGAAATCTAAAAGGTGTATGGGGACCCTTAGGAATATCAATCCAAGCAATGTGCCCAAATAATGTTTGGTACAACCATGACGTGTCATACCAGATCTGATACTGGTTTCCATCAGCCACTGGGATAAGAAAATGCTGTGGAAGTATTACAACATTGTTCTGCTTCTGTGCTTTTGAATAAAAACCAAGCACCTATAAAATAAAGGTGTTGGATTCGAGTGGACGATTAACTTAATACTGAACTACATTGACTCTATACAATTAAATATTTAGGTTCTATTTAGGCAGGGTCAATTGAAATCTTAAAAAATAAAACTATGCATTTTAAAGACTTTCAAAAATATGTCACTCTACTCTGTATATAGGACCACATTCACAAAAAACAAACAAAAAAAAAACAAAACACCAACAGTCATTTGCCTTTGGCTTTCATACAAATGTGGCTTATTCACAGACTAACACAATCAACTGATTTACTTCTGCAAGTGTGGGAGAGAAAAAATAAAAAATAAAAAAAAAAAGGTCTTGTTTGGATCTGACTCTGCCTCCCATTTGTGTTCCAATGGTAAAAAGTTCTGCAAACACTCCTCAAGAGGGAAAAATAGATTATGTACAGTTCTGCTGGTTTCTTTATCTCCTCCAGGAGCGAGACTCGTCCTCATCTTCGTCTTCATCGTCATCTTCGTGAAGAAATGGATCTGATGTTTCAGCCTCCTGGAAGAAGATGATGTTCTGGTTGTAGTTATATTCTCATACATGATATTTTTATTACATTTCAGCAGAAAATGGCAGGAATGCATTCCTATCTATACCGACGTTTGGCCACTGTTCATGGGGTTTATTTATTGACCAAAGTTAGCGATGCCTCTGAAACCGTACATTTTCATTGACACTGCATTTGCTGCTATGAAGCTGCATATAGGTACAGTGCATTCAGAAAGTGTTCACAGTGCATCACTTCTTCCACATTTTGTTATGTTACAGCCTTATCCCAAATTGGATTCAATCATTTCCCCCCTCTACACACAACACCCCAATAGTGACAACGTTAAAAAGCTTTACTTTAAGTTTTGGTAAACATGTTTAAAAAAATTAAAAACGCACATGTACATAAACATTTGCAGTCTTTGCCATGAAGCTCAAAATTGAGGTCAGGTGCATCCCGTTACCCCTGATCAATTAGACTCCATCCTTAAAATGTTTGTGTAGCATATTTGTGGTAAATTCCATTCATTTGACATGTTTTGAAAAGGCACACAATCGTCAACATAAGGTCCAACAGTTAACAGTTCATGTCAGCATACAGCCCAAGCATGAGGTCAGAATGGTCTGTACACCTCAGAGGATTGTCTCGAGCCACAAATCTGGGGACAGTTAGAAATAGAGATGCTCCGATCAGCATTTTTGGGGCCGATCACCGATTACCGATCACCAAGA
>CM070034.1:35391299-35410928 GCA_036250615.1 Ptychadena robeensis | reverse complement strand
TCTCCTCCTCTTCCCAATTGAAGGACCACAGGGGGCCGCCGAAGAACACCCAAAGGGCCGCAGGTTGGGCACCTGGGTTCTATATCTATCTCGGCACAGGCCTAGGTTGGTGCTGAAATTACAGGCCCCTCAATAAAGGAACGTATAACATTATCATCATTGATTTATTATAGTGTTTAGAGGAATATAATTTTTTAAACAGAATCATTTTAATTATTATGCTAGATCAGATTACAAAAAGGTGTAGGACACCAGTAAATGATGCTGTTAAGTTATCCATACACTACTGACTTGTTAAAGCCATTTCAGTCATATTTCAATCAGCAACAAACTAAAGCTGGCATAAGATGTGTGTGCTAGGGAGCAAACCACGCATACCACTCCTTATAAAAATGTCTGCCACTTCTTTTATAAAGTGTTACTTACAGCAAAATGTTGAAGCATCTCCTCCTTTTCCTTCTCATAAAAGCCAGAAATGGATATTGATTTGGGTCGATGATCCACAACCATATGATTTAGTGAACCTCTACCTCTTCCTCCACGACCTCGACCCCGCCCTCTGACCTGGGTAGGTATAGACTTTCCCCGTCCAGCTGGCAAGATTCCTAATCGAGCAGCCTGGAAAAAAAAGACAACTGTGAGGTTTGGGGAAGGAAAAATCGCAGACTAAATTTAAAAAGTTCAATGAGTTAACAGTTATATAGACAGTTATATAGTTAGATAACACAAATATGCAAAGTTTTGGATTTGCAAGTTAGAAAGTTAACAACAAAGTTCTACTTTGATTATAAATAATGCTCACCTCAACCTGCAACTGACTCAGCTTTTTCCTTAACTCTGTTGTGTCTTCCCCTGATGATAGACGTTTGTGGAAATCCATCTCTGCATCCAACAGTTCTCTCTGAGCCTATGAACCAGAGAAGGACACAAGAAAAACTGTGAATCCAAAACCCAAAACTTCCTTTTTTCATTAACCACCTTGGAAGTATTCGCGATGTTATGTTCTCATTACCAAAAGCAGTAATCTTAACCTCCTAGGTGTTCTGCCCAAGTTGTTCTGCCTGGGTGAGAGTATCAGCTGATAAAACTCACCCCGAGACAGCTACTTATAAATCACCTGTCCATGTACGTCCCGATGGCATCAGGCATTACGCTGGAGGGGCGGGAGGTAGACGCCGACACTGACCTCCATGTTATTGGAGGTGTGTATTATTTTTTAGAACGCACCTATATATTCGGCACCTCCCAGAGGGCAGGATATTGCAGCAGCATTTAAAGTGTTTCACTGTGATCGCCTGTGGTGCACTTTCTATAATAGTGCATCACATGCGCAATGCCCAGGAGGTTAAGCCACACTCGGGATAGTTTAAAATTACAATAGTATTGGTTTAACTTTGCTGTACCAGTGCAAAAAATTACAATTTACCATTTTTTTTCAGCGTGCGTATAGACAGATGTTATCTGCAGTAACATGTGATCAGCCTTTTACATTGAAAATCTTGTTCAAGCCAATTGAGAGGCGAATCAGCTAAAGTGTACTTATACGAAGGTGTCTACAAAGCGATCAGCTCTGATTTTGAAGCCTTTTGGTTTAGAGACTTTGGCCGGGTATTGTGTTGACAAGTAGTTCATTAAAGTACCTCAGTCTTAGACTTGACTTTCGATGGAGCAGATATCGTCTTCAATTCATCTTTCACCTGAGAGATCTTCTCATCGAGTTCCTTCAGCGTTTTTATTATCTCTGTCCTCTCCTCTGCCTTCATGGTTTTGTTTTTCTCCAGTTTGGAGATCAACATCTAAAAACAAAGAATGTGGTTGTATATGAATTCTTGACAAACAATGGGAAACTTTGTCTGTTTGTGCAACACTGTGCTTGCACAGAGGCGTCATAGGTTTATTATTTTGAATGGGCTGTAATGCGATGGCTTTTTCCCTGTTATCAGCACACAGGCCGAACGCAGGAAAGCGATGTAGTGGAGTTTTAGCCTAAGTGTTGACTTGAAATCTGAACGACCAGTAGCAAGACTATGTCATAGTACAGTGACGACAAAATGTATGGAGACATGGCAATTATTCCTGACTCACACAAACACAAAAATCCCACATGTGAATCATATACACACACCAATCATGCAGAGACATGCATCACACACATACACCACTTACTTTCTGAAGCTTGATAGTATAGTTAGAAGCCCTGTATAGTCCCTTAAGTCTGCCTTGTCCCTCCCCCAGACTCCTGGCTCTCAGTGCCACGGACGGGTAGAGCAGAGAGAAGAGAACCGCCCATAGAGCCAATAGGCAGCTGAGTGATCTCCCCTCTATCTGACCCTGTGCTAGGACCACAGCGAGGGCTCAGTTTTTTTACTTCCGACACACACACGCTATAGGTTTGCCACCACTTCAATAGTACAAATGTCAGAAAAATTGCATAGATATTGTCTTTGTAGGATGGATATTAAAATAGCAGCACATACCTTCTGATATTCTATTTGCTTTTCTAACATTTCTTGTTTATTCTTCCTCATATCCTGTTGTAGCTTTAATGATTCCTAAAAGAACAAAATTAAAAGTAAAAAATGTGTTTTTACATAAATGTATTTTATAAAACACACCAGTTCATACAAGTACAGCTTGTGTAATATGAATAACTTATAAAAGTCTTGCCCGTGGCTTAGGAGACACTCCCACTGCATCAGCCCTATAGGCCGAATAGCAACCTATTGATGCAGCAGGGGAGAGACGTGGAAAATCAGCGCCCAAACAGTTTTGGCCGCTGTTTTCCCACGTCTTGGAGACACCTCCATTAATCTTCAATGGAGGGGTCTCCGGCTGCACCATCATAACAGCACCGCAGGAGTGCAGCTAAGAATACACAGTGTGGACACTTTTGCATTCAGCAGAATGAGAAGCGTTCTCTGTCTTGTTCCATGATGCGGATGCGCTTCCACATCGGGTAAAAAGACGTAGTGGACACAAGCCCTCAATAACACTAAAACTACTAACTAAACTTTCTGCACTCTTAAAGCATTGCTTTGTAGGAAAACAATGATCATGATGGATGTACAAGGCAAAACTCTATACCCTTGTATGTGACAATTAAAACGTGTACACTAGAAATACAGCTACTGTATGTGTTAAAAGTCATATACCAACATCCCAACATAGAGCAGCCTAATACATCTGTGGTCTCTAAAAGGTCCTATATTTTTCACCTAGCAGGCTTTTTTCCTCTACAAAACCCTACTACAAATAGCATTTTAATACACCCTTTTGCAGTTAATGGACCTGAATAGGGCGTTATACAGTATCTGAAAACTGTTTCATCTACCAAAGGCTGCTTCTTTTCTGCCAGCCAGTCCTGAAATTTACACCTACACCTATTTAAACAAGACAACTAGCCTGGTGACTTACCTCTGCTGCTGCTAATTAACAGAGGTAGGTCATATTGTTTTCCCTGTGAATGGGCAATGACGGACAGATGAAATAATCCCACTGCTTTCCTCCACAAGCAAGAATGGGGTTACAACTTGAACAAATTTGTATATATTTTACAATGGGCCAATCCAAATACCAGTGCCGGCTGCAGAGGCTGACTTTTTGCCTTATGAGAAGCTTTTAATTAAGCCCCAAATTTAAGAATATAAATATTAGCTTCACATGGATCACTCGGATGTAAACTATTCAAGTCTAGTATATCTGGCTGTGTAGAAGCATCATGCCAGATGCTGAAAATATTTTTTTCTCCACTAGATGACCATAACGTCACAATGTATTACAATGTGCTATAAGCCCCTGAACATTACATCACCAAATTTGTTTGGAGATGTAGAAAAGTGTTGTGGTAACATTGTAAAAAAAAAAAAAAGTATTGCTCTAGCATATCAAGTTTTTGCATAAATTACGTTCAAAGTCAAGTCAAAGTTTTTAAGTTGAATGTAATTTATGCAAAAACTACATACTCGAGCAATATATATATTTTTTTTAATGTTCCCAAAACCCTTCTCTACATCTACAGCACAGTTGGTGACCATAGCATGTTCGGGGGGGGTTGCATGTCAATCATAAATTTAAAGAATTCAGGCTTATATTTGAGTATATTAGCAGCTTTTAGGCACAGGTACTACTGGATGAGATATAATGGGAACCCTCATATTTTTTATTTTAAACCGCACAGCTTAATTTATTGTGTTTTCTATAGCTTTTCATCAGGTCTAAGAGAAATGTGCTGGCTATTGTCTACTAATTCCAGTAATGTCCTACTGTTGCCATGAGCTTGTGAACACATTTAGAGTAAGTAGCTACAAAGCAGTTTACTGCAGATACCCTATATGAGAGCATCGATGTTAGAGACCAGAAAGGATACCTGTTTCTTTTTGAGCGCATCCTGTACATCCAGAGGCTTTGATCTTGTCGTGTTCTTATTAGCTGGCTTTGTGGTTGTAGAAGTGTAAACAGATTTTGAAAGACTGGTGGAAACTGGTATCGTCTGTAACAGAAAATTTATGAAAATATAATGAAAAGCCATCATTCATAGAATTTAAACACACTGTGGAGCTGATGGCAAATGCGGCTTTGTTCGCCATCCTTACTATACAGTGAAGTTACTGCAACAATATACAGCACAACATACTCTACATTTATGCTCTGTGTGTGGTAGCTCAATATTCTACCCTTATCAGACACATTCATACTCCTATGAAGCGGTCTTGAACCTCCTTGGTCTTATGTCTGAAGCCAGTACGGGAGCAGTTTCTCTGTACTCCGCACCAACAGAGCTGCAGACACACAAAGCCTTTCCTACACTCAAGGTTTAACTCCTGGGCACTGAAGTTAACACAGGATAAGACAGAATAAGACATACCCATGAATTTGTGGAAAACATTAAGGGGAAAAAAAAACCTCAGACTCAATCACATGTAGAGGGAATATACAGCAGATTCCAGCAAAGTGTGCCAAGAACAGTACACTTCTGTTAGGGAAAGAGCTACAGTTTGTTCCAGCAGGGTGTGCATGGCTGAAACACGTAGAGGAGCCACTGCTTACCCAAGGACTTAAGGAGTCTTATTTTACACTGGCAGCTCAGCCTGGAATATTGCATTTCCATATTCACAGCAGATAACATATTCACTGCACTTGCAATCCTATGTGGAATGAGCCACTCATTAAGTATGTGCAAAAGGAATTGCATGTGCACTTAATATATTACATGTGTTACAGCCAGAGACTCAACTTGCCAGTTTTTAGAGAGAAAAATACAGTAGTTTTATTGAATACCCATTAAACCCTTTCACCCCAAAAAGTGTGGTATGGTTGGTATTAAAAAAATAAATCACACTTTACACATATTGTTTAGTGCACACTAAACAGAAAAAAAGAAATACAGTAGTGAACATATATTGTTTAAGTATTTTCCTCTACCCCTCCTTGTTACAGACAGTATCCATTTTAAACCCCACGCCTTCACCTTCCATATTCATGTCCAACATTGAACAAACCACATATGGTCCAAATAAAAGCACATACCATATTCTCTTCCCCTGAATTATTCTGGTTTGAAGCCGCATAAGCTGCATCAGTCTGAGTACCGCCAGGTGCTACGAGTCGATGTTTTGCGGGTAGTTTATTATTAAGGGCATATGAACCCTGGGCAAAAAAAATTGTACAATCCTTATTAGTTAAAAAGTCACCTAATTCAAGACATATCCATTTTAAAGAATATTAGAATCTTTAAACAGAAGCCCCCCACCCCCCTTAAAAAACATACACAAATACACACAGTCTATGTAATGGTTTCAAATCTGTGGATACAACAAAGCCCTATTTTCCAAGTAGGAGAAAGCCCCACTCCAGGCTGTTAACCCATGCAGTGCTCTTTTGCCTCTTGTATTAAAATCAGTGCTGGTTAGGCTAGGGAATAAAAGTAGTAATTTGAAATACACTTTACAGGCATCATTCTCTATTTGCAAAAACTATTTTACTTCGCTGGGCAGCAAGTTGGAATTTTCCGTACCTACATATACAATTCAGGACCAGCAGTCTTGATTTACAAGGCAGAAAACCTGATCAAAACTAAGGAAGGTGGACAGCTATGCACCGGTTGCGAGGGGGAAGTGACAAAATATGTGAGGATATTTGTTTTTCCCCTGGGCCAAAGGAGCACTTAATCCATATAGTGGCAAGTAAAGACGGCAAAAATGGGGATGGGTGGGTTACATATTAAAATTTTTAAAATGTATAGGGCCAGAAATTCTATTCATATTAAATTGGTCTTTTTGGCAGCTATCCCTTTCAGGTCACATATAGCATAACTCTAGAAAATATATGAAATTACAAATGAGTAAGAGTTTACCTTCCTGGAATTATGCCCGAACTCAGTACAGTCACAGTTTTATCTTGGATCAAACTGTGCCCATGCTGGACATAATAACCGGTTCTCTCTAAACCTGCAGCGCTTCTAGACCTCCATGTTAATAGAGGTAGCGCAGCTTTTCTCAGCCCCCCATACACATTTAGATCACTACCAACAACTATGTAGCGCCCAGTCCTCCCTGATAAAATACAGTTAATGGAAGGCATATATCACTGCTATGTAGTGCCGGGTCCTCCCTGACAGAATACATAATAATTGGGAGGTTTAGAAAGCTCCTCATATTACATGGTTTTGGTAGAAGAAAAGTTGAATGTACATATATTGTATGGTAAGATTGTAAGGTGGCCTTTAGATGTTATTTTCTTCTATTAAATCCTGACACACAAATCACTTATCACTGATAGTGTCCTGTAGAATTACCTTCTGCAGATGCCCCTGCCCACCAGTTTGATGTGCAGACTGAACTGCATGTGTTGTGTGCTGATGTGTCATATGCTGTTGAGGCTGAGAAGTTTGATGCTCATTATTTTCCCTGTGCCAAAGTACCCGGATAAATCTATTGTTCAGAACAGCTTCAGTGCTGGATATTGCTCTCCTAGCTTCCTCATTTGTCAAGTACTGGATGAGAGCACCCTCGGGATCTCCTTGGAAAGCAACCTTGAAAACAGAAGATAAATACACACAATATTAGCAATGCTCTCACATGAAAATGAATGTCCCCCAGCTACACTTCTGAAGCTAGTACTCTTCTATTAGCGCCTGAAGTTGTAACCAAAGACAATTTCCATATGTACTATTCAAGTATATTTCAAATGCAAAAAAATTATTAGACCTGATGGAAATTCAGTTAGTAAATAGAAAGTTTTTAAAATGGATCGGACCTTAAAAATGTACAACTTGTCTAGAACGTCATATAAAAATGTACTGCCGTTATATAGTAGCATTGTATATCTCCAGATCAACCAAGCCTGCAGGGCATTTGCCCTCAATGGACGCTAGATTAAAGGGGACTTTTAAGGCATCAAATGACTATATGATTTCACATATTACAGCATGATCACATGCTTTCCCCTATGAATTAATCACTTTATGCAGTTTCAATAAAATTCATGTTAATGCTTAGTAGATCTAGAATACATTGAGGTCAAATGCCCCGTGGCCTTGGTTGTTCATGTACTAGAGCAGTGGTGGGCAACTCAGTTGATATGGAGGGGCACAAAATGCGGCCCATGGCATCACTAAAGGGCCGCACATAACATTTTCAATCCTGACTTGTATAATCATTTTTTTAAATATAAAAATGACAGCAGACATAGCTAGAAGACATTGTTATTTATTTTTAAATAATGTTTTAATATATATCCCCCCATACATTTAATCAAAGGTTATTTGTCTCAGACATAATCAAAGTTTTTTGTTTCCCTATACTGAGGTTATGTGCCACAATATATATTATACAATCACACCCGTTCATTGGTGGGATAGAGGGAGGATAGGCATTCAACTGTCTGCCGATTTCCCCATGGACTTGCTAAGGTGCCCTCTGCATTGCTGCCAATAAGCCTGAGCACACTCCCTCTTCCCGCTCTAACAATATCCCAGGCAAGGACTTGTCAGCGTGGGATCGGCAGACATGCAAGTTCCTATGGCCTATGCATTAACAGTTTGGTTTCAGGGGCCATAGATAAAGCCATCCCAGCATAATTATTGATATTTGCATATCTCAGTGTGGCAATGGTGCCTCTGACTGCTATTCTTATTTATTGATGCAGTCTCTGAGCTAAATAAGCAAAGCCCTTTTCTACCCACCTAACCATCTCAACAGAGATACATTGTTAAATAAAGCATGGTAGATCAGAAACATTAAAATTTGTTAACAGGGAGACCACTGACATGCAGTGTTTTGTCACACAGCTTGGTTAGAGGGAAATAGGGACGTAGCTGTCAAACTTATAAAGCATAGAGCAAGCAACACATGCAGCAAATAAAGAGCAGGAAAACAAACAACAAGAAAACAAAAAGCATGAGGAAGACTGCTAGAATTTCATAAAAAAGGGCAATAACTTATCATGAGAGGAATATTTAGGCAAGTGTATTAATGAAATGAGAAAAGACATGCTTGTTGCAGCCCAATAAACCCCCCCCCCCCCCCCCCCCCCCAAAAAGAGATAAAATAAAAATCACTGAATATTACCTGGATATTGACAATGGTACCAAATTTACTGAAGTGCTCGTTCAGCTTGGTGATGTTGTTTAGGTCCTGAGGAATTTTCCGGACTTCAAGTTTGGTATTTGTGTACTGGATCTTCTTCCCAAATCCTAATTTGTTATGGTTGTTGTTGCCTTGCCTAACGAAAAATTAGCAGAAAATATATATATAGAAACCTATAATAATAAATGTATTAATATATTGTCCAATACTCATTTTAACGTTTTTTTCAAAGACAATGCTTACTGCAAAATACAAGTTAGGAACTTAAAATGTGCATTTTTTTTTTAAACCAAATACCATTAGGAAAACATTGTACTGTACTAGATTTGCATATGATAGTACACCCATTAGATTTGTTTTAATGCTTACATCCCAATAAAAAAAATAATTGTAAATAAAACAAAAAAAATAGTTTTCTAAATCCATAGGACAATGGGGACCTTAACTGCATGCATCGATTTTTGCATCGATCGACTCTTTGGTATCGATTTTTAAGTAGATCGAATGGACCAAAAGTAATCTACATCGAACATAAAATCGATTGAAAAGTGATCAGACATGTTGGTAAATTTTGATCGATCGTATAAATGGAATTGATTTCTATGAAGGAATGGATATCACAAACAAACAATTAAATAAATTGATTCCTTTAAAAAAATCTATTTTAAATCGTATTGATGTTTGCAAGAAAATTGCATTGCCGATCAAATCGCAAAATAATTGACCCGTGTATGGCTAGCCTACGTTTTAAGTATTTATTAAAACAAGATTAAAACGGAACATGACATATGATAGGCATCATAGAGGGACAAGAGGCCTCCCCCGAACCGCTAGGGCAGCGGGCATACCTGATACACCGTCAAAAAGCAAGGTTTTCAGCAAAATGAAGATTTGCTCATAGATCTGTATTCAGAGAGTGAAACAGTAACACAGACACTGCTAGACAAGAATAAGCAAATATTGCTTCTCCCATGTAAATATACTGTACAATTATAAAGTGTATAGCATCTGCCCAGATCGAGTCACTGATCATGTGAAATGCGCAGGTGTAGGCAGAACCATAGACATCCTTGTTAATGCAGGGGCATTGCTGAATCGTGCTTGGGACCTCCTGCACTTTTTAAAAAATTGTGCCACATGCGCCACGCTCAGGAGGTTAAGCCACCTAAATCACTGCTTGAACTAGAGTTTCGTATACAGTGTTTTTTCTGCATGGAAATGCATTGGGGAAATAGCAGGTACAAGGTTCTTACTTGTCTGTCCAAGGTTTCTTAGCAAAAGGACCATCATTCATATTCCCAAGTGGTCGCTTCCTGTCTGGTTCTACAACCACTCTGTTCACGTTGCTAGTTTCAGCAGGAGGAGGTGGCTCCGTTTGAATGACAATATTAGCAGCTACCAAAGAATTAAAATATAAAAATAAAAATTCATAAACATAAAATACCAGAATAGTCATGGGTAGAACATGCATATACACATAAAGTGTAAAAGTAACCAGCATCAAACAGCCACTAACCTCTTGGCGGTGCATCCATATCACCTGACGTTAACCCTATAAGATTAGACCTTTGCTGCTGGGGCCTTGTATAAAATGGCCGATATCCAGTTCTACCTGTGCCTGTAAGACTCGGAGCTTCAGGATTGTACCCATCAGGCTCATACGTATCTGGAGGGAAAGGGTTAAATACAAAGCACATTCAGAATCCATGAACACACATATATACACAAAAACATAATACACAGATATTATTGCTGTGAGAACCAAAGAAGAAGTTGGGTACAGATGTTCATCTATACAAGGTTAGTAATTAATCATTTCTATATTTTTACATAAACAATTAATTTGCATAGAGGAAATGGCAGGTTAAAACATGCTGTTGTCCGTGCCCCTGTTCAAACTATTTTTTGTTCTCTTTTCTAAAGAAAAAGATGAGAAAAGGAAGTCTGTTTTCGACAAAGTGGAAACATTTCAGAACATAATGCTTAAAGCGAGTGCAGGGCTGAAGAACTAAAATTATGTAATTTGACCTGTAAATGCCACTCTTTTCAAGAGGAAATCTGTCCACTTAGCCCTCCTTAGGGCTTCACTAATTACACAGCAAACCCAGAAAATAAAATGCAATGGAGGAGGTAGTACAAAAGTGCTAACACCCCCCCAAAAGTATGCCTCTGGGAACCAGGAGCACAGAGACTTTGAGGCCACACTGAGGTTAAACAAAATTAATGAAAATTAAAACGTACATCGTATTTAATGCATATAAATTCAACAAACATTATATACAGGACATCACAACGGTTGCTGGTGTTTGCCCAAACAAACAACCATTGTGATGTCTTGTATATAATGTTTGTTGAATTTATATGCATTAAATACAATGTACATTTTAATTTTCATTAATTTTGTTTAACCTCAGTGTGGCCTCAAAGTCTCTGTGCTCCTGATTCCCAGAGGGATACTTTTGGGGGGGTGTTAGCACTAGTTAGTACTACCTCCTCTTTTGCATTTTGATTTCACAATTGAAATGTCGGCCACCCTTACCTAAGAGAACGTAATTCATTGGTTATAAACACAGAATATAATTTTATTGGTTATGCAGAGCAAAGCTGAGTGCATGGGAGGCAATATACAATTTTCCATATCAAGGTTTGGTTTAGCCATGTGCTGAAAGTGTATAGGGACACGGAAAGAAAAGACTAAAGGTGAAAAGAAAAACAAATAATGAGGACCTTCCCACCTCAACGTTTTCATTTTTTGTTGTTTTGAAAAAGCATGTCTGCGCTGATATTTACTTGATGCACTACCAGACTAGAAAACTTGGGGAGATCGATATGCAGATAAAGCCCCCCATACACCTTTAGATCACTCAATACAATTTCCATTAGATCTATCAACAAATATGTAGTGCCGGGTCCTCCCTGATAGCAGTGATATATACTTTCCAATCACTATGTATTCTATGTAGTGCCGGGTCCTCCCTGATAGAATACATGGTGATTGGAAGGTTTAGAAAGGTCCTCATATTACATGGTTTTGGTAGAAGAAGTTTAGATTATACAAAAATTGTATGGTAAGATTGGGAGTTGTATAAGGGGGCATTAGGTCATTCGACATAACTAAGCAGTATATTATATATAAGAAAACTCCACCAGTTAATATTTTTAACATTTTCATCTTGAAAAGCTGAATTTGCAACATACATGGGCTATAAAAATATCCCATGGTTTAGTATTTCTGGTTTCCATAATTAAAAGTTTGTTTAAAGCCAGCAAACACCAACATCCTATGCGTCATATGCAGGACAAACAAAAAAAACAAAAACCCAACATTCCATTGACATTAAATAAAAAGGGCCACCAAAGAAGCTAAAGAGTAGAAGAGATAAGCTAAAGGTTTAAGAGTTCCTCTGTCCAGTGAGTCCATAATAAGGTAAGTAGCGATGTGTAACAATGAAAAAGGACAGTAAAGGAGGAAGATGTTTATGGGCATGAAACGGGAGTAGTGAGCTATGCTTACGTTCGGACACGGAGTAGAGCAGATTCTGAGGAGGTAAAGGAGGAGGCAGTCTTCCTCCTACTGGTGCAAGACTGCGCACAGTACTTGTCCCGGGCTGTTCACGGTTATTTAGCAAGCCTGTATGCGTTAATGGAAGCCCTGCATGTTTAAAAGCAAAATATACTATTTATTTCCATATCAGGTGGGAACTTCATCAAAGATTTTGATAACAACCTACACACAGGTATACTACCACACTGATTTAACTTCCGCTTTTAAGATATTACACAACTATAGATTAAGGGTCTTACTTCTTAGTGTAGTATTTAATAAAGAATACAAAATATACGGTGCATCAATTTCTTATCTATAGAAAATATAGTTTACAGCATAGCCTTTTTTCACATTTTGGAGCAAGGAGGATGAGGGAAGACACCCTGGCAGTATACTTTGTGCTGCTCTCCTTTTACTTCTTGAAAGAAAGACACCCTACCAAACCGCTACAATTCCAACAGCTCATCTGGATCTCTGCCCTTTATGTAATGATTTCTTGTGAATCTTCTGGCTGCTATTGTAATAGTGAGACAAGGGACTCTACCTACAGGTTTAAATCAGAATAATGTTTTAGGGTTTTTCCCCCCAAATAACCTTGACAGCATTCAAAATACACAGAAAAGGTTCTACCAGTTGGCTCAAAGCTGGACATACACATTATAAACTGATCAGACAATCTCCTATAAACATACAAAAAGCAATATTGTGCATATTTCAAAAAGATGCTCCTATGTAATATGCCTTCTCACTAATGTTTTAAGTCAGTGGAACAGAAAAGTCTAACTTTGTATGGCTAGTTGGAGATCTCACCTTGTAGGAGGTAGCAGACAGATCACTATGCAACCTAGACGCCCAAAGTAGAGACACAGAAGGTACCCAGAAGGTCCTCCTACCTCATGCTGCATACATAAGTCTACATGGTAGTCATTACAAGAAAAGGAAGAAAGGATTAACCTTCCTGGAATTAGGGGCTTTTCGCTCCATTTATTGTGGCACGAAAAAGCCCCCGTATGTGCGATTACCTGCCCTCCACCCACATCACTAAACAATGCCGCGCCAATTAGACGTCGGCAATGTGGGCTGGGAAAAACGGCACCGCCTTCATTAACATGCAGGTCTATGGAAGGAATCTGTGAGCATGCAGCAATTCACGGAGCACCGGCGATTATGCCAGATCCCGGCATGGGATACCAAGTTCGGGCATAACTTAAAGCACATTTCTGAAGTGGTCTCATACTGGAATACTGATCCGGATTTATGTAAATTCACTGATGATGCACACAATTAGACAAATAGAAAACAAGCACATATTACACAATAAATAATGTGTACTGCCAGCCTAGAAGTCAAAGTGCCAACAAACATTCAGAGACATGTAATCCAAACTACGTAGAAGCCTACTTACTTGGCGCAGGATGGACAGCAGGCGGAGGTTGGGTGATAGGCCGAGGGACTGGCATCCTCATATTGTGAGCTGGTGCAGGAATAGGAGGCAATAAAATACCAGGGGGTGGCAGTCCAGGTGGTGGTGGGAAAGGAATCATACTAGGCAAGGAAACCTCATCAACTACTAAGGGATCATTTCCATGATCAAACTGGCAAAGATCACCAAGGACACAGAACCCTCGCTCTGTGGAGAAAACAAAAGATCGTTAATCAAATATGTGTTAGGGCTCATTTTAAAAGGCCTGCCATGCGGGGCGTTCTCTAAACACCCCCGGAAGGCATGCCCAATTGAGCAGAGGTTTTTTTTTTTTTACCAAAGAGCCTCTTTTTTATACAAACTTTTATAGTAGCTAATCCAGAGAATAATTAAAAATGTTGCATTCTGTATGTCCAACCTAAGGAGAGTTTGCCGCCAAATACCCCCCAAAAAAATAAACTGAAATAAAGCTACTGATAATTTAGCTATATACTTTCATCCTGAAAAAAATGTTACAACCTTTTTTTACTGTAACTTTGTTAAATACTCCACCCATGAACACAGATCTAAAACCAAGGGTTATATTATATTTGGCTCCTTAGATCATTTTGGAAATGAATGCCACAGATTAATTTTTATTGATTTTAAATAAGTTATAGTATTACATTTTGCTTGTTTGAAATTCTGAGTATTACCATATGAATATATGAGTATATCTGATAAGAATCAAAAACTTAACACACACAATTCACAGACAGACTTATGCCGGCCATACACATGCCGATAAACGGCCGGATTTTAATCTGGCCGACGGGCGTGCGCGCTCTCGCCGTCGGTCAGGTTAAAATCCGGCCGTTTATCGGCATGTCCCCACATGGGGCGACAGATCCCTGTCGCCCCACTTCTCGGCCGGCCAGAGATCCGACATGTTGGAAAATCTCTGGCCGGCCGAACCCGATGGAAGCCGATGGCCATAAGCAGCAATGAAGACGAGCGTCTCCATCGCTGCTTATGGCCGGCACACAAAGGGTGCCTGGCCGATTGTGGGGCCCCAGAATGCAATGCGAGGCTAACGTGATGACGTCATCACGTTAGCCTCCTGGAGCGATATCGGAGGACGATATCGCTCCGGCTCTGGCTGTGTATGGCCAGCATTATTCCCTGCACACCACAGTGTCTCTACTCTGAGGAGAGCCCGCAATCAGTCCAAGTCAATATCTCCACGATTTCACTCCCAAAAACCATGGTGCATCTCCTTTGTACAGATATTTACAAGTGGCAGCACTGAGAACTGGTGCAAGTCTAAATATGACCCTTTAGCTTTCAGAGCTGCTCCTTCTCCTGTGTATACCAGTATACGGTATGTTTCAGCAAACAGGAGGAAATACACACTGCTTGAACATGCTGTATACTGGTATTTACACAGAAGAGACAGCGCTGAGAACTGAAGCGAATCTCTGTACGTCTCTGGCTCTACGTGCTGGCCCTCCTCCAGAGTAAATGCCGGTATAAAGCAGAGAGGGGTGTCTCTTTATTGGAACATGTAGTATACTGGTATATTTGCTGTATAGGAGAAAAATATATTTTTACTGCAATTTTAGAGGAGAAAAATTCTGTCCTACCTGAATATTAACAATTACATGAAAAAGACTTTAAATGCAAAGAATTGACATTAAATTCTACCGATGTTATCTTATGAATGGCTGGTCATGAATGGGTGGATTAGGTCTGTGGGGCTCCACACCTGATGAGCATCCAGACACTGACACACCTCTCCTGAATACCTTGAACGGATGGTGGTAGTTTGTGTAAGTTTGGTATATATAGATGTATAACAGCAACATGTGCTTATCTCTATGATTACGCTCATACGTGAGTGAAACGCGTAAGAGGGGAGCACCCTATGTTGGGGGTGACAAAAAACTCGCTGTTTGGATTTTAAAGCATTATGAATAAAGTGTGTTATGTGGATTGCCTTAAATCCCTGGAGTGCGGATCTATCATTGTTTAAAGTTGTGCGATGTTATGTTAGTTACATAAACAAATTATGTTACGTTACTTTAAAAAAAAAAAAGAAAAAAATTAATCAGGCATTTATATTTTTGTGGTACATGTCAACAGCTGAACTAATCATGTCAATTTAAATTTGGGATAATTTACTACTATTTTTTTTATATAATGTGCCTATTAAATTCTAGTAAGTGTAAACATCCCATTTTGCAATGTAAATAATAAAGCCATGGGACATGATGTAGGATATATGCTGGGGTTGACTACAGAACTGAGATAACAATTCAGTGTGTGATGCAGGTTACAGATATGGTGGCCATTAACAATATCCCAGGATAATGGGCCACTCACCATCATAGTCCCGGCAGCGTCGTTTAGGGGGTGGGTTTCTGTTGTAGGAATTGGCAGGGTTGTGGTTGCCGTAGTAATTAGACCAGATCTCTGTTGTGCTCTCAGGGTGGTGAGCAGGTGCAATGACAGTCACAGTGCTGGGGATAGCCTGCCCACCAGAGGAATACTGCTGCTGCTCGGTGGAGATAATGGCTGCCTGTGACACTGGGTTGTACGTAGAGTCCAATTCATTTCTTTCAGACTCAAACTTCGGCCTTTCCCGGTGATCTGAAGAAAAAGAATACACATTATTTACCACTTTTTAGGTGGACACTTGACATTCTGAAAAATAAAAAAAATAAAAGCAGTGTAGGAATAAATTATTATATGAATAGTAAAAATGTATTTGAAATTAAGTAAAAACCTGACTTCCTATGGGTTCCAGCACTTTCTAGGTATGGGTTAAGCTGTGTCTACAATGTCTACTCATCAGCATGCAGCGAATTCAGAGAGAACCATGCAGTGTGCACATCTCTGGCTTTCCCTTATAAGAGAACACATGCAAGTCTATACTGGTGCTTCATTGCCCACTAAGGGGCACGTCGAGCCAAAGACAACATATCATTGCCAACATTGTGAATACTGCAGTTTGCCTGCTATTTGGGTAAGTGTAGGGCCAGGGCTTGTCCCCACTTTGGCAGCCACTCGTGTATTGCCACTAGTTCACATGCGCCCACTGTCATTTTTTTTTTTATAATGCAGAGTCAATTCAGCCACCCTGATATAGAATGAATGGACTCATTTATTCTATAATCGGGGTGCACATGCGATTTTTGATGGTGTCCATTCATGTATTTGGGTGCAATCGGCTGCAGCCACTCACAGTCAAAAAGGCAGGAACCCATTTTGCAGCCTGCCACACACGTGGGGACAAGCCCTAACACAGCACCCAGGCCCGACATCCCAGGAGGTGAATAAAAGCCGGAATAAAAGGTAAAAATCTAATTCAGCGCTAATATTAGGGATTAGGGGGAGTGCAGCAATTTAAATAGCAAATTCCTTGTCAACTTTAGCTCAGCTCAGCACACTAATCCATCTAAAATCCCCCCAAAAAAAAAAAAAAAAAATCTGAGTCAAAGAGCAATTTCAAAATCAGCTGAAATTATCCAACCTAAAGGTAGCCATACATGTGTCGACTTTTACACGATCAATCTTAAGTTCAATAATGCGATTTTATGATCATACGCCAGTCGAAAACCGATCGATTCTACCACCACACTGTGTGATCGAGTTTACCACGATTGATTTACGGTCATACTAGTGATCACATGTGTAGTATAATATGTTAATTATGTAATTTGGATTCCAAATGGTATTCCAATAGCAATTCCAAATACGATTGTAATTATGAATCTAAATGTGATCGTAATTTTTGAAATACCTAGAAAAGCCATCAGATATTTGAACAATCTGCTAAACATATTCAACATGTCTGATCATTTTTACTTTTGGTCAATCTTACCAGGTGGGCAGGAATCAATTTTCAATTAATCAACTTAAACAATAATAAGACAATTAAAGCATAATTTCGATGACTCGTATATGATCAAACAGAGAATAGAGCTCTGTATGGGCAGCTTAAAGGCCCCCATAAATGCCTAGATTTTTCGTTCAATCAACTTAATTCAATACATTTTTTGTTGATTGATTAAAAATTTATGGCATCCCACATGGTTAGATCGACCTAAAACAATTAAAATTGGGAGCATGTTCGATCGGAAAATGATCGGACATGCTGGAAAATTGTAATCTGTTGTAATGAAATTGAACCTTATTTCAATTATGCTTTCAGTCGCTCAATTTTTTTTTAATCAAAAATCTGTTACTACAGTAGGCATACATTACAATCAATCACCGATTTCCCTGACCCCCCAAAAATTTATCTTTTTAAGTTGATTTAAAAAGGAAAATCTAGATGTGTATGGGGGCCTTAAGACAGTTGTCACTCTAATGAGTTAAGTCCCCCCCCCCCCTTCCCTCTCATCACAACTTGCATTGAAGACAATGGTCGTCAGGAACAATGGAAAAGGGTATCACTTCCCAGCAATCACACAAACATTCTTTACCATTCAGAAATGAATGATAAACCTAATCAGATAAGCCACCACAAAGGGTAAAGATAAAATACATTACTTCTCAACATGATCACTTGGGTAACTTGATTCATTTGAAGACAAGACCAACCAAAGCTGCGGCACCACGGATCCATTGCTAACAGCACATAAAATGCAACATTGTTCTTCAAGTCATCGCTGAACAATAACTCACCTACACCTATGAAAATGCTCACATTTGCTGGAATACACCAGTGAATAAATTAGACAAACTAGGTTATATTTGGACAAACTCCCCGAGCTGAAGCTTGAGGCACTTAATTGCTGTAAAAGCAAACGCATTCCTTCTTGCCACAAAGAAACACATTCAAAATGCAAACACACACAAGTCACTGAGTAACATCAGAAAATTGCTACACAATTGGTGCATCTAAAAAAACTACATCTGTATGACAGGAAACCTTATTTTGGTACTCCTAAGCTAAATATATAATTCATAAATGTAGGAAGAACACATGTCTAGACAGACAAAACCTTTAAACTCATGACTTGAAAGCCCTTTACATTTAAGCTGTGGAGCAATGATGACTTAACATAGATGAGCTTTTTCTACACATCAATGGCAAGCAAGACGTTTCAGACCTGTGCTGCATAGTTTAAATAAATAGAATGAAAATGTAATTTTTCTTTTCAATAATTTTTATAAAATTTTCAAGTAAAGAAAGGCATTAACCTCCCTAGCGCACCTCCCATATCGCACCGTTTACAACGACACGATATGGGAGATCAGATACAGAGTACACTGCCTGCCGTTTCCGGCATCTCGCCGGAGCTCTACGCGCAGCTGTTGTCATTACTAACAGCTACGTGAGATCGGAAGCCGGCGCTCCTCCATTACCATGGAGGTCTGTGGCTCCGGTCCCCCCCCGCCCCCTTCCGCGTCACCGTGACGCGATCGGGGCGGTGCCGCCAACCTGGAAATGCTGCAGCGATGAAGACAATCGCTGCAGCTTTCCGGGGAGGCATAGGGTCTCCCCGCTGCCTGCTTTCCCGGCGGTTGAGGCGAGCCTGAAGCTCGGACGAGCTAGGCTCGTCTTAACCGCTAGGGAGGTTAACAAAGTAAAAAAAGAAAAAGGGGAGGACACAACACAATAACGGAGGAGCAGCTGTCTCTAATATAGAGACCGGTGGCATCACAGTGCCAACTAAGAGCTGTGCAGGTCAAAAGTCACAATACCGGTACAAATAACTAATGTTGAGCAAGAATAATTGAAATTTTAATATATTCGACGAATATCCAACAGTCAAAAATTCGCAATATTTCGAGAATGTGCGCTCTGATATTCGCAATGGTGGATATTTGACATGTGTCAACATTGTTTACCGGCATACATCGCAAATATTTGTGCACATTGCGAATGGATATGCGCAATACACACAGTGCTTGTAGATCACAGAATGAAGAAAAGCTGTAATAGAATACAGTCCAATCAAATTTTACATATTTCAAATGTTAATTTGTATATTCACGAAATTATGCAAATTCAAATATACCATATGTCGCTCAACACTACAAAATAACAAGAAAAAAAGATAAATAGAGGAGGGGGGGGGGGGGGG
>CM070034.1:35380364-35391277 GCA_036250615.1 Ptychadena robeensis | reverse complement strand
AGAATTACAGTATGTCGGAACTACT
This sequence comes from Ptychadena robeensis, assembly GCA_036250615.1. Classification (NCBI taxonomy): domain Eukaryota; kingdom Metazoa; phylum Chordata; class Amphibia; order Anura; family Ptychadenidae; genus Ptychadena; species Ptychadena robeensis. The sequence continues at coordinate 35,391,252 of CM070034.1, read as the reverse complement.
CCAAACAATTAAAGAACTGTAGCAACAGCAGGCCACCTCTCTTGAAGGTGGAGCATCATCTAGCCATATCTAATCATAGGTCCCATGGGCAGAGAGAAGAGGGGCCAAAAAGGAAAGGAGAAGAATAGGAAGGGAAAGTATCCCGGGGCAGGCCACCTGCCAAAAATATAGCTCCCAAAAGCCAGGGTGTGGATAGTAGGGCCATAGTCATCTTAAATGGGGAGGAGTCGTGAGTCAAGCCCTTGGCCATGTTAATGTTCCAGCCAAGGGGTCCATACACGTTCAAACTTTGACATGGTATTGGCGAGTTAAATGTGCTTATCAGAGAAAACCAGGCCACCTTGGTCTTTACCTGGGCAACTGTAGGGGCATCAGACCACCATGCTTTGGCAAGGACTAATTTGGCCGCTGTAAATATGAAAGTTAACAATTTTAATTGAAGCAAAGCAATGCTGAAGAACCCGACAATGATACAGGTAGTATGGAGAGAATGGGAATTGCATACATCTGTGCTCACAAGACTCCTAAAGGTGCAATTTTATGAAGAAACTTAGAGAGATACCTCGATTCCTGGTGGGTTCCCGGTCCCTGCTCCTTCCTCTGCTTCGACTCCTACTTTTATTTGAAGGCTTGCTTTTGGGTGGACTTTTACTCCTCCCTCTCCTCCAGTCATATCTGTCTCTGTGTCGGTCATAATCTCTCCATTTGCCATCCTCTCTCTTTTTATCTCTTGTCCTACAGAAGAAAATACCACACAATTTCCATTTATATTGGGAGATCTTTAGCAATAAAGCACTGGAATGCACCGTTTCTTTAAAACTTATGCAGTTGAATACAAATAAGGAAAGAAAACATCAACCAAAAGTAAAAATCAACATTTAACACAGGGCTGCACATCAGTATGTTGGTACACAAAATGGAATAAACGAACCATGCGTTCCTTTATTATCCTTACTAAGCGCATCTGTGTACTACACAGAAGGGGGAGACATGCACGTTTTCCCCCTCCTCCCCGATGTGTGAGATGGAACCTGTACTTATGTTGTGCTTTGACAAGTGCTCACTAGTGACATCTGGTGGCTGAAGCGGATATAGTAGATTACGTGGAGATTAAAGCTTGAACACATTGGATAGCTGCACAAACAACGTCACCTTATCACGTATAAAAGAAACATTAATAACTATATAAGGCTGCAGTTAGAGGTGTCAAATTGGGAATGCAAATTCCTTATAATAAAAAAAAACAAAAACACCCTTATAGACTTATAAGGGTGTTGGAGATCTGGGGGACGAAGGTCAGAGTAGGCATATGTAAGTGTAACAAGAGAAAAGTTGCACTACTGAGATATGAGATCTGGGGGCTCAAACTGTGTTGTACTGTGACAATTAGATGTGAGCTGAAGCCAGCTGGTGACCTGTGGATGGAGACAGCTAATCAGATGCAGCAGAATCTACCATGCAGGAAGACAAAGCTGAAGCAAAGGACAGTGAAAGACAGTGAGGAAGGCGGCACTTATTAAACCAAAGCTAAAGCATACGGGGCGAATTCCACACACCATCTCCTGGTGTATCTCACTAAAATAGTTCATAAAACAGTGTTTAACTTCCTGAGCGTTTGCCCTGAGTGTTTCATCCACATCCCTGGCACCATGTAGGAGGGGGAGGGAGAGTGTTGAATCGCATGTTGGCAAGCCATGGACAAAATACTCAGGATGTCATTGCCAAATTGGCAACAATGGTAAGGAGTTCTAGACCTTCGTTTTACCAGATAACATTGCATGTCCCAGCAAAAAAAACATGAAACATTGGGAAGGGAAGTATTGTACATAAATTTCTCTAAACATGAAGGTACCCACCAGACTAGCACCATGATGTTCTATCCTTGGCCCTAAACCAACATCTGTATGGCAATCCATATCCAAGTATTATAAAAGCTTAAGTCTTATCATTTTGATAGGTTTGTTTTCTAGTTTTTTTGGGGGGTATAGACTGTGTTATGCATGTCTGTTTAATTGTTTTCCATTAATAAAGTACAAGACGGAAGAAACATTTTTACCTTCTCTCACTGGAATCAGAACGATTTCTTGGAGGACTAGAATGCTTCCTTTTTCTGCTTTCCCGCTCCTCTTCCACAGAGTCCTGAAAACAAAATAAATCATTGGACTGCTAGAATAAAAACTGTTTTATAACTACATTAAAATGCTTATTTGCCAAAACTAAATGTTATTTGCCAAAACTAACAAGTTATAGGAGTAGTGTAACAGATTTAAAAAACACAGACAATTTATAGGGCTAGTTTGGAAGGGCAGCTTTGCTTCGTTTTCTCTTTAAATCCCTACAAAGAACAACAAATACCAGCATATATAGCCATTTAAGTCTATCGATTGTGGGATGGTGTAAACACTATGCTACACTGCTCCTAAATGCATAGCAGAGTTGTCCCTCCCAGGCAAGCCTTATCTGCTTGCTTTACAAAGCGATAAAAAAAAGTTGCAACCTAATCTCCCCACTGCCTCCTGAGTGTACAGGACTGCCACTGGTAATGGGAACCATAGACACAATGGATTCAATTAGATCACTTGAAAGTAGTGTTTGGTAGGTTTCTTTCCTGTAAGCAATTTGTTTCATACAATCATCTTTTCCACAGAAAATAAACTTTTGGTGGAGAGGAAATATAGGATTTTTACTTTGTATTAGAGGCCAATACAGAGCATGAGTAAATGCATGCATGTCGTTCACATACATAGGACAGGACTGATTCTACTGAAACCAGAAGCACAGGTATGGGGAAGAACGAAACCAGGGGTGGGCAGACGTTTTGGCTCATGGGCCACATTGGCTTCTTAAATTTGATGAAGTCAGACCAAGAGCCTGTAATGGCCAACCCCCATATGTGTGCCAATTCCATGCATCGCCGGCATCACTAATGATGGCAGTGATGTGTAAGAGGTGGTGTGTGACAGGGACATTGCAATGAATGTGCAGTACATTTAGAAAGATAAAGAGAATGAGAATTCCTAGACACTGTCTTGTCACCATGAGAATGCGCCCTGAGTGACATCACATGGTCATGCCACTGCACTGTCCCCAAAACAATGTTTGGACACCTCTAGGCATTATGTGTACACTGAAAAGGACAAGCGGAGGGGAGCATCTTTTCAACAAGGTGATGAAGGGCAGGAATAAAAAGTTAACCAGGACAGATCTGGCCCCCGGGCCTCAGTTTGCCCACCCCTGAGCTAAAGCCACATCTCTTATCTAGCTTTCCTATCCAGACCCCTAATCCAAGATTAAGAAGCCTAGATTTCATTACATCCCTCATAATAGAGGTGCGGAGTGGCACTCACCGGCAGCGGCACTGGCACAGCCATATGACGATTCTCCAGGATTTCCTCCTTTTCCTCCTCCTTTACAGACTCTTCTGGAGGAAGGTAGCTTCGGGTTTGCAGGCTTTCAAACAGTTTGTCTACAAAATCATTTGTTTCTGAAAAGTAAAAAAACAATGTTTACTGCTGCAATACACCTTCAGTAGGAAGAGCAGAGACTATACCCGAACCTAGATATCCCATTCCTTCACATCCATCTTGAAAACCATTTTAACATTTGAAGAATTCTTATACTGTTTGCATCAGTGAATATGATGGAGATGAGCACTAAGACTACAGCGTTTTTTTTTTTTCTTCAAGAAACAGTGTACAGCACCCAAATAACACCTCCAATCAGCTATGATGTTCCATATTTGCACAGAGAAACATTGTATTGTTGGCTGTGTCCTGAGGATTCAGGCACTATAGAAATGCACTGTTCAGGTACCATGCACTCCGCTGTGTTTACAATAGAGTACATAACAGCTGCCTGCCCATCCGAAATGGGACTACAATGATCAACATACACTGTAGTGGATTTCTGAGCTGTGGTGTGTATCAAGAGTGCATTAATGGTGCTATTCGCCACTTGACGACGAGCCCAATTTATGCGCTAGAGCAATACTCATGGTTTTTAAAAAGTTCCTACAACCTTTCTCTATATCTTCAACAAATTTAGTGATGGCAATGTTGCGCCCACCCTCCCATACCACTCACAGGCAATGAGAGAAATGTGTGCTGCAGGGTGCGGCAACACCCTGCTCTGCCTGTCACAACAAAGCACCAATGTGGGGCCAGTGCAAGAGGCACAAGAGAGGTCCTATGGAAACATGTGCACCTTGCATTACTCAATCCATGCTGCACAGCGGTACTGCAACACAAACATTGCTAGTGTGAAATGGCCCTGAACCTGTGTAGTTTGAAGTGGGTCTCTATAATGTTCCTTTCTGGAAAAGGGATAGTTTGGGAAGCACTGGTATACACTAATCTACAAAACCTGCACTATATTAACCTCCTGGGTATTGTGCACATGGCGCAGTTATTTTAAAACTACGCCACGGGCAATCGCGGCGGAGCACAGCACAACATTTCTTGCCGTCCGGAGATCCCGTGCATAACTCCGGCGTCTCTTATGCTGGAAAAAAGAAACTCCCCTCCATTTACATGGAGGTCTATGGAGCCGCCTACACCTGCCCCCTTCGTGTCACCTGTGACGCGATGGGGGCCAGCCCTGAGAGCATCATCATATATGCTCCCGATCGCCGGGGGAATACAGCAGACAGGTGAGTTTCTACTAGTTAACTCGGGCTGAGTTTCATGATAAATGAGACTCAGCCCGAGTAAACTTGGGCCACACACCCAGGAGGTTAATTACTTACTGATGTACTGAAATGCTGCTTACAAATCCCAATGCCTGTATAGATTTACCTTTTTGTAGGAAAACATCCAGCTGGTCGGCACAGAAGGACTTTAGTTCATCATCAGACTTGTCTTTCTTGACCAAGGCTAGAACATAGTTAGCTAGAGCTGACGGGTCTGCATCACATCTGTCATAAAAGGAAATATAGAAGACATTACTGCATGCATGCCAACCAAGGTGTTTAGCCATATGCTAATATGATTAAAGCTGTACTTCAACCTTCCTTTCAGAGTAAGAAAGTCTCCTCTCAAGCACCAACTCAGATATGACAGCACAACATAAGCATCTCACATTGTGCATTAGTAGCTGGAGCAAGCAAGATAGAGCCAGCAGAGTATCCAGTGTCACCCAGCCATTCCCTCCCAAGCATTACTGTCCCATCAAAGCCATTATATTTATCATTATCGTTCAACTCCAACAATGACGACAGGTTATGCAAGGTAAAGAACCCTGCCATCCCCTCCCATCAACCTTCAATGGGTAGAGAAACACAGATACCCGGTGCTCATCACAGGAAAAAGTATCCAATGAAAACCAAAAAGGTTCTATTTAGAAAATAAGAAGCATGTTGATAAAAGAGAAGGAAAGAAGCACTGTAAAGGTTTGAAGTAAATAAGCTATAACCCTCATGATTGCCAGTAGACTTGTAGGTGGGTGGCTACTCCATATGGGTATCAATCCCAAGTACCTGGAGTCTAAAAGTGTTTGGATGTAAGAAACTTGTGCGCACCATTGGTACCAGAACCCAAATGACTACTTCAGGGACATTATAGTAGATGTCAAGCCACACTCAGATATTCGCTCATCTGCTTCACTTACCAGACACCTTCTCTTGCAAACACCAGCTAAAACAATCTAGGCCCCATTGCAGGCTGTACTTTGTATCTATGTACGCTCCAGGTGCTCAACCTGCGGCCCTTTGGGCATTTTTTTTGGCGTCCCCCATCAGTGCTCCTCTTGGGGACCCTGAAACCTAACTGTTAATGCCTAGAGCATAAGAACTCACCTGTCCGCCAATCCCCCGCTGACAGCTCCTCATCCTAAATCTTCTTAGAGAGGGAAGAGGTGAGGCAATAAACCTATGTGATTGGCGTACATAAAAGCCTCCGGGGGGGTTGTATAATATAAAATTGTGGAACGTAACCTGAGAATAGGGGGTTATAACTTTTGAATCAAAGGTTTATAAAGGCTTTAGTGATATCTATGAGGCACATAACCTTTGATGATGTACATGACACAAAATGTGCATTACCATACTACAGTGCAGTGATTTCTGCTCCTTGCCAAATCACATAATCATGTATTAATACATGGATGAGAGGTGTCATACTACAGTGGCCCTTTGAGTTCCGAGACTCACGATCTCAGCAATTGTGCAAAGAAAAACATTATACAGGGAAAGCTTATGTTGCTAAAGAAATTAGTAAATCACGAGCAACAAGATGTAAAAAGGATATTATTAGCGTGGATAAGTGGAAGGCACGTAACAGGCCTACCTGAGTCTTTAAAGCTTGTGCTAGAATCATATTGCTCGGACTATAAGACGCACCTAACCATAATTTCTCCTCTGTGGAGAGAGGAGAACCAAGGACAACCATCTCTGCAGCAATCAACAGACCTGTATAGTAGAGTGGCCAGACAGTAGCCACTGCTTAGTAAAAGGGACACGGCAGCACGTCTGGAATTCACCAAAAGGAACCTGCAGGACTCGCTGGCCATCTGATCAGAGAATATTGTTTCTCATGGTCCAAGACTGAATTGTTTAATGTGAATGCTAGGCATCGCTTTTGGAGGAACCCAGGACCACTCATCACCAGGCCAATACCATCCCTACAGTGAAGCATGGTGGTGGCAGCATCATGCTTTGGGGATGTTTTTCAGTGGCAGGGACTGAGACTAGCCAAGATAAATTGAAAGATGACTGCAGCAATGTACATCCTGGCCCTAGAGTGATCTTGAACTCAGACTGGGGTGACTTAAGCCAGCCATACACAGTCGGATTCCATGGCTGCTCGATCACCTATCCGAACGATTCCGGCGATTCTGGCAGGAATCGCAGGTGTGATCGATCGGCCAATTAAGAGAATCCGATCGCTGCATACCACCTTGTCCAACGGATTCCGGGACGATTCCGTGTCCGATTGTCCACCTCACAAATGGCAACTCCCCCTGATGTGTGCAGAATCGGATCAAAAAGACCGACATGTTGGTTCTCTGCCCGATCCGATTCTGGGCCCCTGAACGATCGGACAAGGTGGGCTGCACACGATTCCGGCACGACCCGTGTATGGGGGCCTTTAATTTATCAGCAGGACAACAACTAGCCAAGGCAAACAGCCAAGATATTAAAGCAATGGCTTCAGGACATCTCGGTGAGTGATCCAGCCAGACTTGAATCCAATTGATCGCCTCTGGACAAATATAAAATGGCTGCACGGATACTTCCCATCCAACCGGATGAAGCTCGAAAGGGGCTGCAAGGAGGAATGGGCAAACTGGCCAAGTATAGGTGTGCCAAGCATGTGGATTCAAAAAGACTTGAGGCTGGAACTGCTGCCAAAGGTGTATCAACAAAGTAGGCTGCGAATAGTTACGTTCACGGTTTTTTTTTTCTAATTTCGCCAAAACCTCAAGTAAACTTTTTTCACATGGTCATGATGAGGTGCTGTATGCGGAATTCTGAGGGAAAATGTATTTAAGCCATTTTGGAATAACCCATACATACAAATATATTCATGCCGAGGAACCCACCAACAGACGACACAGAAGCACAGGTGGCGACAAACCTACTGTATTGAAAACCCAAAGAAAAATAAACCCATAATACACTGAAGGCACCAAGTGATTGTATTGATACCATTGTTAATTGCCATACTACAGGCATTTGCTGTATCTTCTCCAGGGTGGATTTGATTTAAATCAAAGCGATTTAAATCATGATATAAATCACTAGTCTGTAAGGCTCGATTTCAATCAAAGTGATTTAAATCAATCATTCTTGCCAGTATAACTTTAAAATGCGAGTAAATGACAACTTTTCATATAGTTTTTTTTTTTATCCCAAGTTTAGGTTAATCATTCATATTTGGACAACTTTTCTGTTGTACTTCGTTTTGAGAACTGAGAAAGTAAACCAAGCGTCTGTGAGAATATCTTGTAGCAGAGAAACTGCCCAATAATCTTACAGAAACACACAGCATAAGCACATCACCCAAACTCTACCTTGAATAGACATGGGTGAGGGGACACAAAAGCAGATTTAGCTTATGAAATGACATATCGTACCCCCTGAAGAAGTCTTCAACAAATTTGCGCCATTTGAACTATTTTAATTGTCTACGTGTACAGACGTGACATCCGCAACATTGCGCATTGTTTCTGATTGATATGAGGTCATTACTTCATCTGTGTATAATACATGTATTGCTTTACATATGGAGTGGCCCGTCCCCTCACCCATGTCTATTCCAAGGGGAAATTTTGGGTGATGTGTTTATGCCATCATCAACTTCTGTCTGTTTTTGGTATGTTTTTTATGGAATTTATTTACCAAAACATTTAAAACATACACAGCCTTATTCTACATAAACAAATCTTTATTTCAACATGGAATAACCTTGGGATGGTAATGTTTTTTCCTCAAAAAGCATTTAATAAAAAAAAAATAAAAAAAAAAATGTTTTTTTTAAATCATCGATTTTTATCCACCCTGATCTTTTCAGACCATAAGACGCACTCACCCCCAGAAATCATGAAGGCGCGGGAAACCCTGCTGATCTAGCACTGCAGCGTGTTGTGGCTGTGTTCCAATCGCAGCTTTGCATGCAGCCTCTCCCTTTGCCCCTCCTCTTACCCAATGTGTAAACAAAAAAAAGCCATCTTGTGGCTGAAATTTGGTATTGCATGGGTATTTTTTTCCCCAGTTGATTTAAACACATCAAATATTTTATTATTTTCCTGCTCTAAACACTGGTCTTCTGGTCAGAAACATACGGTAATCTTGTGCATACATACCAAAGATAACCGAATTGCATGATAGGGATGGAACTTTGCTTAATTTACCAAGACCAGAAATGATCCGAAGACCTAGGATACGGTACCATGTGTAAAACCCCCATACACCTTACAATGTTACCATACAATTTCTGTACAATCACCTTTTTGTTATACCAAAACCATGTAATATGGAGGACCTTTCTAAACCCTCCAATCACTATGTATTCTATCAGGGAGGACCCGGCACTACATATTTATTGGTAGATCTAATGGAGTGATTGAAAGTTGTATGGGGGGGGGGGGGCTTAAAGCTGACCATACACCTTCAGATTTCCTTTAGATCTTCTTTTGTTTTACCAAAACCATGTAATGTGAGGGACTTTCTAAACCATCAACTCTACCTGTGTTCAATCGCAGAGGACCTGGCACTACATAGTTGTTGGTAGATCTAAAGGAAATCTGACAGAGATCTATAGGTGTATGGCCAGCTTAAGACAGAAAGACACATTAACATGGCTACACTGCATTAATGAATCAAATCTTGGCTCAGGCCACAGTCTGCTAAAATAAAGCAGATAAAGTACTTCTGTTCCATTACAGCAAAAGACCTATCACTATAAAAATATTTCCAGGGCTCTTTCACACTGTGCATGCTATACATAGTGTGTGCTATGCATGGTACAAAGCTTTCCATAGGGAATTGTTACCATCTACACTTGTATGGGCAGTAGTATGAGCAGTATGAGTAGTAGGTCAAGGTCAAACACATCCAATGCTTACAGTGTGTACAGTGCACCACAGAACATATAGTGTGAAAGAGCCCTTAAAGTTCTGTACAGCCTAACAAAGTGTTTCTGTGTGGCACTCTGCATCATTAAAAGGGTCATTCACATTTCTTCCTCTATAGTGCCATGCTGGCAGCCTAACCAGCACAAATGCTTCATTGTGAATGTAGACTGCAAGTGAGTGAGAGTGGATGTTACTATAAATTCATTTACAGCTCATTGTACATTAATGTGATGCGGGATTGGGAATGAATAATGAGGCTGGTCCAGCATTTATGACCCCCAATACAAAATGTATAGACAGGGGTGCACATCACTTTTTTAGTGAGCTCCTCAGATGAGCACCAGGGCATGGTGTTTGGTACTCACCCCATATGTAGGGTGGTCTCCCTCACTGTCCTCTGCGTCAGCCTCCTGCATGGTTGATTCTGCTGCAGATGGACCTCCCTGTTCCTTATTGAGCCTCGGATTAGCTGCCTCCATCCACAGGTCACCAGCTGGCTTTGAGTCACATGCAACTTTCACAGTACAACATATTTGAACCCCCAGATCTCATACCTCAGTAGTGCAAACCTGAAATATTTTGGCTTAGTAACTAACCCCTGAGACTACCTGCAGTCCAAATGTCACCCTTTCATAGTCATATTCCAGCTGTCACACAGTGCATTTCTCTTGTCAGATTTTACCCTTACAAATGTTTACTCTGACTTTCATCCCCCAGATCTCCAACACCCTTAGAAGTCCAATCTTTTTTTCTCATTATTAAATTTACATTCCAAATTTCACTCCCTAAATTCAACCTTTCATAGTTAATCATATTTCCCTGCAGTTATCCAAGTGACATAAATGGTATACATGTAACATTTAGCTGCGCCCGCCCAGACACAGAGTGCCTCCAAGTTGTTAGTACGCATATGAGCTTTCTAACAATAATGCCGGTACGCAGAGCTAGTTTTTGTCCCCTTTTGAGTACCAGAGTACCACTTATGTGCACCCCTGTGTGTATTTATCCAACCTCCTTTTAGCTTTTCAACTATCTGAATTTAAATAACCATTGTTACATTAAAAACAAAGAGAGATGTGTCTTCCTATATTGTTGGTGGACAGCAGCTTGGCTGCTAATTCTAAAACAGTGGTTCTCATCCTGTGGGTCGGGACTACCTTGAGAGAAAAATAACCATTTCACAGGGTTAGCCGAGCTCACTAACAACAGCACAGACTGTCCTACAACTGGCAGCATGAATAAATACCACCCGTACCAGCAATCATACAGCACAGGCTGTCCTACAACTGGCAGCATGAATAAATACCCCCCGTACCAA
>CM070034.1:35342188-35359119 GCA_036250615.1 Ptychadena robeensis | reverse complement strand
CGGACACAGAACAGACGCTAGAACAACATACTTTGGAACTAGAGACAGATGCATACAACCTCCAGATTGAAGACTTTGACGGATCTGACTATTTAATACTTACTCTAACTATCCAAGCATAGAGGCAAACAGCTAGCTCCACTGAGGAGTGGTTTACCTCCAGGACTGCATTTTCTGAAAGTGTCTTTCTATGTGAATACCGACCCCCCCCCCCCCTCATATGAGGAGGATCGGCTAATAGTTTGCTTATCACTAAATTGTCTTTGACAAAGGATCCTCTCCTTTTTGTGACGTATGACATCTTTCCCATCTGACCACCAAAATCATGTTTTCCTTGTTGCCTGTACCATCATGCACCTACTGTGAATATACTTACCCGATGAAGCCTGGGATGTTGTAAGGGCGAAACGCGTTGTACATCAAAACCATCATTATCACTGTCTATATGTTCTTCCCAAATATAAATCTCTTGTCACAATCATGTTTGCTCATCATTTGTACATGGTTTTAATATCAATGTTGCTAATTATGTTTTTCTAAATTATGTTCAATAAAATTATGTCATTTTAATCTGCTATATGTATTTTTGCTAGGGCAGCATCCATTAATGTAAATTTATATATACTCTCTTGGAGATCCGAAACACCCTTCGGGCTGAGGGTACCCATCTGTTTCCTTTGCTCTCTCCCATCAGCTTGGTTGGCTGTTGGCTTAGAGCAGGGAATCATTTTGTCTATACTTGTAACTTTATAGGGTGTGGATTCTCCATGTGACAATTAACCAAAATATGACTAGATAAACACAGTATCCTGTAGGTATTATAACCCTAGAATATCATTTTTTTTTTGTTATATCAATGTTCTGTTCTAAGAGTTGATTAATATGTTCCATAAATATTGGCCACTAATACCATAACTAAACAATCCTGACCTTCACATAGATCACCCAGTGACATTTATGAAGTGCCTTGTAAATAGTAAGTTTGCTTTATATCTTTCAGGCATGCGCCTTGCACTTGCTGACGCTGGAGACACTGTAGAAGATGCCAACTTTGTGGAAGCGATGGCTGATGCTGGTATTCTGCGACTGTACACATGGGTGGAGTGGGTTAAGGAAATGTTAGCCAATTCTGACAGTCTGAGAAGTGGTCCCAGTCATACATTTAATGACCGTGTATTTGAAAGGTACGGTAAAAAATAAATAAATACATATAATAACCCCCCCCCCCCCCCCCCCCCCCCCCCCCCCCGACACCCTTTTGAAAAATGATAATGACCACCTTATTTACTGTTTGCTGTTTATTACACTAGACATACAATCTGTAATGTACCGGTAGAAAATTATACAAGCCTATGATGCCTTAAAAATAGACTATAAAGGGAGGGGCAGTATCAGAATGAACCTACTGTTACATCTAAAAATCCTGTTTGTTCTAATATTAAGTGATACCATAGCATCTGATATAGTAGATAATAATAGGTATCACTTGAACTCCAAACTTATTGTATAGCATCTAATACAAATAGAAAGTGACTTCATATCAGACTGCTGTTATCCTGTAAGCTTAAAGCTAGCCACACACGGTTCGATTTTGGTTCAATCGATGCTCGATTAGATGAATTTTTTCATCGATTGAATGAAAATCGAGAAATGCCCACATGGTACGATCGACGATAATTGTTCGATGAAGGCAGAAAATCGAATCGAATTTTGATTGGACATGTTGGAAAATCGTCGATTGTGCCAAAATCGTTTTATAATCGTCGATGTTTGTGGTGTTTCTCCTGGATCGATTAGATTAGATATACATAACATAGACCACTTCAATCTGGAATTCAAACGTTTCAATACCAAAATCGACGATTTTAGTAATATTTTGGAATCGAAATCTCACCACAATCGCAAACTCAATGTGATGTGTATGTTGATGCGATTAAGATCGATTTTCGATTAGACGATTGAATTCCTCGATCTAATCGAGCATCGATTGAACCAAAATTGAACCATGTGTGGCTAGCTTTAGTTTGTAGATATCTGTTTATAGATCTATATAGTAAAGATCTGGTTACATATTTGCAGTGAGATGAATGCAGGAATCCTGAAAACAGAACAGAACTATGAGAAAATGATGTTCAAAGAGGCTCTGAAAACTGGATTCTTTGAGTTTCAGGTAAGTTGTGGAAACTTTCCTTTATGTGCAATTGGCGCTGTCAGTTCTTCTGTTGCGCAATTGATATATTCTCATGCCTTAGGGTCCCTATTCACAATTATCGATCGGACGGGACTTGTTGACATCACCAGGCTGCGCTCAAGCATTCACTCGTGCAATCGATTCCCGTTCCCATCCAAAGTAATGGCGCTCGAACAGGGATTTGCCAACATGTTGGTTCCCTGTTCTATCGACCTTTCTTTGAGTGGGATCCATCAATCCCCTTCGAAGAAAGGGTGGCAGTGTTAGATTTCTGTTTAATACTTTGGATGTGAACTTCAATTCGCAGACGATCACTGTGAACACGCGCAGTGGTCAATCGGAAATTTTTAGCTGGTAGTTTTTTAATGGATATTGATAGGACAATGTAATATAACTCCAGGCTATACAAATGTCCACTAAGTATATAATAACAATATTCATAGGGTTTTTCATAGGGGGATTTCAACGATGCTCATATTTTAAAAAATAAGATAGAAGGTTCAGCTAGGAAAGAATATATAAAGTACAATTAGTAAATGTAATACTTTAGCCAAGGTCTTATATGTATAGTTTTTATAAACCAGATACCATTTAAAGCTACAGTAAATAGAAAATGTATTTTTTTACAGCAATAGCAAATAGGTATCATTACACTTGCTACACGTAAACAGCATTTTCTTGTGCTACCTGGTGCATTAAGTGCTGCATTTTGCTACCCTGTATACAGCCTGTTTACAGGGTCTGCGTAAGTGTTTCTCCTCTCTGCTTATCACTATAACTGTTGATAGACAGCCCTTAGATAGGACAGGGAGTAATCAGAGCAGAGAAACACACATCACCTGCTTAACGCTTGCAGTGTTTCTCCCAGGGAAGAGCAGGGCGAGGTCATAGTGAGGAAATTTTACTTTTTATTTAGAAATGGCAAGAAATTTGATAAAATCTTCTTTAAATAGGTGATAAGTTTTCACTTTTTGAGTTACTCTTGGTGTGTATACTGTACCTATAATTGAACAGCACAAAACATAGAAGATCCCCGGCACAAGCATTGTCCATTGTATAATGCCCAGGTGCCCAACCTGTGACCCGGGGGCCGCATGCAGGCCTTTGGGCATTCTTCAGCGGCTCTCCTCAGTCCTCCACTTGCAACCCCCAAAACCTCACTATTCATGCATAGGGCATAGGAACTCCTATTGCTTGACATACCCTCTGAATCAAAATGTGCATCAGCATACTACAGTGTTACCCAATGCTTGAAGTATAATTTAAACTAAGTTTTGTTATTTAAAAATGAAAAATGTCTTTGAGCTATGCCTGTTGTCATTTCCACATTTCCATAAAAAAATGCTTATACAAGTCAGTATAGATTGGAAATGTTATGTGCGGCCCTTTAGTGATGCTGAGGGCCCCGCACATGTGGCCCACCATATCAACTTAGTTGCCCACCACTGGTATAATGCATAAAAACCGGAGATGCTTCAAGAATATCTTGGACAACAAAATCTAACATGTCTACAGAGCTTTAAAATCTCTTGCCAGCTTTTGGTTAGATCACTTCTGTGTATGCAGTGTCCTATCTGTTACTTGAAAATATCCTTTCTTGCTCAAGCTGTAATATTTTATTGGCATTGCAATACCTTCACATACCTGAGCTCTGCAGGTCATTTGGAAGTTGAAACTATGTTCCAGTTCACCAGATCTTTTTTGTTGCAGGCTACTAAGGATAAATACAGAGAACTGGCCATTGAAGGGATGCATCGGGACCTTGTGTTCCGTTTTATTGAAATCCAAACACTGCTGCTGACGCCTATCTGTCCTCATGTGTGTGACTATATCTGGTCATTACTGGGAAAGGTATGTAAGTTTACATGCGTCCATAAATTGATCTGCAAATAAAATTCACCTTGCACCACCAAAAATAATATACATTATTTTTCCAATATCTATAGTCAGATGTAGATTTGTGGTTCAGGATAAGGAGTGATCAGGCTGGATTCAAATGTGCACTTTCTGTGCTGCTCTACAAACCTGTGTGCAGGCACTCGGCCCCATGTTATCCCCATCATGCGAATGCAACTTGGGGATCCTAATGTTGGGACTTCTGGGCTGTTGCCTCAGTAAAGTTGGGCATAGACGGTTTTCCCTTTGGCTGCTCAGCATACCGACTGGCCGTAATGACGTCGTCATGCACGGCCACTAGTGGATTTCCGCCCCCATCCAAACTAATGGGATTGGCCTGGAATTTACCGGCGTGTCGAAACACAGTGCGATCCGGCATGCAGCAGATTCCTGGTCATTCTGACCAGGTGGGCACACCCGATTTTCTGCCGGACGTGCACAGCGCCTGATCGGCCGAAGAATTGGGCAGTAATTCTATGCCCAGCTTAAGATAGTTTGTATTCATGGTGGAGCACAACTCTCAGATTGCCAGTCTGTCAAGATTCAAAAGCTTTATCTGGTGGACAGATCACACCTCATGTTTCCACACTCTCAACTTACTGCAACGTGGTGGATTATAACATCTTCACCACATCTCACACTCAGTGAGATGATCAGTCAGACGATCCATAGTTCTAGAGATGTGTGTTCACCTTGTGACATATGATGAATATATTTCCAGGTATTGCACAGGATCCCACTTCAAAGAGTTTCCCTCTTGAGCCAATGTATTCCTCTGCATCTGAACAGTATATTAATATTTGTATTCTAATGCTATATATGCAAATTTGAATATTTAACTTTTTTCAGAGGTTGTATTTTGATTTCGATGTTCTGTTTTATGAACTATTCCACAATTCCCATATATTGGTTTATGCCCAGTTCATCCACATCCGAATTGCCTTCCAACATACACAAAGAGTTTTTATACTATTGTTTTCTTATTTGCTGTATAAGTCTTTTAACCGTATTTAAAGCTGAAAGGTAAAAACAATAGATAAGAGATAACAATGACACAGTAATGGTTTGATACTACTTAATTAAACTTAATATCTTTAGTATTTTTGTCTGTTTTGTTCCAGACGGAGTCTATTATGAACACCATGTGGCCGGTGGCAGGTCCAGCAGATGAGGTGCTCATCCGCTCCTCCCAGTACTTAACAGAAACTGCTCATGATCTGCGACTACGTCTCAAAGCTTACATGGCTCCAGCTAAGGGGAAGGTAAGCATTACTGTGTTAGCCCAGATATGGACTTGAGAGTAAAGGTGTCCATATACCTTCAGATGGGCGCACAATCGATGACCTGTTAGAGCACAGCATGGTGACGTCACTGCATTGTGACCAAGCGCCCGTCGATTGGTTGGGAATAAAGGAGCACCACTTAAGGTTCCCGATTCCCATTCAATCCTTTGGAAGGGGGTTTAGGGTCCCCATCCAAAGGATGCAGATTGAGCAAGATTTACGGACATGTCTGATACCTGCTTGACTGACCTGTCTTCCAGTGGGATTGATTGGTCCCACTATCGGCCTATCTTCGGGTGTATGTACATCTTAAATTGCTGAAGAGCAGATAAGGAACTAAACAAACGTTTTAAATCAACAGCCTTTGTTAAAACTGCATACCACTTATATTTACATTGAACTGCATTGTCGCAGCGATAATCTTCAGCGCTATGCGAATTTTAGACATGGACAGGGTAAGTGTTGTGTACAGGTCAAAGCCAATGTATAGGGCACTTCTGCAATTATTTACTGCCCTGTTCACCTCAGTCTCTCTCTGATTTAAAAAAAACTTACCAAACACCCAACAACTATTTGTATCATAACAAGACATTTTTTTCATTTAGGTTAAGACTATTTGCATTTGTGTTTTTTCCTTTTAGAAAGGAGACAAACAGCCACCTCAGAAGCCATCTCATTGCACCATCTATGTGGCTAAGACATATCCTCCTTGGCAGCACATTACACTGACAACTCTTCGCAAGCATTACAAGGTAACCTTAAGCATCCTGTAGTTGTGTAGATTAAACTATTGTATAAAATAGAATATAAAGCCAAGTTTTTCAGTAGTGAAATTGTGAAAAAGTTCCCCTTTGCTTAAACTCGAGTCCAGTGCCATCCTGTGGTGGTGGGCAGCGGATGGATGGGTTGGCTGCAGCATCTGTCATCATTCTGCCTTGCTCGGCACCAGGCCTGACGGAGTGACATAGGTACGAGTGTGTATATACAGTACCATGCTGTGTATCATAAAGAACATGGAGATCATGAATCCAGAGCACTGCTCGGTGGTGCTTGTCCCTTCAAAGCCCTCCCCGCCCACATGGTAGATGTGAGGAGAGAAGTGGCTAGTTGCTGTCGGAGCCACAGCAAAGTTGGTGAAGAGCCGCAGGTTGTCATCCTACTGTGAACCAATACCTAATGGAAAGTTTCACTTACTGTGTTCATTAGACAGTTTTGTGTAACAAGGTTTATATAATTTTCTGACGTTTTTTTGCTAGGCAAATGCTGGTAGTTTACCAGACAACAAAGTTATAGCCACAGAGCTAAACGGTCTGCCAGAGCTGAAGAAGTACATGAAGAGGGTCATGCCATTTGTTGCCATGATCAAGGTAATCCTGTTTTCGAGTTGTGTATATTAAATTTATGGAGTGCTTTCAAGGCTGCTGAAAACAAATTGTAAGGTCCTTGTCAAAAGTCTTCACTTTTATTGTAAAGTTATGTAAACCATAAAAGGTCAGCTGAAAGTAAAGGCACCATCCCTAACAAAGGCAGATAGTACTGTGTAAGTAAAGGCTGTTTTTTTGGGATGTAGCCTAATGCTCGGCATACACACACCGAGCTCCGATGTATGCCGTTGCATTGTGGGACCCCTTCAATCGGCCAGGCACCCTTTGTGTGCCGGCCATAAGCTGCGATGGAGACGCCGTCTTCATTGCAGCTTATGGCATCGGCTTCCATCGGCTCACGCCGGCCAGAGATTTTCCGACATGTCCGTTCTCTGGCCGGCCGAGAAGTGGGGCGACAGGGATCTGTCGCCCCATGTGGGCACATGCCGATTAGCGGGCGATTTTTAACCTGACCGACGGCGATAGCGTGCATGCCCGTCGGTCAGATTAAAATCCGGCCGTTTATCGGCATGTGTATGCCTAGCATAAGACTATGTTCCCACTTAGAGTGATGAGCCGCGGGACGGACGGATTAAAATCGCGCGTGCTTGCTGATGCGATCAAGTATGATTGACCAGTCCATTGATGTCTATGGGCGTGATCAGGGCAGAAAAATTTCATCCGTGGGAACATAGCCTCATAGCAGGACTCATAGTTCTCTACTACCAGAGTGGGAGGATGGAGGGGTGATGAGTGCAGTTGTTAGGGAGGTTGCAGAGAAAGCAGATCTGCCAGAGGGCTAAAGTTTGACCCCTATGATCTAAACTCTGCTTAGTACTTGCAGGCAATGAAGGTGTCCTAGATTGCTTCTGGAAATTCTCATTGCCATTAGAGGAGACCAGTTTTCTCAGGTGTCTGATATTTTACCAAGAAGTCTACTTTGTCCATTTATGAGTAATGTGATGTTGTTTTTATCAAATTCCCAGAATCATTTGATCTTGGTGATCACTGCTAGCTAGAGGTATCAACAGGCTTTTCTGCAATAATATTTTTAATAGGTACTTATTTCTATTATGTTCTCCAGTGACTGGATGTAGAACACTGCTTACATGGAGAGAGAATAAAAGGATACTTTAACATTTTTCGGAGATCCAATCACAGAGCAATATTTAAGCACCAAAAAAGCAAAGAACATCTGCTAATCGCAAATATGCTGTACTGGTTATTAGGAATGTCAATGATTTAATATCCATTTTCTTTTTGTTTATCATTATAGGAGAACCTTGAAAAGAAAGGACCTCGTATTCTGGATCTGGAGCTGGAATTTGATGAACGAGCTGTTCTTTTAGAAAACATTGTTTACCTGACCAACTCTATAGATGTCAGTATGCGTGTGCTTGAGATTTCCTGCTTTTACTATGAAACTTTACTTAACTTCTGTTTAGCTTGTAGATAAAGTAAAAGGATTGTTTTAAAATCTAGAACTAATGAGATATCCAATCACACCTTGACATTTATTCTGTAACAATTGAGTTTTACATTTTTAAGTTTTCTTTTGCTAATTTTGTAACTCAGCTGCTTTAGAGAATTTCAAACTCTGGCTGGTAAATCACATGGTTTTCTCTCTCTGCTTCTCACAACACAACCCTTGCCACCAGGGTGTTAATATTCGTTAAAACCATGGACTCATCTGCCATTTCGGCTTTTTTATAAATGTATGCTGAGAATCCTTTCAGTGAAACAATCTGTTTCTGATAAAAAGTTAATAATTTTAGCTAATATACATACCACATACCATACATTATTCTTAACCTCCTGGGCTCTAGGCATGTGGCGTGCTTTTTTAAAAAAGCGTGGCAGAGCATATAAAATGCCACAGCAATTTTTTAGCCCATTCTAAGGTCACCCGTGGCGCTGGAATTGTGCTGGGAAAAACTGGAATTGGGCGGGAGATTTGAAAAGTACATTGCATGAAAGCAGTTTTCTATGAAGAAAACTGCTTTCAATGTGCACCTATGTACTAAACATCGCCCAAATAAAGTCACTGGTGCCCCAGATGTGCCCATTTGCAGTAACCCTCTCTTCCCTGGTATCACACCAGGTTAGAGAGGGTTAACTGCAAATGGGCACATCTGGGGCACCAGAGACTTTATTTGGGCGATGTTTAGTACATAGCAGCACAGCTTTGTGCCCTGATTTTTTATAAATTTTATTAAAAAATTTTTTTTACAAGGGTCTATTAGACCCTTGTATGGACATATTTTGGGAAGTTACAGGCCTACAACATAAAGTAAAATTTACCATTGAAGTCTATGGTACGCTTTTGGTATAGAAATGTGGACCTCAGCAGTGCGCTAGGGAGGTTAAAACAAAGTAGACTTTTCTCTGCAGTTGTTGCCCTTGTGAAGTAGTACAGATTTGGCACTAACAAATTAAGGCCCCCATATACCTAGAGAGCCGCGGACAATTTTTTGGCTGACCAATGTCCTTGCGAGCTTGCGGCCATCGGTCGGTAATGGCAAAATCTCCCGCACGCACATGTCTATAATCTCTGCCCGATGCTGTTACTTTAGTAACGGCTGGCACACAGAGGGTGCCCGTCAATATTCTGAGCGACAGAGTGCATCGTGATGACGTCATGTTGCACTCTGTCTATCGGTCCTGGCTCATCAGGTGCAGGGTGGGCCTTTACTTATGAGCAGCTATTTGCATATGGGAGGAGAGATGAGCTCCACAGATGGCTCATGCTATCTAAATAGCCCTCAATTCACATTGTTAGCATAAGTATTTTTAAGATATCCCTCTTTGCAGTGGCTTGTTGACTGGGCTGGAGGCTAATTGAACAGATTCCAGCCTAGTAGAATGCAGGTATTTTGCTCCTAGTATGTTTGGAACTTAAAAAAAAAAAAAAAAGTAAAAAAAAAAAGTGCATGTGTATATATAATATTCATGTTTTGTTTTGACATATCCGGACCTTAAGACGCACAGGCATTTCCCCATTGGTTTTAATGGGACAAAGTGTGGCTTATAGTCCAATACTGTGTATATCTTCTACAATGTCTTCTGTCTCTTCCTTTACCACAGTTATTTCTTTACATAATTGTACGCAGTAATTTGGAAAGACCTAGGCCTGATTTATGTATACATTTTATTTCCCCAGCTGGACCAGATTGAAGTAAAATTTGCTTCAGAAGCAGATGATAAAATTAGAGAAGAGTGCTGCCCTGGGAAGCCTTATTCTGTCTTCAGAACCGAGGTATGCTGGAGAGGGACTCCTCCATAAAGCTTACTATAAACTTCTATTCTTGGCTTTAGCTGCTTTTAGGCTTGCTATTCTTTTTTATTGTACCCAGTTGTTTTAAAATAACGTGAATATATATTTAGTGTTTTTCAGGAGACTTTTCTTCTTTCTTTTTTTTCTTCATAATTTATGTCTGAATGTCGCAATGTTTTTATAGGGTATTATTAGACATGTGCGAATTATGAGGCTGCTTGTGCATTTTGTACTGCTTCTGTCTATAGAAAACTAGTACACTCACAGGGAATGTACAAAATACAGTATGTTTGTGTATGGTTTATGATTTTTGCATGAGAGAGACAGAGAAATTATATTTCTTGTTACATATGCATACTATGATTATTTGCTATTCAGGCAGGACATAAGCTGATCTTAGATAATATTTGGTTGTCTGTGCAGACTAGATATCTTTGAAGCAGTTCATTGCTTAAAGTGTCTATAAAGCAGGGTACAGACCTGCAGATATGGGCCAGATCGATGGCCGCTTCGAGCGCCGTGCGCGTTCACAGCCATCTATCTGTCCCATATAATATGCGGCCATCGCTGTTTTCGAGCTAAACAGCCATATCGGACATGACCGTAAATATGTCTGATGCTTTGCATAGAGACCACGGGTCTCCAGGCAAAGCATCACCTGAGCTGGGGAGAGCAGAACCTGTGAATCTTGTTATGGATTCAAGAAGGTCTTTGGACAATGTCATGGTGGTAGCCTATATCAACCATCATGGAGGAACCACAACTCTCAGTGCAGCAGGAGAGGTAGAGCCAGTCCTCTCTTAGGATGGACTTCATGTCCTAGCCTTGTCAGTTCTGGTGTAGTCCTCTCCAGAAGTCTGTCTAGCAATTGTCGACACCTGGAAATACTGACAAGTGTGACAGTAGGTACAGGGTGATGTGCGTCAGAACACATTTCTGGGCCAGTTACAGACATTTTTCTCTCTAGCTCTCATCCACAATGTTATCCTTGTAGTCATAGTGTCCGAACCAATTACCTTCCCCTCCAAAGAACCCAATTTTTTTTTTTAAGCACAGGATGGTGTTAAGAAAAGCGCTTTTACATTAAAATGGACATTCTTCTCCCTTTCCTGTTGGATAACGCTCATTCATCCAAAATGTTACGCTTCATTGTCTGGATTGGCCCAGAGTGCTTAGGTCTATCTCTCAGCAGCAGATATTTCTCTTTGAGCCATTCTAAATGGGCCCTGGAAGACCGAGAGTCATTTAAGTTTTAGATCTAATGTCCCCCTTTCCTGCTTAGGTACTTGGTTTGTAAGTGCCTCTTGACATTTCAGTATTTGGCAACTAGTTTGAAGATTTTTTCACGCTCTCATAATTTCTTGCCTGGACTACTGCAACATCATCCTCTCTGGTCTTTCTCTTCAGTCCTCATCATGAATGATTCTGCTAGACTCATTTACTCCTCTAACCGCTCCTCATCTGCTTCTCCTCTCTGCAAATCTCTACACTGGCTTCCAATTGTCCAGAGAATCAGATTGAAAGTTCTGTGCCTTGCTTTTATATCACTCCACACCTCCTGTCCTCCTTACATCTCCAACCTGGTACATAATTATACCCCTAACCGACTCCTACTAATGACATTTAATTGGTCTCATCTTGTGTGGAATCTCAACTATTGTGTAATATGTTGGCGCTATATAAATAAATGATAATGTAGGGTTGTCACCTGTCTACCTGTAGGGTTGCAGTTTTTTCTGCAGTCTATGTTCTACTAGGCAATTTATTTCCTGTGTTTCCTCATCTCGGTTGACCAGCTTTTTGACTGCCGAGAAAAGCTGAGATATCTTGTCTCACTTAATACAATCCTTTTATTGGAGTCCATTCAGTGACATTTTCCACTTTGTGGTGGTCATTCGCTTGGTTATTCTTTGAATTCAAAAGTTTCCTATAACAATTTCTATACTACTGCAGTAGGAGGGATTAGACCCTTGGCTAGCCCACAGTTTGTTTCTCAATGTCCAGTCTTCTGACAGCAGTTAACACTCCTATTGGATTCGGGGAAAAAAGGATTATAAAGGGTTAGAACAAAAATCCTTGTTTGGGCATTGAAGGGCATACCTTCAAAAAAAATTCTAACTTCTACATAATATTGATTTAAGTTGAATAGTATTTTCAATTGGACAAAAGCTCAATCATTTTTACTGTATTGTATTTCATAATAGTAGAGTGTTGTACCGTGTTAGCCATCGATAAATACAGCAAGTTTGGAGTTCAAGTGATACAGTTTATTGGAGAACTGAAGTTATTAGAGAAGCAAGCTTTCTGTATGTCACAGATCCCTTCTTCAGGCTTAAGAAAATACTGGTTTTTGAAACTCACATTTATACACAAAATAACAAGGTCATAAATATTTTAACAAAAGTAACAGTTTTGTCTTGACACACATGACTGATGAAGGTGAGAGTGAAGGGTTAGTTAATGGACATAGTGATCAGAGTTAGGAAGAGTTATTGGGGGTAATAGAGATAAGATGTTCAGTGGTGATATTCACCTACTTTAGCAATTGAAATGTCCATAGACCTAGGAAGCAGAGAAATATGGCAACATAGGTATTTCTTGGAGAAACCTAAATAGCAATGGTCTTTAATTTTATTAAGCCTGAAGAAAGAATCTGCGACATCCCGAAAGCTTGCTTCTCTAATGACTTCAGTTAGCCAATAAATGGTATCACTTGAACTCCAAACTTGCTGTATTTATTAATACAAAGTCATTTATAAAAGCACATAGAAGCATATTTATAAATTGGTGAATGTGACATTCACCAATCACTTGTAATGAATTATCACTGCCTAAGCATATGCACCAGATTTACCTCCAAGTAACATTAGGTGAATGTCAGATTTGCTGCTGTGTTGTTTCTGATCACTTTCTTCTCCTGTGTTTTATGTTTTACTATTGAACATATCTAGATGCCTCAATTATACACTCATTATGTTTTGCAGCCTGGAGTGCCAGTATATCTAGTGAACCCACAGCCCTCCAATGGCCACTTCTCCACGAAGATTGAGATTCGGCAGGGAGACAGCAGAGACTCTGTAATAAGGCGCCTAATGAAGACTGATCGGGGGATCAAAGGTAACTTCCAGACAGGAAGGGGGCAGTATAGTGATGAGCTAGGAAGAGTGTTCTTTATGAGTCTCTGAGGATCTCTACAAATCACTGGCAGTAAGGATGGATTTAATGAGCAATTATTACAGCCTGAGTGGAATACAGTTTTTATGATCAGAATTGCAAAGGCGGAAGACAACGTCTTTCCGTAACCGTATTATTACTATGCATAATGACCAAATACCCCGGAGAGCTCAGGAAGGATCTGTGTAGTGTTTAATAGGAGGCCTGGTAATTTGCAAAGATCATACAGAATGTGTTTAATCCTCTGCCCATTATTAGAATTCTTCTTTTTGTCTTTTGTAAGATGGACAAGCTTACAATTATACTTTCACCCTCCTCAGCAATAGATACTTCTTCAATTTAATGATATGCTTTTGTAACATGCTGAGGACATCCTCTTAAATTGTTCCTCTGCAAGACAAAAAAGGTTGGATGAATTGTTCTTAAAGCCGATCGCAACAGGGTGACGCAAGAATCGCCGTACGATCGTTTGGGGAATAGGTGTGCACCACCGGGGCGAATCAAACCCTTGGTCCTCATCCAAATGAATGGCGAACAGGGAAATGGTGAACAGGGAAATAACATGTCGGATCCCTGTTCAAACAATATTTTCTTGTTTAAAATGTAGCAATGCACTGTTCAATTTTTAAAAAACATTTTCAGTTGATCATTTGAAAATCGATTCCTTTTTACCTGAATCGATTATAATCAAACAAAAATGTTTTAATCGCTCATTCGTTTGGTTGTGAATAGATGACACACATCCATCGACAGACATGACACTTACCAACAAATTAATAGAATACATAGTGCTTGGAAGGTATATATCACTGCTATGTAGGGCCGGGTCCTCCCTGATAGAATACATAGTGATTGGAAGGTATATATCACTGCTATGTAGTCCTGGGTCCTCCCTGATAGAATACATAGTGATTGGAAGGTATATATAACTGCTATGTAGTGCTGGGTCCTCCCTGATATTTGATGGTACAGAAATTGTATGGAAAGATTGTAAGGTGTATGGGGGCCTTGACATTGATCATGCAAAAGTTGACGTGTGTATGGCTGGCTTTAGCCACTTGATCATCTTTCAGCCTAGCCAGTCTTGTTTCTGAGAACAAACATTTCAACCTGCACATGTACACAGGAGCCCAATTCATTTTCACCAGGAGAGTCTCACTTTTAGGACCAGTAAATAAGTAGGGGCTGCATTAAGCATGTGTAGGCCAAGATAAAGCTGTGCTTGTTTACATTTACGTTGGGACCCCCTCGCTTAGCGGGGATCCCGACATAGCACACACATTCACTGCCGGTGAACCCTCGGTTTACACATCCGCCGATGCAGAGGCTGAAATTACTCGACTACGTTCAGCCTTACATCGGCGGAATGGGCTCGGCACAGTGAAGACCGAGCATCTGCCAAGCAGGTAAGTCTATGTGCTACTTTGGGACCTCCCGCCAAGCAATACGCTTAGCAGAGGGGGTCCCAACGTATAATTGAAACATAGCCTTAGGCTATGTCTCAATCTGTGTTCTCCGCTCGACAAAGCCAATCCACATACCTTCCTACCCGACGGGCTGTTGTCACGGCGCTCTGCTGATCCACCAACTGGAGGTTGTCGTACTGCCCTATGTTAACCCCTGCATCGGCTCAACGCCATGTGAACAGAGGATCTGCCGGGCAGGTAATGTGTATGTGCTCTGTCGGGACCCCCTGCCAAGCACTGTGCTTAACGCAGGGGTTCCTGACGGACCACACAACACAGTGGAGACATAACCTTATAGTGAAGATTGCTGGGTCAATAAAGAAAGTGAAATGTGCTCATAGTTTGCCCTCTCATCTGTACTGTGCCCATGTATTATGTGGTTCTCCTTGGTGTAGGTGATTGATGTATCAGGGCTAGGCAGATGCTCCTATATGACAGATGAAGTAATCGCTGCAATCTCCTTTGACATTTTAAGCGTGTTCCCATAAAAGTTACTACTTATTTGACAGGGAGCAGTTTTGGTGGAGTGCTTAAATGTGTAAAATGGATATTAATAACTGTAATTCTTTATAGATGTTACAAAGGTGAAGCTGATGCGGTACGATGACCCGCTTCTGGGTCCCCGTCGTGTTCCAGTGATGGGAAAAGAAGATGCTGGTAAATCTGTCATCTCCCCACAAGCTGCCTTCCACATAGACCTTACTGAGAAGAGAGTGCACCTCGCGGAGAACGGCCTGAAGACAGACATTGGAGACACTTTGGTGTATGTGGTTGATTAAGTGATACAGAAGTTTGTAAAATACAGTGAATGCAAGTTATTCATACTGCAATGTATTACCATAGTAGGCAATAATATTTTTTGCCACCAAATTTTAATTATGAGCGTAGAAATTCTTCCAAATGCCACCAAATTTACATTCTGAGAGTAGACTAAATTGGTCATTAGCATCTCGTATATATATCAGTCACTCTGGTTCTCAGCTTTAAAGCTTCCAGGAACAACCACTATTGTAGTTATTAGGCGGTCTCCAGGTTCAATTCAAACACTATGGGGGAATGAGACTCTGAATTTCACTGGGAGAGGAACCTTGAACTCTAGAAGAAAGATTATTCCGCTGGAGTGTACAAAATATATTGGAAACCAGAGTCAGTCTACCGCTGCAGAAATATTGGTAAAGCCCCCCCATACACCTTACCATGCAATTTCTATACAACTTTTCTTCTACAAAAACCATTTAACACCTTTCTAAACCTTCCAATCACTATGTTTTCTATCAGGGAGGACCCTGAACTACATAGTTGTTGGGGGTGTATGGGCATAATGAAGAGATCCCCATAAAAGATTTTGAAATGCATTTTAAACACAAATGTCAGCCTTTGGGGCAATACTGCCACTTACATTAGACCTACACTTCAGTCACAGAAGGAGTCACTGACTGCTAACCCCAAGATGATGTCGCAAAGCAATCTTCACTGTTCTCCATGTATTACGCTATGTTGTCTAGTTGCTCTAATATTTAAAATAAAACCAACTCTTGTATAAAAGCCGGTCTTAGCTTTTTGTTCTTTCTTTGTTTTGTGTTTATTTCTATTTTAGTGTTGTAGAATTTTATATATATATATATATATATATATATATATATATACATATATATTGGATGTTTATTACCGCTTTGTATCTAAACACATTTTTTGTTTGTGGTTTAACATATTAACAATTTGTACATTGACCATATGGAAATGTTTTGTATTTAATGATTGATTTACTTAAAAGCAGTTTTACTGAAGGCTTTCTCTTGCAAACAAATGGCATATGCTAACCGTATGTCTGAACATATAGAGAGGCTGTAATGGCTTTGTGCCTGGTGCCACCCTCATTTGTAGTGGGGAGAATGACGGAACTTGGTAGTTTTATGTATTTTATGTGTGAATTTACATTTTTTATTTTTTTAAGCTTGTAGAATTATAGTGTTTAAAAAAAATAAATGCTCCTACTGTGTCTGCAATGTCTAAAGCCCCCCATACACCTTTAGATCACTCCATACAAACTATGTAGTCATCAGGGAGGACCCAGCACTACATAGCAGTGATTATAACCTTCCAATCACTATGTATTTATCAGGGAAGGACCCAGCACTACATGGCAGGTGATATATACCATTCCAATCCACATGTATGCTATCAGGGAGGCCCCCGGCACTACATAGCAGTAATATACCTTCCATCACTATGCATGCTATCGGGAGGACCCGGCATCTACAAGTTGTGGGGTAGATTAAGGAA
>CM070034.1:35324290-35342163 GCA_036250615.1 Ptychadena robeensis | reverse complement strand
TTTGGGCAGAGTTTGTTTTGTGAACTAACTGGGTTGGTCTCAAACACTACAGGGGTAAAAGATGGGCATACACGGTTCAAGTCAACCATTCGATTGTCTTGAAAAAAAAATTGTTTGAAATCTTTTTTTTCTGAATTGGCCGAAAATGAACATAAAATCAACCAAGCAGCGATGGGATATGTTTCATTTCAGTAATTTATACGAGTATCTGACATGTTTTCTAAGTATTTTGGTTGGTTTGTATCCCACCCTATTAGAGTGCATGTGCACATTTGTTCTTATAGGCAAAAGGAGTAGAAATCGAGCCAGTTGTTTTTCACGCATTTCACGCATCTATGACTGCAACAAAGATGCAAGAAGCAGCTTTATTGACACAATGCTGTGCATAATGTCACAATCAGTGGTGACACTACTTCAAACCCAAAATGGATACCACCAAAAATTAACATACTCAGAGCATCAGTATCCCTAAGATACAAGAAAGGCAAAAATAAAGGTGAATAATTAAACAGGTTTCATTAAGTCTATTTGGTTCCTTCTGCATAACCTAACTGTATAAAATGAAATATTTATATTGGATACAGTAGGGCAAAAAAAGTATTTAGTCAGCCACTTCAAACTTATCGTGTTTGAAGGAGAAAGAATGCTAAGTTGCATCCAAATAAGAACATATCTACTGTGAAGCATGGGGGGTGGAAACATGTTTTGGGGCTGTTTTTCTGCAAAGACTGATCAGTGTAAAGGAAAAATGAATGGGACCATGTATGGTGAGATTTTAAGTGAAAAGCAAGGCCATTGAAGATGAAACATGGCTGGGTCATTGAGCAGGACAATTATCCGAAACACACCACCCAGGCAATGATGGAGTGGCGTCGTAATAACGATTTCAAGGTCCTGGAGTGGCCTTGCCAATTTCCAGATCTCAACCCAATTCAAAACCTTTGAAGGGATTTGAAAGTCTGTGTTGCACAGTGACCCAAAACATTACTACTAGAGGAGATCTGCATGGAGGAATGGGCCAAAATACCAAAAACAGTGTGTGAAGACTTCCAGAAAACGTCTGACCTCTGTCATTGCCAACAAAGGGTATATAACAAAGTATTGAGATGAACTTTTCATATTGACCAAATACTTATTTTCCACCATCATTTGCAAATAAATTCATTAGAAATCAGACAATGTGATATTCTGGATCCTTTCCCCCCATTCTGTCTCTCATAGTTGAGGTGACCTATGATGAAAATGACACGCCTCTCTCATCTTTTAAAGTGGGAGAACTTGTATCGATGACACATATGGATCTGTTCTTTCACATTTGTTCCACCAGCATTTCAAGGCGTGCTGCTTACCTGATAATATGAACTTTTATGTGGACTTTATCCTGAATATGGGATGACACCCTGCTGTGCACGAGTGTTATAGGTACTATTTGTGTACTGTGGTTTTTCTATATTTACTTGTTAAAATCAATAAAAAGATTATACAAAAAAAATTGGGAGAACTTACACAATTAGGGGCTGACAAAATACTTTTTCCACACTGTATTTAAAAAAAATGCTAACATCTGAAATATTTCTAATATGTGGTAGAAAAGTGCTGCTTCCAGCTGTTATTAGCTGCCATCTAAACTAAACTTGGCAGAAGACAGAAAAGTGACACAGAATGCAGCCAGCTCAGTCACTGTCACATTACCGCAGCTGCCCCTGGCTGACCATGGAAGCCAAATCCACCATGAACTGTCAGCTCTCCTAAGTGAGAAGCGCACAATCATTTATGGAGTAATAAACCTCAAGATATAATGAAAGTACCCATTCCCTGTGTGGAAGGCGTCCATAAAAAGCAGATGTTGCTCTTTGGGTGTCACAGATGGGGTGAACAGCTGGCAATGCCCGTGGTAAAGCAGCCAGGCAGAGCCGGCCAGGGTACCTCAGCTGTAACACACGGCGGCCAGACCTGAGGGGAATACAGACTTGGCCTACTTGATGCCATCACTGATACGCCAGCCTGACACAAATGTGCTTTTTATTTTCCCCATTGTGGCTCACTCAGATGTAAAGGTTCATTTCAGGAAAAACTTGAAAGTTGTCTGTGATGTGGCATGCTACACTTAGGAGCCTAAAGGGGAAAAATATAATAAATGTTCTGTTTAATATTTCACCAATATTATAATGGTATTTTTTATAAAAGCATTTTTTTACGTGACATCTTCACAGGGAGTTTTGGAAAATTGCATTCTCCCACTACATATACTGTATTATTTGCACTATAAGACGCACCCCCCCCCCCAAAAAAAAATGTGTGTGTCTTATATTGTGGAAGCGTGACTTAATACAGCTGCAGGTGGTTGAACCTTTGAATTCTCTCCGCAGATAAGGACTGAGCTTAGCATGGGCTAGGAAGTCAGAGGGAAGGTCCCAGTGGGGCTGAAGCTGCCCGCTCACATACACAGCTCTGCAGAGCCGGACCAGGAGGTGGCAAAGCTGTCACTGGGAAGATTCGTCTCTGAGACGACCTTACCACCACTGTGTATATGAGCTGAACCCGCCAGCCTACATTCACAGTGCAGAAGCAATGCCAGCCACAGGCGGATCGTCCCTCTGCTCCGTGTGTGTGAGTAGCACTGAAGCTTCCCGCTCACATACACAGCTCTCAGGACCAGGAGGTGGGGAAGCTGTCACTGGCAGCCTCGGACACGGAGCTCTGACCAGCAGAG
Organism: Ptychadena robeensis; assembly: GCA_036250615.1. Classification (NCBI taxonomy): domain Eukaryota; kingdom Metazoa; phylum Chordata; class Amphibia; order Anura; family Ptychadenidae; genus Ptychadena; species Ptychadena robeensis. The sequence continues at coordinate 35,339,450 of CM070034.1, read as the reverse complement.
TAGCCAGTTCACCAGTATTTTGCCAGGATTAGAAGCTCCGTTGTATAAGGTGCGTCTTATACAGCTGAGAGGTTAATGGTCAATGGCCCCAAAAAAAAACAACCAACAAATGCTGCTTCAGGTCTGTTCCTACATCAGCCTAAGGGTGCCCCATACACCTTTAGATTTCTCTGTCAGATTTCCTTTGGATCTCCTTTTGTTTTACCAAAACCATGTAATATGAGGGACTTTCTAAACCATCAAGTCTACCTGTGTTCAATCGCAGAGGACCCGGCACTACATAGTTGTTGGTAGCGCAGGGGGTCCCGACAGAGCACATACACCTGTCTGGCGATTCCTCTGTTCACATGGTGTTTAGCCGATCCGCTGATGCAGGGGTTAATGGATTGTCAGAACACCATGAGAATGGCGGTCCGTTAGGTAGGTAATGTGGATCCGCTCCAGAGCCGATAGGTGGAGACATACCCTAAGCATGCCCAGGCAGGTCTGGCTGGTCTACAGACTGTTACATACATACAGCACATCTTGAAGGATAACACAATGAAAGACAGAATATATAGAAAAATTTTCAATGCTTTTCAAGGCCTATTCAGACAATATCAGGGACTAAACAAAGAGAGCCCATAGACTGGATGATTGTGCTAAATAACAATCCTCCCTTAACATAACATCCCTTAAGCCCCCCTTCACTATACGTCACTATACTACAAAGTTGTTGGTAGGTCTCATGAAAGTTGTATGGAGGAGTCTGCCTGTCTATGGGGGGCTTTACTGTTCATAGTAAGAAGTAACTATGCTATAGGGACTAGCGCATACTATCTACACCTTACCAAGTTTATTCTTAATAAGTTATGACAAGCAATGGCCACAAGGTGGCAGCATAACACTGAAGACAAACCAGTGGTAGTGGAAAATGAACTAAAGCCAAAGGTGGTTGGGGTAACTTTTGCCTTCATTACATGATGTGTATCTGACATATAATAAACATGATGAGATTCCAAACATTTCTATTGAGGTAACAATTATACAGACCTATGGACACGATAATAGCTGATAATAATGAGCTTATGCCTATGTACCGGTTTTTAAATCCTTAAGCTGGGCATACACGAACCAATTCCTGCACGATCCAATCCCCGATCCGATGCCGTGCACACTCCCGCATCCCTTAAGGATCGGGTCGTGCAGGAATTGGAGGCTGCAACTGACAGGGATTGGGCTAAAATCAGCCATCCTGTCAGATCGCACAGTTATCCGACAGGACGGTAAATTTTAGCCCGATCCCATTAGTTCGGCTGGGGACGGCTGCCCCCAGCCAAAGTAATGAGCTGAAGATTCAGAGTGCCGTCCAATTCTCGGCACTAGCAGGCGGGCGTGATGACGTCATCACGCCGCTCCTAGTGCAGAGAATCGGATAAGGAATAGACGGTAAATCGTACCGTCTATTTCCAGCTTTACTCATTCACTGTAAAAAAGAGCAAAAGATTGGTATGTATATTTTACATAAACGTTGTTCTTACAAATATGAATCTGGATTATTAGGCTATAAACATAAAAACAACATAGGATAAAAGCATTTCTGGCACTGCGAGATTATAATAACTCCCATTGCTGGGATTCCTTTAAAGACTATGTTTCTGTTCCCGATTAATCGCCTGCCCTGGCAATTTTCAATCGCTGGCAGAATTGCCTACACTAGTTTCAATTGTCTTTTCCTCATTGATAGGGTTGCACGATTGGGGCCACGATGAAATCAGTGTCGATGTCGGTGGCCACGATTATTTTCCTCTAATCGCGTCCATGGACATAAATGGAGGCGATTTGCGATTGCACATGCAGACGAACACAATCACACATCGCGGCTATTCGTTTTCTATGGAGCCGATTTTTTTTTTATAATGGTGGTGTTTTTTTGTTTTTTTTACCTGTTAAAAGCACCTGGTCATGTGCCTGGTTGCGATTCTGCAGGTGATTGAAAATCGCCAACGCAGATGATTAATCGCCTAAGTGGGAACATAGCAAAAGAATACTCATTGCCTTGACCTAAAGCTGATCCTCAACTTTCGTAGTCACACACCCGAGACAAGCATGGAGATACTTTTATTAGCCTGTTCTAAAGGCTAAATCTACACTATGAGCTGCTTTCAGCCTGCAGCACCTCAGGAAACGGCAGTGCGCTCCTGCAGCAGTACGGGAGACAAAAAAATAGTGCAGTTGTTTGCAGGTCGTCTGGATTACGACCCCATATAGGTCCTATCACCCCATATAGCCCGAAAACCAACTGGCTAACATTGCGTCCGCCGGTTGGTTATGTTTATGAGTCGTTTGCCTGGCCCAAACCACAGTGTGAACAAGCCCTTAAGGTAGCCATACACGGGTCGATTTCCCACACGATTCCTGGCCGATCGATCACCGGGCGCGCGCACGTGGATCGATCGCCAAGGAATCGCATGCGGCCCACCTTGCCCGATCGACCCCACCCGATCGACATGGCCCCCAAATCAAAACGGCCAAGAGAACCTGTTGGTCTTTTCTGATCGATTCAGCACACATCAGGGGGAGTTGCCATTTGTGAAGCGATCGATCGGGCACGGAATCGTCCAGGAATCGGTGGCCTAAGGTGGTAGGCACAGACGTAATTGGGCGATTGATCGCCCATCCGATCGCCTGTGGCATTGCCGGAATCGATCGGATGGGTGATCAGGGAATCAAAACATGTATGGCTAGCTTTAGAGAATCAGACAAGCAGGCAATCTGTATTTTCTGAGAACCTGATCAGCAATTACAATGAATCCTTTCAATTTAGATACTCTGTAATATGCACTAAATGCAGTTTGCTTCATTTAAGAAAGACGAATACTCCCTTTACTAGCGTTATGCATATGAGGAGTATGTAAGATTATATTGCCAAATCTCTATTGCTAAAATTTTTGCAATATTTGTGTAGTAGTTCTTCCTATTTCATATACAGCGAGGGAAATAAGTATTTGATCCCCTGGTGATTTTGTTCTTTTGACAAATAAATAACCAGTTTATAATTGTTTTGGGAGGTTAATTGTAGCTGTGAGAGACAGAATAACAACAGAAACCCCTCACAAACCCAGTGCCTGAATGTCAGAGATTAAAGTTCATTGCAATGAGGGAAATAAGTGTTTGATCCCTTAGCAACCAGCAAGATTTCAGAAGACCTCACTATATGCTGCCACTAAGGTACCCAATCACGAGTAGGAGTAAGTTCGGAACTGCAGCTTTCGAAGATGGATGCCGCATTCCTGCCATTCAGGTGATGGTGAAGTGCCTGTAAATATTCGTTCCTCTAGTAAACTTGTAAATATCCCCTACTTCGTGCCTGGACCTTCCGTTTCTCGGTGTGAGAACTTTGTGGCAGTGTGCTGAGCAGAAGACATCCTTCTACAGAATCTGGTCGTGTACTACAATGCACCTCCACGACACTACAATATTTATTTCTTCTTCTATTCTATTTTATTTAGAAAAGAAAGACAATAAAAGGCAATGGCATGTTTTAATGGCCAACGCCAAGCATGACATAAACCAACATGATTTCAGGGTGTTTCTATTCAGGTCACATACAGAAGATTGGCGCATACCTTGAAGGGCCGTGGTCATTATTAAACGTTTATTTTGGGAGCACAAATACTGCAGGAAGTTATAGTCGGCCCAAATGTATTGGTTTGCTTGTAGGCGAGTAAATTCATCAAATCAGCTTGATAGCGTCTTATATCTGTGACAGCATTAAAGGTAGAATTTTGTTCATTACAAGTCAAATTTCACCTTAATAATGACATAAATAGTGATGAGCGGCATAGGCAACATTCGTATTCGCGGAATTTTATGGAAAATATTTGCATTCTGCAATATTCGGGGTTTTTATTTTTATTGTGAATATCGGCAGTTTGTATTGCGCATTTCACGCGCACAATATATGTTTAACATGACGCAAATTTGTATGCAAATTTTCAAAAGTGACGATTTTCGCAATATTCGCATTTCACCCCAATATTCAATTAAAAAACTGTTGATGGTGTTGCTAAGCTCTTGTTGCAGCCTTCCCATTCGTCCACTTGCATTGAGAGGCGTGTGTAATGGGAAAAAAATACAGAATATGCGGAATCGCGAATATTCGGCAATATATTCACCATCTTCTCGAATTGCCGATATTCGCGATTAATATTCGGAATCTGAATATTCACGATCATCACTAGACATAAACTGAAAATTCATCACATAAACTGAAAATTCTACATGGAGAGTGAGACTTTTTGACAGCAATTATGGAGGCGAGAATATACAGGAATTGGAAATAGAACAAGGTAATCAGGGTTTGGCTTTATTTCCATGGCGTCCGATATCATGCATTTTCTGTGGCTTTTCTAACGCACCGTATACACACCGGCCTACACTACTTCTACTAAAAATTTTCAGAAAACGCATAGTACCTTATTTTATTGTTTCTTTGGACTGAGGAGGTTTTTTGTAGCTTGACTATTATGGTCCTTGAATGTTTTGCGCCCTACAATATTTTCTGTCTAACACAGTTCTGCAGCTTTATAGCATCCGCGTGATTGTATAATATCCAGTAGTCGGATTGCTTGTTATTGGTTTTGTAAGTTTGTTCTTTTAAAAAAAAAAAATTATTAAAAAAAAAAAGATTTTTGGTATCAAATGCTGTGGAAACAGAGCCTTGAACGGCTTATAACTTTTCCACACATGGCCACAGACTGGTCATTGTACACTGCTAAAACATCGAACACGAAAATAGGACATTCTAGATCTGAATGAATGAAATATTCTTATAAAATTCTTTGTTCCTTACATAGCTAAAAACAAAATTGCACAACAATTATCAATGCAAAATCAATCAAGTCATGTATCAACCCATGGAGGTCTGGATTTGGAGTCACACTCAAAATGAAAGTGGAAAAAAACACACTACAGACTGATCCAACTCTTGATGTCCTTACAACAACCAAATGTGGCTCAGTAGTGTGTGTGGCCTCCTCGTGCCTGTATGAGCTCTCCACAACACCTGGGCATGCTCCTGATGAGGTGTCGGATGGTCTCCTGAGGGATCTCCCCCCACACCTGGACTAAAGGGAGGTCATACAGGCACATGGAGGCCACAAACACTATGGAGTCCTAGTTTGTCTTGTTTTAAAGACATGACATCAAAGTTGGATCAGTGTTGTAGTCCCACTTTAATTTTAAATGTGACTCAATATCCAGACCTCCAAGGGGTGGCATTGCCCCTGTCCCAAACAGTGTTGCTAGAATTTGCCTTCCTGTAAGGGTCTCAGGAGTTTCATCAGTCTCAGTTCAGGTAAGATACCCCAATCTCCACTATGGTTTTCACCTTAAGCCAAGCCCCTGCTTGAACAATAGACAGGGGATGACAAGTCTTTGGTTGCCCCAGGGATCTAAGCAGTGAAGACGAATGAAACATCCCAGGGAGCAGTTTTCAAGCAAAGCAGCCATGCACAGGAGATCAATCCAATGAATTTAGCCAAGGGGTTAATCGGAAGAGTAGTCGAAAAACACAGGTTATCTATTCAATATAACAGATTAGCCAAAGGGTTAATCCAGAAACACCAGTCCAGAGTAGCCAAAGGGTTAATCCAGAAACACAGTGGAAGTCAGTAAAGGTGACAAGCAAACATAGTCAGACAAGCCAAGAACAGAAACCACAGCAAACAATTTAAAGTAAAAAAGTACAGAAAAACGGACACTATCACAGGTACAGGTCCATGACAGGTGAAAACTGATACAAGACACCTAACTAGTCCTGTGACACAGCCAATACCCAACAAATCTTTATCCTGATTTGATTAATTTTTTTATATTAGATGGTAAAATTATAAAATGTTCAGAATTATCCTATCAATAACAGTGAAATGAGGGTTATACTTCTTGTAGGTTTACCGTGCCTATATAGCTCTGGCATAGGCATCTTTAGATCCGGTAGAGCCAGTGTGTGGTGCACAAACCATCTGTTCAGGTAAATAACACCAATCCTGGCAGTTACTACTTCAGCAGTGGGGGAAATTTTCACAATTGCACAAATGGTGGGTCATTTCTCCTGATGACGATGGGAGTTACCTGCACCATGCCACAGACGTTAGTCAGGACAAGGACAGCTATATTACCAAGTTTTCATTACTGTGCTGTGTGTTATACAACCCTAAACAATGTCTTTGTCACACAAAGGGTGGCCAGCTGATTCTTGGCATGAGCGGCTGTATGTGATGACTTCATCACGCATGGTTGATCTGCTGAGAAATTGTCAGCAAAACGACCCGTCTATGCCCAGCTTTACTCATCACTAGTTCGCTAGTTACTAAATAGCTTATATATAGTTTCATTGGCCTATTTTCTTGCAGTTGGTTTACTGAAAGTGTTAACTTAGTTTCTATTGAGGGAAATGTTTAGGGGAAGTTATATATTTAAAAACAAATATATATATGTTGTAAGGGATCAGGAGGACGAGCTAGGCACTAATGAAAAGTCAGTTTCTTCTCTGCATGGGATTACACAGTTCATGCAACAGAGACAATGAAATAAAGAAAACAACTTACTTCAGTCTGGTTTATAAACTCCAACCGAAAACAAAAGTTCAACACAAGATGCAGAGTGTCTCCCTCTCTGATTAGATCAGCTGATCACATACATTGCAAAACCAGGTAAGTACTGGGTTTGGAATGGTAGGCGCTCCCATACTTCCAACCTACTCCACAATCCAGACCCTTTCAACTTAATTCTTAACTTGTTTCCATTGCATTATTGGATGCATTGCATTAACACATCTGCCTTAACGCAGGGGTTGTGTTAGGACGCATTGGGACGTCAAGGATGCGTTATTGATGCATGGGTGCACTAATGCATCCATACCTGTGTTCTGTTGCGTTAATGTTGACGCAGGGCTTCGTGTTGACACTTACACAATGCAACCTGATGCAGGCAATCAATGCATGTGTATACTGTCCATTGATTTACATTTGGGTGCGTCAACATGCTAAATTAATGCCATGGAAACATAGCCTAATACTGCCAAAAACTCTGGATTATATTAACCCTATATATATTTTTTTGGAAAAGGAATTCTCAACTTCAAACATTCCTACAACCACATATGCATGTGTGTGTAGGTATTAGGGATTTTAAAGGCATCAATACAGTCATGCATATGTGGTTGTAGGAACGTTTGAAGTTAAGACTTACTTTTCCAAATTTTATGTTGGGATGATGGCACTAAACTGGGACTAGGTGAGACTTACCTCTTTACAACCCTATATGTATATATTAATCATCTCTGGCTCACAGTGCCCCTAATTGTCATGTTTTTTTAAAATATTCGGAATGAAAATAGTTTAGTAATTGCAATAGTAATTGCGGAAAGCTGTCAGCCAAGGGTTGCATGAAAGAAGGAACAGCAACCTACAATAGCAGAACTCAACACACCTCCACTTGGTCCTCCCATGTAAATAAATTGGGAAACTATAAAATAAAAGTTTTGCCATGGAAAGGGTAAAAGTTATCTTATTATCTTATATGACAGCTTTTGACTCAAATCTGATTCATGGGGTTGGTAGGAGGTCAACTGAGCACCTCAAATGAATGCCAGTGTAGGTTGTCTGGGCGCTGTATCTTTTTTACGTGCCTCTAGCTAGTTTCAGCATTTCAGCTTTTCCTAAGACAATAGCTGCTTTGTGTTCAGTCATGACTTAAATTGGGTATGACATTTCTTGTGACAAAAACATGCAAAACAATTTGCAATATTGATGCTGCACTTCAAAACTATTATGTTTTTACATATTAAAATCAATTGTGTGCTCTAAACCTGCAGGAGCTGAACACAAAATGTATGTTGATTTGACTTGAATTTTAAGTAATCTATAGTGCTGGTAAGTGTAAGCATTCATATGAAAAAGGAACAGCACGCACATATCAGGCAGGAAAGAATACTTAGATGACACCAGAGCAGGGAGTTCGGGGTATAAGGATAACCTGGACAGGAAGCCATTGACTACTGGAAAAATTAAAGTGGAACTACCCCCTCTTCCAGCCCCAACCTCTTTGTAGATCTACTGGTGCCATGATGCTGCATATGTGACCTATTCTTTCCCCAGCCATGGGAGGACTTGGTATTATGTCTGACATAAGTACACTGACCACCTTGACAGTTATTATCATATTAACGTAAACACAGCAACACTAGTTCACACAGAAGGGTCATAAGTTGCACAGTGTAAAAGCTACTAAAGGTGCCCATACACGGGCAGATTCTCCCTCGATAGATGAGGGACCCTTCAGACTGAGGCCCCCCTTTGTGTGCTGGACATTACTTTACATGGGAACAGTAATGAGATCAGCCGGGAATATACCAACATGTCGGATCACCATGCAATCTTACATGCAGGAGGATTCTGACCAGGTGGGCACACCCCACCTGGGAATCGGCCCGTGTATGGCTACATTAACAATCTGTGGGCTAATTTGTTGGCGAGTTCCAACCAATCTCTGGCACTAAGCAAAAAAATAATAATAATATGCAGGTAACTTTATCAAATGGGGTTCCATGGTCATGCAGTTGCATTCAAACTTTACAAAGTATAATGCCAGGATTCAGGTAGCCATACATAGTTAAATTTTGCTTGATTGCTGTGTGCGTTCTCAGCGATCGATCGGGAACTAAACTGAACACTGCCCACCTTGATCATTCAATCCTGCTTCAACAGGGATCTGACATGTTAGTAAATCCCAGCTTGATTGCCATTACTTTGGATGGGGACCAAATGGTGGTGCCCATCAATTGCCCGAACGTGTATGGCCGGCAAAAACCAACTGACCACAGGACTCTGGAGCTGTGGGAATGTGCTATGTAATGTAATTAGTCATGATTTATATGCATTTATTTATGATATGTATTTATATGCAATAAAAAGTCTTCATATAGCTGAACATAGTTTGCCTATTGTGTCTTCTTTATTTTCCTACGGACGTCTACAACCACCCACTACACTTTCAGTTAAATGTATATGTTTAAAATTTTTCTAAAGGCCTCCATACACACAGTGATGGCTGCGGGATTCTCAGGAGACCGATTGCAGAGTGATGGCGTCATTACGCTGCAGCCGGTCGCCCAGAGGATCAAGGCACACCCTTTGTGTGCCGGACATTATGCCAATAATGGTATTGGAGAAATACGGACATGTCTGGCTGATTGAGGTGTGGGGCAACATGGATCTGTTGCTCCATGTGGGCAGCAGCGGATTGCTGTGTGTTAGTTTTAGTGCCTTAAGGTTAGTTTTAGTGTTTTCTCCTGCTAGTGTGATGTCATGTCCCAAGATTTTCGCTCTCTGCTTTATAACCAATAAATTACTGAAATACTCCAGTAGACCACTGGTGCCAGTACAAGTGTAGAATGCCAATTCATTAGGGAAAGGGCAAGCTGATGCTTGGCATATGTCAAGTCATAGCTGCAATGGTGACCCGACATGCACTATACTAGCTCTCACTATTTCATGCTGCCCAAAGTCCTGTCTGGTGAATAAAATGTGCCACACTAAAATATTCCAGAAAACATATCATTGCAAAATATATTCTTTAAGTTGAGGTTTTAACACAATCCCAACAGGGCCTATTGATTGGTTGGTGACTTCTTTAGATACAATAAAAGTACACTTTACATTAAGCTTTATAGGTTGATGGTCAGATGTTACCACAACAGTTAATTCACTTCACAGGTCCCCCCACATCTGTCCAAACTCCCCACTGTGGACCAGCATTGCCTTTCAGCCCTGAGCCCCTGCTGCCATTCAGATATACATTTATGACCACACTGGCAGGTAACAGTGCAGTGGAGTACTCAGAGGTAGTCCATTTTTAAGAATCTTTCCCACAATCCCCCAGGAGCCTGCTCCAGCTCCGAGTGGCTATGCTTGATGAGGTAGCTGGGAAAGTGATCCGCAGCCAGGAGAGTGGTCCTCAACAGTCTGAACTGGCATGCAGGCAACCGGAAAGCCAAACAGTACCCATATTTAAGGGACCACGCTACTGTGGAAACCCAGATCATTAGTGCTTGTGTACTATGATTCTAGTAGGGTGGCCCTTGTCTCCAAGCCTTGGATCCTGCCATTGTGGCAAACATTTCCCCTGGAAAGATGGCAAGCATTCAGGCAAGTAGCTGTTCTATGTTGGATCCTGATTTTGGCCACTGACAAGATAACCTTTTCCGGTTATTTGCAATAATTTTATAAAGTTTAAGTTGCACTTGAACCTGTCTGTTCATTTGGCTTATTCCTAACCTGTACAACATCAATATCCTTGTAGCAGTAAAATAATTTAAACAACATTTATTTATTCTGTCTAGTGAAATCATGGTTGGCTTTTGAATAAGAATTCATCGCAAATTTCGCGAATATTGAGGCGGATATTCGCGATCTCAAATATAAGCAATTCAAGTGTATGGCCATGCATTGTGAATTTATATTCGCAATGCAAAAAAAAATCACATGTGACCATTCATTTTGAAGGTCATCACGATGTGATTATAATGCATGCGATTACAATGCATGGCCATACACTCAAATTGCAAATATTCACGCAATAACAAAACGAATATTAGTAGAATATTTTCACAAATTTGAATATTGCCACTGTCACTCATCACTATCCAATAGTGATTATTTGCAATAATTTGATAAACTTTAAGTTGCACTTGGACCTGTTTGTTCATTTGTTTATTCCTCACCTGTACAACATCAATACATATAAAAAATTTTTTATTTATTTTGTCCAGTGAAATCATGGTCGGCTTTTGACATATAAATAGTTGGGTTTCCAAGTACCTGGCAGAGAATTGACATCATTTGTTGGTAGTGAAAACGTTTTGTTGTGTGACTTGGCAGAAGACCTTCCAAGTAAAAGATCAAACATCTTGTATTTACCCTGCTCAGTGACATCACTAGCCTGCCAAGTATTTGAAATATACTGAAGGAAGATCTTCATAGTAGAGGGAAAATACTATATAAACTCAAGTAAAGGCTGGTTCATATATATAGATTATGAGAGAAAAAAATAAGTAAAAATGGTGGACTCCTGTATAAACTGAAGGTGTTCAGTTTACAGTTGAGGGGTCCTTACTGGAGATGTAGATTACATACTTGCTGCTTCTTGGTCCATTGGGTCTCCTATGGAGCAGCTGCCTTCTTCATTGAATATCTTTCTTCTACGGCATATTTATGTTTGTTTGCAAGTATTGATTTCAGTGTGAATTACTCATTCTTGGCCTATCCCTTGGGTCACCTATGCAGCAACTATAAAAATAAAAGCTAATAATAAAAATAATTCTGTCACATTGTGTTGTATCCTTAACGAGGCTGAACCATTTACAACACTAGGTGGCAGTATATATTATTCACACTGGAAGTAATACTTACAAACAAGTAGGAACACTTGGCAGAATTCAGAAAAGACCGTGGACAACTCCCATCTCTAATGGGTTGGGCTGCCTATCCCCTAAATGGTAATGGAGTGAACTTCGCGAATATGTCAGCGGATATTCGCAATCTCGAATATTCGCAATTTGAGTATATGGCCATGCATTGCGAATATATATTCGCAATGCAAAACTAAATATCACATGTGACCATTCATTTTGAAGCTTATCACGATTCGATTATAATTGTGAATATATTTTATGCATTTATGCATGGCCATACACTCAAATTGCGAATATAAAAACGAATATTAGTAGAATTATTTGTGAAATATCATGAATTCGAATATTGCCTATGCCACTCATCACTCGAATCTCGAATAGTGGCAAGTACATTAATGACTCCAAAACACCAAGAATGAATAATACAAAGCCATTTTGAAGACATAAATTATCATCTTATATAAGTATCTCCAGTTGACTGCATGAGGCATAGGGGAGTGTAACCGATCCATCAGCTTTCCAAAGCTTTTGAGATGACTTTGGTGCCATTCCATAAATGGGAGTTCCTGGTTTGCTTACATGAGTTAAGATATCCCCATGCTGTCCCCAAGAACCAGTTTATTTTCCTGGTATAAAGCAATTACAAGAGCCAAAACTATCCCCAACCTAATATAAACTGTTTGTTATTGCCAGAAAAATAACAAGACAGAGCAGTTTTAACTTGCTCGGAAAGCAAGACATTCACACTGTAAAAGTGCAATATCAATCTGTCATAACAATAATGATATCAGCGAGATGAGGCTGAAGCACACAAACAATCTCATAAATTCAGGCAAATCAAATGAGGTGCTAACAAAAATAAAACCTGTAGAACCAGGGACAACATGATCCTAAATGTCTCGATATATTTGCCTCTATTTGGCTTCAGTAACACGTACACATTGATCTTCTTTATGTTTCTCTTAATACAATTCTTCAAGCCAGAAAGAACTTTTCACAATTTCATTAAGTCTCAATGGAATGTGACCACTGAATAATGACACGTGGGGGAACTATTAGACTGAAAGTTAATGGGCTGAGTGAAATCTAAGCACACAAACAGAATTGTAAAATGAGGGTGTGGTAAATAAATCTTCCTATGCCTATACTGGTGTGCATTATAAAACACTCAATTAACTGCTTATTGTTTTCTTCCCTCTTCTATATTTGCAGATTGCTGATGAAAAGGCTTTGGGTTTGTGAATGCAGATGGGTGATGCTGCATACTTTAATAACTTTAATAAGAAAAAAAAGTCAATCACTTCAAGCGGTGTCACACTAGATCACTGGTTCTCAACTTGTGGGTTGGGACAACCTTTGGGAGTTGAATGACCATTTCACTGAAAGCATCAAAGCTGCTTAGAACAAGCAGGAGTGCTGATGCCCACAAGCAGAATGGGAAGTTAGAAGGGATTACATTTACATGATGTGTCACTTCTGGTATTTGGAATGCGGAAGTCACACTCCGCACCAGCACTTCCACATTCCAAATAAAGGAAGTCACATATTCCAGGGTTGTGGATTTAAAAAGGTTGAGAATCACTGCACTAGACGGATCTAGACTAGCAGGCAATATGATGTATATGGTTGGCAACATGTAAAATGGGACCAAGAAAAACTGCTGTACACTGGGTGTTTGACCAGTAATGTAGATCTTTTTACACAATGTTGCTTGTATGGCACCTCATTTTCTTGTTTGGTTTACTGTGTTTTAAAAAGTAAAATAAGTTCCATTGTTGGTGTCCTAGATTTGGTATCAGTGAAAGCAATATTAAACCCCACTGTTTTTAGTGACTTAAGTGATATTCTCCAAAATGTTGTTGGTTGAAGCAATATTGATTCCCAACACTTATATCATTTGAGGCTATAGTAACCCCCAGATTTATTTTTAAAGCACTAATGTGGCACTAATAATACCCCCAGCATTGGTGGAAAGGCCTTAACTATAACCCAATCAGTAGGAATCAGTAACACCCCTAATCAAGGTGACAGTGGCTGCCAAGGATACTGATTCCTATTATATGTGTTGTTATTTACATTAGACGGACTATGATGCACCAGGGCCTTCCTAGACCATTAGAAACCTTAGGCAGAGTCTTTTACAAAAGTAAAGCTAGCCATACACGTGTCGGATTCCATGGCTGCTCGATCATCTATCCGATCGATTCCGGCGATTCTGCCGGGAATCGCAGGTGTGATCGATCGGCCAATTAAGAGTATCCGATCGCTGCATACCACCTTGTCCAACGGATTCCAGGACGATTCCGTGTCCGATTGTCCACCTCACAAATGGCAACTCCCCCTGATCTGTGCAGAATCGGATCAAAAAGACCAACATGTTGGTTCTCTGTCGGATCCGATTCTGAGCCCCTGATCAATCGGACGTGATCGATCAGACAAGGTGGGCTGCACACGATTCTGGCACGATTGTTTTGCGTGCACGCGCCCGGAATCGATCGGCCCGGAATCCGGCCGGAATCCGACCCGTGTATGGGGGCCTTAAGAGATCGAATGGCTGAAGGACGAAAACACCAATCCATAAAGTACAGAAGGTAGGAAGGGTGACAGCCTGAAGATGCCAATGTAGGAGGTGGGTCAATTGGTATTGAGAGGATTGCCTCTCCTTCCTCCTATATAGTAGCTAGATAACTAACCTACCTACTAACTACCCACCACACACATCATCTGCAGAAACTTAGGAGGTAGCGTATCCCTCCTAAATAACCCGATTTCATATTCCTGTAATCTATTGAAATCTGGATTTGGCTGGGAAAATCGCATAACGAACGTGACTTTCCCGGCCAAAATGGGATGGTTTACAGGTATGGTGGATAGGAAGACACAAGAGTAGACTGAACTGAATAGACTAAATGATTGTAAATCCTCCTAACAGCATTAAGAGTTAAGCAAAGTAGGGGGAGGCACCAGGAGGTCAGCCCAGCGCCTGACGTCAGACGCCGAGGCGCGTTGCGTCATGCGTAGCATGTGAGGCGCAAGCGCGGTCGTGCACCCGGCGGGACCACGAGCAGGCTAATATGCAGGCAAGCCACACAGCCTAAGAAATATGGGAAGACGCCGCCAACGTGACAGCGCTATGCCGATCTACTCTCCCCGACCGCGGTATACGGGTCGGAGGAGGAAAGCCATAGAGCCGGAGGACATTGCTCATTTTTTTTCACCTGGACGCCCAGGGCACAGAGAAAGCGCTAAAAGCGGAGAAATGGAGGAAAACTTGAAAGAAGCTGGGAAAGATCAGGTGGACGAGCAGGAAAATGGACATCAATTCCAGGTATCTGGGTTAAAAGCGGGGAATGTGGAGGAGGACAGACTGTTGGCTAAAGGAAAGGAAGACAGAATAGACATGGTGGAGGAGATGGAGGAGAGGCCGGGTCAGCCCCAAACACCTGAGCATATATATGATAAGGAGCCACAGCTTATGCAGCAACAACTGGAAATACACCCCCCGATATTAATGTCAACTCAGCACTCGCATTCCCCAATATTAACCCAGCACGATCCACCACAGGAAATGTTGGAGGTGAGAGGATTGATAAACCCAGAGACTACCTACCTCTACCTCAATAGATTCAAACAGTACCTCAGTGGCTGGGATAGACCATCTATGGCAACAACATATACAATCCATGCCTAATAGGCAAGACTTTT
>CM070034.1:35301674-35321614 GCA_036250615.1 Ptychadena robeensis | reverse complement strand
GATATTATGTATGTAGGAGGAACAAATATAAGTACAGGATGTATGATATGTATGTAATGTTGTGTTAAATGTCAAGTAAGGAAAAATAAAGAGATTTTGTCAAAAAAGAGTTAAGCAAAGTATTATTGGACAAGTTCAAAGAGAGGAAGTGACCTATGATAAATTCACTCTTATTCAGAAAATTGTCGTCACTACTACAACAAAACACACAATATTTTCAAAGAACATTTTATTGTAAATGGCATTTATCATTACATTTATTTTATTTTAACATTATTTAAACAAACAACAATTCACCTTTTGCAAGATAGCGAACATTAAATCGCATTGCTTTAGTTTACTTGCTTTTATTTCCCTTCATCATCATAAAGCTCCAATGCATGAATTGCTATGTTTGCCACTCACACATTGTTTCCTGTAAGATTATATTCCCCATCCAAAGTATATCGATCGACCAGAAAAGAACCGTCAAGGAGGATCACCGTGTGACTGACCTGCGGTGCTATTCTGGTCGGACCCTCCCAAAAGGGGGTGCCTCCATTTTGTGGACAAGCAATCCCCAAGTGTGGCGCAAGAGTGGCGCAAATGCGCATGGCAGTCAATCATCCACAAAATTGCCCACGGATAAATATGAGGGACCTTGGCGGTTTACTGCTTTAAACATTTGCCTTTTTATGTTCATCAGCTGGAAAAAGAGACTTCACAAAGCACAGAATTTGCCTAGATCACTATTTACTGGCTGCAAATGGAAAATATTGCTAACTAGTGCTTACATCCAAAGCATTGGTATTTTTGGATTGAAAAAAATAAATACGGTTTAATAAAAGACATTTTATATTCACTTCAAAGGAAAAGCTGTCAGAATGGAATTGTGAAAAGATACAGAAATCAAAAACACCAATCCACAGTGGTTATAGAGACCAGTCCAAGGTATTATATTGTATTAGCATGAGTTTTTAGATCTCCTTTTGTTTTAACCAAAAGTATGTAATATGAGAGACTTTCTAAACCATCAAGTCTACCTGTGTTCAATCACAGCGGACCCTATACAACATACCGTAGTAGATCTAAAGGATATCTGACAGAGAGATCTAAAGGTGTATGGCCAGCTTATTACATTTCGGGGGCTCAGTCATCCCTCTTCCTCAGAGTTACCTCAAAAATGACAGAATGGCTGGACGGTTGTTATATGCATTATGGATTTCTGGTTTGCACTGCAGAAATACAGGTTCCTTGGCTGATAACAAGCTTTATAATAATAAAAAAAGGAGTCTGATTCAGTTGTTTTTACAGCCATGTGTTACAAACAAAAGGTACCAAATAAAGAATAGATTGAGGTTTTGGAGCTACCGCTGGTGACTTCTTCATGCAGGTGCATGGTTCGCTGAATCGCTGGATAAATGATATGCATGGAATCACTTCAAGTCACCAGCTCTGCAAAGAGTCAAAGAAAGGTTCAATAACAACCACAGCGTTTTTCTGATTTTCCAGATTTCCTCCTAACTGGCCCTTTTATATCAAGTGCTGCATCCCCAATCTCTACCTGGGCAGGTTAAAACACCCATACAGTAGAAGAAAAAGCGCTAGTTATACATACATATAGATATGGGCCAGATTGATGGCCGCTTCAAACGCCGTGCACGCTCATGGCCATCTATCTGGCCCATATCTAATGTGGCCATCCCTGTCTTTGAGCGGGACCAATCAATCCCGCTCGAAAACAGGGATATCGGACATGACCATAAATCACGGTCAGTGTCCATTGCTTTGCATGGAGACCATGGATCTCCATGCAAAACATCGTCAGGACTGGAGACACAGCAGTGCTTCGATGTCGCACAGCAGTGCAATGACGTCATCGCGCTGCTGCCGGGAACCTCGAACGGCTCCTTTATCGAGCCATGTGTTCCCGGCTTTAGTAAAGCACCCCCCAGATATTTACAAGCATTTCACATCCCCCACCGCACCCTAAGTATAGGAAGCAACATGGAGTTCCCATAGAATATTAGAGATTTTCTGTTTTTAACACATACCGCCTCATAAACTTTATGACTTAAGGCCCCCATACAATCTTACCATACAATTTCTGTACAATCGACTTTTGTTCTACCAAAACTATGTAATATGAGGAGCTTTCTAACCCTTCCAATCACTATGTATCAGGGGGGCCACTATACTACATAGTTGTTGGTAGATCTAAAGGAAATTGTATGAAGTGATCTAAAGGTGTATGGGGGGCTTTTTGACTTTTCCCCAACATGCATATGCAAAGGCTCTTGGAATTTTGGATATTGTATTTTTTTAGGTTGGGTTTACATTTACTTTAAATGTACATTGCTATACCTATTGCCATTCAGACTGAATCCTGCTTACTTTTATGCAGTGAATAACAGTGGTTCCCAAAAAAGGGTTTAGATTCCCGTACATATATATATATATATATATACACATATAATGTTAGTTTTAAGCATAGCTAAAGCCCCCCCCCCATACATGCTTCGAATTGCAGCTGATTTTGCGGCAGATTGACCACCGTGCCGGATCGATCTTCAGGAAAATCGCCTGCAAATAGAATGCTTAAACTTTACATTCGCCCATAAATCGGCCACCAAATCGACCTAATACATGTCCGTAATGTTTAGATCCATTGCCCTATTTTGGATAGGGACCATCGTTCCCATCCAATGTAAGTGGCGGCACATAAAGGGTTTGTAGCTGATATTTGTCATGACCAGCCGCTCGTGATGATGTCATCGCGCAGCCGATCTGCTGGAAGATCGACGGAAATTCGAAGTGTGTATAGGGGGCTTTACTCTTAGAGAAGTTCAGTCCACTATTTAATTCCTACACACAGAAAAAGAAGTTTCTTCTATAGAATGTGTTTTATTAGCATTGGCTTTAAGCATAGCTGGCTCCTATAGCTGGTTCAGTCCACCATATAACACCTATACACCAAGGATGGAAACGCTTCTGTTTAAATAAACGTTCGTTTGAGCGTTGCTTAATGAGCTTAAATGGACACAAAATAAGTAAACTATATTGTTGATTTACAAGCCACTGCACCCTATTGTTATTATAGTACATTCTAAAATTAGTGCAATTCTAAAAAACAAAAACAAAAAGGAATACATTAAAGCAAAAAAGTCAAGTTTGCCAGGCCAAAAAATATTAAATCTTTAGATCTGAACAGACATCGCACTATTTTCATTCTTTCACCTTGTTGAGTAAGTGACCTTATTTCCTACAGAGAAAAATAACCCAGTCAGCTTGTCAGAATTATCCACTATATATCTTCATGTAGCAAAGGCCATGACAGCATGCCTGACACAGACCTGTCTTGATAATAAGAATGAGGGTTTAAAAAGAGACATTCATAATTGAAGGTGCCAGTGATACTTTGTTTGTCATGGTAAGTCTGTCCAGTGTGACAAAATGGATTGATGAGAAAATTATAGTGAAACTCTCAGACACAAAATCTAATTTAATGTGCCAAGGTGGGGAAAAAAAATCAGGGCGAGTTAAATCAAGGGAGCAGCGCTAAGTTGATGGGATCTCTTGAGCTTGATAGATTGCGCTGGCCCTGTTTGAGTTATTGTTGAGAGTCCGCTTTTTGGGAAAGGAGAGCGTTGATTGAGGAGGGATCGGTGTTACATCATTGCCAATACTCCTAAGCTTCTGTATTTTACGGCCTTCTGTCTTCTGGGCCAAGGAAAGATTGGGTTTGAGTGGAACAGTCAATGTGGATTCCCCAAGCTGCAAGCTTTCTGACATGACATTCTGGCTGTAGATCTCCTCATCTTTCATATCAAATACAACACTTTGGCGTTTCAAGGTTGGAGGACTGAAATTCATAAATCTTACAGTCTTTACCTGCTAAATAAAGAAACACAATGATTTCAGAGAAATACCAGCAGCAGCAATGGGATAAAAATGCACTCAAATGTAAGGATATGAAACAACAAAGAAGTTATTCAATCAATCTGCCTTTTATTTCATGTTTTTAGCATCTTTGGAAAGCTCTAATGCAGGGGTTTGAAACTCAAACACAAAGTGGGTCAAAACTAAAAAGATGTTTTTCCTTGTAATCAGATCTAATGACAAACCGTTTCATACAGAAACAAACTTAAGGTGGGTTTACACGTGTAGATTTTTTCGTTCAATTAACGAAGAGCGAACGATTTTTTGGTTGATTGAACAAAAATCTAGAATGGCCAATGTGTTCGATGGATACATTTTGTTTGACCTCGAACAATTTTTTTGTTCAAGGTCAAACAAAATGTATCAATCGAAAGGTCATTGAACATGTTGAAAAGTTTTTATCTGTCGTAATTTCGAATGTATTTTCATTTGATATCGGGATGAACAAACAAAAAATCGAATGTTTTTCGATAATTCGACAAATGAACGAACGATGTTTGACAACGACATCGAATAAAAATCTAATTAGCAGATGATTGAAGAAAAAATCTACACATGTAAACCCACCTTGAGGGGCTTTTCATACTAGCCGCGTTGCGACCATACCTGTCAACTTTTAGGAATAAAGGAAAAATGCAGGAAGTGTTCAGAAGGTGGCTCTTCCGCATTCCACATGCAGGAAGTTACGTCACAATTTAGTTGTTGGCTGATTAAGAAGGGAGAGGGCATTACTTACATTCCTGCTTATGCACTCCAAAGTTTCCACCATGCTTGTGCTGATAACGTGAGGGGTGGGAACTTAGGAGGCAGAGTAACGCCCCCTCCCTCCTAAATTACCCCGATTAAAAAAAATCTGGGATTTATTGAAATTGGGATTTGGCCAGGAATGCCACATAAAAAACTTGACTTTCCCGGCTTCCCGGCTAGTTATACTTATGGGTTGTGGCTGCAGTGCAGCTTTTTACCGAGAAGCGACGCATACGTGCTAAGGCTATTGCTTTGTTCAAACATTTAATCTGGAACAAGCAAAGTGTAATGCTATAACATGTGTTATCCAATGTCAGTTTAAAGACAGATGTGTGGCATCCATTTTTGAAATAACATTTATAATACAAGTCTCACAGGTCAATATAATTACACTTGTGAAGATGCTTGGGCAGATGTCTTTCGGGGCCCCGGACCATGGACTAGAGGGTGTTGTTAGAGTAAGGGCTTTCACTTGAGTGATCTCCCGCATGGCCGATCGCCACTGATCACGGCCATAGAGGTGAATGGGCATGGTTAAAAATTGTGTCTCCATCCATGGAGAGGGTGGCAGGAAGTGTCAGGGGTGGGACAAGAAATCCCCCCCACTTCCTGTCTGCAGATCCATGCCCACGATTTGAATCGCTGGAGACCGCAGGAGATCACTGGGCATTTAGAAGGTTGCTTTGGGATGAACATATTAACAAATGTTTTTTTTTATTTAAAAACAAAATTTATTTAAATCGGACTGTGTTCCCATACCTTTTTTTTTTTTTTTAAAACCCAAACATTTCATTTAAGTTGCATCTTTTAACATGGAATCGCAGACCACTATTACATTGCATTAAAAAGAATGAAAAAAGCCTGTCCACTAATTAAAAGTGGTAACAGATCATTCAAAGGGACAAGGGAGACACGTGATGTCACAGCTCTGACTAATTTAGTTGCATACATTGCAGCTTGGCTGTTATTTTTGCACAAAGCACAACATGTATGAACATGTAGAAGCATAAACAATATATCTGCAAAAAACCCATACTGGTATTCCAGAGAGGGACTCAGGGTAGATTTCACTAACCAATATTGGTAAGCATGAGCCACACTTAGATTACTTACCTCATCCAGATGAGCACGTTTGGTCCTCCAGCATCCTTAAGGTCATCCTACACCTTACACTCTAGCCATACAATTTTTGTACAATAAGCCTTTGATCTACCATGTAATATGAGGATATTTTTAACCCTTCCAATCACTATGTATTCTATCAGGGAGGACCCGGCACTACATAGTTGTTGGTAGATCTGAAGAAAATTCTATGGAGTCTAAAGGTGTATGGGGGCTTTAGTGCTTCTTCCTGTAACCAACTCCCTAATGTCGGTGATGACACTGGGTTGCATGCTGGGGGGGGGGGGGTTGTGTATAGAGTAATCAGAGTAATCCATTCATATTTCCTGCACTGCTATTGCAAAGGCAAAACAGATAAAACTGAACCTCTAGGGCGGTTAAAGCAAAAAACACAAGGTTATCTGGCTGGTTATAAATCTAGTTATAAATGTGGAATGCTGGAGATTCATGAATGATGTAGTGTTCATTTTCAATGATCCTTGGTTGAACCCTTACACCTGGAAGAATACTTACACACACTTTTTATTATTTAATGCTCTAAGGCAGACTTCCATTTTATGCAATGCTTTTGCATTTATAAATATATTGTCTTTATTTTCTTTATTGTTTATCATCAGAATTAAAGATGGCATATAGAATTGTTATATTTTATTAAATACTTGACATGTCGATCAAGCAGATTATGCCCCTAAACTCTTTCGACATGTTTTCCAGGCTAACCTTAGCCACCTTATAATGAGAGAAAAATATTATTTGCAAGTCACTATTACTATAACTGGAAACCCCCTCAGGGGGCGCAAAGGTATTCCAGGGGGGCGTGGGCCCTCATTCTTAACCTTGAATAGGGAGGGGGGGCGTGATAATGTTCCTAAATAGAAATGGGGGGCCCTGCAAGGAAAGTTTGGGAACCACTGACTTAACGTCAACAACATTTATAACATTAAAGTAGTAGATGTGATGGCAAACAAGCATACATGTGTGTTATTATTGATAACCCCTCTTACAATATACTGATCGTGCTTACCTTTTCAAGGCCAGGTGTCTTAGGTGTGTCTGGCTTTACCAGTATAGACGGAGGAGCAGACATCGGAGGTTTCACTGTAGAATTGTGTCTACTGATGATCTCTTTGGGCTCAAAAACAATTGAACTGGCAGCAGAATATCTTCTATAATCAATCGGTCTACCAACAAGGGGTAGAACGTCATACATTGAATTGGGTCTGGTGCGGGTTTCGGCACTGGCACCTACATTGGAATGAGAAGCATTGATCATGATCTGCTGAGGCTGAGTGACTGTAGGTGACCTGGTTATGGTGCCCACAGGATGGGATCCTGAACTGCTTTGTACAGTCTTCTGAAGAGGCAAATCTGGTAAAACAAACAGGCTAGTATTAATTTTATTCTGGCATAGGACTTTATTTTACACTACATAACAATTAAAGAACTCAGAAGCCCGTGCAGAGAGCACTTGGATTGTATTTCTAATCTCCTAGGTGTCAGTGATTTAGCGGTTTACAGATGTTATAGTCCAGGGGAGAGCAAAGGAAAGACTGGGGGCCAAATCTGGCCCACTTAGCTTTCTTTTCCGGACCTTTGTCACCTTGTTGAAAAGATGCTGCCCTTTGTTTGTTCTCTGCAATGAGTGCATATAATGCCTAAAGGTGTCTAAACGCCTTGGGGATGATGCAGTGGTGATCATCATGTGATGTAACTGTGTGTGAATCATAATGGTGACAGCAGGAAGTCTCTAGTAATGTTCTCTACTTTTTGCAATGGATAAGCTTTTTTTTTTAAGTTCAGGAAATTTTAAAAGATAACAACATTCCTGTTACATGTACCTATTATGATCCAACCCCTTTATCAAATTTAAGAAGCCAATGTGACCCATGAGCCAAAACATTTGCAGACTTCTGGTTATAGTAATTGTATGTTAAATGGTGATGAGCTTCTAAAGCCCAGGTGCCCAACTTGTGGGCCTTTGGGTGTTCTTCAGAGGCCCTCCTATGTCTGCTGAGGCGTCCTTTGAATCAAAGGTTATATGCCCCATAGATATTATCAAAGGCTTTGATAACATACATAACATAAAAAGTGCATTACTATACTACAGTGTTCCCTAATGCTTGAGGCATCATTTAAAACACATTTTGTTATTTAAAAATGAAAAATAATGTCTTCTAGCTCAGCCTGTAATTTATTCATTATAAAATGCTTTTACAAGTCAGTATAGATTAAAAATGTTATGTGCGGCCCTTTAGTGATGCAGAGGGCCGCACTTGTGGCTCTCCATATCAGCTCAATTGCCCACCGCTGATCTAAAGTATATACAGGGCACCCACCCTCTAAATAACGTTTGTTCACTTCAGACCAGTTTTCCTTACAAGTCAGTGTAAATGCAAAATCGGCCTGAAGAATTTCAGATGGAGGTCAAGCCCATTTGCAATTAATGCTATCGTAAATAAAGCGATAAAACCTCTCAAACTGCTGTCAAAAAGCATGTTGCACTCCATCAACATCCATTGACACTGGCCCCACGTTAAAGTACTTACCTTGTCTAAGCACATGTTGTATCACTCAGGTATTTCATTATTTAAAATGTTCAGCTGCTTTAACGTTGGATGATTTTAAGGTTAAAATAAATGGTTCTATCCAAGCTCTACACAGTGCAACCTAAGCAGGCAGTAAATATAAGTTGGCAACCCTATAATTAGAAAACTGCACACATTTAGGCTTTGCCCTATACTAATAGTAGGCTATATGTCTTTCTACATGATACATACAAGTGTGGGCATTCCCTCTAGACAATTTGACAATTCAACGCTCTCTCATTTGATGTTGTGCATTTAGGACAAATAACTAACTTTTCTTTAAGCCGCTGTTTCTCCGCCGAAGCGTCACAGGCACCAGGGCAGACGATGTTGTGCTTTTTTTCATTGGTTCCACCACAGCGGTTGGCACATGAAAAGACCGGATAGGTCTACTGATTCCAGTTTCTGACACACTGCTTTGTGAAGATACAGAGGCATTGCTGGAAATCCATTTAGTCTGCTGGGAAGGGAGTCTTGCATCAGCATAGTTTGAAGGTTTCTTGCTATAAAATTGAAAATATACACATTAGTTTACATCTCGTTAGACCTTAAGATTTGATCTGAAATACTTCAGGATCTACAACAAAGGGGAGTAGTATGGACTGATATGCTACAGCTTTTATTGATCGTCTAATCTTGCCAAACCATTGGTCTGTCTTTGGATATTTCTGTGTGAACCCAATGTGGGGCCAGGAATATACTATCTATAATGTACCAGAAGAGGTGATTGTTTACTGCAGGTTCTCTCTTCTATTCACAGACTTGTTTAAAGTGTCAGTAATCCTATCTGCTTACCCCTGTCATACAGACTAATAAAACCAACACAAAATAATTTATCCCTACATCTCTATATTCTGATTGGCTTAAACACCTTTGTTATCAGTTTTCATTGGATGATTTGCAGTCATGCGACCTCAGGAGGCCAAGCAAACATGCAAAGAGACATTGGTGTTACTCTTGGTGGGGGTATACAAGTCTGCAGAGCATAGTCTCTTTACAGAAATGGTTTTAGATTTAAAAAAAAATGCCTGTAATGACGCAAAAGATTGTGAGTTTGCTGATACTTTTAGCACAATATTCAGGAGTGATTATTTTGAACTTTCAAAGGCTTAAAGGTAGACGATTGAATCTGCCGCATGTCGGATTGCAAGGTGATCCGACATGCTGGTAATGCCAATTCATTAAATCAATCAAGGTTATTTTATGGCTGTCTACATTCCATTGAAGACACCATTGAAGATAATAGGACCAGCTGCCCCATTGGAGGATTTTCTCTCACCTCTTGTTCTGGGGATGATTCTCAAATTATACATTCCCCTTCACTTTTTTGGTGACAGTGTTCTCAAGTACAGATACAGGGATTATTTTCACCAGATGGTCACAGACAGCAATATAACTTTACACAGGATTTAAACCACCCATACTTAACTTTTTTGCTGGGTAGATTTGAATTACAAAAAACGGGTAACTCTGAGCCACAGTTGAGATTTATAACTTGTAACCAGGTGAGCCAGCGGCGTCAGGCGCCCCTTTCCTGGATCCATGTCCCTGACATCAGTGATGACGCCAGGGATGTGAAAGGTTGTCTGCGCCATTTGCCTGTACTGCAATACAGACCTAGGCGTCACATCCCTGGGGTCAGTGATGATGCTGGGGATGTGCAGAAGGGAATTGCTAGAGCTTGTGAAAAGCTTGAACAGATTATATGGTAATCTGTTTAAATTTCCCATACTGCCTTAAACATGAAAAAGCAGATATATTGTAGCAACAGGGAAGTTCATGTACATTATTTTTTTTTCCAATAAACGTTTTATTAAAGATGAAAAACAAATACAGTATGTCATCGTATGGTAAACATAGTACAATCATAACAGTAAAGATGAACCATAAATTCCAAGGGTTGAGGGGGAGGGTCAGTGGGATATAGGGGTACAGAAATGGAAACTGACAGGAAGGGGGAATGACCATGGGTAGAAATCTATGCAGTAGAATATCATCATCAAGATATGCATAAACATTTATCTTATACAGAAGGCAAATGGAATAGACCGTTAATTTCATGACTTGAGATATCGATCGTATTAAGCGGAAGTTTCAAAAAGATGCCATTTCAGCCACATCTTATTGAAAGCTTTCAGGTGATCCCTTTTACTATACAATAGCTGCTCCATTTCATGTACATTTTCATTTGACTGATCCATTCGTTAATAGAAGGGGTCCCGGAGGTGGCCCATTTGCGAGAGATTAATGTTCTGGCGGCATTGATCATGTGGCGTTCTAGGGTCTTAAAAGATTTGTCTTTCGGCTGAGTTTTAAAGTGAAGGAGGAAATACTCGGGGGTGAATGGGGGATCCTTGCCTAATATATGCGACATCAGCCTATGAACCTCTTGCCAGAAGGTTTCTATGAGGGGGCAAGTCCAAAAGATGTGTAACAGGGTTCCAGATGAGTGGGTGCATCGCCAACACAGTGGGGAAGCTGAGGGTGAGAACTTATGCAGGAGAGCAGGAGTGCGATACCAAAAGGTTAGTATCTTGTAGTTGGTCTCTTGTTGACGTGCACTGAACGTACTCTTGTGCGCTGTGAGCCAAACCAAGTCCCAATGCTTAGATTGCATTCTAATATCCAAAGAACGGGACCATTTGACTTTAATTGCATCTACTCATCTCATCTAGGGTGGGAGGCCGGTTCCAACATTTTGTAGAACAAAGAAATGATATGTCTAGAAGGGCCCTTGCCTGCACAGATCATTTTAAACTCCGTCATTTGACGGAAGCAGTCCGTCCGCCTGGGATGACGGGCCAGCCAATGTCGCAGCTGAAGGTAGGACCACCATGGTATCGACCCAGCCGAACATAGTCCAGCCAGATCAGAATTCTGAACAAATTCGCCATGACTGAAGAAGTTGCACATCTTCAAATCGGAGGGATCGGCCATGTACATTTTAAACAGTAGTTATATAAACTTAACCAGGAGGTGAGACAACAATCCGTGAGCCTGCAAAAATACCTTATATATAATAATCATATAATCATAAAAAAATTTATTGCAGGGTCTTTAAAAAGATAACCCACATTTATTTTAAAGATAAACTGAATATCCTTGTTTTATTGCTTTTTTCTTAACTCTTTTCATATATGAACCGTATTACACATGGGTCTTATTTATCAAAAATGCAAGGAAAAAAACGTCTGTTCCCCACAGGCATTGCGTTCTTTGTTTCATTTACTAACTTGCACTAGAAAATGTCATCTGAATTGTGAATAATACAAACAGCGCACTTTTTCATTCAGACACTTTGGATAAATGAGAATCATTGACTGTTTGCTCCATGCTTCCAGTAAAACCCAACTATAACGCTGCCCCAAGGCATACACCCATTTATCATCAGCAGAACAGTAGTTACTTCTTATTCTTAATGTGAATCATTTTTTATATATATGCTTTATTACATAATGTAACGGACATTGATTTTCCCACTGGAAAGAATGATATAGGTAGAGGCAGGGAATAGTGTATGCAGGAAATTATATAAACATTGCTCCATCAATAATAGAGATTTAATTAAAGCATTTACATTATAGTTCCGTAATACATTTATTTATGTTTTGTTGTTTACCTACATTATTTACCTTCGGTACTTTTTTCTATCCAGTTTTTGTTTCAGATTAATTTTACATTCAATGGTAATAAATGTCTTTGACAGGTAAGCATGTCAATGCCTATAACCGCTAGGCAAAAAATATGTCACTAGGATTGGTGGTCATTTATTTTGCATCTGGTCAGATAGACTGATGTGCTGTACTTCTAAAAAATTATTATTTACTTTTCTTCCTCCGACTCAGTGGTGGGCAAAGGAGTTGATATGGAGAGCCACATGTGTGGCCCTCGGCATCACTTAAGGGCCGCACCTAACATTTTCAATCTATGCTGAAGAAGAAGAGAAGAAGAAGAAATGACAGCAGACATAGCTAGAAGACATTATTTATAATTTTTTAATAACAAAACTAGTTTTTAATGATACTTCAAGTATTAGAGAACACCGTAGTATGGTAATTCACATTTTGTGTCACATATATTATCAATGGTTATGTGCCTCATAGATATCCTCAAAGTCTTTGATTATATCTATGGGGCACATAACCTTTGATTCAAAGGTTATATGCCACATTCTGAGGTTATGGGCCACATACAATAATCCCCCGTAATCCCCGGAGTTCCTCTCCTTCTCTTCCCTCCTGAAGAAGATCCTGGGCGAGGACAGGTGAGTTCCTTTGCCCTATGCATTAACAGTTAGGTTTCAGGGGCTGCAAGTGGAAGACCAAGGAATGTCCAACCTGTGGCATGCAGCCCCCAAGCCACAGGTTGGGCACCTGGGCTCTAACTAATGCTGGGCATACACACACAGAGTAGGTCAGACCGACCTACTCCGATGTGTTCCGAGATGCTAACGTGATGATGTCATCACGTTAGCATCCCGTTGCATTGTGGGGCCCCTTCAATCGGCTGGGCACCCTTTGTGTGCCGGCCATAAGCTGCGATGGAGACGCCGTTCTCTGGCCGGCCGAGCTGTGGGGCGACCGGGATCTGTCGCCCCATGTGGGCACATGCCGATTAGCGGCCGATTTTTAACCTGACTGACGGCTGACTGATATGCTCTGTCAATTGTTTTCAGATTGTGCTGGCCAATGGGTGTACAGTGGTAAAAATCAATATCAGGTTTATTTGACAGTCCCCAGTGAATATACTCTAACTACAGGTATATTGAAATGCTAGAACACTTTTAGGCCCAAAGTTCTACTTCTACCCTAACATCTTCTCCTGGACCGGATCCAGAGAATAGTCAACCACAAGGCAACCTAGAAAAGAACCCATAGTCTAGCTGCTAGCAGTTATTTAGTCAGGCCAACTTTCTTTGATTGTACAATGTAGTGTTTATAAAATTCTTATTAAATGCAATCCAAGGCATGTAATGCTAATCCTGCTAGTCTGCTGTTCTTTTGTAATCTATCTCTCACTGTGCTAAAGTTTTTCTAAAATAACAACAGTGCTTAGTAGCTGGCAACAGTGCTGATTATGCCCAAGATAAGATTAAGCCCAACTCTGAAATACCAGGGCTCATAAAAATAAAGGATATTCATACATGAACAACATCACCTGAGAATCCATACACAGTCTGGACCTAGAATCTAGAAATACTCTGTAGGGTCAGGTTTGAATACCAGGGCAGGTATTTGCAGACACCACACCTCCTCACTCTCATTTATTTATTACCAAGTACTTACCCTGTTTCCCCGAAAATAAAGCATCCTCCGAATATAAGACACCCTTCCAATTTTGCCTCACGCTAAAAATGAGTCTCCTGTGCCATTTTGATACCCCCCTCTGATCACCCCTGTGTCATCCCTCACCATGATATCCCAGTGCCCAGCCACGGCAAGATTTGCACCCAGCTAGCCATAGATACGCCATGTTTTAGAGATGTTTTAAGGTCAGGTTAACTATAAAAAGTATATAGTTCTACAACATTCCCATTGCACCCCAGCATATGTATGCGAGTTAATTTAAGAAAGAGGCATATGTATACATTACGGTTAAAGATGCATGAATTTGTCTCTTTTCCCCAAGCATGTGGTTAAGTCTAGTTTCCCATAATTCAACTTAAACTACACCATACGGTGCAACTTTCACAAACTTGGCTGGTGTTGTGTGCGGCTGCCCTGTGGTCCTGATTTATCGTTTAATAATACGGCTCCTCTCTGGGAAAGCAACCAACGTACCGATTCATTTCCTTTGTGTAGACATTTCTGGGAGGATAAAATAGGCTTCTCCGATGCAGAATTGCCTGCTCAGCGGCAAGATTGTGCTGCTTATTATCGTTCTATTTATGCCTTTTCTTGTAGTTAGTTTTTATTGTTATGGTTTAGTGGAAGAACAATGAAGAGGCTGCAGGATGAGCACTAAGAACACAAACCACAATTTCCATTCCATTGCCTGAATATTTCAAGCATACTAGGCAATGAGAATTCACGCATGAATGTGAAAGGAGATGCGTTTTGCTGAGGCAAAGGAAATCAGCTAGGTAGAATGTATAACAAATTTTATATCAAGAACATAAAGAACACCAAGCAAAGATATGTAATACAGAAACTTGCTGCACAGGTATTGCTGGACCCATAAAATAGACAAAGGAAATGCAAAATATGAGTTACTGAACTTCAACAACTTCTGATCCAATCTGAGAACATGACAGTGTGAATTTATTATAAAACTGGCTTTGATTGATCTTGTCTATTTTAAACATCTATCTTATGCTATATTCTCTGGAGAAGTTGTACTGCTATGTTTTAAAGATCATGAAGCCATCTTTATGGTTATACTGTCTGGCATAGTACCTTAACCTCCCTGGCGGTTCACTGAGGTCCAGATTTCTGTACCAAAAGTGATACAGTGTTGTGCCTTTCCGCCCCCATCGGCGTCATCAGGCAGAAAGACTCTGTTTGCCTGCAGCTCTGTAGAAATGCTGCAGGCACACAGAGAGCCAGCGGTTGCGCCTGATTCCGGCACGGGCGCAGTTTAAATCACGATCAGACTGCACCAGTACTTGCTTCGGGCTTAACGCTAGGGAGGTTAAGACCGGGTTCTGCCTCCGTGACGTCACATGTCACTCAGGGACCTGGAAGAAGCCGACAAAGAAGAAGAGGACCACGGCAGCCGGACCAGGTGAGCTCCCCCGCTGTGCCCGAACCCAATTCGGGCATATTGCTAGGGAGGTTAAAGCAGTGGTTACCAACCTTTCTTGCAGCCCCCCCCCTTTTGCATTTAGGATCATTATCAAGCCCCCCTCCCTATTCAAACACAGGTTAAGAATGAGGGCCCGTGCCCCCCTGGAATACCTTCGCACCCCCCCCCCCCTTCCCCGGTTTGGGAACCACTGCTTTAAAGGAACATTTTGTAGGCTGAACTACGTTCAGCCTTACATCGGCAAAGTGGCTCAGTGCAGTGAAGACCGAGCATCAGCCGAGCAGGTTAGTCTATGTGCTATGTCGGAACCTCCCGCCAAGTAATATGCTTAGCGGAGGGGTCCTGACGTATAATGGAAACATAGCCTATTTCTTTAAGAGGCTGTTCCCGAACATGTTTGTAGGTGATTGCAGATAATGGACTGAACTTATCAATAACCAAATCGTTTTAATGATGTCAAAGGATAGACCCAGTACAAGTGCCAAATAATATTTTAAAAAGAATGAAAGAATAGTTTAAAACAAAGACAAATCACCCCAGTAACAAAACACTCAGCAATTTCAGAATTTAAGGTTGCCACCCTTTAAAAAGTCTTTCGTGCTTCAAGGCGATTTTCTTCCACTACGATTACAGCAATGGCAATCTATAGTTCTATCCCTGGTATTAGATATATGTAATACATTATGACCATCCAGAACTGAGAATACTAATGTAACCACTTAAAGCAAACTAATGCATTTTCCCTCTAACTGATTTTATGTTTCACCCATATTTCCATATGCATTTCCTCAAAGTACATCTCATTTTCCCCACAATCACACCTTTACAATAGCGTGTAGAAAAACAGGAAAGCTACGAAACGCATCGTGACTGTCGAATGTATAATTACAGAATCGCAGTATGTAATTACTATACATTTTAGTGTGTAACACAAAGACACAACTTGCAGCATTTCTAGCAATTGCCATAATGCTTAAAAGCTTTAGTATTGTGCACATTTGTAAACATTCAGAAATCTAGATTTATATACTTAAGTGTACACAACACAAAGCTTTGTGTAGGAAGTTGTGCTGCAAAGATTGGAATTCTGAATTAGTTAGTATAAAATAAAATACCATCATATGGGGGTTTGAAACTTTTCACTAAGAAATAGTGGAAGTATATCTCAGGACTTAAAAGGAATACCATTCCGGTATGTATCCACAGAGCATCATGTACCCATCAGTGTGATTTATCCATGACACCCAATGAAATGTGACGCCCAGTGAAACACGTCCTATTCATTCATTCATTGAATAGAAGAATTGGACGTTCAATGTCATGTTGCATTTCATTGACTGTGGTGCCTAGTGTCCCCACAATTACCATGCAGGGTTCTGTCCACATGTGCTGAATGTGAGAAAATAGGAACAGTGGACACAAGTGGCCTTTTGTGGCCCTTTTATTTCATATGTACATTTTTTTTCTTGTTTGCATGGCATTCAACTAAAATGCTCAACTCCAATTCTTCAGCAGCAACCTGAGTGTAAAATAGAAAAGAGAGCGCTTATCAAGTGTGCTGCATGGAAATCTGTGTTTAAGGAATATACAGACAAAAGGAAAGAAGACAAAGATCCTTGATAGTCAGACCTACTTCTTCACTGTTTAGTCTGTAGGCTAGGGGGCAAGGGTGGTAGATAGTGATGGCCAAACTTCGGGCAGGTCCATCCGCTGACAGGCGGATCAGAATTTTAAAAAAGTCAGACGTTCACCTGTTCGCGGGAAGATTTGAATTCCCCGCGAACAGGCTGACATCACAACAGGCTGACATCATGACAACACTGACGCCACTTCTCCCCTGGAACGCACAATTCCCGGTTTCGATAACCAGACGTGACGTTTAAGTCGCTTTTCTTTTACTAGAGACCGGGTTTTCTACCCGGTCTCTGGTGAAAAAAATCTTTCACTGGCCAGATCTTTCTTCTCCTGATCCGGCCAGCAGAAGAATAGTCACCTTCTTCCCGCCGATGAACAGGGGGGGTGAACACCTGTACTGTTCACTGGGGGAAGAAAAGCAAACAAATGTTCCCGTCTTGTGGACAGTTCAGCCATTACAAATGGTAGGGAATTCCACTTTTTTTTTGAATCTTACAGAAAAAATAATTTGTTCTACATGGCTGTGGAAATCTTAGGACTTTATGGATAGATATACCAATTCATCGGCCAGTAAAACAGCTCCCATCTTTGAATTCCATTTCTATTTCGAGTTTAGTCTTGGTTTACCTTCAGGTCTGAAAGTATGGATGATGCTACTTTTTCCTTCCCTTCTTACCAACATTCTTTACTAAAATGTCTTTCCTAACATGCTAAGAAGATAGAATACTTATCTAATAATACTAACCTAGGTACCGGATGAACACAATGACTGGGGAAGATACCAATTTTCCCTGTGACCAATGAGATTCCTCGGAGCCAGCCTTCTTGGATTTTTCCCAGGACACGAATCCCTTCTCCTTTCTGCAGAGCCATTTCATCTGGTCCATGGGCTTTGTATGGATGGACAGCAATACACCTGAAATTTGTATACAGAAGAAATATTGCAATGAACCATCACCAGAAACCATTTAAAATGAATGAATGCATGATGTTATTTTATCATGCATTTAAGATCCTTTTTGTTGTGTTTCTTAAAGATATTACATGAATGCAAAAACACTTCTGTAAGTTATAGATTTCCCTATGTACAGACAAATGCAACCTAATGTAAAATATTTGAGCAATCCTTTATACTAAATACATCCTTTTTAAAGCTAAAATCACATGAGCATGGAATTTATAATTCTAGCTAGCTTTGAAATTCAGGTTTGTTCAGTGTTGTGTATTTTCATGCCTCTAAAGCTAGCCATACACAGTCGGATTCCATGGCCGATCGATCACCTATCCGATCGATTCTGGCGATCTCAGCGGGAATCGGAGGTCCGATCGAACGGCCAATTAAGTGTGTCCGATCGCTACATACCACCTTGTCCCACGGATTCCTGGACGATTCCGTGTCCGATCGCTTACTCCACAAATGGCAACTCCCCCTGATGTGTGCAGAATCGGATCAGAAAGACCAACATGTTGGTTCTCTGTCCGATCCGATTCTGGGCCCCCGAACGATTGGACGTGATCGGACGGACAAGGTGGGCTTCACGCGATTCCGGGGCGATCGTTTCGCGTGCACGCGCCCGGAATCGATCGACCCGGAATCCGATGGGAAACTGACCCGTGTATGGGGGCCTTAAAGTTCTACCCTGAACCAGAAGATGAGCTAATCTGTTTAACTTCCCTCTCATGCCATTGCCTTGTCTGCTTTTGTGAAAAATGTAAGTCTATGCCAGAGTATTATGATGGATTGTGTCTAGCCTGTAATACTTGAGCCTCCCAGTTGATGTCCAAGACCACTGCAATTTTGCTTTTTTGGATTGAGATTCTGATCCTGTCTGTTCACTTGTCCTGCAGTGAACCCCATCCTCACCATCAAAACCCTTTCAGAACTTAACATCGGTTAGAGCCCAGGTGCCCAACCTGCGGCCCTTTAAACGTTTTTCAGCGGCCCCCTCAGTTCTCCAACTGTTAAGGCATAAGGCATAGCAACTCACCTGTCTGCAGAATCAAAGGTTATGTGCCCCATCAATATAATTAATGGCTTTGATGATCTCTATGAGGCACATAACCTTTTTTTTTAAATATTAAATTTTTATTGAGTTTTCCGAAAACAACAAAATAAACATTTTACAGACAAATTCCGGGCGACAACACTCGGGAGGCACATAACCTTTCCTGATATATATGACACAAAACATGCATTACCATACTACATAGTTCCCTAATGCTCAAAGTATAATTTAAAACAAATGTTATTTAAAATATGAAAAATAATGTCTTCTAGCTATATCTGCTGTAATTTTTTTTAATATAAAAAAAAATACTTCTACAAGTCGAGGGCCACACTTGTGGCCCTTCATATCAACTCAGTTGATCACCATTGGGTTAGAGTATTTCACTTGTATCCTTGACAGACCTAGTGAATGCCTAAATGAAAGCACACCTAAACTAGAAAAACAATTCATTTTTACATACCTCTAAACTGTCCCAATGGCTCAAAGTTTCTCAAAAACCTACAAAAATATACTTACCTATCCTGCTTCTGTGTAGATTCCAGTCTTTCAGATAAGGGCTACAGTAATGTGAATGGCCTTCGGACCGTCAGATACAATGTCTTTCATTGTACACTAAGTGAATGTAAATAGACGTGAAGAGCTGCCGTTTAGTGTGCCAGCTGACACATCGTTCTTGCTGGGGCATTGTCCAGAGAGAGGAGAAGTGACAGGGGAAACACACAAATATCTTCTTATAGGTAAGGATTTTTTACCTTTTTTTTACAGATTGCCCCAATAATAGGGGGTTGGCCAACTAAGGACAAATGTTTTTCAGATGGGTTTAGGTGTGCTTTAAATTATTTATTTTGAGAACCCTATTTTTAAAGCCGGATGATAGGATGACTAGCAAAATGTCTTTAAGAAAACCTCAACAAAAACACAAAATAATTGTTTTTACGTATTACTGCAGATATACAATGACCTGATGTTGACCTATATTAAGCTTTGTATTACAGAAATTCAAAATATACTTACATGTTAGCTAAAATGTTATGTTGACCGCCTGGAATGGCCACTACAGATGGACTTGTGCCTTGAGAACCCAGTGTGGCATAGTAAAATGATCCGGTGACCTATGAATTCAAACACATGTACTGATGAGGTCACTCAACTTCCATCAAAAACAAACTGTAACCCTCCT
>CM070034.1:35291568-35301663 GCA_036250615.1 Ptychadena robeensis | reverse complement strand
CCCCCCCCCCCCCTGTAATAACTCACATATTCGGACCATATGACACAATATGGTGTTCCTACTTATAAAATATTTATAGCCAGTTATACTGTGCATTTAGCAACTGATGATATAGAATTCAAAATGAAAGGTTTCCTTTATTATGCATTACATTCTTATTATTTTTCCTAATATACAATTAAAATAGTCTAAAACATAATGTAGAAAAATGAATACCAGTTAGTGTAACATTCACCTAGAACCAGCACAGTAACACGATTATCTCTGTCTCTGTTTTTTCCAAAATTTGTAATCACAAAACCTAAATAATGCCGGCCATACACATGCCGATAAACGGGCGGATTTTAATCTGGCCGACGGGCGTGCGCGCTCTCGCCGTCGGTCAGGTTAAAATCCGGCCGTTTATCGGCATGTCCCCACATGGGGCGACAGATCCCTGTCGCCCCACTTCTCGGCCGGCCAGAGATCCGACATGTTGGAAAATCTCTGGCCGGCCGAAGCCGATGGAAGCCGATGGCCATAAGCAGCAATGAAGACGAGCGTCTCCATCGCTGCTTATGGCCGGCACACAAAGGGTGCCTGGCCGATTGCGGGGCCCCAGAATGCAATGCGAGGCTAACGTGATGACGTCATCACGTTAGCCTCCCGGAGCGATATCGGAGGACGATATCGCTCCGGCTCTGGCTGTGTATGGCCAGCATAACTCAACTCACCGATAGTCCCTCAGATAACAAAAATAGGTGGATTAGCGAACTATCAACTAACAATGGATGGAATGATTATTAACTAGTTACACAAAATTGCATGTTCTGTGACTAATCATATGTTTTATTGTATTTAATGGTTTATATTGAGGTCACGCGCCAAATAAAGACCAATTGTAATACAATTATGTGGATGTGGTAATGTGCCTAAAAAAAACATAGTTCATGCCCCTTTTTTTTGTTTTTAGATTCCAAGTGTTAGATTTCAAGTGTGTGGGGGTGTGGCAAAAACGACTTTTAATGATGCAAATTATTCGCCAAGGAAAAATCTACTTTAGGATTTAGGATTAACTAGTTATCCCAATGAATTTTAATGCTCACTTTTTAAAATTTTAATATGTATATTTAAGAAGATCATAATCCGTTGTTGATATCAAAAAAAATGGCAAGCCTTCAGCTTATATGAAAAAACAAGGTTTTGAGTAAATTTGACGTCACAGTCAAATCATGTCTTTATTTACCTACATTTAATCAGGGGATTCCCAAACATTCCCTGCAGCCCCCCCCCCCCCCCCTTTTCTAGATAGGAACATTATCGAGCTCCCTCCCCAATTGAAAGTTTCAGATTGAGGGCCATTTCACACTAGCTGTTTGTTTGTGTGACAGTTTCATGCACCAGTACTAGTGTGAAATGGCCCTCAAACTTTATTTGAAATATAAGTCATACAACTTTATTTGGTTTTCACACTAATCATACAGAGACTTGTATCATATATACACACACACACACACCAATCATACAGAAACATTCACATAGACACACACACTGCACTCATGCAGAGACATGAATCATTCACAAAGAGACAAAGACACACACAGAGACGCACACCTAACATGCACTCTAAACCTGGCCATAGACATCTCGACGCCGGACCGATTTCTCAGCAGATCCACCGGACATGATAAATGCTGAGAATCAGCCATGCACACTTTGTGTGCCGGCATTTACTTTGGATTGTGACTCTGTTCCCCAAAGTAAGGAGATCGATTTAAAAATGAAGGACATGTCTGTAATTTCTGGGTGATTTATGGCCCAATTTAAGGTGGGCCCGTTCGATCTGTGGCAAAAATCTGCCGCGAATTGAACTGTCTATGGCCACCTTTACTGTTTGTAGTTAGTTCTTCCATGGTTGGCTTCCTGCTTATCCCTTCCTCAGCCCCCTAGCTGGGCACCCCTGGAATACCTCCTTTGGCAACCACTGCTTTAACCACAGTGGCCCAATCTTACTGAGACGTGCCCGTTCCCTGGAAATACCTGAACACAAGAAACTGGGCCACACAGTACTCATATAATGGCAATTAATATTTTGTTGCATCCTGCTACAGTTTAATCATAAAACACACACCATGTTCCAATGACTCAGTACAGAAAAAGAATTTAGATGTTATATAATGCATTCACTTACACAGATAACAACATATTTCTTTTTTATATCCTATTAGCTTGTTTTTTTCACCCAACATAACAAATGTGCCCACATACTTTTTGATGTATCAGCGCACATCTCTTTGGTCTTTCTTGAAAGCAGTGTAGGATGATGCAATGAAAGCCTACAATTCCATGTCTACGCACAGCCCACAGCCTGATCTATGAGAAGCACTTAACTTGTGACATCTATAGTGATATACCATTAAACAGCACTGTCCTCAAACTGCTGGCATATTGTTAACAAAAGCACTTCTGTGAAGAACATAGCAAAGGCTACAGGGAAACATTTAAAAGCTCTAATCAAAAACATATTTAATTGTATTTGTAATTGTAAAGTAGGTTGGTGTAAGAATCTATATTCTATATAGGGGTGCACATAACTTTTTTAGTGAGCTACTCAGAGTACCAGGAGATTGTGTTTGGTACACACTCCATATGTAGGGTGGTCTTCCTCACTGTCTCCCTCGCTGTCCTCTGCATCAGCCTCCTGCATGGTAGACTCTGCTGCATATGGACCTCCCTGTTCCTGATTGATTAGCTGTCTCCATCCACAGGTCACCAGCTGGCTTTAGGTCAAATATAACTCTCACAGTACTTTGAACCCCCAGATCTTATACCACAGTAGTGCAACCCTACTAACCCCTCAAACTACCTGCAGTCTAAATGTCAACCTTTATAGTCATATTTCAACTGTCAACATTCCAACAGCACTTTTCTCTTGTACGATTTTACCCTTTGGGCTTGTGTCCACTGCTTTTTCCCCCACGTTGGACGCATGTCTGCAGCAGGGTAAAAGACGCAGAGAGGATACTTCCTATTCTAATGAATGGGACATTGTCGACACTGCGTTATCTAAGCAGCATGCCTGTGGTGGTGATATGAAGCTGTGGAATGCCGCGTCTTTATTGCAGCACCGCATGGTGCCACTAAAGACACCTCCATTGAAGATCAATGGATGTGTCTCCAAGATGTGAAAAAGCTGCGCCTGATGCTGTTCGGGCGCTGTTTTTCCACATCTTTGGTATACTAAATTAATAGGGCCCTAAGCCATGGGCAAACTGCCTGAAAGTCACAGGAAATCCTCCGGCAAATGTTCCGGCGGGCATCTTTTTTCATCCAGTGCAGGGAAACAGCAGTAGACACATGGTCTTACTTTCAACTCCCAGATCTCCAACAACCTTTAAAGTCAAATCTTTTTAGTAATTTACATTCCCAATTTGACAACCCTAACTGCAACCTTTCATTGTTATTATTGTTTGTAATGTAATTTTTACAGCAGTGTATACAGGATACAGTGAAGCTGCAATACCAATTGCAGCCACTGAGTGTCTCTAGTGAGCAGTTGTCATCACTTGGTTTCTCCTCACACATGGAGGAGGGAGAGAGGGAGGGGGGAAGCTGACGATTTCTCAGTCAGAGTCCTTGGCGTACTCAAACGCGCTCAGTATCAACAATATAGCTCTGCATAACTAGGATTTGACCCCATTTGCGCACTGGCAGACCACTTTTGTGCACCCCTGATTATATTATTATTTCCCTTAGTAGATCGGTCCTTACTCTCTGTGATAATATTATCAATAGGTGAAGAAAAGGAATAATAGATGTGTTAGCTGTTTTCTACTCAAAGTCATAGAGATATAGACATTAAAATAAACCCTTTCCATCAAAAGATAAGGATATTTAGACAGTTTTATGAGGACATATGACTGCATGACTATCCATGACGGTACTTCATGGCAATTCTGTATTACTGTGACATTATATATAAATCTAATTTACTGGAGACCGACACCAATAGTATTTTTATCTAATAATGGCTAGTTACATATGCTAGTATGAGCTTGTCAGGCCCGCAGGACCCGGGTTAGCGCTGGGGTACCAGGAGCAGGGAATCTAAGCCACCTGAGGGTCTTCTCCCAGAGCCCCCCTAACGGGAGATAGGCAGGGATCCCTTGAGGGGACCCTGTGGATTTTTCCCGCACTCAGGTGGCCAGGTCCTGCTTCCCTGGTGAACCCCCCCAGGAGGCTGAGTGCAAGGGCTGGCAGGTTTATATAGGAAGTGTGCTCCCAGGTCCGCCCAGGAAGGAGTGACGGACACTCTGGAACACACCCCCCTGCCAGCCCTTAAAACTCAGGTGATGGTGCGCGCGCGCGCATACGCGCATGCGCGGCCACGCGCACGGGCGCGCGCACGGCGCCGGACGGAGGCTCCACCATGGTGGCCATAGGAGAGGCCCCAGATCTACCCGAGTGACCCCAGGAACTTCAGTCAAAGGTAACGGGCCAGGGGGGGCTACAGCTGGTGGAGCAGAGTGCACCAGCCCGGATGGCCCGGGATCCTGACAGAGCTACTGAAGACTGTATTCCCCTGTATTCAGTTTGATAAAATGTTTAAACATTCCAATATTGCACTACAGACTCAGAGGTGTAGTGCCACTGACAAAGCAGGGTATTGTTCCCTTTAATTTTCCGGACCATGATCCTCCTGGGTTCCTGGGGTAATTAAGGGGAGGGCCCGCCCCCGCCCATCTGCAGCAGCTCAGCTGGAAGGAGTCTAATGGAGTGGAGGTACCTGGGCACGCTATCCACCCCAAGAGTATAAACATGCCTCAGATTGGTCTGGCGTGTGGGCAGCCGGAGAGCAAAATAGCATGCGCTGTTCCTGCCCCAGTTATGTGTTTACTCTGCCTAGTCCAGTCCCTACCCTTGCCAAGGTTCCACTGGGGTGGCTGGCAGTGCACACCACATGGAGAACCGCTGATGGTGTCCCTCCAAAGCTGTAGAGGTCTCCCTGGGGAGTACCAGTCAGTTCTGACCTTACTTTCCCTGGCCCCACGAGGGTGCAGCAGACTGAACTGTTTGACCACCCGGACTATTGGGTTCACCCTTAAAAATTAAACATTACACCTGTTTTGTCTGAACGTGTTACTGGCGCTCCCCTGTTGGGTCGCTGGGAATAAAGTGTTTGTTAACGGCTGGCTTCTGTCGTTGGTTGATTCCTGAACCTTACAGTATACTGACAGCAGTCAAAGTGAAGTCTCACATTTTGTTTTCATTTTCTAGTGCTAAATGCTAACATTTGTATAGCTTTAATATAATGGATATGCCTTGTAGTACCTTTTTTTTTTTCCTTCTCACTCCAGTGCTCCATGCTGGTATGGTCGCACTCCTCATCACAATTGTAGGTATGGGGAAGGTCTCTTTTGCTTGGACTGGACTGCACAATGATAATAAGACATACAGTTCGGCACAGCTACTATTATAGGAATATACATAAATGAACGCTGTAGGGGCGTGAGGTCAAGATCAGCATGCATGTCATGGGGATTGGGGAATAGGGGAAGGCTTAATGCCATGGCTATCAAGAAGAAGGCAAGATCCCAAACTCACCTCCCAGCACCTTTGACAACTCTCATTGTATGCATTGGTGGACCCTCTGGGTTAATTTAGTACATGGAACAGTAGTAGTTGGTTTTACTGTTAAGGTTTTCCCTAAGTTTCTGGCCACCTAGATTAAGTAGATATATAGTGCTGGTCAACAAAAAAATATTCAACAGGCATCATACAAGCTCAAAGCTTTGTAAATGATTAGCTTTTTATCTAATGGTAACATCAAAAATAATGTAAATAACTTTAAAAAGTACAAGTGTTTCCCGAATAATATATTTAGCTTGAAGTTCCTGCACTTAACCTATACCTTGTGACCCAACCCACAGCAATGCAGCCACATTTAATATAAACTCCTATATGCTTTTCTAATAATGTTGCTCATACCTGCGACGTTGCATTTAATACATACACACAGTAGAGTGGCAAATACACACCCAAAAAGCAGGGCTGTTCCCTCACAACTAATTAGAGTACACAATGACTCCAAAAAGTAGCGAAGCTGACAAATATATTCGCTTGCATGACTATAATACAAAATATCTTCATGCAGCAGAGTGTGTCGTACAAAAATGTTTACAATGGCAGCCGAGCATGTTTGTTGCCCAGCTCATTTTTATTCTTGGACCCAAAGAGCTCCAGATAACATACAAAGCCTCTGGCAACATAAGTCTGTGCTAGTTGATAACTAGAAAATGTGTATTTACTTCTCAGACTTCAACGTTATCACGGCTCAGACATTTTAAATAACCCCTTCACACGGGTAGAGCGCATTAAAAATAACACTAAAGCCGCGATGGAGCGGTGGAATGAGAGATACCGTATCTTCTGTGACAGTGGAACCAATAAATAAAAGTTATGTGACCATGACATTTTCAAGACTAATGCTTCAGATAAGACTTTTTTTTTACAGAGTAAAAAATAAGCACCTGGCGTTAGCATTAGGTTTGGTGAATGGTACTATTATGGCATACTGCAACTACAACAAACCATCTTACATATACAGTGATGTTCAGTGAAGTTACTCACTCCATATATCAAATATTTATTCTTTGTCTCCGAATCACCAGCAACCAATACTGGTAGATCAGGGACACAGAAAGGGATGGGCACCCTCAGCCCAAAGGGTGTTTTGGATTTCTAAAAGGTATTTTTCTAACTCTTTATTGTAGTCATACTTAATCTGCCATATCAATAAATCTGAGTATTCATTGCTAAAACATGATTTTATTTATACATAATCAAAAAACATAATTGGAAAAAGACATCATTTAAAATCGAATACAATTAATGGACATCGACATTGTGATTGGTTAAAATAAAAAATATACACTATGATTTAAAGGTTTGATGTACAACGCGTTTCGCCCGTAAGCATCATGGGCTTCTTCAGGTAAGTATATTCATACAATTTATGATTCCAGACAATTGGTCCAGACAAACGGCTATCCAAACCTCCTTGAGTCATTCTGACCTGGACAATTGGTGTGAGTACAACTGGATCCGAATGGCAGACGGACACCATACAGACCTCTACCTCCGGATGAAACACACTATGTGATTGACTGACCGCGATGCACTATAAGATTGACTGACTGTGTAAGATACTAGACCAACTACAGAAGACTAAAGCTTAAAACCAATGTGATTGAGGAAGTGACTATCTTCCATATTTAATACACCGACGTCTCTTTGTGGAACTGAGCCCCTATCCTTCAAGGAGGTTCGGATAACCGTTTGTTTGTTCGCTAAACAGAGAAATCTCAAAAAACAAGGATACACACTCCTTGAGACCTCCTCTCTCTCCATCTGGTCACCAACACCAATTGTCTGGAATCATAAATTGTATGAATATACTTACCTAAAGAAGCCCATGATGCTTACGGGTGAAACGCGTTGTACGAGCATTATAAATATAGTGTGATAGACTGGTCATCTATCACTGTGTATATGGACAGTTAGGTGGTGTCCTGGAAGGAGTCTGGGATATTATTGCCCAGCAACTTTAGTTTGTTCAGTGTTTTTTCTTAGGGGCTCCTGGACTCTGGGATAGGAAGGATGGAACTGGGTGGGCCTTCCTATTGATCGGATCGGGAATCCGTGGAACACCTCCTTGGGAATCGGATTTGTGGTCGATTTGGACATGAGCCAGTCTTCAGGAGCCTTTAGTTAACACCTGGTTGCAGGTGATTGGAGCTGGGTGTGCAGACAGGGGGCACAGAATGAGCAAAACCATTTTCAAGGACTTTTTATTTGGATGGATATTAACTCCTGCAAGGGTACGTGCTGTTTTGGACTGTGTGCTCCAATAAACGTGGGCAGAAGCCCTAAAACAATAACAATCATGTGGACTGATGGTTTAAGGGGAACCCATTTAAGCTGAACCCCCACAAAAGTAACATGTATGGTATCACATTCTGAATCCATAAGGTATTAATATGGATTTGCACCACCCTTTGGACCCATAACAGCTTACACTCTCTTTGGAAGATGTTTCACAAAATTTTTAGCATGTCTGCATGAAGTTTTGCCTATTTATTTGGCCATTAAGTCATAAAGAACATTTGTAAATCCAGACTCTGAGAATATACAAGATGACATGATATTTACACATAACTAAATGAGGCAGGTAATCGCCCAAACCAGACTCCTAACTCACACAATTGATAGCTACAGTGAATGAACCAGTAAAACAACTGTGTCTTGGTCCACACACATGCCCCACATTCCTATATGATCATGTTACATTTTATAGGAAAATATGTTACATGATTTGTGACAAGATCAGGTGCCAATTTTGCATTAAAGCAACTAATCTGATATTTTTTTTATTGGAAATTGAATAAAAGTACCAAAACAATGTGGATCCACATTGTACTCGTCTTACTACAATATCCCAAAGGCTGCCTTCACATTGAATAACCTGCTCTCCTAATCAAGACCATCTCCCAACATCAACAAGCCAACATCATCAAATACAATGCAGCATCACAATGCAAGATGGTTGAGGGGAAGATTGTAGTACTTCAGGCACATGGGGGTGACAGGTGATGCTGTGCCTTATCCAAATGGTTATTAATTACTTAGCATCTCCAACTCCTTTATCAACTTTATAATGCCACTGTCACCATCCATAAAGAAGTTATTTTGCATTGTCAACACTATTTTCAGTGAATTGCTTTGGTGAAAGACACATTCTAGGATCCGCCTGGAACAGTTGCAAAGGTCCAAAACCTCGGGGGGTCTTGCCACTGCCCAACCAACGGAAGCCCAAATCCAACATCTGGTAGTGTGGAAGAAACTCCCTACCATCTTAATTGGTGGGGCATTTCTCTTCAACCCAGGTGCCTCTGCAGGACCAGAGATGGTCAAAGTGAAAATTCAACCA
The DNA here is from genome assembly GCA_036250615.1 of Ptychadena robeensis. Classification (NCBI taxonomy): domain Eukaryota; kingdom Metazoa; phylum Chordata; class Amphibia; order Anura; family Ptychadenidae; genus Ptychadena; species Ptychadena robeensis. The sequence continues at coordinate 35,292,695 of CM070034.1, read as the reverse complement.
GTTTGAGTTTGTGAGTTAAATGCAAAGTTCTTGGGCATGGTACCATCAGATGTAGAGGAAGGTTGAAGGTATACTACAAAAAAAGTATTGCTCTAACACAAATCATTTTTGCATTAATTATGTTTAAATTCAAGTCAATATTTCTGAATTTAAAATTTCGACCGACTTTGAACCTAATATATGCAAAAAACTACATATGCTAGACCAATCATTTTTTATAAATGTATCCAAAACTCTCCTGTATATCTCCAGGAATATTGGTGATGAGAGCATGTTCAGGGGCTTTAATCAACTCCTAAAATCAGCTGGTTGAAAAAATGGACCATCTCTATCTGTGACTTCCTCTGCACGGAGTACCCTCAATGAGGAATTTGAGGCCCAAAGTTTAAAAATTACTAATCATTGTGGTCAATTATTGAGTTGCTCTATGAAATAAATGCACTCAATTTGTGGCGAATAGAATTTAGACACTTAGGAAGAATGATGGCTGATGTTTTCTGCCCCTAGTCTATATAGAACTGCATTTTGTGCATTAGCACATTTAAATAAATTATGTCATATTAAAATAGTTTTTTAAAAACCTAAAACTAAAAATGCAAAAAAACAAAATCAATGAAAAATCATTAAACTGTTTTCCATGGAACCTCAATTTCTAGTAACAAGAACACATGCCACCTGACAAACATGAGTTGAAAGGCTCGAAACCAACCAGTCAGGTTAAGAATTACTAATAGCAATCCCAGCAGCTGAAAACCAATAAGCTACGAACAACATTAAAATATCTACAACAACATAAAATATATAGAATAATAACATAAAATACAGTGGCTTGAAAAAGTATTCGGCCCCCTTGAACTTTTCCACATTTTGTCACATTACAACCACAAACATAACTAAATTTTATTGGAATTCCACATAAAAGACCAATACAAAGTGGTGTACACATGAGAAGTGGAACAAAAATCAACAAATAAATAACTGCAAAGTGGGGGTGCGTAATTATTCAACCCCTTGAGTCAATACTTTGTAGAAGCACCTTTTCCTGCAATTACAGCTGCCAGTCTTAGGTAGGGTATGTCTCTACCAGCTTTGCACATCTAGAGACTGAAATCCTTGCCCATTCTTCT
>CM070034.1:35275088-35291468 GCA_036250615.1 Ptychadena robeensis | reverse complement strand
TGCAGTGCACGCCTAATAGTTGTCCTATGGACAGATTCCCCCACCTGAGCTGTAGATCTCAGCAGCTCATCCAGAGTCACCATGGGCCTCTTGACTGCATTTCTGATCAGCACTCTTCTTGTTCAGCCTGTGAGTTTAGGTGGACGGCCTTGTCTTGGTAGGTTTACAGCTGTGCCATACTCCTTCCATTTCTGAATGATCGCTTGAACAGTGCTCTGTGGGATGTTCAAGGCTTTGGAAATCTTTTTGTAGCCTAAGCCTGCTTTACATTTCTCAATAACTTTGTCCCTGACCTGTCTGTGAGTTCTTTGGACTTCATGGTGTTGTTTCTCCCAATATTCTCTAAGATAACCTATGAGGCCCTCACAGAGCAGTTGTATTTGTACTGACATTAGATGACACACAGGTGCACTGTATTTAGTCATTAGCACTCATCAGGCAATGTTGGTTGAATAATGAATAATTACGCACACCCTTTGCAGTTATTTATTTGTAAAAATGTTTGATTTCCGTTACACTTCTTACCTGTACACCACTTTGTATTGGTCTTTCAAGTGGAATTCCAATAAAATTGATTCATGTTTGTGGCTGTAATGTAAAAAAATCTGGAAAAGGTCAAGGGGGCTGAATACTTTTGCAAGCCACTGTAAACAGAACTAATCATACAGCTGTCCAATATTCTAGATAATTAATTCATTTGTGTTTTTGTGGCTACCGCTGTGTAGTTCTATTAAAGAGTAAAACTCACATTGGATCATAAAAGATCCTTTGATGCATGGTGCCTTTTGCTGTTCACATGGCATGGCAGGCCTTGTATGCCAACCACTGAGCACATGGCTGGTAATTGTGCCAGCATCTGGCAATCCTGGGATAGGAGATCCACTCTTGCATGTTTCTAGTACTAGAACATAACTTGCTCAGTCACATTAGTCTATAGCACTCATTAATGGGCAGTTAAATGAGCCAACACCACTGTCCGCTAATGGCTCGAGCACTTTAGTGAACCTGCCATTAACCAAGGTCCCTATTGATCTCGCCTATTAGCATTGATTCATATGGACTTTCTTTATCTCCAGTGAACTTCATCTTCAGATACCTAGAAAGAGGCCTGCACATAAAAATACAACCATTCCTTCCGGCCACCTACCAAAATGTGGAAAGTATAAAAGTGGTAAATCTATGTCATAATTGTGTATGCATTATTCATTTTTCAAAGCAGCAGTGTGTCTGTGGCGTGCTATGTTATATTTCATCCTAAGCTGTTCTGGATAGATAGAAACGATGAGCTGTCCTCCCTGCCTTGGAATCTGCCAGCGTGAAATTAGAAGTCTTACAGCGTAACTGTGGTTTCCAGCAACACCTATTAGCCGAGCTCAGGCGCAGGGAGTGTGCCAACAGACCAGACCGCTTAGCTCCCCATTAACCCCTCCAATGCTGCCACACTCTTCATTCCTCCCGGCAGCTACAATACCAGCCAAAGATAACCAGCAGTAGCCAGTGGGCAACAAATGGTAACGTATGTTTGAGACAATAATGAATGAAAATAGATAAATATAATTCAATACAACCACTATACATCACAAATGCCTATGTTCATTCAGAGAGGATTCTATTCTGCCTAGCGCAGATGGCTGTTCACCAAAAAAACTGTGGTAAGAGAATAAAACGTGTTTAGTACCATGTTTCTGCATGCAGTCATTTTGTAAGGATCCCTAAAAGGTGCCACCCTTCAGAAATCATTAAATGACTCTAGACTAAAGCTGAGCACACACAGTTTGACTTTCCTCCAGATCGAGAAAGCCTGACTGAGGCGCGATGATGTCATGGTGCTGCGTCGAGCTGGCCCGATATCGAGCTGCAGCACTTCTGCACCTGCCGGATACTTAGGTGATCCCACTCGAAGGAAGGCTGGATGGCTCAAATTTTTTATAGATTTCAGCACAATCGAGCTTGGAAATAGATACCCAGCTGTATACCCAGCTTAAGATGCGGAGTAGTAAGTGAGTCTACCACCACAGTAGTGTAGATGCAACCAAAACTCCAGTCAACATGCTTCCAGTCAACAGTCTTAAGCTAGCCATACACGTGTCGGATTCCATGGCCAATTGATCACTCACCCAATCGATTCCGGCGATCTCAGCGGGAATCGGAGCTCCGATCAATCAGCCAATTAAGAGTATCCGATCGCTGCATACCACCATGTCCCACGGATTCCTGGACGATTCCGTGTCCGATCACTTACTTCCCAAATGGCAACTCCCCCTGATGTGTGCAGAATCGGATCAGAAAGACCAACATGTTGGTTCTCTGTCGGATCCGATTCTGAGCCCCCGATCAATCGGACGCGAACGATCGGACAAGGTGGGCTGCACGCAATTCCGGCACGATCGTTTCGCGTGCACGCGCCCGGAATCGATCGTGCCGGAATCCGGTGGGAATCCGACACGTGTATGGGGGCCTTTACTCTAATGCCTTGTAGTCCACTCCACATGTTTTCAGGTTTTCTGCAGTCATTCCTCATGTTTGTAATTTATTTTAGATCCTGCAACTGACTGTGTATCCCAAAACTAAATTATTTTAGAGCTTATATGTTGCTGTCTTGGGCCATGCATCAATCTTCCACACTCAAAACAGACCAACATTTTGGCGCTTCTTGAGGTCTGGGGCATTAAATTGTCCAACTGTACAGTCATACGATCTATTAGCCTCTAATTATATGTGCACTTTCCTGGCTGCTGACATTTATCAGCGACCAGGCGCTCTTGTGTGAAAGTGCTTGGGGAGTTTAATACGATAACATCCCCCATGACAGCTTTATCAGCCCACAAACTGCTGCTCTTATTGGGCGTCCTCATCTGATGTCCTTGAGGCTGACCCTTTTCATATCTTTTATTGGAATGGATAAAAACGAGTTTAAACTGGTGAACAGATTCACGTTTGAGAGTGCCATTTCCCTGTACCTTAAACATTAAGGCCAGTGTCAATGAAAATTGATCAAGTGAACTATTAAAGTTAAGCTTGCATTCGACTGTAACATGAGATTGAGTCATCAATGGTTGATCCTTCAAAGGAGGGATCCACTATCTGTAAAATGATTCTCCGCTGATTTGGGCCCCAGATCATTTACCGGTTAAAAGAGAGGATCCTCTATATTCCAATTAGCTGGCAGATAGGAAGGTAGATTAGGCCAAAAGGGTCAATCGTACACTCAGCAAAGGTGTCAACTAATGTAGTTTGTTTTTTGAACGATAGCCTGAAAGAAACAGACATGTTCGATCAGCGAACAAACAATCTTTCATTAAATTTCCATTTTGGATGGTTGATTGCTCAAGGTGGTCATGCTTCGATTCCCAAACGACCAATCGATCGATAAGATCATTAGGAATGGTTCATTGTTTGGAATTCGAATGGAAAATTGATACGTCTATGGTCGGCTTAAGTGTTCTGAAAAATGAAATGAAAGAAAACAACTATATTCTCCAGATAACAACTGAGAAATATGTAAAGTGCATAACTGACAGTCTTCACTTTGTAAATGAAAACCTTTGTTGTAATTTGAAACAAATCCCTTTTGTTTCAATTACACTTTTATTAGTTTCTACACCTTCTAAAGCTTTATGTCTGCTTTATTAGTGGTACACCCATCATAAAAAGTCAGTGAAAATTACTTCTTTATAATTACAGGTTGTGAGAACACCTAACAAATCTGTCATTCAGTTTTAAATGTCTTCACTGTTATGACTTGTAAGATAACAAAATGTAGGATTCTGAAAGCTGTTAAATTGTGTTCGGAAGCATAAAAGCAGTGAGCCCAGCACGAACAAATGACCCTACACAACCCAGTTTATGAAACTCAATCATATTTAAGCCCTTCTGCATCGCCATTCTCAACCTTGTTATCTTTAAAATAATGTTTAGGTCTAAAGCCCCCCATAGACGGGCAGACTCCCGGCCATAGTTGTAGCAGACCAACCTGCATGCGCGCTCCCACCGAGCACATCAAGGTTGGTCTGCCGCAACTATGTGGTAGCCCACCTTGAATTATGTAGAAAAAAAGCTGGCAAGTCGGATCGCACACGGATCCGACATGCCGGTTCTTTTTCCGTGCGACTGACAGCTGCAGGCTGTTACCGCTGTTAAATCAGAGGGGGAGTCTCCTCCCCCTCCGAGGTAATTGCTTCAGTCTGCCAGGAATCCTGTGTGTCAGTGGAAGACACAGGATTCCTGTCCGACATGTAGCAGACTGCTCACAGCGTAGTGACGTCACCACACTGTAATCAGTCTGCTAAAGGTCTGCCATAGATCGAGGTGTCTATGGCAGGCTTTAGGGAATCCCTATTTACTAACGATACTCATTAATCCCCCAAAAAATTTAAAGTAGGAGACAAAGTAGAATGACATAGTTTGCATATTTGACACACAGGCTTGCTCTATAGACAGTGGTGCACATAATTTATTTTTTTAGTGAGCTCCTCAGATGAGTACCAGGAGATGGTGTTAGGTACTCGCCCTATATGTAGGGTGCTCTTCCTCGCTGTCTCCCTCACTGTCCTCTGCGTCAGCCTCCTGCATGGTAGATTCTGCTGCAGATGGACCTCCCTGTTTCTGATTGAGCCTCTGATTAGCTGTCTCCATCCACAGATCACCAGCTGGCTTTGGGTCAAATGTATCTCTCACAGTACAACATGTTTGAACCCCCAGATCTCATACCTTAGTAGTACAACCCTAACATTTTCTGGCTTAGTAACTAACCCCTGAGACTACCAGCTGTTCAAATGTCAACCTTTTATAGTCATATTTCAGCTGTCACACAGTACTTTTCTCTTGTCAAATGTTACTCTTACATATGCCTACTCTGACTTTCAACCCCCAGATCTCCAACACACTTAGAAGTCCAATCTTTTTTCTGATTTTTAATTTCCGTTCCCAATGTGACACCCCTAACTGTGACCTTTCATAGTGATTCATATTTCACTGCAGTTGTCCAAGTGACATAAATTGTATACATTTAACAATTAGCTATGACCGCCCAGACACGGAGCGCCTCCAAGTTGTTAGTACGCATATGAGTTTTGTAACAATAATGCACAGTGGCGGTTTTACATATGGGCGGTTGCTGGACAATTACGGGCAATATGGGCCCTGCTGGACAATTACATTGGTGGTCAGTGTGAAGAGTGCTCCATAGATTGGTGTTTGGTGGAAAGGGTGCTTTATAGATTTATTGTCATGTGTGATAGAATAATTACATCATGTAATAAAAGGACATCTATGGTCTCTTGGCCAGGGGCAAATATTATTTTGTTGGATATTTACATTCACCTTTGAATTTTTTTACTTTTTATGAATAACAGTAAATGGGACCCCTTTTCCATCCCCAACACTATATTTTCAGAAAGAAAGAGAAAGGGACATGCACAAGAACAATTGATGTGTTCTATGATAATTTTGCAAAAATTTAAGAATTGTTTATCAGGATATCATATTCAATATGCCATAAAACTAACAAAGTGGTAATTAAGCAACTTCAGAAAAGAATCTTAGTTTGTTTACCAACATTTTCAGGAATCGCACTCTGCTACTCCCACAAAAAATACCCAGTGCTAAACACTGTAAGAGTCTAGGGGTGTTAACCCTAAATACAGAGAACTTTAAGAGAAGCCCCCATCATCTGCAGAGGTTAGAACAATAGGTTTTGGTTTTGTAGTTTTGCTGATGCATGTGTCTATGACAGCCTTGGCCCACTGGTATATGGAGGATAATACTGGCCATCACTCATCCTGGCAGATAAGCAGTGCTGGCAGTATGTCTTTGAGAGGAAGCATAAGGGAAGTATTACAGTGAAAGCAATGCATGGCTGGGTTAAAAAAAAGTTATAAAAACAATTTACACGTTTTTATAAACAGAACGAAAAGGTATTCTTTTTTTTTTTACAAATGGGAGAGGAAAATATATCAAAAGGATTGAAATTAACCAGATGATGTTTTCTTCAATAATTGAAAGGACTTCAGATTTAAGATTTAAGACCTCATACCAGTAATCACAAGAAATGGCAAGCTCAGTTTTCAAAGGCAGCTCAATACCCAATCCAAATCCCATGGGTCTGTGCCAACCAGGAAGATGCTTTAAGGCAGACGCATATGTGCCAGTAGAATACTTTGGAATTTCACAAGGAAAGCTCCAGTCTGGCCTGGGAAAAAGGAAGTATGCACTGATCTGCCCACCATGTAAGCCCTGCGACCTAAACAAGGATTCTCATCCAAGACCAGCGCCTTAGGTGCCCTTAAAGTTTTCAGTGATAAATCATAGTATCTCACAAGTGTACCTTAGATAGAATAGTGTATATCTGTGTATGGTTAGGAATTCCTTTCATTTTCTGATCTTTCGGAGCTGCAACAGGAAATACAACAGAGATGCAACAGGAAATGCAACAGTCTGGCCTGGGAAAAAGGAAGTATGCACTGATCTGCCCACCATGTTAGCCCTGTGACCTGAACAAGGATAATCACAATAATGAACAGCAAAATAAAAAGTGGGGGGAGCTTTTCTAAAGTTTATCATTCATTAACTATTAGAACTAATAAATTCTTCCATGCCATCACTGGCCAGTAAATAAAATTAATTACCAAAACCTTCTTCCAGATAGAAGAACACAGACTGAATAGACTGGGAAGAGATTGGTTTCCACATTACCTGGTTGGGTGTATTGGTCAGGAACCTAGCCTTCTCTATTACTGCAGTGTTGCTTGAACTGATGAGTATGGGCATGCTGATTTCTGGAGTATGCCTCCCTGATGGTGAATGTACCATCTTGTTAAGTGTATTTAAGGCATTTGTGATCAGGAACTGCCTCTTTCTCCTGCCCTCTGGAACTTGGCGGATTCTTGAAGGTTCAGGTGTAATTTTGGAAGGAGACCTCTTCAGTGTAGAGGGGGTAACAGCCATGTTGTTTGCATCTTTATTATGGTTATTTGACTCCAGTAGTTGCTTAGCAGTGCCATTCAGCTGTAAATTAAATACAAATATTCATAGCTAGGCCTGAGGTAAGGATAGTCAAATCTTATGTTAATAACAATTTCACATTGCACAGTAGACACACATGTCTATATAGATATGACATGTCTCACATATTGTACATTGATAGTATTGGTAGAAAGACGAATAAATCCACTTAAAATACACAGTTTGTATAAATGGTTTCCATACCTCTACAAAGAGCAGGGGGAAAATGCCCACTTGATCTCCCAGTCTGCCTTCTGCCCAGTTGTGATCTACTCTCCGGATCACATTTATTATATCATCCTGTAGTGAACAGAAAAAAAGGTTAGACGAGTGTAATAAAGAATTCCAACTAAATAAAGTGGGTGTTTCCCCTTGACAGCTATATTATAGAATCACTAGTGCCACACCCCACATTTACAGCTAAAACATGATAATAGAACCAATAAAGGGATTTAATTGCATCCAAATCAATGGTGATCTAACTTAAAAAGGTCTTTATTGAAACTCTGACCTAATTATTTTTTTTTTTTTTTTTTTTTACAAAAGGACAGCATGTATTCAATACTTTTTAACAGACAATGAATCAATCAACAAGCCCCCCTCTGTTTTAAAGAAATGTCTGTCAATCCACTGACAAGTTTCACCACTTAGGGAGTATAATGGATTGAAACAGACACTTGCCCAGCAGCAAATCCCAAGTGGTTGGGCTGTAATAAGCTGCTAAAATCAGTACTTAAAAGTATAGATAGATGCCAAATCAAAAGGCAGCAGCAAGTCCCAGCTGATCCATGACCTGAATCACAGAGTCCAACACCAGCCAGGGGTAGCCCCCGACAGGCCCACTGCTAGTCCAGAAACAGGCCATGTCCCCTGGAGGTAAGTCCCAACAAGGTGGCTTCCCAGGCATGCCTGTGATCCCCTTATTGTTAGGTTTGTAGATTGTATGGTTAGGGATTTCTTTCACTTTCTGACCTTCCTGAGATGCAACAGGAGATAGGACGAGCACAATTCACATTTGACCAAGACAGTTGTTGTGCAGTGCACATTGTAATACTAGTACAGGTATCAGATCAGTTATTTTTGCTCTTTTTATGGCATTGACAGAATACAATAGACAAGAAAACTGTTTTCCAACTGTGGGGTACACAAATATCTTAAAGAAAACAATGTGCACTTTAATGCTGGGCACTATAGCATTGGCTACTTGATGAGCTGCATAGGCAAAATATCACAAATCTTTTGCCTAATATTTTCAATAAATGTGTAAATTGGAGAGTTAGTGAGAGCTATCTATTATTAGTCTCATTGCGCAAATCAGCACTTGCACATGTGCATATTGGCAATGCAATGCATGGTACTTTCTGCTGATTACCCTTATTGCGCAAATCAGCACTTGTACATGCACACATGGATAACGCAATGCCCGGTAGTTCTGGGAACTGATGTAAAAAAAGAATCTTGATTATTTGCTAATTCTCGAAGTGCCAATATTCGCAATAAAAATTGATGATCAACACCATTGGCTACAGTAAAATGCTAAGACTTGAACACATGGCTATAGAGAAGTTGTTATGCCATGCAATAAGCTGCCCTATATGTCCTTCCCAAACAAATCTAGTGGGCAAACACTCCAACAAGAAAGAAAAACTTCGGCCCATGAAAGAGACCCAATAGCTTGGGAGGGTAAGGATCCATTAGTTCAGCTGCAGTAGAGCACCTCCTAACAGAACCTCCTGTCACAATCTGATCCACAGTCATCTATATCTCTGCAGATTCTCAATTCAATCACTGGCAACTATACAGATTCAGTTAGCAGAGCCGACAGAAGAAGAAGATGAACGCCAGAATGATTATGAATGGATATTAAAAATGCACAGCAGGTAGCCGGTGTCCCTGAGTCAGTTTGAAAACAAGATTTTCATCTTTGTCTTCAGGCTGATGTACGTTGTTATAGACAATACGATGTTACAAAGCTGTTCTCCATATGCAACAAAATATCATACAAAATATACAACAAAGATGTATCCTAGGGTGAGAAAAGTAAACTTTGTCTAAACATATAGATCCCTCTCCCCAAAAAAAAGAGCTTGTCTAATCTGCAGACAATCAAATTAACATACTTTATATGCTGTGAGGCTTTACTTCAATTCTATGATGCAGCGATGTAACTATTTATACAAAATAACTGGCATGAAATCATCATCTAGCTACCTTTATCATTAATACTATTGTAGAGTGATCAGATTTTAGGAAAAGTATTCACTTTTTCCAAATTTTAATATGTTACAGCTTTTTCCTCAGAATTCTACACACAACAACCCAATATGACAACATGAAAGTTTACCAGAGGTTATGGCAAATTTGTGAAAAAAACGGAGAAATCACATGTACATACAGTAAGTATTCACAGCCATTGCTCAGTACTTTGTTGATGCATATTTGACAGCAATTGCAAGCCTCAAGTCTTTTTAAAATATAATTCCACAAGCTTGGCACACCTATCCTTGGCCAGTTTGGCCCATTCCTCTTTGCAGCACTTCTCCAGCTCCATCAGGTTGGATGGGAAGCATTGGTGCAGCCATTTTAAGATCTCCCCATAGATGTTCAATCAGATTCAATACTGGGCTCTGGCTGGGCCACTCAAGGACATTCACAGAATTGTCATGAAGCCACTCATGAAGCCACATGTATTTGAGACTTGTTACACTCTTGTTACTGAACCATTTTCTGTTGATTCCATAACTTCAGACCCAAAACATTGTTTCTCCTTAAATAGTGGTAGATGACAAGAAGCGCATCAAGAATGGTACATTGTTTCTCCTGAAATAGTGGTAGATGATAAGAAGCACATCAAGAATGGTACATAGGGTTCTCCATCTGAGAGACCTATGTACAGGGCTTACGTCTCCATAGGTCTTACACCTGAAACTGTACTGATTTAAACCAAATTTTCTTATGAACTAAAATTTCTTAAGTATATAATGTGTTTACTTTATACTTTGTAAATAAAATTGGAATTTTAATGCATATGGCTGTTGAACCTTGGGACACACGCTACTCCACTGTTAAATGACACCAGCATCTACTACTTTAGCCTTCATCTGAAATCATATGGTTATATGTTATACTAAATATACCTGTTCATGTTCTGGACTCAGGATGGCTGTCTTTCCTTTTTCCCTGGTAGGGACAATATTACACCCCCTCCCCCTGATTGCGGTGGTCACCATATGGTGGTTCTCTGGAAAATTGCGTTTGGGCCTAAAATTGGCTACGCTGAAATTGTTCCCCTTTGCAAACCCCTGAAGAAGTTCTGAAGAACTAAACGTACGTCGGGTTGGGAGTTATGTCGTTATTGTCTATCTGCAGACTACCACCATGTGTTTCTGTTTTAATTTCATATTATTGTAACCACCAGCAAAGTCATTATTTGAGGCATATGGCCCATGAATTTTCTGTTTATTATAATGCTGTAATAAATTGATATTATGTTTTACATCATGTACTTGTTAATTGAGATATATCATTGGAACCTTTAAAGTCCCCCTGCCCCTGATCACTCGGGGGGAAACTCTGATCTGGGTCCGTGGGCCGAGGCTCACTTTCCCAGTGATATAAATATTTTTGTATTTGAATTTGAGATGTTGGCTCCATTACCGAACGAATAGTATCTTTTATGTTGTATGGCTGTTGAAAGTCCCAATTTGTGTACTAGGACCCCTAGGGGTCCTGGTTAAGGGTGCCACTTTATTATAAAGGAAGCTAATTGCTGTTTCATGCCATTTATCTACTATATTGCAAGGACGTGTGGAGTTCAGCTTTAAAACAAAACCATAAATAGTATATGTAAAATATTCTTTGACCTGGATACTGCTAAGTAGGCAGACTGGTTCTTGCTAATCAAAATGCAGAATTTATGCATTCACACTATGAGTTGCGCAGTGACAGAACAAGAGTCAGACAGATAGAGCTCATCATTTGTGTATTAGGTAGCTAATCTTGTAAATCATTGTACAACTCCTTACAGTCAATTGAGAACATTACTAATTAGCACAGGCGTGGGAAAAAAAGAGCAAAGTGCTTGTTTTAATCAACACTCCATCGCCAGTCACTGAAAAATCTATACAGAATGAAATGGCTTTGCCGTTTATTTCATGTTATAAGAGCTTTAAGTGTGAAACAGTACAACTGGACATCTGGATACATCATAGTCATATAGCAGACCTCCTATATGCCCAGAGGCCAGGGATAAGAGCTGTACTGACATAATATAACATAGTCACATAAAATGTACACTTTTACTTTTCTTTGCAGGCTTTCATTGGAATGCAAGCAGCATCAGGCTTGACTAGCCTAACAGCTGGAGGGTCAAGGTTAGGCACCTTTGGTTTCCAGCAATCTGCCAGTCTATGATTAAATTTATGCTGTGTATGATCAAATATTTTATAGTCCTAATAACAGGGCTGAAAATTATGCATCACATGTGACAAACTGCCACATCATGGTCTCTAGGGTCCCATGTTCAAGTCACTACAACGGTACCTTTGCAAAATTCAAGCAATCCTTGTTATTAGCTTTGTCTTTATCCTTCAGCTCAAAGTTATAGAGAGCTCTGCAAAGTGCTGGAGGCTGATCTATTTTCTTTACAATTTTTACTGAACTTGCAGGAATGACTCCGCTCCCTCCATTTACTTCTCCATGATACCAGTTCTCATCCAGCTGCTTTTGTAGGATAATAACATCTCCTTTATTGAAGGACAAGTCGCTGGGAGATCGTCCTTTGTGGCTCAACAAAGCTTTTGCACGTGGAACCTGTAAGAGGAAACACAAGTTAGCTTATAAGTAGTTTTACAAGTCTATTACAATTTTAGAGCATTCCCTTTGAATGGTACATTCAAACTGCTTTCTCTTGTATTGTACCTTTTCATTCACAGCAGAGTAAATTTTTGTATTTGCTAAAAATGGCTAAGAAGACCATGCAGAGAGATTTTCCAGTACAAAGCATTTCAACGCCAACATATAACTGCATAAATGTATACTTTTGTCACTGTATAGTGATCTTAAAGGAATAGTCCATTAAAAGTGATTAATGGTAATCAACATCAGTAAAAATATCATCATACGAATCAAACATCTCAATTATTACTCCTACCAATGGTTGAACACACAAATAGAGATTTGAGTGTAAACTTGTAACACTATCTACCATTAATATTTCTTTATCACTCCTTTCATGAATCCCCAACACTTTTTAGGATTTCTCAAACCAAATTGAACTTACCTACTCCCTTGTACCATTATTACAGATTTAGATTTTTAGATTCAGATGTGTATTATAAAAACACTGGATCCACTCACTTACTTTTCATTGGCTCCACATGGGATGCCATGTTTTGTTGCAGAGTTTGCAGAGTAAAAACATATTTGGTATCTATTCTTTGCTCATTAAATTCAAACACATGCTACAAACCACAAAAGCTGAATGTCAAAGCATTTATGCAATACTACCAAATGTTCAACGACTGTAATCTTAGTTGAATTGACAGGTAAAATAACCCATAGAGGGGTTTACATGGTCAGTAGGAAATGCTTTGTTTCCGTGGACCGATTGCCTAAAAATTGCTACAATGACATTATGCCTTTGGTTGATTTTCAGGAACATTAGGTTTACATGGAGATCATAGTTGTCTACAACCAACACCTACACATACAGTGCAGGAGGGGGGTCTGTGGCTTCAGGGATCCTATGTTTCCATGGTATCTTGGATGGGCTTGCATTACTTTTTTTTAATGCAAGAGGGTTGAATTTGCATTCATTAGGTATGTGTTTACGGTGTGTGTTTAACTAAATGCATTTACAGTAATTTATAATGTTTTACTTATCAAATAAAAATGTGTGGGGCTCCCCCAATCACTAACCAGAAACCTTTTCACACTATCCCAGCCAGTGTCCATCAGTCAGTCCAGCGTTCCTATAGACATCAATGTTTACAAACAACTTTCAAGTGGAACCCCAGATAATCTATGTGCCCCCTCCACTACACCCCCACAACACCATGGCAAGGTTTTAGGGAAGAGGCCCCCTCTACCTTAACAAGGGCTGCAGCATGATGACCTCATCATGCTGCAGTTGGTCGATCAAAGGAGTGGCGGGCACCCTTTGTGTGCTTTGGACCAGCCAAGAATTTACTGACATGTTGTGAGCACATCATGTGCGATCCGACTTGCGGTGCAATCCTGGTCGATCTGTCCAGGTGGTGCATCTGATTTGCGGCCGAGCAACCACTGAGTGATCGGTGGGAACAAATACAGCAGTTGATCGGCGACAATATCAGGCGGGAATCTCTGTAAGCTAACAACTGAGTTACCTTAACACTAGACTCCCAGACCAACAACATACATCTAGGTACAGGACATCACATCCTAATTACTCCTCTGTATTTCAGGTAATCTTCCCATACCCTCAAACAAGACCAAAAACTATCACCCAACCATAAACCCCCCCAAATAATTGTTTTGTATGTGAATATGCTTATTGCATTGTTTTGAAAATCCCATAACTGAATTACTGTAGTGTTTTTTCTTTTTTGGTAAGAAAAATCATTCTGTTAGACATTTTTTCTTCATCTTTTGCAAAACTGAAATGCTTAAACAATGACACCTGCAAAGATTCTTATCAAGGCTACTGGAAACAAACAATAAATGAAATGTAAAAAAAATTATGGAAAGTTTTGAAATTGCAAATTTTTTTTAAAGATAACACTGTTCTGCTAGGAAAATTAAGTCGGTAATGTGTTGATAAATCTTCAAATAATTCTGTCTGGCTGCCATAATAGTCAATACAACAAAGTAAAAACAGACCTACTAAACTGGAATTCCATGCACATTTGTGAATATTTGCACAATCTTGTCTCAAACAGAAAATACAAATGATTAATGTTTCTCTTGTACGAAGCATACATTTTTGTATTGCTTGTATTTTTTGTATTTAATCAGGGTACTTAGGATGCTTTAGAACAGATTGGACTATTTAGAATAGTATAGAACTTTGGATTTTCCCAGAGACTGTGACAGTTTGGGAAGGGTATGAATAATTTTGGACATGACACTTTTTGCTCAAATGTAAATAAAAGCTGAGATATGTTTTTTTTCCACAAAAATGCCTCTTGTACATCGTCTTATTAACTTTTGGGAGACACCTATGTCACTTCCCATCAACAAATAACTTGCTGGTTGAATAAAAGTAATTTTAAGTGAAAATGTAGATTCTAACACTACAACTCAATATATATATATATATATATATATATATATATATATATATATATATAATGTGACCTTGTCTATTACAATGCAGTTTCCTTAAAAGGTCTCCCATTCAGAAATAATAATAACAGAATTAACAGATCACAGAAACAGTATAGGTAGGTGTCACATATACTGTTCATCAGTTACCCATTAATTAAATAGGAATTTGATAGCAATGCTGAAGCAAACATTTAGTATCAGATAATCAAATTTCCAGGGTCTGATTCAGAGAAGTTAAAAGCCTTCTTCTTTATATTGATAGATCAAATGAAACCAGAAAGAGAAATTAGGCTTGAATGAAGTGAACATTGCTAATTGCCATATTGATAAATGCACCTTATTATCTGGTTCATGGCTGCCAATACATTCTGGACAATTGGCTAACAGAGGAATGGACATGGACAGACATGGAATATATAAAAATATCCCTGGATAGATCCCAGCAAATCTTAATAGATCACAAGATAATCTGTATACAATTCCCCCTGTCTGATCTCTGGCATTAATGATGCTGGGCAGGGGCGGTCCTAGGAAGATCAGCGCTCTGAGCGAGCACTCTCTCTGTTGCCCCCATTCCTCTGTGAGATTGCACTCCTTTACTTCTTCTCTCTCCCCGCCCCATGCCTGGATGTCTTCTGAGCCCTTTTCCCTAGTATTAATGTACAGGTAATTGATAGTCTACCCCTATGCACTTTGCAAGCATATGTCAATATCCAAATGAATTGAAATGTATCACAAAACACAGGAAAAGCGACCGTCAATTTTCATTTATTCAGTTGTTTTGGAAAAATCAATTGGCTGCCCTATAAAAACAGGTAAACTGTGCACTGCATAAACATTATGGTGTCTTTAGCAATAACACATATTTTTTTCTCTATATTCAAATCAGCGGAAAAATTACAAAAATCCAAATTAATTGAATTGCTAAGAGGATTTTGTTCTGCACATTTAAATTTAGCAGGTTATGCAAAATATGGTAATAATGGCCAAAACCATCAAAAATACAATTACATATTTTACACAGTAAAAACAATGGCCAGGAGGTCAAGGTTGTGTTATATGGTTATCTCTCAAGTGCAGCACAATTTCAAAATTTTCACAGGTATACCCATCAGCAATTGATATTCCATATTGATTTAAAACTCTGACCTGTGTAGATGATCAAGGCAGTGGGAAATTTCCAACAGTGTGCTGAAAAGTTTAGGATAAGCAACCCCTGCATAGGATGCATGACTTTCAAAAGCACCAAAAATATGCTTCTCAAATCAGCTTTGTAGAATCTGTCTCTTCAAACAATTACAGAAGGAAAAATGAAATAAGTGTGCTTAAATATATAACTATATATCTTTTTATATATAATTTAGTTTTTTGGCCTCATTCTGAATTCTGTCCCTGGTGTACCTGGATACAAAGCTTGACTAGGATCGATCCCTTTAAAAAAATTCAAATATAATATTTAAGAAAATACAAATGGAAGGATAGAAAACTAGTGTAAAAGCCAAAAAGTCAAATTGTAAAAACATTTATACACTATGTGAACTGTATTTGGATATGCATTCAGTCTCTGACCTGTGAAACTACCAAACATTTCTGGTTGGCTTCACTCATCCTAGCTTCCACAGTTCACAAATTTTCATCTGTTTACTGGACCAGGTTCATGTGTTCTTTTATAACACTTCAGTACTGGTGCATTAGCACTATGCGATTCTGCGGATGACAGTCACTGCAATGCTTCTTTACCACTTCAGCCAGCTTTATGATTTATGAGATTATATATATATAATATGCTGAGGAATGTAAATTACCAACACTGCTGACTTACTTTAACAACTGCAGAGTTCCAAAACTTTAGCCTCAGCACAAAACATTGGCACCATGACCCTAATGGAAATGGTATTCATGGCCAAGCAGATTTATGTAAGGCTTCCATCTATTGCAATGAAAATATCAGAGGGAGTACCAAAAATCACACTGACACTGGATTCTGAGGTAGTAGAAAATCACTACTCTGACATACAGGGAGTGCAGAATTATTAGGCAAGTGGTATTTTTGAGGAATACTTTTATTAT
>CM070034.1:35262810-35274988 GCA_036250615.1 Ptychadena robeensis | reverse complement strand
GAGGATGATGTGGTCAAAATACTCATTTGCCTAATAATTCTGCACTCCCTGTAGACTCCTAGAAGAGCCTTGGTTTGGCAATTGCCAGGACAATGTGCCGGCTGTAAAGTCCAGTGGATGGATAAATAGTTGTTTTTTCAGGGTTGTGTAAGGCTTCTTTTTTACAGTAAAGGAACCTCTCGATGTTACAGGATACCAAGACATTTTAGACATGGAAATTAGGTTGGGAAAGTATGGTTTGAAAGAACTTGGCTTGCACAGAGCCCAAAACTTCTCCATACTATACTCACTTGGAATTAACATAAACGTACATTGTGAGTCAGGCTGATTTGTTTCTACACAAAATATTGTGATAGTTTCAGCTCCAGCTGTCATGCAGGACAAGACTTGCTGTTATTATCAAAACAAATTCTTGTGGTTGAGTCCAAGCAGGTTGGATTAGCCTATCCTCCTTTCTTTTGTCATGATTAGGACATAAATGATCCCTTACAGGCCATGTTAGTGGAGGAAGAGTTATTTAATACTACAATACATGTTCAGAGTAGACTCCTTTATAAAGCATAAATTTATGCCTATTTGACACTTTCTTCTAACTGATCCATCCTGCCCTGAACTGGTTCCATCTAGCTTGTCATTCAGTTCTTCT
This sequence comes from Ptychadena robeensis, assembly GCA_036250615.1. Classification (NCBI taxonomy): domain Eukaryota; kingdom Metazoa; phylum Chordata; class Amphibia; order Anura; family Ptychadenidae; genus Ptychadena; species Ptychadena robeensis. The sequence goes on along the minus strand of CM070034.1, from coordinate 35,274,342 downwards.
GAATAAGGCACTTCTTTCATCACTTTAATAAAACATATCCATTTAGGGAACCTTTACACATCCAGCAGAAGTCCATGTTAAACCCATATTTCTTTCATGAAAATCCTTTAACAAGGCTGCACCCTTGTATCTTTCAACTGTAGTCAACAGGTGTAGGCCCAGATTGACTCTGTCACCTATGTCTTGGTTTTCTCCCATCATCTCCCATTTTCTCCCACCTTACATTGTTTTCTGTAAGTGTCTGCGAAATATATATGCAATATCTAGCAAACTAATTGGTTGCCATGCAAACACTTAAATATTTTAATTAGATTAGGATCCCTTAGACCACCCAAGTATATATAAATAACCCAAAAATCTTCTTTTTCACCCTCACAAGTCAATTTTCCAAGCCAAAACCTTAACAAAAAAACATGGTTGGGAGTTATGACATTGCATGTAAAACATGCTTCAATTCAACAAAAAAGAATAGTAAAAGTTTGGCATTCAGGTCATCCCCTTTATTGGCTTACTGATGTCATTAAATTAGATGTCTCACATACCTAATGCATATTGTTGATATACAGTATATACTATTACTATATTTATATTATTATACCATATAAGAATGATATTAAGACTGAAGAATGGATCTGAGACAACTCAAAAGCTTGCTTATTTAAAGATCTCAGTCAATAAAGGGGACCACCTAAAGGTCCAACTTCTTTTGACCCCCCCCCCCCCCCCCCCCCCCCAGTGGTATTCCCGAGTGTGGCTTGGGGTAGATTTCCATTGCCAATATTACCAATGTTGACCAGATGCATCAAAAAAGACAAAAAAGTCTGATCACCAAGTTGATAAGATCTTGTTTATAGAAAATGTTGCTTTAAAAACTTCTCTTTAAACAGGTTAGACTGTGTCTATTATCTGATGGACAGTTTTCAATTCGAAAACATTATTTGTATGCCGATACTGAGCACACTCCTACCACCAAGAGTTTTCTGTTTTGGAAATATTCCTTGTTTGAAAATGTTCTATGAATATGTAAATGTATAATTATAATTTCCCCCATGGCACTGCTCCCTTTTGATAGTAGTCTTTGTCAGTAAGATGTCCATAGATCAGAGATTTCTTCAGAGTAAAAAACATGTAATACCAAAGCTTTACAAAACGTGGAAGCCTTTTTCCAAAACAAACAGGCTGCAATCATTGGTACAAAACACAAATGTAATCTACAGAATTTGCATTCATTTCCCTAATCTTTTATGTCAGAATACTTTGTTGAAAGGCAGAAAGAAAGTTTTAAAACTTTCACTTTCAGAAAAAAAAATATATGTTAGATAATTTAACGATGCATAATAATAAAGAGAACATTTCCTGCTTTTAATTATACATTATATAATATATATAAATTATATTCTATATTATATTTATAACAGCAACAGCAAGGGGATTTAGGGCTAGCCACCCCTCCACTTGACCAGCTAAGCTAAGTACAGTGTGGTTGTTTGTGTATTTTGTATTGAGATGGTGGCCTAGCTATTATACAATCTTTGTCACAACACCCATTAGCTCCATGTCATGTATTGAAATATTGGAATATAATAGAACAAAATATGTAGGTACAGAAAAAAAAATATTCAAGGAAAACATTTTATTCTTAGGATCCTACACCCCTTTGGTTGCTCCACCTCTTCTAGTCTTCTGTAATGTGTTATTAGAAGACCCTCGCAGGGGTTAATCCTCAACACAAATTCTTTGAAAATACCAAGCCTCCTGGCTTGCACAGGGTCAAACACAGGCTCTTCCCTTTAGCTCAGGGAAAAGCTATTACAGCCTGGCACCTAGATGTCCCCAGCCTGGGCTACACATTCCCTGTGTGCCCCTTGGTATCTGCTGCTCCAGTAGCACAGTGTCTCCCCACCTCATCAGGAAGCCATGACTGACTGGTCCCAGCTCCTTTTGTGGAGGCACACCCGGCAATCTCATTAGGGTCCAGCAGGTGTATCTTGGTGGAGTGGGAAGGCCCACCCAGTTCCTTCCATCCCCACTCCAGAGCCCAGATCCCTGTAAGCAAAAATATATCAAAACTGGGCAGCAACCCCAACACTACTCTAGACTCCCGCCAGAACACATCAGCAGTCCCCTTCACTGCCGCACATGAACCACTTACACCATGACAGACCACTGGCTGTGACTATAGACGGACTATTTAACTTAAGACACAAAGATTATGAGTGTATGGTTTCTGCTTTCTTCTACGTAGCATAGCATCACTGCTATATTTAACAAATATAAATTAGAGCACAGCAAGAGCACACTGGCATAGTGTTGTAACCCCCCAAAAAGCTTTAATAACACTGTAGTAAAAAGCTATACAAGTATTAGAGTAATGATGTTCCTAAAGAACTGTGTGCACCACAACCAGCTACGGGTGGTGTAATAGTTTATGCGTTTCAAGAACATTACCGCAATCTTTGTAAGAACATTAAAGAATTTGGGGGGGGGGGGGGGGGGGGTATTTTACCTTGCCAGCATTCTGTTTGTGTTTCCTTTGTTCTACTTGTGAGACTTTTTCAGACAAGAGGTACCCATACATGGGTCAATTCCCCTGCAATCTATGAACAATCGATAATAACGCAAAAATCATACAGTATATATTCATTATATTCATATTATTTTGCATATCCTTATATTTGCTTTGTTATATGTTCTTGATGACTAAGAATGATTTGCACCCACTGTCCTGAAATGAAGACTTTGCCTTTAACCTTTAACCTTTGGGATTTGTGATGGTGGCTGCACTGAGCGAAGGAGAGCTTATTCATTCGTTTAGTCCATTCTTGCTATAAATAAGTACAAACAACCATAAAGGTTATGCTGCTTGAAAGCCTTTTTCCAGTGTACCACAATTCACATACATTTGTGATAACTATATAACTTCCTTGAAATAGTTATTTAAGCTTTCCTCCACAACCTGGTCAAACAAAGGAACATTTCATGTCTGACAAAAAGGTACAAGGTAGACAAATCAACAGGATCTACAACAGCAATGATCTATTCTTAAAGCAATTTTCAAAGAGCAAAGCTTCCCTCCACTAAAATTTGAAAGGGAACAAGATGGCCAGAGGAAGAAAAAGTAACAAACTTCTAAAAAAAAACATCTGTACTGACATGCATATACATAGTTACCATGCCCCAATAGATCTCCTTACCATCCAGAAACAATACTGATTTGTCATCACATGAATCAATAGATGTAAGTATGCATTGATGGTACAGGTTTCTACAGCTGAGAATGTAGCTGGTTTCAGCCAACACCTATGCAATAACATGTCTGGCACACCACCCATTAAAAGTACAGTAATAAACATTGCAGTCTCAGCGCTGGATCATTTAAAGGCAAATACTTTAACATTTATACCATAACCCTATCTTTAGAATAGTCTTAGCCAGCGGTGGGCAAACTAAGGCCCGGGTGCCTGATCTGGCCCATTTAGCTTTCTTTTCTGGCCCTTTGTCAACTTGTTGAAAAGATGGTCCCCTTCGCTTTTTATCTGCAGTGAGTGCACATAATGCCTAGAGGTGTCCAAATGTTGCCCTGGGGACGATGCAGTGGTGTGATCATGACACTGTGGGCACATCCTCATTAGTAATGAGCGGCATAGGCAATATTCAAATTCACAATATTTTGTGAATAATTCTACCAATATTCGATTAGATATTTGTGAATATTCGCAACTGCGAGCACATTGCGAAAATATATTTGCATCATAATTGCCTAGCAATTACCTTTAAAATGAATGGATGAATTTGCTATATTCGCACTGCGAATATATAGTCGCAATCCATGGCCATAAGCATCCTGATGCAGAATATTGCGAATATTAAAAATTGCGAATATTCACGAAATCTGCGAATTCTCGAATAGCCATTGCTTATTTAACATCACAGCCATCATAGAATGCATAGAATTGGCACATCTATGGGAGGTCGGCCATTACAGGCTCTTGGTCCGGCCCTCTCAAATCGGAGAAGCCAATGTAGCCCACGAGTCAAAAAATCTCAAACATTCCCTACAAGAGGACTGAGTCTCGCAAAAACCTATATTGGAATCATAACTTGATTTAATGCTCAAATGTCAATTATTTTTGATAAAAAGTCGTTATTGTGTTTGGACTCTTACTTATACATCAAACATACTATATGTGGTTCCATATAAAAAGACCACCGTGTTTAACATAACAGTGTTGTATTAAAATCAGTACATAAAATCATAATCATAATCAAAATCAATAGTACTACTTTATGTAATTTGCCGACAAACATGATCTTTAGAAGTTCGTATTCTCCAACATGTTTCGCCCGCCTAGGGCTTCGTCAGGGAGAAGTGGCTCTACAAATATATACATAATGCAATTTTATAAATATCACAAACATATACATTATACAATGCATGTCCATATAGTATATATGTCATGTACAATGAATACACACATCTCATTGCATTATATGTGTCAATTCTAATAGCTTATATTCCTGCTGTTTTCATACCTTTATCCGTTTTCATAGCAATTGAGAATGAGATGTGAGAATGAGATGTGTTAAACACTGTGGTCTTTTTATATGGAACCACATATGGTATGTTTGATGTATAAGTAAGAGTCCGAACACAATAAAGAATTTTTATCAATAATTATTCACATTTGAGCATTAAATTAAGTTATGCTTCCAGGTGCCTTAAAATGCCTTTTTGCGAGGCTCAGTCCTCTTGTAGGGAATTTTCGAGATTATGCACAGATGGGTTGGCACTCTATCCTTTACCATACACCCCTTCCCCAATGTTCTTCACGAGTCCAAAAATTTGCCCACCCCTGTTCTAACCAAATAGGTCTTTACAGATGACAGCCTTTAAATTTCTATATATCTATTATATCTGAAATCCACTTTTTTTTCCTTTTCAAATGATTGGGTATTAAATGTAAACATTCCATTCACCGCCCGATTCTGTACATGCGTAATCTTCTGAGCGTTCAGCCCGAGTTAACTCGAGCTGAGTTTCATGATGCAGCGACGCTCTAGGTACAGCCGGATCGCTACGGCGGTCAGAAGCATCGGCATGTATGTCGATGCTTCCGGGTCCGCTCCCGATCGCGTCACCGGTGACGTGAAGGGGCGGGGGTAGGCGGCGCCATAGACCTCCGCTTAACTGGAGGGGCGACACCTTTTTTAAGTATAATTCCAGCGTCTCCAGTGATGCCGGATTTGTGTTTACAACCTTCAGCTGGGCAGGCAATCAAGGCGAAGCATATTGTGCTCCGCCGCGATTGCCGGTGGCATGGTTATAAAAAACCCGTGCCACGTGCGCAACGCTCAGAAGGTTAAATGCCTTGCGTGTCCAATATGACTTTGTGTACTGTTATTCATCTTCTACCTTGTTTCCACACATGCGATGTACTATTGTCTTGTTAAAACCTTCAATAAAGTTTATTGTGTAAAAAGTGAACATTCCATGTATTAGAATACAATACGACTACTGACTATTGTAAAAATAGATTTAGAAATTTTATATTAGAAAATAGAAAAGTAAGCAATATTATCACCCGTCTCCACTAAGTCAGTCCGGATTACATTTATATTAGCCATCTATTCGAAATGCTTTTTTTTGTTTTAAAGTGATCTTCTGAATGACATCTTAAGTGTCCATGCCCTGTAATAATACTTCATGACAAGGGTACAATCATACTGGACAGACACGTAGTGTAGGTAATCATAAAATAGAAAGAAGAAGGCAGTTACTGCTATTACGTACGAGAAGTGGTCTCAGAGTGACACAATGATGGCAGATAGAAATTACAGTACATTGCCCACTCTAATCATCCAATTTTCCAGTCGGTTTCAGCATTCCAGTACACAAACATTTCCCATTTGAAAGTTCTCCACTGTAGCATTTTTGTGTTTGTACACCTATTTATTTTAATTATTTGCAATTTTTTCTTTATTACGGAGCAGAGACTTTTAGACATGCAGTATAATTTTGCGATCAACAGCTGCACATTTAACACGATGATCTATAATATCACTGTCATGATTAGGTGTTTTAGTATAACAATGGGATTCCAGGCAAAGAAGCCTCCGCAGCAAAAAAGAGCTTCACTATAAATGGCATTTTTGAACGGTTAGATTTAAATGAATGCCACGCATGTTGAATTTATTCATTGAATCCTCATTTTTGGAGTCATGGAGCCCACCATCACATTAGCCTAATATGTAGCTTTCTGTATTCATGAAGCTATGTAGAGCACCCGGCTGACTCCTGCCAGCAGCTTTGATTTACGTCAAAATGACATCATTGGAACTAAAATAAGGGATGTGATGAAAATCAGAAACATTTTATTCAAAATATTAGTATGTAACGGAGAGGGGAAAAATATAAGCAGATTAAACTTCAGCTTTACATTCCTTTTGTGCAACCAGAGATTTATGATTGGATTCAAGTTTGGCCTTTAGCTTGGCCACTGATATTTTGGCTATGTGCTTAGGCCCTACTGCTGGATGAACCATCATCCCAGTCAACAGCAGGTTTTTTTCCAGGATGTCTCCTGCAATGTCTCCATTGCTGCAGTCATCTTACTCTTTATCCTGACTAGTCTCCCAGCTCCTGATGCTGAAAAACATCCCCACTGCATGATGCTGCCACCACCATACTTCACTATAGAGATGGTATTGGCCTGGTGATGAGTGGTGTCTGGTTTCTTCCTAATGTGATGCTTGACATTCATGCCAAAAAGTCCATCAGATCATAAAGGAGTCCTTCAGGTTCCTTTTGACAAACACCAGGTGGGCTGCCATGTGTCTTTTACTAAGGAGTGGCTTCTGTCTGGCCACTCTACCATACGGGCCTTATTGGTACACTGCTGCAGAGATGGTGTTTCCTTCTGAAAGGTTCTCGCACAGAGGACCTCTGGAGTTCTAAAAAAGTGACCATCAGGTTTTGGTGACCTCTTTGACTAAGGTCCTTCTCCCCCGATCCCTCCGCTCTAAGAAGAGTCCTGGGGGTTTCGAACTTCTTCCACTTACAGATGATGAAGGCCGCTGTGCGGCCAAATGCAACGTGATTGCCATTACACTGCAGCCGGCCCCTCAGAAGATCAGGGGCCACCCTTTGTGTGCCAGACATTGCTTTAGCGCCCCCATAAAGTAATGGGATCGGCCAGGAGTTTACCAACATGTCGCATCACCTTGCGATAATCACGCAGGAGGATCCTGGTCGATCAGACCAGGCGGAACATGCACGGCGGACGATCGGCCGGAAAATCCCGTGCCTGTGTTTGGCTACCTTAACTATCCCCAGATTTGTCCCTCAAGACAATCCTGTCTTGGTCTACAGGCAATTCATTTGACGTAATTGCTTGGTTTGTGCTCTGACATGAACTGTCAACGGTGGGACCCTAAATAGAGAGGTGTGTGGGGGAAACCCAATGCACCTGAGCTAAACTACGAACAATTGTGAACACTTACGTTCATGTGCTTTCTCAATTATTTTATTTTATTAAGGCCAAGTTTACACTGTTGCTTGCAAGGTCATTTTAAGCGACCAGAAAACCACCTTGCTTTAAGTTTAAAATGTCGCATTTAGAGGGTAGTTTGGTTGTTAAACGACCCCATTGACTTCAATGGTGAAGCTCTGAAAGCGACTGCAGCAAGTTTGCAATATTTCTTTCACCTTTAAAAAATTACCTGGGAGTGGCTATCTCTCCGTTCCAGGCACCGTGCAGGGTCAGGTGACCTCCTGTGGCTGCTTGAAGCCCCCCCCCCCTCCCTGGACGTTTTTCAGACTTTAAAGCTAGAGAACATTTTGTACAATGGTCTTTTTAATAAAGATTCTTTAAAGTCTTTCTGCCACTGGAGAGCGTTTAGGAAGCTTTAAACATGTTGTTCAAATAACGACAGTGTAAACTTAGGCTAAGTTAGCCAAAACCTCAAGTAAACTTTCTTCCTGTTCTAGTTGTGGGGTATTGTGTGTAGAATTCTGAGGAATAAATGTAGTTTAATCCATTTTGGAATAAGGCAGTAACATAACAAAATGTGGAAAAAGTGATGTGATGTGAATACATTCTGGGTGCATCTGTGTGTAAATAAAACAGACATTAACAATTGCTTCTAGGGCAATGTTACTATAACATCTTCTAATATATAACCTCCAAAATTACATACAAAAGGTGCCTAGAAAGCACACTGATCCTCCTGGTTTGGTAGTTTATGGTAATGACCTGGAACATGAATACAGCTAATAATTCCACTTCTGCTTTGCTGGCTGTGTTCCAGCTTCGAAAACAGGTTAGAAATTGAAAATGTAAAAGCTGAAATACAACCCCCTCCAAAAAGCCACGCAGTGAGCCTATCGGGGTTGTTGATAGTCCTCATTTATTATGCATACTAATCAGTTTTAAAAAGGAAACTTTAGTTGGGTAGTCTAGTCGAGGAGGATGCTAAAAAAAGAAAATAAAAACATAATCTTTTATGAGAAACATGCAAAGAAAGGGTATTATGTCTTTAGAATGTATTACGTCTTTTAGTATAGTGTGCAACAGCACAAGGAAACAGAATCAGCTCACTCTTTTGTATAAATCACATAAAGGTCTAATTATCACAGCCTTTTATTCCTGCAAGCTCATCGTTTTCATGTTTCGGTACTGGTTAGAACACGTAGGATAGACATGGTAAAGCAATTTCCAAAATGTGGTTTGTTTGTTTTTTTGGGATGCACACAGGAGGCAACTTAGGCAGGGCACAGTATCAGGTGGACTAATGCTGGTACCTTTATATACAATATCGTATACAATTCATCTGTGTGTTTAAGGTGAAAATACCCTATAGTCAGTTTAGTGGGCTCCTCAGATGAGTACCAGGAGATGGGGTGGTACTCACCCTATAGTGCTGTCTTCCTCACTGTCTCCCTCACTGTCCTCTGCTTCCTGTATGGTAGATTCTGCTGCAGATGGACCTCCCTGTTCCTGATTGATCCTCTGATTAGCTGTCTTCATCCACAGGTCAACAGCTGGCTTTGGATCAAATGTAACTCTCACAGTACAACACCGTTTGAACCCACAAAGATCATACCTTAGTAGTGCAACCCCCAGGATTTTCTGGGTTAGTAACAAACCCCTTAGACTACCTGCAGTCAACCTTTATGTCAACCTTTCATAAGCCCCCCATACACCTTACAATCTTTCCATACAATTTCTGTACAATCAAATTTTTTTCTACCAAAACCATGTAATATGAGGAGCTTTCTAATCATTCCAATCACTATGTATTCTACCAGGGAGGCCACTATACTACACAGTTGTTGGTAGATCTAATGGAGATTGTATGAATCGATCTTAAGGTGTATGGGGGGCTATAGTCATATTCTAACTGTCAACATTCCAAGAGTGCTTTTCTCTTGTCAGATTTTGCCCATACATTTGCCTACTGTGACATTCAACCTCCAAATCTCCAACACTCTTAGAAGACCACTCTCTTATTTTGGATTAATAATTTATATTCCCAATTTCACTCCCCTTACTGCAACCTTTCATAGTAATTCATGTTTTCCTGAGCTTATCCAAGTGACATAAATTGTATACAATTAACAATAAAAACTGAAAGAATTTTGGCAATCTAAAAAATGTGAAGTGAAGTTGTTTGTACAGATATTTAAAGTGGGAGGGATGCTGATTTTGCTGCCAATCTCTCCCTTCTATGGCTGACAGCCAGATTCTTCGGGTGCACCTGATAGCTATGGCCGCCCAGACACGAAGTGCCTCCAAGTTGTTAGTACGCACATGAGCTCTGTAACAATAATGGAGGTACGCATAGCTAATTTTTGGCCCTTTTTGAGTAAGAGAGTACCACTTATGTGCACCCCTGCCTATAGTTAAATTAACCATTATTTTTTGGGGGGAAAAGCGGGCTGTGTACAGGAGATATTACACTACTACTATTCATTACATAAATTGTATTTTTTATAGAGTTATTGTTTTACAAAATTGTAAACATAAAGTAACCATAGTTGTTCTACATGATCACAACTGACTCCGGAATGCGCTGTCAGTAGCAATCAGCATGCAGAATATTCCATGGTTCTCTGGGCCCTATGCATAGTGGGAGAAACGGCCCGGAGTATTATAAATTATATGTTATGGACAGATGTAGAAGTCCTTTAGTTTTAAGCTTACTAGGCATTTGTAACAATGTGGCCAAACACGAATTTACTACTCTGGTGTTCAGGTCTATAGTGTATGCTGTTACTTTAAAATTAACTTTATTTACAAAGACTTGAACTCAAGTTTATCTCCATACTTTTGGCCATAAACTCCAATAGAGTTTGAAAATAGCCTTGGCAAAGCATCTGAAGACATGGTCATGTGCGAATGATTTGCTCTGAAATTGGTCAGACCACCAAGCACACATATACTGGTTCAATGAACCCCATAACTACTGCTTAGGGAAAATAGAAGTATAACATGCATTAATCAATGAAAGGGTTCAAGAAGCAAGTGGACTTTTTGTTTTTCTTATTATACAGAGAACCACCATTATACCAGGAACATTGAAGCCAGAGTAGGTTCATCTTCTACTACGGATTACTGAAAACAAAAAAAAAATACATTATACAGCCCAAGGGCAGCCGTATATATTCTGGGGGCTCCCCAGGAAACGACACATGGCCATTATTCCAGGAACATATTTTAATGAATCATCTTGGCAAAAGAAGATTATTAATATTTGCAATTTTAATGAAATAGAACATTATTTCATTCCCATTTTGTATAAGAAAGATAAGAAAAATAAATTGAGCTAGGTGTCCCAATACTTGATGCTGTGCCTGAGCAGAGGAAAAATAGCATTTCAGTAAATCATAGCTCTGGAATACAAGTGGTTATGTGGTCTGAGAAAATAGTTTCTACAGGAAGATAAGCTAATGGTTAATGGTGATCATCAAATGAGAATGTTGCTGCCAGAAAGCATCTCCATTTTCAGGACATTATTTTGGATTAAACTACTTTGCGTGTGAGCAAATGCATATACATTTAGATGGAGATCACAAGCTTATACAACACATGCCTGGAAAATTATAGAGTGCTAGAAATAACTTTGCCATGAAATGCAGACATTTCCCAAAGGAAAGCAAACTATGCCGGATTCATCACCTGGGCTAAATAACAGGTGTCTTCAAATAATTGCTATCAAAGACTTGATTTATATGGGCACTTGCAATCTGCTCTTTTATTTGTCACAGATGAGAAACAAACTCCTGGCAAGTGGAGTGGAACGGTACAATTGATTCTTTAAAAAAGAACGCACCAGAAGTGTCAGGTATTATTCAAGGTCACTTTAGTCTTCTACTACCAAAATAGTACAAATGAACGTACATATTTTTAACATTGGTTATTATAGCTGCTTATAAAATTACAGAGTTGTTAAAGTTTTCAACCAGTAAAACCATGTAAAAGAGGCAACCTATACCAAAAGAAGGGCAACAAGATTAACACAAAACAGGAGGAC
>CM070034.1:35237409-35262710 GCA_036250615.1 Ptychadena robeensis | reverse complement strand
ACCATTGAGTTACAACTAGCTTGAATTTTTACAACTAAAAGTCGTGACTCACAACCAGAAATACAGCGAAGGCTAAAATGTGTTTCTGCTTTTGTGACTGTAAACAAAGATTTGAGATGTCAGATGAGCATTTGTAAGCTTGACCCTGAACCTAGATATGCATGTTTGAGAGCTTAATGTCATATAGTGCATCAACATTTCCCCAAAAACAGAAGGAAGGAAAAGAAGGCAAAGAGGCAATCACAGCTGAAAATTGTTAAGAAATATGAGAGCGGTGATCATGAGACAAATCTTACTAATAAGTACAGTCATAATGAACCATCTCGTAAATTTTCAAAAGTCTAAAGACCCTTCCAAGGAGGGAAAGAAAGGACACCAGAGAGCCAGATTGCCGGTCCTGTTCACATGGAAAGGAACTCTCCTTCCAAACAATAACCACCTTCCATTCCATCCTCTCTTCCTGAAAGCCAAATATGTCAGCTTGAAAGGTGAATAGATATTTTTGTTTCTGGTAGTCTTGGGACACATAACTTTTTGGTGAGAACACCAGGAAAATTGGTGTTTCTGGTAAATTCCACATATTATACAATGCTTTCATTAATGAAGAGGTTAGGTAGGGGGTTATTTGTGAACTAAGTCAAGGGTCAACTGTACCTAGTGTAGAGGATCCCAAGGGTGGATCCTGGATGGGAAGTATATCTCCCTGTATTATCGGGCAAGGAGTCCTGGAAAATATACGGGCAATCATGGTTGCAATTTGTTTAGTTTTTTCAGGTCCCAGACTCTAGAGTGGGAGGGAAGGAACTGGATGGGCCTTCCCACTCCACCCGAGGTACACTCAAGGGTTTGATGATGATTTTCAGCCAGACAGGAAGGCTGGTTAAAAAAGCTCTGATGTCAGAGAGGGGATGGAGGAACTCAATGGATATCTGTTGAATACTGCATGCAATAAAGCTGGTCATACACCTTTAGATCTCTCTGTCAGATATCCTTTAGATCTACCAACAACTATGTAGTATAGGGACTACGATTGAACACAGGTAGACTTGATTGTTTATAAAGTCTCTCATATTACATGGTTTTGGTAAAACAAAAGGAGATCTAAAGGAAATCTGATAGAGATCTAAAGGTGTGTGGCCAGCTTAAGTCTGCTTCATATGCTACAAGATTTAATTCGTGTTTTCTGGTGAAATAAACCATAGTTTTTGTTCATCAAACGGCTGTGCTGGTGATCCCTTTCCCCTGAACTTTACACTAGTTTATTTTTGGAATTTGCAATTCTTATTGGAGACATTCATGTTTTATATGGATTCATACCATTTTCATTCAAGTCTTAATATTGCTAGAGTAAACAATTAAGGAACGGACTGAATATTTCAAGCCACCAAAATGTGCAAATTCCACACTAGGCTGAAGTTGGTTATTAGTAAATTCCTATTTTGTGTGGTGTGTGGTGAGTAAATCCCCTTTAAAACAATGAAATTCACATTCTGCAGCATCAGTGATTGCTTAGGTGCTAAATTGTCACAGCAATTATGGAAAAATGACAAATAATGATGTGTTCCATTACTCTTAAAAACTCCAACCAGTAAAATGACTATAAAATACAGGAGTATCACTAAATCTAGACGGCATGCGCACATATATTTGTTTTATTATTCATTGGCCTAGGGGACATTCCTTCCTATAGGTTTTGTATAATGAGATATTATTTGTCAGGGTTATATTCCCAGTCCGTGAGTATTAATGTACAACATCGTCATCATTCATTAAGAAAAGAGCAAAAAATGAGAAAATGTTTTACACAATACATGCAATCTATGAGAGACATCACACAAATGTTCTCATTAGCAAATGACAACCAACCCTTCTTGATTCAGAGAGGTGGAATGCACCTCACCTGCATTAAACATGAATGTCTAGACACTGACAAAGTTCAAAGCTTGTCTTGTAATTTTATGCAAGATAAGCATAGTACAAGGTGGCTGACCAATAAGTTATGTGAATAAATTCAATAAAAACTTCTGGCTTCAGCAGTTTTAGTCACAATAATACACAAGATGTTCAACGACCACCTTGTGTATTATTGTGACTAAAACTGCTGAAGCCAGAAGTTTTTGCCACTGACCAATGACTAGAGGGGCAATGTTGCATGCAAATTTTATGCAGACTAAAAGTGGGTCAATCAAGTTACTGTTAGTTATGAGCGGCATAGGCAATATTCGAATTTGGGATATTTTGCAAATAATTCTACTAATATTCAATTCATGAATTCATGAATTGCGCAAATATATACCTTCAAAATGAATGGTCACATGTGGTATTTATTTTCGCATTGCGAATAGAAAATCGCAATGCATGGCCAGAAGCTTCCCAATGCAAAATATCTTAATTATTTAACATTGCGAATATCCGCCACCCTATATTCATCTAATATATTCGCAACTCGAATATTCACTCTCAACACTAGTTACTGTGCTCGATTTTCAGTCTGCATAACATTTGCACGCCAATATCAAAATGCCATCATCTCATTGACCATCTCTACTCATGATACAACCATGGGGAGAACTGCAGAACAATTGCACACACATTGCATACTCTTTCTGCCTCCGTAATTCTAAAATTATTAAAGGTTTAAAATCTGACCACCAACCAGTCAAGCAATATTTTTCAAAACCAGGTAATAAATTGCTGTTTACATAAAGAATCAAAACCCATTTAAATTGAATCACAAAACAAAGGGTATTTCTTTATACAGAAGATCACATCACATCAGTATTGCATCAGATACGCTAGTGTGTCTACAGAAACTCATCTACCATAGCACATTGTGTTGCAATACTTAGCCATACCTGTCAACCCTTCAGTTTTGGCCAGGAAAGTCAAGTTTTTTATGTGGCTTTACCAGCCAAATTCTGATTTCACAAAATCACAGATTTTTCCACCCCACTTGTGCAGATGATGTGCAGATCATGTGCGGGGTGGGACAATACTGGGGAAATTAACACCCTCTCCCTCCTAAGTAAATAAGAGGAAGGGGCCTTTAAATTATTTTAAATCTGGAATGCAGGCGATAACAGGCAAAACCGGAAGTAGCGACACGTCCCGGCTTTCCGGCCGATGTAATTGACAGGTATGTACTTAGCACCCACAGTGTGAATGAGACCTCAGTCATTAAAAAACAAAGTTTTAGCCAATATATTCCCTCTGAGATAAAAAGAAATATCAAGTGGTTTAAATCACCTCTAGAGAACTTTCAGATATCATATTGGTGATCATTATGGGTGCATCTAGATCTAATAATAATTCACGCACAAAGCTGTGGTGAAGCTGCTACTTCTGTGAAACTTCAGCATGTCAAGTGTCAGTTTTAAAAGCACTTAAATTGCCAGTTTTCTCTCTGCTGATTACAAAGCAATGGCAGCAGTAGCAGTAAAAGTGAATTCTCTAAACCTCCTCATGCTGTCTTTTATGTGACACATATTCCAGATGCGGGTGTGATTCATATTACATTATCACCACACTATATCAACAAAATACATTTTGTGGCATCCTCAGCATTAAAGTCCCTAATTGAACCACACCAATTTATTATCATTTTGTATATACAAATGTGGATATAAAAATATATTTAGGGCTAGTTGGAATATTGAATAATCAAAATCGAAGCAAGGTTTTTGGTAACTTTCCTTCCATTTTGTTGCGGAAAGTGAATAGAAAGTGAAAAGTCGTCTCTCCGAGATGACATAAAACAGACAATTGTTATAGACACTTATTACCAGAAAAGGGGCGTCTACTGGAACAATTATGCTCATGTCATGTTTCCAATTACTTACTATTTGAAGCAAAATGGGAGTCTATGTACTTATTTTTTAGGGAAATGGACAGGGGAATCCTTGATGAGCTCCAAGACCCTCAAAGAACTAGGCCAGGTTGAACTGGGCCCACCTTTACGAGGGTTCTGGCATCTGGTCTGGTTTTCCTCAGGAGGTGGCGCACATACTTGTTGCCCCCCCCTTTTTTGGCAGGCAAACTCTTCCTCTACCATCCAGGCTTTGCCAGGCCCAGTGGGTCTGGGATGGCCCAAAAAAAGATCAGCAAAAACATCTGCAAACTGTAAAAAAAAAAAACCTAATCGGGTTCAAGGGCATAAAAATGCCCATGTGAACCTAGCCTTATAATGTAATGTCACAGGAGGGTAAAGCAAGCATGTATATCTCAAAGGAGGTTCTAGGGCAAAAGTTAATCTTTGGTGTTAGAAAAACTTTAAGACACATGACCTATGCAGAAAAAGACTCAGAAACATTTAGCATCTCTGTCTAGAAACATGAGAGGCCTATGCATTACTATACCAATGTTTGTTATTTAGGTATATAGAACATAACAAAGAGGAGATGAAGTGAGGATGTTCAGATTTGCTTATAAAGAAACATTTTTACATATTATCTCTTCCATGTAGAGGTGAATGAGAGGAGTCAGACTAGAGGGGCAATGTCGGCAAAATGTCAGTCAAACACATTAATCTCTTATAACTTTTGGTATGATAAGTAAAGATGGTCATTTTTTTTATTTAAATAGTGAGTTATAGTAAATTGCAAAGCCCCTGAACAAGGTACTATCACAAAAATAGCTGGAGGTGTTCAAAATTGTTCTGAGAACATTACATTAATTATTCTATTATATTTAGTTTTTGACTAAATTAGGTTCAAAGTTAGAATATGTTCAGGGTCTTTGGCATTACCGTATTTTTCGGACCAAAAGACGCTATTTTGCACCTCCAAAATTGGGGGCCAGCCAGCAGCTTCCAGGTATGCTCGCCTGTTAGCTACGATCACTATTCAGTTCACAGCTGGCAAGAAGGGAGACGAACAGTGCAGAATCCACCGCTCTGTCCCCTCTTCTGCCTGAAGTGTGCTCTCTAGTGACACTAATTTATGTGGCTGAAATTGGGTACTGCAGGGGATTTTTTTCCCATCTGAGAATATTTCAAATTTTTTTCTGGTCTCCCGCTCTAAAAACAGGGTGCGTCTTATGGTCCGTTGGGTCTTACAGTCCGAACAATACGGTGAGACAGCAAGTCAAAATGAAACAAAAAAAAAAATTACCATCTCTACTGATAAAATTCTGACTCAATTTAGATGTCTAAATATTATTAGTGACATATTTTATACAATTCAAATGTTATGTTTACGAATCCTAATTCTCATACTACTTACAGTATGCCGGTCTAAGATGAAGGTTATTATACAAAGTCAGTCAGTTGGGTTTGTAGAGATCATACTCTGGCTTATTAATATGTAAAATAATGTGATAACAGATACATGACTTCCTTTGCCAGTTCATGGTTTCATATCTGCAACTTGAAGATTACTATCAACTATTTTCAGGGTATACTCCCAGGAGCCATGTGCTAGTTTATCATTGACTGGAAGCTCCTATGTGATTCCTCTCATCCATTTATCTCATCATTTCAATGCATTATTATTTCATGACAATACTTTTCTATCCCTGCTTTAAAAGTTCCTCTGAGTCATGGCAAGTCAATTTTACGTGTCTGCAGTTTGTTCTGCTACCGCATCTCAAAGCTGAAAAACAGGTTCATAATTACATTTTAGGCATTCTACCATCATATACTGTATTACCTTTTCAGTTCAGCACATTAAATATTTTCTCATGTTTGACGCTGATGAAAATAAAAATGTAAAGTGGGTATTAAAATAGAAAATAATGGATGTAAGAAATACTTGTATATTGGGGCACAGTTATCAAGTAAATTAGTAAGACAATAAGGTTTAGTAATGATCCACAACATTTGTCTGCTGAAAATATTCTCTGTGCAGGCGAATTACCCATTCTTCCCAATGTAGAGGGTGAGGTGAGTGTCCCACCCCATAGGAAATGGCTGTGAATGTTCTCTGATATGTTTTTTAGTGACATGGCAGGACAGATCACCAGTGACCAACCCGCTGTATACAAGGCATAAGGAGACATTTAGGACTGCTGCTAGCACTGGCTCTAGAGATGGTCACATATTTTGTTTATTTGAGGTATAACAAGGAGGTATATGAGGCGAGCGTATGCTCTTGGCCTGGCTCGCTTCATCTCCCTTCTTGAGTATACCATTGTAAGTCCCCCCATTTACCATGGTTGGAATCAACTGCAGTGATCTGTTGCATTTTAACCATTTGGTGATATGTCTGTGATGTTCTTGTTCAATTATGTTACTTTATTCTTTTCATGCAGGTGTTGACTACCTGGTTATACTGCTTTTGACTCACATGCAGGGGAAGACCTATCTCTCCCTGAAGAAGCCCAGGAACTGGGCGAAACATGTCGGAGCAGGAAATAGAGCTAAGTCCATGATATGGGACAGGTTTTGATACCAACCGGTACCTCTTCCCTCAGGCAGTCCAATAGTTGACCTCCAAGTACCTGGTTATGTGATACAAACAATATTCTTAACCTCCTGGGCGTTGCACATGTGGCGGGCGTTTTTAAAAAGCGCAGGCGATCGCGGCAGAGGACATTAAATGCCCCTGCAATTTCCTGCCCTCCAGGAGATCCCAAGCACGATTCTAGCGTTGCCAAGGTGTACTCGTAAAAAACTATTCCCCTCCATTAACATGGAGGTCAATGGCGCCTCCTACCCCCTACTCCTCCAGCTTCATATGTGATATCATGGGGTGGGGGCATGGAAGCATCAGCAAGTATGCCGATGTGCCAAGGGAATGTGGCAGACAGGTGAGTTTTCTCAGCTAAGAAACTCACCCCAAGATAACTGAGGCATAATGCCCAGGAGGTAAATAAACCATTAAAAGCTTTTATCCACTGTGACTTTAAACTCTTGTGCTTTAAAAAACACCACTAGGGCTCAGCCTACTATTTCTAGTCTTGTATTTTGATTAGATATGGCTCTAGATTAAAACAATGAGTTATCACAGCCCATGAGATCCCCCAATCCATTCTTTCTCTTTCAAGAGGGCTTAACTGTGCTAATCAATAACTGGAAACCCCTCAGTACCCCCTTAACTTTATACAGCACACATATGTTCTGTACTTATTTGCTTCCTTTGAGACTCTAAAGCAAACAAAGCCCCTGTTTATTTTAAGTGTTTAGCTGCTGCCTAATCTATAGTGTTATGCAGAGATTTTTTTGCAAATTGTATTCATTACTGTAGTGACGTATGGAGAATGGTCTACAGTATACTCGACATTATATAAAGATTCAAAAAATGATGGGATAAAATATATATTGCTACTAATTGTCTTTACATTTGTTATTTATATTTTATGTTGTGTGATAAAAAAAATTACCACATTAATATTTTCTGATTAGAGTTCTAGAAATGTTTTTCCTGATTAGTAAGGAACAGGAATATTTTATGGCTTTATGAATAAGCCTAGAGAGGGGGATAAGCCACAGCTGGGATATATCACACACCTTATAGCATTGTTGCTGGAGGCATTTGGACACATTGCAGATTCATTCTGATTTATGGAGCACAGGGGCTAGAAGCAAATGTTAAACTTTTAATTGACAGATTAGTAGCATAAAGAACAAAGTAGTGATATCTATTCCAACCTTAGAAATATCACAAGTATTTTTACATATATCATGTACAACATATTGGTAATTGTTTGTAAACCCACACTCACTTTTTCTTTTTTAGCATAAAATATGAAGAAAAAAAACCGGGTACAATAAATCACAACAACAATTTTTCTTTCTTCCCCAAAAGGCAAACAATGAGAACAACAACTTTGTCTGCAGTGCTTTTTCCTGCAGTTATTCATTTCCACCACCAGGTGTCCGTTTTTCAGGTTAAGTGATACCCAGCATTATTCAGCTAAGAAGACCGAGGACATCCTGTGAGTGCAGAGCAATATGGTAGCTTTCGGATCCCCGCTGATATAAGCAATAAAGGGTAGAGCTAGATGAAAGGGCTGCCAGCCTGCCTTTCTCCTATCTAGTTCTGCCTGTGTGAGTAGTGCCTCTAGTTCTGCAATGTGTATCAGCCTGTCCGCTGATAACCCACTGCAGGTGGAGAGGTGTGCCTGTGCTATTCAGGGCTAGAGGCAGGGAAGCTGTCAGAGACAGCTTCTCCAGCTCCTTTACTCCTACACTGCCAGTCGGAGCATGGAGCTCTGGCCAGAAGAGTAGGAGTAAGACTAAATATGTTTCAGCCATCAGACGCTCCGATGTGTAGGGTGGGTCCTATACATTGGAGCATCTATAGTCTGAAAAATATGGTACATCAACGCATTTCGTGGCTTTCACGAAAGGCGTTTTAGAAGGATCAACCCCCTACCCTAACTCTGCAAAGTTCTCCCATTATCCCTATCTCAATACTGGAAATTAAATGTAGGCAGAACAAACCACATGTGCAATAGATATTTGAGGCATCTGAAAGTTAAAGGTGAGGGATCAGAAAAGCAGAAATCAAACTTTTCAATGATAATAAAGGTGTACAGACACTAAATAATCCTAAATCTCTATTTGTATATTTTTTATGTCTACAAATGTAGACCAGCTTCTTAATAATGAGTCATTCCAGAACACTAATATCATTGTTTACTGATACTAACTGGCGAGTGTCCCAGAAGCTGCTTTGTGCGAGTACCAGCTTGATTCCTATCATACATGATCAAGAAGGTGATTTCTTAGCTGGGGTCACACCCACGTCCTCTGGTAATTGTAAAATTGGAAGGCTTCAGTTCAAATAATTAACAAAAATATTTCCTTCTCCAAAATACTGCCATATATATTTGCATTTCTGACTCACCCAGCACAAGTTGTTAATGGCTCAGAACTAAAGCCAACTTCTCTTTAAATGTTGGAATGTATTATAAACATGGGTAACGCAACAAGGCTTTGGAAAAATGTAAATGTACCACATATAGGAATATAAAGGTGTTGTCTATTAAAATAAGGTCAATCATTGACTCATGAGCAGCATATTAGTTTTTGTAACAGTGACTAATGAATAGGTTCGGTTTCACTGCCCCAGAGTTGCTAATATGAAAGTCCCGTGGCATTGTACCATTAGCAGATTGGTAAGAAAAACAGGGAATGGGTTAGCAGGGGGTGTATTCATGCTCTTCAGAGAGTCTGCTGTTTCCACATAGAGCAAAGGCCCTACCATGAATCATACTGACAGGAGACCTTATTTTTCATTTAGGCTTTCATAAATTAAAAAACGTAAATTTGTTGGGATTCAACAGGGATCTACAAACCGAAAGGTTTGGGAGGCATGAACAGCAGCCAGAACTATGATGACAAAGGCTGAGACATTTTGCTTGCACTAAAGTGGGAGATGTGTGGACAATAGAGGTGATTTAATTCTATTCAAAGCGAAAATAAACAGACGGATCGGACTTTTAAAAAAGTTTGATGTCCGCCTTCTCACGGGGAATTTGAATAGAAACAACGTCACTTCCGGTACCTGGCACAGTTCCCAGTTGCGGACAGTTCGGCCATTGAGTTCCTATGTGTGGATTAATGTGATTTCAGTTTTTAACTGACAGATATCCCATCTAGGCCCCTATTTACAAAAGGGGTTGTTCTGTTTTTCCAGCAAATATTGGTTGGCTGGTTATTTACAGTTCAACGTTGGATGAAGTCAAACCCTGGTTGCATGTATACACAGACTTTAGATAAATAGTATTGGCACTAACATTATGAAGCCTGTTTTCAGGCAAACAACGTGATAGTTGTGGAAGTGGACCTATTCTATATAAATTATTACTCCATGTTCCTCACATTATAGTGACAATCTGTCAAAAAATAAATAAAAAACCTTAGCTGCAATTATTAAATCTCTCTCTGATGACCCTGCGCAGTGGTAAACACCATAGCTGGAAGCCCAGTGACTCTGTATACAATCCTACAGACGTGTCTTTACTAAAAAAAAAAAAACTACCACCATCTAAAGGCCACTCCTGATACTTCAGTTAATTAACCTCCTAAAGACTATATTTATGGAAGATTATGGAAAATCTCAGGTAGGTCCAGAGAACTGCAGGTAAGTATATTTATTTTGGATTGTGAAGTGCTTTTTTGGAGTTGAAGTGATACCGTTTATTGGCTAACTGAAGTCATTAGAGAAGCAAGCTTTCGGTATATCGCAGATCCCTTCTTCAGGCTAATACAATTCTGGTTTTAGAAGGCCACATTTATACACAAAAAAGTTACAAGGACATAAATATTGTAAAAAAACAAATGTTTTCTCTAGACACACTTGACTGATGGAGGTGAGAGTGAAGGATTAGTTATTGGAGATAGTGATCAAAGTTAGGAAGAGTTATTGGTGGTAATAAAGATAAGAGGTAGAGGCATAATATTCGCCTCCCTTAACAATAAAAATGTAACTTGACTAAAGATGCCATGAAATACTAATACAGCTGTTTTTAAAGAAACCTACCGTAGATGCCAATGTGCATAGTTAATTACCAAAGTTGAAAGATAAGGAGTCCAGACATACTAGGAATAGGTTGCCCATATGTGTGTGTTAATAAATGGCAAGTTCCAATCCATTGGCAACAAGTACAACAGATTTTTGTGAATTTAATCTGTGCCATTAGTGATCTAATTGGTGTTTAGCTTTACATGTACAATGGAATAAAAAGGGATAAATTGACAAATATGTAAGCATTTACTTGCTCCTGAAATGCTTCAGAGTTCCACTGACCTGCTTCTAACCTTGTGCCGAGGTGCTTTTAGCTATGTCTGCACCCATACTAATGCATTGGGACCAACCCTATTGGAAGTTCCTTTGATGCTGCTCTGGACTCTAATTTTCATCGCATAACATAGATATTGTGCCAGAATGTAAATAACACTTAAAATCTATCATTACATTCTACTCAATGTTTTAGCAATGTTCAGGCCTCTTGTGTCCTTGCATGAATTATGTATTCATGTTGCAGGTATTCAAAAAATAAATTGAAAGAAAAAGAGCGCACAGAACACTGAGTCATGTGTATAACAACGTGAACACCTTGTTATTTTTGTCAGTAAATCAGTAATGTTTATAATTAATACCTTGGGTGGATATATGATTTAGAAATCTGTTGGAGAGAGTTGGTGAAACGTTTCTAGGTCAGCTAGATGATATATAATTATAGATGCAGATCAATCATCCTGCAGTGCAGTTTTCTGCGGACAGAAAACACATGCAAAAAAAACTGCACCACGTCTGTAGAGTGTCACTTCCGCATATGTCCAAATATCGGAAGTGTCACTGCATTGTGTCACTGGCATGATCAGGTACGTGTAATGTCTCCTTTCTTATATCCCCCCCCCCCCTCATCATTTGCACATGCAGGGTGGGAGGGGGCAACAGCTTTGATCTGTTCAGTGAATGTGGCTACCCCTGTAAAATGGTCCTTCAACCCCCAAGGGGGACTGACCCACAGGTTGAGGACCACTGCTCTAGACCATGGAATTTCATATAACTTTCAGGGTTAGCGCAGGACAATTGATGACTTCAGCCATGATAATAGAATGTCTATTACATCAATAAGATTTTAAGGGGTTTAGAAGGTAGTGAAGAGTGACACCAGTTATATGGATATGTTATATGGATTACATATATTATGAAGAGTGCAGAGATTGTTTTTTTAACATTTTGACTAGATGACTTTGTGAGATATTTGCAATGCCCCTGAACAAGGTGTCAATACTAGTTGCAGGAGAAATATGGAAGAATTTTGGGAATATTAAAAAAAAAGGCCATACCTAGTTTTTGCATTAATTAAGTTCAAAGCCAAATGATACCTTATTTTGCAACAATCTCTTCTCATAACACAGCTTCTGGTGTGTATTGCAGGGAAAGAGAATGAAAAAGGATATGCTAAAGCACTATTTACATATCCATAGGTGCCAAATAAAAATTGAATCCATGTAGAATGGGACTTTCCTGCAAGGTGAAGGTTATTCACAACTTACATTTTTTATTGGCTCGCTCACTTTTTTTAATTTAGGTCATTTGGGATCTCTTAGATTCCTTCCTACTTTTTTATACACATGACATACAAAGCATGGTATTCTCTTCCAAGGCAATGGCCACCATGATCTGGGTGGTGAATGGAATAAAGTGGCTGTACCATACTCTTCAGCTTTGCAATCAAGTGATACGTCAATCTAAATTCTTTCCGGTTTAGAAAACCGTCTGTATGTCAGTTGTTGAGAGGACAGAGTTGAAAGTTAACAGCAATTACTAGTACTCAAGAGTAGCCAAGACCTATGAGAACACCATGTCTTGTTAAGTTAACTCATACTTTAAGCCCTCCATATACCTTAAATCACTCTGTACAATTTACTTTAGATCTACCAACAACTATGTAGTGCCGGGTCCTACCTGATAGAATACATGGTGATTGGAAGGTTTAGAAAGGTCCTCATATTACATGGTTTTGGTAAATTGTGCAGAAATTTTATGGTAAGATTATAAGGTGTATGGGGGCCTTTAGAGTCTTTACATACAGTAGTGTGCGTGTGTGTCTATGTATACATAATTATTACACATAAAGTACAGTATAGTGACTCTGTAAGGCTGAGGCTCCCCTGGGGCAGTTTGGGTGCAGCTCATGTGCATTTTTGTTTTAGATGCGCCCAAACTGCCCCCATTATCCCCAATAAGTCAATCTCTGCACCCTCACCTACATGTTCCATATACAGAAAGTGACACTTTGTGACGTCACTTCCGGAGTCATGGATCAAAAAGCTTGAGAATCAATGGTCTAGAGCCAGGGCCCAATAGGTAGATTGCAACCTACTAGTTGATTGCAAAGGCTTTGGGAGTAGATCTTGGAAACCTGAAAATTTTTCTTCCAAAAAAATTACATATTACATATTACATTACATATTTTATTTTGCCAAACATGTTTATGCTGTTATGCAGGCTAAACAATAAATAAATGTAAAATACAAAGTATACTAAGTATATTATATGTATTTACCATTTGTATTGTTGCCAGATCATTTTGACTTTTGTAATTTTAAAAATATGTGGAAACTCCTAGTCTAGAGATAATAATAATTTAGGAATATAGAAACCTAGTGGGCAAAAATATTCACAGCTGGTGGCAATTTTTTTTTTGAGAAGTTCTTTTCAGATGATCTTTCTGCTGCAATTCCAAAAACTGCATTCTCCTGCTAGAGTCGTTATATTATAAAATAATGAAATAAGAAAAAAATGTGAGATCACATTGCAGCAATTGCAAACGATACATCAATTGCACTCAGAACCTAAAGAGATGGGATCATTAAAGCTTAGCTTTTATTAGACACAAATATCATCAATGATAAACATGTGCATACATGGACATATACAGGGGTGCAAATAAATTTTTTTGTGATCTCCTCAGATGAGTACCAGGAGATGGTATTTGGTACTCACCCCATATGTATATGGTATCCCTCACTGTCCTCTGCGTCAGCCTCCTGCATGGTAAATTCTGCTGCAGATGGACCTCCCTGTTCCTGATTGATCCTCCGATTAGCTGTCTCCAACCACAGGTCACCAGCTGGCTTTGGGTCAAATGTAACTCTTACAGTACAACACGTTTGAGCCCCCAGTTCGCATACCTCAGTGCAACCCTGAAATTTTCTGGCTTAGTAACTAACCCTATGAGACTACCTGAAGTCCAAATGTCATCCTTTCATAGTCACATTCTAGCTGTCACACAGTGCTTTTCTCTTGTCAGATTTTACACTTACATATGCCCATTCTGACTTTCACCCTCAGATCTCCAATACCCTTAGAAGTCCAATCTTTTTGGGGGGGTTTATTAATTTAGATTCCCAATTTCACACCCCTAACTACAACTCATATATATTTATGTTTCCCTGCAGTTATCCAAGTGACATAAATTGTATACATTTAAAATTTAGCTGCGGCCGCTCACACACGGAGTGCCTCCAAGTTGTTAGTACACATATGAGTTTTGGAACAATAATGCAGGTACACATTGCTAGTTTTTGGCCCCTTTTGAGTACCAGAGTACCACTTATGTGCACCCCTGGACATATACATGTATTCTGCCTATATTCTGCATGGGGTAAGTACAAAGTTTTTAGATGACATGGATAATTTAATTCTAGAGAATCTTGACCACCATCTGTGAATTTTCATCATAGACCCATATATCAAGTCTGTTTTTCTTGATTTACATATTTGTATCAAGAGAAATGCATATGACTAAAAAGTTAATTACTTAGTGAAGTAAAGCCTGCCTTTTTATTTATTAATTTGAGGCATGGAGTATTATGTCCTGAAATCTGACTGCATAAAAGGCGAGATAGAAAATGTAATTTATTTTATTAGGAGAAAAAAAAAACAACATGAATTTCTACCTTAAGATATCGTTCTAGACATTTCTATTACCTGAACTACAGGACATCAATCTCTTTTTCATTTGTTGTTTGGTTTAACTTGATGTGTTTGTAACTATTTGGGATTGTTTTAGCTATAATAGGGCTGTACATTTTCAATAAAGAATGCCTTTTTATTTCATGTTTTAAGGTTTACTAAATTACAGGTTTGTTTCAGTTATCATGATTCGTTTAATTCTCAGCTATTTGTCAGTGATTTGCAGAGAATGTTGAATCATGGACATGGTGGGTTGACCCCAGGGTTAGTGGCATGAGCACAATTATGTAGCAGAGCATTTATGTTGTGACATTTGCTGCACAGAAAGGCCATCATAGCCAGAGTGATATTTTCATTTCAATAATCTGCATGTGGACCATGTGATGGATACAAACGCCTATATTCTCCTATACCTCTATAATCTCAGTGGAATTTACAACAAACCTATCCAGGCTTATGTTACTGTGCATCTTGTGCAAGACTTTAATTAGACTGGCAGTTATCAAATACACAACTGCCCCCTGGCGGTTCTGTAGAATTGAGGTCCTGCTACCACCCTCAAACGCAGCATGGGGCATCTGGAATGGTACCCTACCACCTCACCACAACTTCTAAAAGTGCAAACAAAAGGAGATCAATTAAAGAGCTCTTATTTAGGCCCATCATTCGGAGGCTTGTAGACTGAATTAATACACCCATACCCATACACTGGCCGTGATCTTTCGCGGGGTAGTGATGCAACAATTCACTGAACGATCTTTCGAACACTCAAGCGCTCGAGCTTTGGCGATTGAACAGAGAATCAATGCGCACCACTTTGTGTAGGTAAAGCTGAACCTCCATGACTAAAATGTGATGAATTTAAGGGGTTAGTCAGGGACAATAGGGTATCCAAGAAACAAAGTAGACTCTATCTGATATGGTAAGTCTCATAATGCTCACTGTGCAGTAAACTCAGAATAAACATTTTGAAACAGTAGAGGAGTAGATACAACCGTGCAAGAATGTAAGCTATAGTAGAAAATTCCAGATATATAATCAGCCTGGGTTATTTAAAAAACCCTTTCAAAAGTAGTTGGTTATCAGAAGTTTTGATTGACAAGTGAAACACCCTCTTATATGGATAATTTCTTGTAATGCCTGGATACTGCCAAATACCACTTGTAAAGCTCCACACTATTCTGATAACAGTGTAGTTGGCAGCACATCAAAGTTGGAATTTTAAATATATTAGTTACTGTGGAATCTTTTACACGTATATATGGCATAACATTATATTTTTTGGTCATATAAATCTATTTTAGTAAATTAATCATATAGTTGGGACACCTACTTTTAGAACTAATGATATTTAACTTATTCATACATCCTAACATCAAATGCCTCACTTGCCCCTATGCCCTTTTAGATAAAAATCCTGCAAAAGATGCAGACGGCATTCCTTTTACAGAGATAACTCTTCCCTTTTCTCTACCAAAGAAAACAAATGTAACCAGGAGAATACCAATGGAACCAACACGAGAACCACAAAAAAGGAGAGAGTAAACAGATTAATAGTACATAGGGGTATTATAATTTTATTAAAGGACAAATATTACAAGACAGTTGCTTGGCAGCTGCCATGAAACCGAAACTGTACCGCTGTGTTTAGGGTTTCACCACATTTGGGCAGCCGCATAGATACTGGATTGGGCAGCCCCTCCATTTGCCAAAAAGCAGCAAGTAAAAGGCTAAAGGCCCCCATACACGGGTCGGATTCCGGCCGGATTCCGGGCCGATCGATTCCGGGCGCGTGCACGCGAAACGATCGTGCCGGAATCGTGTGCAGCCCACCTTGTCCGATCGATCACGTCCGATCGTTCGGGGGCCCAGATTCGGATCCGACAGAGAACCAACATGTTGGTCTTTTTGATCCGATTCTGCACACATCAGGGGGAGTTGCCATTTGTGAGGTGGACAATCGGACACGGAATCGTCCCGGAATCCGTTGGACAAGGTGGTATGCAGCGATCGGATTCTCTTAATTGGCCGATCGATCACACCTGCGATTCCCACCAGAATCGCCGGAATCGATCGTATAGGTGATCGAGCGGCCATGGAATCCGACTGTGTATGGCTGGCTTAACACCAATCAGCATGTTACAAGTGAAGAACCTTGGCATCAGTCTTTTTATAGAGGTCTCACATTCTCTCTGCTGAACAAGCCAGAGTGGGGTCCCCACACATGTACAAGTGGGGACCGACAGATGAGCTGTGGAGATCAACATGATCACATCATTATGCTGCTCTCCATCACTTACAGCATCGGCGGGCACCCTTTGTGTGTCGTCCGTTCCTCATTGAAACTAATGTTATTGGCCAGAGATTTACAGACATGTCGGTTCTCTGGCCGACCAAGCTTTGGGGCGACAGGGAAATCGGCCGCCGCTTGTTACGTGTGTGGGGACCCATGCATATAGCTGACATGAATTGAAAGTTTACTTTGCTTAAACAGAACTTGTTTTGTTACTCTCAAAAAGAGTTCAGAGATAACAGAATTGCACAGCATACACATTACAGCCAGTTTCTTCCATCCTTGGCTGCTAGGGACAATTAAACAAGGGCAATTAAATGATTAATGAAGCACAAGGAAAGCTATAAGACACCATCGATAGAACTATTTTATGGTTATTTAGTAAAGACTGCAAACGTCTAGCACATTGAATCATAGTGTGCCAACAATGAAGTGTGCTTTTACACAACAGCATTGTTTTATGTCCATGGGCTAAACAACACTAGACTTGCAAAAGTCTGGAAAACTAAACAACAAAAGCTAAAAAGCTAAACAACACTAGACTAGCAAAAGTCTGGAAAACTCAATGTTTATTTCTGAACATCCACAATTGTACTCGCATATACTTCAAATCTAAAAAATTCTAAATGTGTAATAGAAAGGTATTATTAGCACCTGAAATCATGGTTTAGTTAAAACAAGCATAAGAAATCTGTAGCTATTGTTTTTAATTTAGTATATAGTTGTAAACGTATTTACGTATTTATTGCCCCACAGTGAACTGTCAAGGCAGAAAAGCTCCCTGTCTTGGATAAAATGTCTTGTAAACCCAAGAGGTTCAATATAAAACTTTACATCTGTAAAATGTGCATAACGTCAGGGCTTTCTAAGCTTTGGATAGAACAGGAAAGGGTTTTACAACCGATCATGTTATCATTGTTTTTCCTATATCCAGCTTGGAAGCAATTTAATGGGCCAAGAAATACATAGTAATCCCTACAGAGGCACTCTGAACTATTGCCGAGCATTTCATTGACCGCACTGCTACATTCTATGTGCCAAGCAGTACATTACATAGATCAGTGGTGGGCAATTGAGTTAGTATGGAGGGCCATAAGTGCGGCCCTCTGCATCACTAAAGGGCCGCACATAACATTGTTAATCTATACTGACTTGTATAAGCATTTTAAGATAAGATATGACAGCAGGCATAGCTAGAAGACATTTTTCAGTATGATAATGCACATTTTGTGTCATATATATCATCAAAGGTATTGTGCCTCAGATATCATAAAAGCCATTGATTGTATTGATGGGGGTCATAACCTTTAATTCAACGGATATGTGTCCCTTATCCTGAGGTTATGTGCCACAATATTCATTATACAATCATCCCCCATTCATTTGTGGAATAGTGTAAGCATAGTGATCAGCGACCTAGACAGCGCTTGAGCAAGCCTCTCCTACTCTAAGAAGATCCCAGGCATAGACAGGTTGGAAGACAGGTGAGTAATGCTCTATGCATTACCAGTTAGGTTTCCGGAGGCTGCAAGTTGAGGGCTGAGGGGGGCCAAAAAGGGCCAAGGGTTTCTGAACAAATCTCTACAGTTAAGGAAGTCTTTCCTTTTGTTCAGATAGACTAATTAACCATTTCATATGCAAACACACTTGAATCTGAAACAAGCAGTAATATTACAATATATGTGACATCAAATATCATATTAAAGGCACATTTACAGTATGAATTTCTTACATAAAAGGAACCAAATATAAATTGCACCGCAGGCCCAGTTTGACTGCATTGTGGCATGATATATTATGGTATGGTCCTGGTCAGGTTGTTCATTTCTAAACAGCAGCTTGTTCCTATATAGTTTGCAACTGATAAGATACTTGTTTAAAATTGAACCCCAAAAATATTCTATTTATTTTTTATACTTTAAGTTTATATAAAGGAGCCTCACTCATAGAAAAGTAATTATTTATGGGTGTAGCTGTACTGCAAACTGAACAGTATGTATGAACAGTATGTATGTTTGGAATCTATTGAATCATGATGCCAGATAAAATGAAAAATAAAACCTATAATAAAATGTCAGGTAAGTGATCATATGGAAGCATGGCTGCACCATTCATATATTACTTCTGTAAAGTAAAAGAAAAAGCTTATGTTGTCTTTCAGTCTCATGAATGAGACATGGAGTCTCTTATATAAACATAGAGGGCTGCAATTAAATAGTCAATCAATAATAACGTCAGCTTTTGGGTGGCCAATAACCGTCCTGCTGCTGGGTGCAGCGGTTACACACAGTGTGCAGGTGCTTGGGCGACCACATTTTTTTCAGGTGGTCAATGGAAACATGGTTGTATGAAATCATAAATGCTGGCAGCAATGTATGACGCAGAAACAGAGTATAAATGGAAAGAAAATAAGGCTATTGGATCTCCAATATTCCCATATTATCAATATGTGCCATAAAAGTCTACTTTGGCCATAGATAGTGATGGCCGAACTGTCCAAATGACATGTTAATTTTTCTTCTCCCGGTAAACAGTACAGGGGTTCAACCCTTCCCATTTGTTATTCTCCCGCTGGCCTGACCAGGTGCAGAAATATCCAGTCAGAGGAAGAATCTGTTCACTAGAGACCAGGTAGAGAACCCGATCTCTAGTGAAAAATTGGCTCCGAAAACCGGAAAGTAACGTCAGTGAACTCACGCCTAGTAACCAGGAACTATGCGTACCGTTTTTTTCGATTCAAGGTCCCAGAGAACAGGCTGGAAATTTGAATCTCCCCCGGAAGTTTGACCATCACTAGCTATAGGTAATCCCAAATTTCCCATTAATGCCAGAGCACCCATTTTTATGCTTCCAGAACCTCATTTACATAATATGAATAAAGTTATAAATAAAGTAATAAAGTTAGTAAGGAAACAATCTAATAAGCAGAAGAGTTGTATTTTTTTCACATTGTCCTTTGCTAGTGCATTGTACTTGGAAAAGGCCTTACTGTGAAGACGTTTTGCTAGTTATCGAACTAGCTTTCTCAATTCAGAGTGACGGTACACGATCCTAATGGAAATATATACTCTGAAGTCTAGCTTCATTCCACACAATTTCCAACCCAGAATGGAGTCTGATCCTCATGGAGGTAGAGGTAACTACATTAGCATGATTGGAGCTGTGAGGCGTTATTAACATGCCCAGTGAGAGGTGTTAAAACGGTATTGCAGACAATAGATGTCTCACCCCCTTACCCCTGTTCAAGCTTGGCTTCTCCATTTTCACATACAGTATATGGCCTCCTTCACACCTCTCCAAAACCAGTCCTCCCTCTCCAGAATGTGAGCTTGTAAATCCTCAAACACCTGTCCTTTTTCCTTTAGATATAGATACACAGAAGAGCAAACTTCTCTGGTCAGGACTCAGCAGTGTTGGGCCATGAGCTGGTGTGTTTTGTTTCTCCCACATACAAGTCAGAATACTCCTTGCTGTGCTGCACTGCATATACAACGTTGCTCTTCTTGTGTTTAGGTGTTTGGTCCTAAGGGTCAACCAGTTGTTGCCAGGGTTAAAGCAGATGCTTCAAAAGATGTACCTACCACATATGGAAGGACCATGTTCCTTCTCCTATCACACTTTTCCCCTTCTTCTGTTGTCTTGGTGTTATTCCTTTTCCTACTCCCGGTTTTAACAAAGGCCCAGTTTGGATAACAAGCTCTAAAAAGGAACCCTACCAACAGTTACAAGAATAGTGGTGGACCTCTTACAACAAATCTATTGATTGTGCCACATACCATTGTCTCTACCCCTTTGCCATCTCCTAGTATAGGGTCATCACCAGACAGTTTTTGGTTAAGTTAAAGACTGATGTTGAATAGTAAGCTTAGGTCTTTTTAGTTCCCTGCATTTGTATAGTGCAAAAGCAGGTATGGCAATATTCATTTAGTCCTCCCCAGCTGTAATAATACTGTAGCTAACTATGAATTAATTCATATTAACTATACTTTATATAGTATAGTGTGTATTTCACAAGCATTGTCTAAATCTTCTTAGAGAACAGGTGAACTGTTATTACTGCTTATGGAGGAAGCGAGGTCATATTCAGAATTTAAAAAATTAACAATGGAGTATTTCCTTCACATTAACAGGCAAGCACATGATACACTATGAGGCTTTAAAAACTAGTCACTCTGCAAAATTAATTTTATGCTTAAAAGCACAAGTAACATCTCCCAGACAAGAATCATACATCTGAACAATTTTTCCTATTTCAGATAGCAAGGTAATACTTCACATGTTAGACAAGGCTGATATCTGTCTGCTTGGGGGATCTGTCATTTTACTACACCCTGTAGAAAAAAAATGTGTTTTTATTATTTGAAATGGGACTTTTTAAAACTATTAGATGGCGTTAAGATATACATATCCAAAATATGTACCACAGTCAGTACAGTCAGCTGTACAACCAAAGTAGTGCACCTTTAACATGCATCAATGGAGAATATAGGATTGCATTAACCTCTAATGTTACAAGGAAACAATCAACAACAGCTATATTTTTCTGTAGAATGCACATTTTGGAGTCAAAAAATGCAAAAATAAAAAATATTAGCAATTTTGAAAATGACTTTTGAAGGGAGTATCACTTATTAGTACAATCACTTGCCTTTAGGCTTATTGCTAGGGTTGGTATATCTGCCCAGCAAGTAAATAATGTTGATTGATATAGTTAACCTTTTAGTTGCAAGGACTCAATAGCTACATGATTCTGTACACAGTACAGTAACAGTATATTAGCTATTAAACAAAGGAGTGATTTAGTAAACTAATCACAACTCCTGCCCAGCCATAGCTAAATAAGATTTAAATCTTTCTGTAAACAAATTATAAAGCATCACTCGTTCATAGAATCTTCAGCTTGAACACCCAGGTGACTTGACAGGCCTAGTACAAACATGTACAAAACATTATATCGTTTAATAATTTAAGTGCTCTGATGTTGAAGCCAAACCAAACATACTCTGGCTATATTCAATGTCAGACATGACGTAGATTGCTTATGTTGCTGTGTGTGAACAAGAGATTCCTCTGTGTGTCCCACTTAGTTCAGATTCACACAATATATTCAGTGAAAACAAAATGAAATTAACCGTATATACCACGAGTAGGGGTACAATAGTCTACTATTAGCTTAGAGGTAAATTGTCACTTTGACCAATGCTTCTAGTTATAGGGGAACATGTGACATCCCCCACTATGCAATGCGCTGGCCTACACTACCAATGGCCACATTGCCACACTGTCACAAGACAAGGAAGAGGGAGCAAATAATGCGGTGTCAGCTTTGACATAGACCATATGAAGCCTTAGGGCAGCACAGGGAAGGTAGGTTTTACTTGGGTGGAAAATGGGTTTTTACCAGAAAACCTGTAATTTGTGGAAGAACAAGTTAAAGTACACAAATGTTTTTCTGGTGGCAGTCATTTTGGACTGAAGTAAGTTTTGTAAGACCTAAGGTAATGGCCTCTATGGTTTAAATGTATTAATAGTGCTGTGAACAATGGTTTCTCTTCTATGTTTAAACTCATTCTGATCATTCTCATTTTGGCCGCATTGAATGTGATCAAAATGTACAATATCCTATAATTTACTGATAATGTGTGCCATTAGGAACCTGAATATGGGTACTGCCCATGACACTGAGGTTTACTCTTAAGCTAGTTACAGAAAAATCTCCTTCATTGAGCATATTAGGGGTATGCGACTTGTCTGGTCCTATGCTGTATGATGTTATCTCCCCGGTTACCTCCATACCACCACATTTTCTGCAATTATGTAAAAGTTATTGAAAGGGACCTAAGAGCTCCGAAGATACCAGTCATCCAACTTCTGGAATTAGTGTATGATGCAGTCTGCAGTGCACATTTTACTTCACATTAGTAAAATACCTAAGGGTACTCATCCAATAAGTAAAGCCTGTCCCTGAAATAATATGTAAGCTGTCATTGCTTAACTCATAAACAAAAAGTTGCACTAATCTAGGTAATGTGACCAACATCCCAAAAATATATTCACTGTAAAATTAGACGGGAGGAAATATACCCCACAACTAATTGGATTCCCCCTGAGAACATCTCAGGGGCAAGGGGACTTTAACGGTCACAGATGTGTGACAAGATAATGTATAGGTAAAGTAATCAAAGCATTAGCAATTTAATAGATGTAATGATTAAAAACATAGGACATTCCAGTGTCGGTCGATGTTACAACATTGTCCTATAAGCATCAACAGCTTCCATATATTGCAAGTACAGAAAGACATGTAGGTAGACATATTAAAAAGTTCAATGATTGGTAAGTCAGGATAAAAAGTCCTGTATCCACAGGATTGACCCCAACGCGTGTTTCGTGTAAAACTTCATCAGGGGGTGTATGTCTTTATCCAAGTGGAATAGCGAATCACCAAAAGACCAGTCACTGAGGCAAGTGGCTGCCATGGCCCCTATCAAGGGGCAACCATAGGCGAAGAACGGGAGGCCAAAGCAGACAGCCCGGCAGTGAGCCAAGCCGAAACAAACCTGTAACTTTCAATGATTCTTAAGTAACAATAGTGCCAATTGTAGTAGGTATATCGGTAAGGTAGACTTCTTTTCAAGTAGTACTTAGGTAAGCAAATCAATCATGTAAATCAAGTGTGCAGGTAGAATTCAGGTGTCCTTGGGCTCCTTGACTTAACTCATTCTAAAGGATTGCCTAAATGTAAAAATGTGAATTGCCTCAATGTAAAGCAATTTTTTTGCTTCAGTTGTTTTGGTCAAACACTTAAAACAAACATTTATCTAACCGAGGTACAAGTTGTACAGCAATTAGCTGAACACCGGAGCTGCATACCTATCGAAGGTCAGGATTTGGGAAGTTGAGGATCAAAAGATCAACCAGATATTTAGTATTTTGTAGAACCAGGTCATTTATGGCAGCTTACATAATCTCTCCACTTTAATGGAGGTGATGTCTTTACTCTTGTTATATTCCAGAAGAGCTCTGGGGTTGCTTTTACTAACTCTGTATTTTAATGCTCCTAGGTATACAACAGTATACAGATAAAAGCTTGATAATAACAGAACTGCATGTCACCAAAAAACCCTGATTGAAAGAAATCGAAAAAAAATGCTTTGTAAAGCTATGGCCATCT
This sequence comes from Ptychadena robeensis, assembly GCA_036250615.1. Lineage (NCBI taxonomy): Eukaryota > Metazoa > Chordata > Amphibia > Anura > Ptychadenidae > Ptychadena > Ptychadena robeensis. The sequence continues at coordinate 35,238,868 of CM070034.1, read as the reverse complement.
CCCCGCAAGTAAAGAAAAAGAAAGCCCTTTAACTATACACACAGGAATCAGGCCACCAGTATATACTCAAAGTCATGTACCTCTATATGTCACATCTTAGATGTTAAATGCAGCAAATTAAGATTTTTATGGACTTTAAATTTAAAAAAAAATATCCTTATCGACTTATTCGGATTTGATATCTACAGGTGCCAATCTAAGATAGGAATACTGGCGTAGAAAAGACAGTTTAAGTAATGATACTAAAGCAATGACACAAATAGCTTCTCCATGATACAGTCATCCCTATCACACTTTCTTACAGCTGACACCAATGAAATAAAGTTTAAAAAAAATAACTTTTCAGTTTTAGAACACAGATACATGGTATGTCTTACCCCTTCCAGAGGCATTCTCGTCTTTGGAAACAGTTTATAATTTGATTCATGGTTGGATTTCTGCTCACGAGATTTCCTGAAGGAGTCCTGGGCAAAAAGCCCTCCCATTCTTTGTAAGGAATTTTTTCTCATCAGGCCTTTCCCACTTTTTATACCTTCCAGTAGGCGTACTAATAACAAGTTTGCTGGCAGCTCCTTAATGCTGCAATGTACTGGGGTCCTACATTCAGGACATCTCAGCTCTTTCCTAGTTTTTAGAATCCGCTGCAAACATGGTTGACAGAAGGTATGCTGGCAGGGCAATACCTTAGCAGTAGCATCCAGTTTTCCCAAGCACACGGGGCAATCCAGGAGATCAAGAACCACCAGATCATCCATGTTAGTCAACCAGAAGATCCCATCGATATGGTCTTCCCTATAAAAAACAAAGAAAATCATTGGATATATGGTTCATTATGTAGATTAGAACCTTTTCAAATTTTGAAGTCAATCCTAATAGCTCCGCATTGACACAAAGAGTTCTTATCATGTGCTATACAGCCATTCCTCATGAGACACTTTGCAGATGTGCACCTTAGTTATATAGCTTAGTTTCAAGTGAGTCATTTGTGATTCACAAATACAAAAGATTTAATAAAATGCTGCTGCTTTCTCTTCATGTGCCTGTCAGGATCAGAGATGTGCTTTGCAGAATCTCTATGCTTCAAGTATATGTTTCTTGCAGCAAGGAGGTAATGTAGAAGACACTTCTGATGCCCATCAAGCACATGTATCTTTATATATTCAAATGTGACTTGTAAATGGTATTTGCATATGGGCAGTTAATAAGCCTGCAGTATATTACCAAAATATAGTTTACAGTGAACCTTGTACAAATCAGGGCACCTTAAACATTTCATAAACACTGCATTATAAAAGGTCAACATGTAAACTTTTGAAAGATGCCTTTTGCAAGCATAGTAATTAGTGTATATTGCATGCATAGTTTAAATGGCACTGTCCAATGAGTTTATTCCAGGAAGGTCTACCATGTAAAGTACCAGCAAATTGCATATTTAAAGAGCATCTGTGCCAGTCTGAAT
>CM070034.1:35222190-35237309 GCA_036250615.1 Ptychadena robeensis | reverse complement strand
AGGGGGTGTGAGGGTCTGTGTTTCTTAACTCCTTTATTATATTAGTCTGTGTTGTCAGCTGAAATCAGGAGCGCAGTGGATTTATGGTAGATCACTCTGTATATTCCTGTATTTCTGTATATTTCTGCATTTCACTCATTGCAAAGTGAACCTATATAAGCCACATAGTCTCTTGAGCTGGCCATACACCATTAGATTGAACACAGGTAGATGTGATTGTTTACGAAGTTCCTCATATTACATGGTTTTGGTAAAATAAAAGGAGATCTAAAGGAAATCTGACAGAGAAATCTAAAAGGTGTATGGGGGCCCTTAGTTTGCATGAACTAGTAGGGTGTAATATGGTGGGCAGTCTTGTTAATCTGGATTTGTATGTATATTTTCACTAAGTAGAATGAAAAAGAAAGCAGTTTATCTATTCCTAAAGCTGACCATAGACAGTTCAATTTGTGGCTGATTTTGCCACAGATCAACCCGCCGCCAGCGATCGATCTGCCAAAAATCGAACCTTAAGTTCAGGCATAAATGAGCTCCGATATCGATCTAACAAATTACAGACATGTCCGTAATTTTTAAATCAATCTTATTACTTTGAATGGGGAACAATGTCCACCTTCTAAAGTACATGCCGGCACACAAAGGGTAAGTGGACGATTCTCGGAGTGACTGGCTGTGCATGATGACATTGTCACGCAGGGCCGATCTGCTGAAAAATCGGCCCAGAATCGAAACGTCTAGGACCAGCTTAACAGTTTCAGAAAAAAGCGTGGTACACTGTTACCAACAGTTCTAGAAGTAGAATAATCTGTCAATTATTTATTCAGAAATACTTGCATCACTAATTTACATTTGCCAAGAATTATATAAAAGCTAGAAGAAGGGATCTAAGGCACCCGTGTTTCTTATTTCTCCTTTTTTAGCCTTTAATGGTTATCACCTAAATACCAGACTTTCTGTATTCAATGATGCTTTACACTGTACAATACTCTACTATTCCTAACAGGTAATTACACACCACACCTACTATAAATGTTTATATACACTACATGCACACATAATTAATGTACCAGGTACAAAGTTTCCAATTCAAAAGCCTCCCATTTGCAGACATACACTGTAAAGTAATCAGTGAAAAACTAGAAGAACACTATAGGTATAAGAAATAAAAAAGTATAAAACCAGAAAATAAGAACATGTTGAAACAGAAGTGCTAAGGAGTGGAAGCTAAACATTCCTTCCTCGTGTTCAGAGCGATCTGAAAGGCTCTTATCAGCCAGAATATAGTCAGATTTGGACTCTATCCAGAGCTGGAGTTTATTTTATTACTCAACAAAGTATCGTCTCTCATAATTGGACTGTATAATATATTATTTATTATATGTATCCTTATATGCCCCAAACAGTTCCTGTTAGCTCTAAATTAGGTATTCATAAACAATATGGTGGACACCCACAAATATAAAAATTTTGTAGTACAGTCCATTCTACAGGATGTTAAGACATTATAGACAAGTGTGTACCTTTATGCTTATGTTAACAATTTATAACTGTGTCCTTGTGCCAGCCAGGCCTACACAAGACAAGTCAAGAACTGATTATATTGGTATGGAGTGACCTTTGTCACTGACCCCTGACCTCAGCCCTACTGATCAGCTTTAGAGTTGATTGGAATGCAGATTGGGAGCCAGGCCATCTCATTTAAAAAAAGTTATTGACCTCACAAACACTCATTCAACTGAATGTTAAATTGCTGCAGATGCTCCAAAATCTTAAGAAAAGCATTATGGAAACAGAATCCAACAAGCTCATACAGCTGTAGTCTATGTAGACTATGACTTAACAGAGGAAGAGAGTAAAATCGGTATTCACCTCAAGCTTACGTATGTCCAACATGAAAACCTATTTTCCATTGACATTTTTGGAACTTGGTAGTCATTTTCATGTCTTGTAAAGAAGCTATCACATTATTTAACTTTCTCCACTACAAACCTTCTGCTCTAGTGGAATACTTTCTACTTTTGATTAACAAGCGAATTTAGACCTATTTTTAATAAAATTAATTTCCTTCTACAATCAAACTTTATTAACTTTTTAAAAATTTACAACAAACAATGCCGGTTCCATACTGGCAAAACAACAAAAATATAAAATTCCTTTCCTAATTCTTAGCTGGCCATACACCTTTAGATCTCTAGATCTCAGATATCCTTAAGATTCAACTATGTAGTATAGGGTTCTCTGCGACTGAACACAGGTAGACTTAATTTTTTAGGAATTCCCTTATATTACATGGTTTTGGTAAAAACAAAAGGAGATCTAAAGGATATCGGACAGAGAAATCTAAAGGTGTATGGGGGCCCTTTGATCAAAACTTGCTATACCAGGATTGGCTAACTAATATTTATGTAACAACACTATTTGAAATGCAAAACATTAAGGTATTAACCTCAATCTGTCAATTATCATTAGCAGTCAACAGAAAAGTAGGCATCAATGTCATATTTTCTAATAGAGACATTGGCAAAATTTCCTCTAAACCGAAACTTTCAGTTTCACTGAATGAGTTGCTTACACCATTTGTGAAAAAGTTCTACTGCTAGTGGCACATGGTGTAGACTATGGCATACGGACTTATACTCAGTTACATTTATATTACTATCGTAGGGACTATATATTGAGAGATGGTTAGTGATGTGACTATGTACTATGTGACTATTATGCGTAATATGCCTGCTCTATATAAATACAAGATAATTATAATACTTTCTATACAGTGCTCTCCAAAACCGACACACAGCTTTTTAATTTAGTACTAAAAGATATAAACGTATTATTATCATCATCATCATTTATTTATATAGCGCCAACATATAACGCAGCGCTGTACAATAAATTAGAGTTGAGACAGCACAAGATAACACACAGGTTATGACACAGGAGGAGTAGAGGACCCTGCCCGATTGGGTTTACAATCGAATAGGTTGGGGAACAGAGTATACAATAGGAGAGGGGAGCCAACATAGCCATTTCATATATAGGCTTTGTTTACAAAGGTAACATTTCATAACCTATCGCATACGTTCAACAATTATTTTTACATATTATATTTTTAAAAAGGTGTCTGTGCCTTCCTACTGTTTATTTATTTATTTACAGAAATGCAGCATTGGCCTCCTTCCCAAAATACTATCCCAGCACATCCCGCTCACAAAGCCAGTAAGCCGATTTTGTGCTCATTGTGTTTACTCATTGTGTTACTGACTAACTTGTATTGTATAAAAGGCTAATAATCATAACAAATATATAACAAAAGTTTGTCTCCTGTACTTAACCACAAGCTAAATAATAAAATATATATATGCCAGAATAAAAAATGGCAAGTAATTGGTTGGCTAATAGAAGGGAATTATACAAGACATATCTCGATTCTAACTATATCCTAACCAAATAACAGTACTTTTTCATACTTTAGATTTTCCATAATTTATTTTTGTAATGCTTCCAGCATCATATACAATTATTTTTAAATAACTAATGAAAAGTTAGATCCACTGGCAGAGGGCAGATGCTTAATTCATACCTGAGGTTTAAAAGGACAGCGCTACAGGTCCCATACTTAACATATGCCTGCACTTGCCTCTTAGGTGCTATAAAAGTAGAAACAAAGACTGTAATAGACCTGGCTGCCTGGAGGAAACAGAATATACAATTATATTACAACATAAAAGTTAAAACATATTTAACTATAATAATATTAGAAATAACACAAAAATATCTACTTAACCACATCTTCCAGAAAATAGCTGTTAAAAAACTGAAAGGTTTCCAGATCTTAAAATCAAGGAACCATCCATGGTGATCTTCCATTGATACAGAGTGCATATGAGTGTGAATATTATTAAATTCTCACTACAGAAGGGTAGACCTACAGATTTATTCTCCAAAGATTATACATATTTATGAACAGTTGTTGTCAATTTACACTGTATTGGAGTACAAAAGCGTATTGTGAAGTGGTTGGGTGCTAAATCTGATAACACAGAGAAACCAAATTTAAGCTCATAATCCTGCAGTAAAAAGAAGGCTTAATGCTAAGAAACTAGTCTCTGGACTAGCAAACAGATATGTGAATTATACTAACACATGCTTCTACTTGTACTTGCTTATATAAAGAATAATATAAATCAATCAAAAAACCCATTACAGTGTAGGGGGATGCCATCTTTCCCATCTTTAACATGTGAGAAAGATAGACAACTCGGGGTCTATGTTTACAGCATGTAAGGTATGGACTCATTTAATTAATATATGTTATTAAAAGGAATTAGTTGGCAACTGTGCCATCACTTTGTAAAAAATCCTGAATGCCAGATGTAGGCGTTAACTTATTTAGTCCTTTGTTACTCAAGGACCACCAACATTATCCTTTTTCCAGACTTCCATGCAGTGACAAACTTGTGTTAAAGATGAAAATATTTAGGAACCCTGGTCACATTCCTTTGAAATTCCACATGTCAGTGAGACATTTCAAACATTTCAAACAATGGAACATAGCTATAGCTATGATATGGAAGAAGGGGAATTCTCTACAACTAATAACACAGCCTCTGATGACATTCTCAAATTTACAGTTCAAATGCCTAAGATCAACAGTGGGCTCAATATACAAAATGATGCCATTCTTACTTAAAATTTTACATTTACAACCAACCATATGTCAAAAAAAATACTTCCTCATTTACTGTAATTCCCATCATTCCCATTACTGACAGCTACATAAAGGTACGACATTTATGGTGTTTAAGCGATGTGCAGTCAGAGAAATTAAATGTACAGGAATGAATTTTTACACTCTGCTGGGTCATATTCACGTTATATAAAATTCGGTCACTACAACAAATCTTACAGGGAACTCATCCTAAGAATCTGAATTCACATATAATGTTGCTGAGCCAACTAGAGGGCGTCAGGCAGAACACCAAATTAGTTTTATTCCAATAACTAACCTTTTCCTTGAAATAGATGACTTCTCAAGAGATAAACCAGCTTTGCCTCTGAGGCTGTGAGTACATTGAAAACTCCCACATAGTTTGTTTGAATCTCTTAACCTAAGTGCACAGCCCTTTTAACTCTTCAACACCCTGGTCAGATAATTGGCTTGATTCCCAAACAGGAAGTTGTGACTGTGGCATTGATGTCTGATGTTCTGTCTGATGATTCATAAACTGGAGAAACTAGGAAATGTTCTTGAATTACTGTTTCAATATCTGCAATAAAACAAGTCTCGACAGTGCACGGTGTAATAGGACATATTTCTATCTACAGTATGCATGGTTTCACCGCTCGGCAAGGATATATTTTATGACGATGTCACTGCAAAATTCTATTTAACTAAAAACTGAAATGATTGAAGTATGTAAAACACATGTTATTACAACTAATGTGTACCACAGATAGTCATGTCAGTTGTCAAACCTAACTAAGGCCAACTAAAAAATCATGCTTGTGGTCCAGGGACATTTTAAGGGATTTTAATAGGTGAGCTGGTAGGATGCCATGATGGCCAATTTAGTTCAAACCTAAACTTATGTGGGCAAAAATTTAATGATGGTAAAATTCACATTGTCATAAGATTAAAAAAACTACCGTATTTTTCGGACCATAAGACACACTTTTTCACCCCCAAAATTGGGAGCAAAAAGTGCCTGCGTTTTATGGTCCGAATGCGCAACGCCGCGGCCACTTGGCCCCCAGTGGTCGCACCTTGGCTTCCCGCCAGCTCTCCCGGCATGGAGATTAGCCGTGGGAGCTGGAGGAGCTGTCAGATGTGAGATGCCGGGCAATGCCGGCTCTCCCATCTGAACTGGCATAGGCAATGAAGAGAGTATAGATGAGCTTGAATCTACGTATCTCTTCTATCCATGGGAACAGCAATCACTCTGCTGCCCCACGGACACAGAATCAGTAACATCGGGAGAGTAGAGAAAGAGAGAGCAGAAGACAGCCCAGCCCCCCCCCCCTTCCTCCTGTAGATCAGTGTGAAGTATGAAGCTCGCTGAGAGTGTACTGCTGCTAGTGACACCTACTGGCTGAATTGAATATTGCATTCCTTTAAATTTATTGCATTAACCCAATTGATGTGAAAACTTATTAAATCTTTTTTCTGATTTTCCTGCCCTAAAAACTGGGTGCGTCTTACGGTGTGGTGCGTCTGATAGTCCAAAAAATACGGTAAATAAAAGACATTCTGATCATTTAGAAGACAGTGAATCAAAATAAATGAAATAGAGGTCTCGAACCTGTGACCAACAGCATTCTGGACAGGAGCCTTGCCCACTAGGCTGTCTGCCCTCCTGGACTGTCCTTGTAACTCTTTCATCTCCCTTGCTCCAGCCTTGCCTAGCTGATTGCCCTGATCACCTGCACCTGCCACTGCCACTTCCTCTATTTATATCCAGCCTCCTGCACCAGGTCTTTGCTGATTATTGTACCTTTGAACACTGATCTTACTGCATCTCCTGAATCCTCTCTGCTGTTTCTACTGAACTCCCACTGCCGACCCTGAACCGCCTACCGACCTACCATTCTTCTGCCTTCTCCTTTCATCTAAACGTCTATCGCTGCCGACCCGGACTGTCTGACTACTCTGCTTGCCGCCCACCTCGACTCCCTGCTTGCTATATCACGACTACGCCTCTTGCGGCCCTTGCCACTGGACTCCACTCCTCTAGCCTAGTGTCCGCCTACTCAGGTGAGCCTAATAGGACACTTACACATACTGACAAAAAAACACAGAATTGTAGACATTTTTGCAGATTTTTAAAAAAGAAAAACTGAAATCACATGGTCCTAAGTATTCAGACCCTTTGCTGTGACACTCATATTTAACTCAGGTGCGGTCCATGTCTTCAGATCATCCTTGAGATGCTTCTACACCTTCATTTGAGTCCAGCTGTGTTTGATTATACAGTTTGGACTTGATTAGGAAAACCACACACCTGTCTATATATGACTTTACAGCTCACAGTGCATGTCAGAGCAAATGAGAATCATGAGGTCAAAGGAACTGCCTGAAGAGCTCAGAGACAGAATTGTGGCAAGGCATCAAGGTTACAAAAGATTTCTGCGGCACTTAAGGTTCCAAATAGCTCAGTGGCCTCCATAATCCCTAAATTGAAGGCGTTTGGGATGACCAGAATCCTTCCTAGAGCTGGCTGCCTGGCCAAACTGAGCAAATGGTTGCAATATAACAAAGAGTGAAAAATGTAAGGGGGTCTTAATACTTTCCGTACCCACTGTATGATATACTATATTGAATTATATACTCATATCACTAACTGTCTCTTAGTGGAACTCACAATTAGTGATGAATAGCATAGGCAATATTAAAATTCACGATATTCCACAAATAATTCTACTAATATTTGATTCGATATTTGCGAATATTGGCAATTTGAGTGTATGGCAATGCCTTGCAAAAATAGTCATAATTATAATCATATTGCGATTATCTTCAAAATGAATGGTCACATGTGGTATTTTTCTCACATTGCACTGCGAATATAAAATCACAATGCATGGCCATTAACTTCCCAATGCATAATATCGCGAATATTTGAAATTGTGAATATTCGCTGCCATATTCGGGAATTCTAGAACAGGCGATATTCGTCTAATATATTCGCAATTCGAATATTCAAGCTCAACACTACTCACAATCTAATGTCATTACCATAGTCATGTATATGTAACTAATACAGTCATATGTCACATTCTAACTAGCATAGGAGAATCTTTTGGGGACCAATGGACCTATCAGCATGTCTTTGGAGTGTGGGAAGAAACCAGAGACAAATAAGTTCTTAAAATTCGAGAATTTGTGATCTCCACTCATTATTACCTTCATTGCGCAAATCAGCACTTGTACATGCGCATATTGCGAATGCAATGCACGGTAGTTCTGGGTATTTAATATTCGTGAATCCGAAGATATAGCACTATATTCAAGATTTTCCAAAATTTTCGAAGTGCCGATATTCGCAATAAAAATTCGCAATTCGAATATTCGCCATCAACACTATTCACAACTGTTACAAAACTATATTCTGTATAGAATGCACAGTGGGGGGAAAAGTATTTAGTCAGCCACCAATTGTGCAAGTTCTCCCAGAGAGGTGTGTAATTTTCATCATAGGTACACTTCAGACAGAATGGGGGGAAAGAATCAGGAAATCACATTGTTTGATTTTTTAAAGAATTTATTTGCAAATTATGGTGGAATCTCAATCTCAATACTTTGTTATATACCCTTTGTTTGGCAATGACAGAGGTCAAACTTTTTCTGTAAGTCTTCACAAGATTGTCACACACTGTTGCTGGAATTGTGGCCCATTCCTCCATGCAGATCTCCTCTAGTGCAGCGATGTTTTGGGGCTGTCGCTGGGCAGTATGGACTTTCAACTCCCTCCAAAGGTTTTCTATGGGGTTGAGATCTGGATCTGAGATCTGGCTAGGCCACTCCAGGACGCCACTCCAGGACCTTGAAATGCTTCTTACTAAGCCACTCCTCCGTTGCCTGGGCGGTGTGTTTGGGATCATTGTCATGCTAAAAGACTCAGCAACATTTCTTTAATGACCTTGCTGATAGAAGGTGGTTTTCACTCAAAATGTCACAATACGTGGCCCCATTTATTCTTTCCTGTACATGGATAAGTCATTCTGGTCCTTTTGCAGGAAAACAGCACCAAAGCATGATGTTTCCACCCCCATGCTTCACATTAGGTATGGTGTTCTTGAGATGCAACTCAACATTAATTCTCCTCCAAACAGGACGAGTTGAGTATCCTACTTTTGTTTCTGACCATATGACATTCTCCCAGTCCTCTTCTGGATCATCCAATGTTCTCTAGCAAACTTCAGAAGGGCCCAGACTTGTATTGGTTTGAGCAGGGGGCCACGTTACTTTTATTCAACCAGCTAGTTGCTTTTTGACAGGAAATGACAAAGGTGTCTTCCAAAAGATAATAAGACGATGTACAAGAGGCATTTTTTGGGGAAAGAAATTCTCAGCTTTTATTTACATTTGAGCAAAAATTATTGTCCAAATGTATTCATACCCTTCTCAATACTCAATAGAAACCCCTTTATTGGCTATTACAGCAATAAAAAAGAACATCTAATAAATTAATACTGTAGCCACTGGAACTTGAAAACATTTAGATATGGCCTTGTAGCCCTTTTCTTACTTGTGAGCAGCCACAATGCGCAGCTGCAGGTTCTCACTGAGCTCCTTTGTGTCATGACACAAACCAACTGCAGAGAGCTGCTGTTTTTTCACCTGTTGAGTTGATTAAAGCTGTTCCCAAATAATCAGGGTAATTAGAATGCTTTAGAACAGCTTGAACTATTTGGAATGGTATAGAACTTTGGATTTTTTCCAGAGACTGTGACAGTTTGTGAAGGGTATGAATAATTTTGGACATGACACTTTTTGGTCAAATGTAAATAAAAGCTGAGAAATGTATTTGTTCCACAAAAATTTCTCTTCGTACATCGTCATACTATCTTTTGGGAGACACCTATGTCTTTTCCCGTCAGAAAATAATTTGCTTGTTGAATAAAAGTAACTTTAAGTCAACATTTGCCAGGGGTGTGAATAATTATGGGACTGTATATTATTAGAATTAAAGCACATCTATGCTTTGAAGAATAAAAACCAACTGGTAATAAAAAATAAACAGAAAAAACAAAATAAGCAATGGCAAGAAATTGGTTGGCTAGTAGAAGGAAATGATACTTTATATTTTCTATAATTAGAATGTATTTTTGTAATGCTCCCAGCATCATAAACTATTACTGTTTAAATAACTAAGAATCACAGTTATTGAAAAGCTAGAGCCACTGGCTGTGACACTAGGGAGAGGGGAGATGCTCAATATTCATATGTAAGGTTTCAAGGGCAGCAGCCTTGCTACAGCGCTTCAGGTCCCATACTTAATGCCTGCACTTGCCTCTTAGGGTATGTTTCCATTTTATGTCGGTACCCCCTCCGCTAAGCGTATTGCTTGGCCGGGATCCCGACATAGTACATTTAGTTACCTGCTCGGCGGATGCCCTGTCTTTACTGTGCCGAGCCATTCTGCCGATGCAAGGCTGAACATAGTCGAGTGCTCAGTCGGGATCCCTCCAAGCAACACGCTTATTGGAGGGGGTCCTGATGTATAATGAAAACATACCCTTAGTTGTTATAAAAGTGGAAACAAAGACTGTAATAGACCTGGCTGTCTGGAGGAAATGGAATTTACAATTTCTAGAACATCTTTAACTACAGTAATATTAGAAATAACACAGAATGATATAGCAAATATAAAGTATCCCAGCTGCAGTCTAAACATGGACCTGAGAATATTGCATGATGCTGAACAAAGATGCTTAAAAATAGCCCTGAAATTTGACAACATGCAAATATTTTTTTTTTTACTGGAGCCATGCCTGAATTTCCCTAGTTGATTCCCCTCTGTTTAGAAAATGGTGTGGATGTAAGACAACTACTCAAACAGACAGTCACAATGTCTTAATGTCTCCTTAAAGTAGATGTATACTCAAAATCTAAAAAATACATATGTAAAATTTAAGTTTAATTTACCTCTGAGCTGGTATGATGGTGACGTTGCACTGCACAATCCCCCAAAATTTTACCTACCTGCTGTTGCCTGGAATCGTATGAGAGATTCAATATTTTTTTTACCAGGCTTCTGGGGGTTAAGTCCGGGTACAGTGGCCACTGGGGGGAGTTTATAATGGTCTCCTATGGGAAAATATGTTCTGTTCAGTTTAATAGAGAGAAGAGATTTACACATCTTTGCGGTGAGTTCCAGGGGGCGCTGCAGCTCAAGACAGTCAGAGAGGAGGGGCTGCAAGGGATCTTCTTAAATAACTCCCTATAGGTACTTTTTAATGCATTCCTCCCTATTATGGGCACTTCTGGTGGTAGGTCTGCTTTAAGAATCCTAAGGAGCTACAACTTTTTAATACAATTTTCATAAATAAGCATGTTATACACAACAATGTCCAGGATATTATCAAAACAAAAAAATCAATAGGCAAATAAAAGAAAAAAAACAAGTAACCAGATTCTCACAATCCGAATTACAATAGCTCATTATGAAGTCCAGTGGTGATGTAACCATAAGAGAAAGCAGTTCCTTAAAAAATGGAAAAGGAAAGTGACACGGTGGGTGATACTAGAGCAGCGGTGACACCGGTGAATCATGGGTGTGGAGCCACTGGACCAACTTGTAAGGTTGGCAGGGGTGCAATCGGGGCGCAGAGTCTAAGACACTACCTGGTATTTACCAGAGCTCCCCGCCAAGGGAGTTGGAATTGGCTGCAGGTAATCTCCAGGTTGCAGTCCCCAGAAAGCACCTGTGCAAGATGGCTGCTGAACCAATACATAGTACCAAGCGTGTAGGAGTGAGAGAAGGCTGATAAACAAGCCAAGGTTCATAAGCCTGGGGAAGTCAGGAGAGATACCAGGATAAAGTGCTGAGGATCAAGACATAGGAGTAGTCCGAGGGACAAGCAGGGGGTCAGGAACCGGGAAGTCAGGCAGGTAATACGTGAGACTGGAAGCAAACACATAAGACCCAAAGATCAGGCGACTTCCTGTCACCTGATGCTCCCTTATAAAGGCCAGAAGGGAGGAGCTATTGATAGGTAATGCAGGACCATAGCATCCAGCAACGCAATCACGTTAAACACTGTGTTAATGCAGACATAAAAATAATAAATTGGATCCTTCAAGTTGTCAGGTTGGAAGTTTCAAATACTTCTGATTTCAGTACTACTTGTGATATTATACATTTTTATTCGGTTGGTTTCGGTAAAATGCTAATAAAAAGTGATTAATTTGTCTTGAAAAAATATAATCTTTGTATTTTACCAAGTTTTTAAAGCTAGCCATAGACGTTCCGATTCCATGGCCGATTGATCACCCATCCGATCGATTCCGGCGATCTCAGTGGGAATCGGAGCTCCGATCAATCGGCCAATTAAGAGTATCCGATCCCTGCATACCACCTTGTCCCACGGATTCCTGGACGATTCCGTGTCCGATCGCTTACTTCCCAAATGGCAACTCCCCCTGATGTGTGCAGAATCGGATCAGAAAGACCAATATGTTGGTTCTCTGTCCGATCCGATTCTGGGCCCCTGATCAATCGGACGTGATCGATCGGACAAGGTGGGCTACACGCGATTCCGGCACGATCGTTTCGCGTGCACGCGCCCGGAATCGATCGTACGGGAATCAGATGGGAATCTGACCCGTGTATGGGGGCCTTAAAGGTCATATAACACAATGCCATAGCGAATCATGGTCTACTGGGGAATAACGAATGAAAATCCTTCCACAATTTCCACTTCATGCAGCTGCAGACTTTACTGGCTTCATCTTGATGTTTACTTGTAATGGCGAAGATAAGAGAAGCGTGAAATGTAGATGGCAGATTTATTGATATTTGTCATCTTATGAGCACGATATTATGCAAATAGGAGCTGCGCTATCGTGTGCTCAAAGCAGACATCAGAATACTGACAAGTCGGACATCTTAAATCTAAACGGCATTATTTATTATAAGCATACTGATCAGCACTCTCTACAGCAGGTTTCTTGAAGTGATTCTATGGCATATAAGAAAATGAAAAACAAACTAGTTGAGATTCTATAGAGGCAATATAGATCTTAAATCAGCAGATGTGAGATATATGCCTTTATACCATAAAGTGGTGTACCAAGGGTACCTCTGGATGCTCATGTGTCCACACACTACCTGCATATACATAGATCATCAGTGCCGCTTATCCTTTGAGATGTAATTTATATAGGAAACACAAACACAGGTCATAGACTCTCAGAGAGTCTATGGTCTATGACCTGTGTTTGTGTTTCCTGCAATTTATACTGAGTGTGGCACTTGATTCATTCCCCCACCTTTACTACTAGTATACTTTATGTAATTTATATACTTTATCATCATCTCAAGCTTTGCTCAAATCAGATGGAGCTCTTGCAATTTCAATGTCTACTGTCATTTTCCAGCAGGACCTCAGGACCTTCTGACAGCTTGTATCCACCATTCATCTAAGCAGACATAAATCTATATGATAAATGACCTAAATTAAAAATGTTAGGGGATTTATTTTTCTCCTAGCATTTTGCCAACATCCATCCGATCTGAAATGAAATATGACTTTATCTTACTATAACTGAACTCCAGCCCTACCGTCTCTTACACAGCTGTACAATCTGCTCTCCTGTGCTAAAATTGCCTGCCCTGATCTCACTTGTTATAAGTCAGAGCCCACATTTCATGGCCAACAAGCAGAATTCCCCAGCCCTGTCCTCCTTGACCTTGCCGTCTCCAGCTAACCCCTTTCCATGAGCAGATTGAAAACCTAGTGTAGACCTCGATGGAGTTCTTAGGAAGAAACACCTTTATTCCACCCACCACACACCCTTTTTTCTACTTCTGCTCTTCCTTTCTAGTGTATATCAGTCTTTCTAGTGGTTATCAGTGGTGGACAACTGAGTTGATATGAAGGGCCACAAGTGATGCCCTCGGGATCACTAAAGGGCTGCACATAACTTTTTCAACCTATACTGACTTGTATTGACAGCAGACAGAGCTAGAATGCTTTGTTTTTATATATTGTTTTTTTTTTTTTTAAAACTTCAACTTCAAGCCTTAGGAACACTGTAGTGTGGTAATGCACATTTTGTGTGATTCAATGGTTATGTGCCCCTATTCTGAGGTAATGTGGCACATACAATAATCCCATGTTCATTGGTGGAATAGTGGGGGCACAGGTACTTACAGCAGGAAGTGAAGGAGAGGTGAGGGAGGGTCGCTGATTGGCTTTCATGTATGCCAATCAGCATGCTCAGCCAGAACCTGAGCGAGTCCCTCACCTCTTCTCCTCTTCCCTCCCTAAGAAAATCCTGGGCGAGGACAGGTGAGTTCCTGGGCCCTATGCATTAAGAGTTAGGTGTCAGGGGCAGAAAGTGGAAGACCGCTAAAAAAACGCCCAAGGGGCTGAAGGCTGGGCACCTGGGGTGTATATCCTTATACCGAACTAACCACACCATGAATCAGGGGAGTCAAACTCAAATACACAGTGTGCAAAAATTAAAAACTTGCGGTAAAGTTGAGGGCCAACAGCATGCTATGCAATGGACACATACAAGCAGAAGCATCAGCATTGGTTTGCTGCACATTAGCGTTGCATCAATGCAAACACAGTTAGCCACAATGTGAAATGCAGACCAACATAAATGCGCCAATTGAATAAGCAACAACCGCATCAAAAATAAATCCGTTGATTTTCGGACATGTTTTTGTTACCTTTGTTCCAAAGGACTCCATGGTCCTACCACCTGTTAGGTCACTCTGCAGTATCGGCTGCAGCTAAGCCGATACTGCAGAGATCCCCGACTGCAAATAAAAAAACTATTTCTGACAGCAGGAGGGTGTTTTTTTTTAGAGACAGCCCCTCCCACTGTGTTACATCTCGCCTAGGCAAGACGTAACAAGCTGCAGGGGTTACTGAGGATTCTGTCCCATAAGCCCCTGTTGCTCAGCCACCCAGATGTGACGCCAGCACCACATCTGTGAGACTTTGTGAAGAGGGGAGAGAGAAGCCTCTCTTCACTCAGCCACAGCTAGATGGATGCACCCGACCCTAATGAGTCTCTGTGTAGGAGAAGGGGGAGAGGGGTTGTTGTCAGCTGCCCGGAGAAGAATCAATCCGGAAGTGGCTGCTCTTCCCCTTAATCAACATGCTGCCTAGTGATGAGTGACTAGGCAATATTTGAAATTCGCTTAATTTCGCTAATACCCGCCATTATATTCGATTCCATATTCGCACTTGTGGACATGGATTGCGATCTAAAATTCGCAATGCTATCAAATATGCACAATGCATGCAAGTCAATGAAGCTCGGATATTCGACTGGGAGAATATTCGTCATTTCCGTTGTAAAAAATCGCATCACAATTATATATTATTATTATTATCATTTATTTATATAGCACCAACATATTACGCAGCGCTGTACAGTA
>CM070034.1:35153057-35182842 GCA_036250615.1 Ptychadena robeensis | reverse complement strand
GATCTGATCTGAAGGAAATCTGACAGAGAATCCTGCAGGTGTATGGCCAGCTTTATAAATTACTTTAAGGATCTCCCCCACAAAAAAATCCACAGCTGCTTTTGAGCATTGGATCACAATGTACAGACCGCACTTCTTGCATTTGTAGTTCATGGTATCCCAAAAGCAAAGCCATACTGCAGAGAAAGAAGCCACCTTCTGTGCGGATTGGTAATATCATTCCAGTGCGTTGGTGTATGATTCTCCGTCTATTGACATGAGACAAGAGATTTGCACCAGTTTGATGTGCATGATATAAAAGAGCCTCAATTTTTCCCCGAATAAACATGTAAATTTGTAAGAATATGACAAATTTGCGTATTCAACGCTCCAAGAAAATCTTGGTCGAACAGGGATTTACAGACATGTTGAATGCCTGTTCGACTGACAGTTTCTTGGAGGCTCGACCTTATGCAAACTAGCGGCCAGGGATCAAGCACCCACTTTTTGATTCGCAAATCGATGGCCAGTTTTACAATGGTTTAATCGATTAATAGATAACCATATATTGCTTTAGTGAATTGCTTTAAATGCCTTGTTACACAGTCTTGTGAAAAAGTCTTGTGACACAGCTTTCAACCCTATTTCACCATTGGACATATTTTTAATCCACCCAAATCGGGTTCAGGAGATTCTGCCTTTATCGTTGTGATATGTCTCGCAGTTTGGGGGCCTGTAAACAAATGCCAAGGACACTTTCAGTCTGGTAATTGGGAAGCGACTCTTACCTATGCTATTTTGCATTGAAATGTCCCCTCGGTGTATCTTTTGCATTTATTTAGTGTGACAATGCTGGCAGTATTTGAAAGCATCTATATTAAAACGCTCTTGCCATGAGCAAATCTCTCCTCAATCAGTGCTTCAGAGCGTATGTCATGTAACAGTACATAAAAGATGAAAGGTTCACCTTGAAGATGGGGCCATAAATCCAGCACACTGGGGTCTCACAATGTCTATAATCGTGGACAGTGCGCTGCCTCTGGAATCTTAAGTGAAGCTGTTTGATAACCCATCTTTTTCTTTTTCACAAGACACACAATATTCTTTGTCATCTGGGACAAATATAAAATAGAATAGACAAAAATGGTGGAGATTTCTGTTCTCTCTTCTGTAAAGCAAATCGCTGGAAGAACGAGCAAAACATCTAGATTCTGCTCATTATTAGACATCGAAGATAAATGCAGGGCTGGGAATTAAAGCACAAAGTATTTTGTCAAATGATCTCTGAGAAGACAATTGGTAGCTTATTAACAAACTTTATGTGTAGCTTAAGCTGGCCATAGACACTTAGATCTGTGGACCATTGAGGGGACGGTCGATGGGCCGCAAATCTAACGCGATCACTATTAAGCAGGCTACAGACCTGCAGATATGGGCTGGATCGATGGCCGCTTTGAGCGCGGACATCTATCTGGCCCCGTTGATACCTGACAGCAGCGTCATGACGAATATCTGTACCCTGCTTTAATCAATCCATAAATTGGCCAAAGAACGGACATGTCTGTATTTTTTGAGTCAATCTCATTACTTTGGATGGCGACCAATGTCCCTATCCAAAATATTTGGCAGCACACAAAGGGTGCGCGCCCGATTCTTGGCATGACCACGCACGGTCAATCTGCCACCCATCGCAACGTCTATGGCCAGCTTGATTTAAAGAGCTGGCCATAGACGTTGTGAGTCCCGATCTATGGCCGACTTTTAGCAGACTCCTCACAGCGTGGTGACGTCGCCACGCTGTGTGGAGTCGGCTACAGAGAGGACAGGAATCCTAACACACGCGATTCCTGTCAGACTGTAGCCAATTAACTCGGAGGGGTTAAAGCAGGACGGATCCGTGTGCAATCCGACCTGCCGGCTTTTTTTCTACGAAACTCAAGGTGGGCTCCCTCATAGTTGCGGCCGACCAACCTTTATGTGCTCGGCAGGAGCGAGCACGCCGGTTGGTCGGCTGCACTTATGGCCGGGAATCGGCCTGTCTATGGGGGGCTTTAGACACCACTGTAGCTTGTATCTGCTGGAGCATATTTTCTGGAGGAACTGGAAGGGTCCTCTTATGATCCTCTCTCACCTCTATGGCTATGCTTTGGACATACCAGCTAGTGAAGTGGTAGGAAGTAAAAAAAATTACTTTATTATTGGGAGCTTCAGATAAATCTATCTGAACACCCTGTGACCCATCACTGTCCTGGGTGGATTATGTGAAGCTGCACTTACCTTGAACTGAGAGCTAATTTCCACAGGGCAGCATGGGTGTGTCGGTGTGCCCTTTCAATGCCTCTCAATCAGTGGCCTGCAGTTAAGGACACAATGGTGAAATGCCCAATGCTTGATCGTGCCCTGCTGAAGCATCTGATATGCAATGGCCTCCCATTTGATTGGTGCTTTCTCCACATGACCTGCATTTGATATCATACCCAGGATTGTGTGCCAACTTTAAGGCCCCCAATGCACAGGTTGATACCGTGTATATCCCTTTGTTCGATTAACTCCGCTTGAAGAAAGAACAGATAAGACCTGTGTATGGGCAGCCTTAGTGGTTAATCAATTTACAGATTATAAGCCACATTTACGTGGAAATGTATTTACTTCGGTCTCATTTTTGTTTTTTATAACAAAAACCTGACCGTTAAACACTGTATATCTACATCCCAGGTGCCCAACCTGTGGCCCGGGGGCTGGATCGCAGCCCCTTGGCCCTTCACTTGCGGCCACCCTTGGTCCTTCACTTGTGGCCTGAAACCAAACTGTCAGCTGATCCCACGCGTCCTCGCCAGGGATATTCTTCGAGTGGGTAGAGGCGCGAGGGACTCACTCAGGCTCCAACTGAGCACACTGGCAGCAATCCAGAGGGCGTCTGAGCAAGTTGGTGGGGGATGGGCAGACAGGTGAGTGCCTATGTTCCCAATATTCCACCAACATAAGGGGGATGATTGTATAATCTATATTGCAGCACATAACCTCAGAATACACGAAAGGCTTTAATGATATCTATGAGACACACAACCTTTGATTTTTTTATATATATATAATCTTCTAGCTCTGCCTGCTGTAATTGTTACATTAAAAAATACTTATACAAGTCAGTAAAGATTAAAAATGTTATGTGCGGCCCTTTAGTAATGCTGAGGGCCGCATTTGTGGCCCAACACTGATCTACATGATATAATTTCCTTTAGTGTGATTAAGTTCTCCTCCCTATTTATTACCAGCCATTGTATAGATGGCTGGACGCTGTATAGGACGTTCTTTTGTGCACCAACCATTCAGTAATAGTTTTATGTTGTATACTGGATGTTCATTGCACATGGCCACTAATGCTATAATCCTTGGCCCCATTTGGCAAACACTAACCTTTTGTAGCTGCGCCCAAAGATAAATGATATGCTCACAAGAAAGCTTTGTAAATCTTTGCCTTAAATGTATGGCAGCTGGCCAATGAAACATGATTTGCATGCTGATGTGTTATATTGATAAAATCAAGACTACTGATCAACAACTTTTTTTTTTTTATTTATTTTTTTTTTTTTTTGAGCTTTATTGAATTTTTACTCTGACCAATTAAAAACGGTGTTAAATGGCCCTGTTTATTTATAGTTTTGTCACACACTGTTTATCTTGGATCCTCTACTTCCATTAACATTAAAATATGCTGGCGGAGAGGGTGTCCTAATGAGTGCGCCGTTGTTAAGATAGTATTGAGCGCAGTGGCCTCTGCAATCGACAGAACGGCTACGTCCTAATTGAGATAAAAATGCTTTGCTGCACAGAGACAAACAAGAAAATGTTGGTGTGTTTGACATACACAAGGCGGCAGATGGCAGGGAGGTGGCAGTACTATATTGTCCTAGTTGCTGTTGGCTTGCAGGGAGGTTATTTGTCTTGAGTTCTGGCTGCTTTTAGCTGTTGGCATTGTGTTTGTGTGTTCTGTCATTAAAGAGAAGTGACTCTATGAAGAGTCACCGCGTAGAGGGAGGTGTAGCTACAGCCATTTATCTCCGTGTATAGAGGAAAAATTCCAATTTCATGTCAGTGAAGATAACACAAGGGAGTCCAGTTTATTGTATTCATAAATGAGGGTTAATCCCTATGTCTTTTCAAGCCCTTTATAATTGCACAGCAAGGATTTGACCTAAGCAATTATACTCTAAAACTTAAAATCATTTACAAGGAAAAGTTTATGAAATGAGTGCTGCATTATTAAACACAAACTCCATATACAGTGGACCCTCGACTGACTTGTGAACCCAAGGGTTGGTTGTAAGTCAAGACAATAAGAAATACCATATTTTTCTAACTATAAGACACACCCGACCATAACACACCCAGTTTTTAGGGCAGGAAAACCAGAAAAAAAGATTTCACATCAATTGGGTTAGTGCAATGAATTCAGTGAATGCAATATTCAATTCAGCCAGTAGATGTCACTAGCAGCAGTACACTCACAGCACAATGACATCTCTACACTGATTGGAAAGAGGAGGGGGGTGGCAGACAGCTGCAGAGTCTCTCCTCTGCTCACCCGATCTGGCTGTTCCTGTGTCTGTGGGAGCTGCAGAGTGATTGCAGTTTCCACGAAGGGAGAGAGGGATAGATGCCAGTTCATCTATGCATCTCTTCATTGCCTATGCCAGCAGGGCTCTGAGCTAATTTTGGGTCAATTGTGGTCCTGCAAACCTTTGGGAGCCATTAAGATAAATATGCAAGAAACCTAGAAAATCATTTATTTTGAGCTACTCTGCCAATCCATTTATGAAGGGGTTATGACATGATTGCACAGCTATTAAGATTTTTTTTTTATTGTTTTAGGTTATTTACAATGTTCAGGTTTGTATCATCCTAGGAAATAGTCAATCCAAAATGGCTTAAGGCCCCCATACATGTCTAGATTTTCCTTTTATTCATTTAAAAATATATATTTTTTGGGGTCAGGGAAATTGGTGATTGATTGTAATGTATGTCAACTGTAGTAACAGATTTTTGGATTGACTGAAAGCATAATTGAATTAAGGTTCAATGTTATTACAACCGATTAAAATTTTCCAGCATGTCATTTTTCGATCGAACATTTTCCCAATTTTAATCGTTTTAAGGTCGATCTTACCATGTGGGCTGCCATAGATTTTCAATCAACAAAAAATACCCGAGTATAAGCTGAGGTACCTAATTTTATCTACAAAAAGTGGAAAAACTTATTGGCTCGAGTATAAGCCGAGGATGAAAAATGCAAAGTCAGATAGTGGAGTTTTCTAAATGAGAAAATAATAGAGAAAGCACCATTGCCCCTATAAATTGATCAAACAGGATTCATCTTGGTGCCACAACCTCAATAAATGTAAGAGAACACAGGATGAATATTATTATTTGAACTAGTAACCAGCCACCAGGTGGCAGTGTGGAGTTTGTTTATATTGATCAGCTATTAGTCGGCAATCACGGAGAGCTGAGTGAAGATATGCAGTGAAGAGGGAAGCTGCCTGCCTGAAATTCAGCACGGTAATTCAGCTTAGGTGAGTGGACAGTCGGCTGACTCGAGTATAAGCCGAGGGGAGCATTTTCTGCCCATTTTTTTTTGACTGAAAAACTCGTTATACACGAGTATATATGGTAATTATTAAAGTCTATTGCTAGAGGTCATAGTTTGCTTAGATTTACTATACAAACCTTATATATATTTTATTATTATTATAATTTCTTCTTTTTTAACCTCCCTGGTAGTCAATGTTATCACAATGTTTACTGCTACAAATATGAAAAAAGACTTGGTATTATTTTACTGCCTAGAAATATGGAAAATATGGTCCATGATCCAATCATAGGTTAACTTTAAAAATAAGTGAATGCATTGCAGAAATGTAAATGCCTGCCCCACCTTGCCAGCAGACATGCATTGCAGTATACCACAATGAAGAGTTAAAAAGAGGACCTACCACCTCACTGGGCACTTTCTCTAATTATCAGCAGTGTAATCGCTGCTTAAAATAAAAATAAAAAATGTTCCTTACAGCAGGAGAGGAGATTCTCTGGCTCTTCCCTCCCACTGTGTGACGTACCCGCCTTGGCAGCTTATAAAACAATCATGGCAGCGACAGCTGGGAGGAAGTCTCGTGTGACTTGGAATGCAGCTTCACATCTGCAGAATCTAACGTGATGTAATCAAAGCTCCATCTAGTGGCCGTTTTGTAGAATTACAGCCCCATAGTCAGAATGAAGTATGGGCAGAATTGCTTCTCTCTGCCATTAAAAAATATATTTCCCCCAGGAATGAGGAAGTGAGAAAGGTGGCTACGATTTCACAGATGTATACTGCTGACAGGTGAGTAATTATGTCAATGTAATATAAGTGTTTTGTTTTTTTGTTTTTTTTGTTTTTTTTGAGTATAGAACCGCTTTAAGTTAAACCATGTGTTGTGGTGCCCTACAATATAGGGAAAAGGCAGATGGGAATTTTCATGTGCTGCAGTGCGGTAGGCAGCCCACGGCCTTATTGCAGTACAGCCATTGCACTTTGCGTGTTGGCGTACCCCATAGATGTACACCTAGCTTGAGGCATGTGCTTTTTAGCTTTACACATAAAAAAGTATGAGAGTAACGAGCTGGAAAAGACATCCGTAGTTACCTTTCAGCCTGTATTCACATACCACCTATGAAGAACTGAACAGAACCTGCAAATCCTAACAGGCAATCTTTTAGTTGCATGATTACATCACTGTTATTTTCGGGCTTCCTTCAAAAGACTTGTGCAAAACATTTTTTTTGAATGTAGCTAATTGCTGGAAGCTGTTGGAGGGGTTCCTACTGCATAATGGAGCCTGTTATGTAGATATGCAGAACCTCAGGAAAAGTCCTCCAAACAGCATTGCTGAAGACGACTTGTGAACTGTCAGACCTTTAAAATGTAAAGTAAAAAGTTTGGCTGTTTTACAGTTTTTACAGCGGGGTGTGAAAGCGTTGAGTTGATTTTGCTTTTCACAGCCCTAGGGCACAAAAGATGGCAATTGCTTCATAAGTGATCTGATTTTAAGTGCCAACAAGCAGTCAGGGAGTGGAACCTGTTCCAGAATGGTTTGTAATTTAAGTTCTGGTGACAAGTGTTAGGTTTCTGTGGAAGAACATTTATGTCTTTATTGTTAAAGGTGCTATCTAGAAAAACACACACTTTATGCATTTTTCTTTTTTTTGTTGGATACTCTGACTCTGGAAACTGTAGTTGAGAAATAGATATTTTAAGAACCTGTTCATAACCCTTAAAAAGTCATTTAGAGTTAGATTATTATTATTAGAAATAAATGAACATGCTCCTAGTATGAAAGATCCACAGGGGTTCACAATATAAATAACTAAAACCCCCGTTTACACGCTTAGATTTTTCGGTAGGTCGGCCGAAAAATTTGGGTGCCGATCTAAAGCTAAGGCCTAAATAGGCCGCCAAATCGATCTAAGCCATTATGGATCTGTCTGTAACATGGGTATGTCTCCTCAGCTCCAAGGGATCTGATATCCATCGGGGCTGAGGAAACAGCCTGTCTGCTAGCAGCCCTTTTTGCTAGGCTGACTGTTCTCACAGCCGGTGTCTGTAGATGCTGTCTGCCGGGTCACCCTAGCTGACGGCCCGAGCAGCTACAGCAGGGTGGACTTGATTTAAATCAAACCGATTTAAATCACTAGTCAGTAAGGCTCGATTTTAAATCAAACTGATTTAAATCAATTATTCTTGCCGGTATAACTTGAAAATGAAGGTTTTTAGAATAACAACTTTTCATATTTGTTTTTTTTATCCCCAGTTTAGGTTAATCATTCATATTTGGACAACTTTTCTGTTGCACTTAGTTTTGAGAACTGCAAGAGTAAACCAAGCATCTGTAATAATATCGTGTAGGCGGAGAAACTGCCCAATAATCTTACAGAAACAGACAGAAGTTGATAATGGCATAAGCACATCACCCAAATTTCCCCTGGAATAGACACGGTTCAGGGGACACAAAAGCAATAAATTGATTACACAGTGCAAAAAATAAAGTAATGACCATCATATCATTTAAAACAATGCGCAATGTTGCGGATGTACACATCTGTACACGTGCTTAAACAATTAAAATAGTCCAAATGGTGCAAATTTAACCCCTACTTGTTGAGGACTTCTTCGGGGGGTACGATATGTAATTTCATCGCCAAATCTACATAAACAAACAGCCGACACAAGGGGATCAGTCATAGTGAATAACCAAATCGACATAAAAGTGGATACAGACCCTCAGGGGTTACTCACGTCCATAGATCAATATAGGGGGAAAAGACACGATTTCTGAAGATGGCGTCCCCACTGGTGATCTGCGTCGACCCAAACCATCATTTGATCATGTTTACCAAAGTAAATGTATTAAAAATCGATCTTGTTGTACACAGATCACCACGGCATTTATGTGGTTAAAGTCGGTCTCTCTGTTCTCCACTGGTGTCAGTGCAGTGAATTCCACCTATATGGATCTATGGACGTGAGAGGGTCTGTGTCCACTTATGTCGATTTGGTTATTCAATATGACTGATCCCCTTGTGTTGGCTGTTTGTGTTATGTAGATTTGGCCAATTAAATTGCATATGATACCACCTGAAGGCGTCTTCAACGAAACGTGCATTGGCGGAAATTTGCGCCGTTTAGACTATTTTAATTGTGTAAGCACGTGTACTGATGTGTACATCCGCAACATCACACATTGTTTTGGATTGATATGATGTCATTACTTCATAGTTTGCACTGTGTATAATAAATGTATTGCTTTTACAAATTGAGTGGCCCATCCCCTCGCCCTTGTCTATTTAGGGGAAATTTGGGGTGAATAGTTTATGCCATCATCAACTTCTGTCTATTGTGTTTGGGATGTTGGCCTCTATACATCTGAGGGTGCCCGGGCCTATTGCGACCCAATGTTTTGGCAGATTGACAGTGCGTGATGACGTCGTCATGCACAGTCGATCGGCCAGAACATTGGGTCACAATCTAAACGTGTATGGGGAGCTTAAAGCTGGGAACACACTCATAGATATGGGCCAGATTAATGGCCACTTCGAGCGCCGTGCGTGCTCACGGCCATCCATCTGGTCCATAGCTAATGCGGCCATACCTGTTTTTGAGCGGGACCAATCAATTCCTCTCGGAAACAGGGATATCGGACTGTAAACATGGTTGGTTGATGTCCATTGCTTTGCAGGGTCTCCATGCAAAGCATCGTCAGAGCTGGAGACACAGCAATGCTGTGCCTCCAGCTCCTTCGATATCAAGCTGTGTGTTCCTGGCTTAAGAGAGAGCACAGAGATTTGGGACACATATATGTACCCACCTACACCGTGCTGTGTTTTTTTTTTTTACATGCCTGTATTTGATGGTTACATTTTACATTTGTATTTTTGGGGCATAGTCCCTAATAGCTGAAAGACCTGTCAGTAGGGTTTAATCTTTGCCCATTGTTAACTAATATGAAATAAAGGTTATTTCTAGTATACAAGTGGGTCATTGACTTAACATACACTCTAGCGGTGCATTATAAATAATAGATTTGTTTTCTTTTTTAATTGATTTACTTCCACTATTGATATTTAAAAGGGGACTTTTAATCCACAAAAATATATATTCAAAAAGTTGACCTTGGCTTCCCGTAGCCCATTCAGTGTACCCAGACAAGGAATCACACTGAGGTTTCAGGGTCACTGGCCATGATCCAGCATTGGCATGTCATCTTTGAGCAGCTGATCTTTCTTCGTCTGTGCACGAATAATCCAGCTCATTATGAATGGCCGAGGAAGTCTGAAAATGTTTGGTAGTTTGCGTCATACAGTCCAGTAGTGTAGGCTTCCTGTAGATATCTGCGGCTGCATTCAGCCACTGTAGCTTCACATCAGAGAGGGAGCGCCATGGCGGATGTTCAGTAATTGTACAAAAAGGCACAAAAGGGAAGTATAATCCTTGATAATATAGGGTATAGAAACACTTGGGAAAGTTGTTTGCTTTTAAGGACCATGACTTCATTACTGTAGAAACTATGAAAAAGTTTATTATGAGGAGAGTATCTAGAAGTGTCAATACCCCGCCCTCACAGTTGTGTATTTCTAAACTGCAAACAAGACCGTTTACAACGTGAGTACAACATTTGTGTTCTTGCTTCATCAGAGATCAATTGTTCTTAAAGTAATGTGCATTTCTGTCCCAGTAGTAGAGGTTATATCAACAAATTGAAGTCACCCCAATGGGGCAAAAGATGGCAATAAAAAATGTGCCAATCCATATTCTCCAAACCCAAAAATTTATATTCGCTTTTATATTCACTATTTTCTTCCTATTTTTGTTCTTTTAATATGAAAATAAGTGTGCATTGTGCTCACCACCACAGTTAGACCTCCCTATGCGAAAGCTAGGCACACACAGGTAGATCTGTAATAGATTTGAGTACAGTTGAGCTTGATTGTGCTCTAATCTATTTACAGATCTACCCATGTGTGCCTTCTTTTGAGCTGGATCAATAGATCACTCGATTGAATGGGGTTCCAACATGTTGGAAAACTTACTTTGAATGGAGCAGTGCTTCTGAACAGCTCCTTAGCTCTGTGTGAGGCTGTGTGCTGACTGGCTGCCTTTCTCCAGCCTTGTGTTGTGAGTGGATCTCTCACACCACAACACGGGCTGCAAGCTGGGGAGAACGTGTCCCTATTGGACGAGAATCGTCACCACGCTGTGATTGATCGGAGGTCGATTGCCCTGTAATCTAACCATGTATGCCCAGCTTTACACCAACTGCTGTCAGATAACTGAGGGAATGCCCTTGCTGGCTAATTCTCATAGCAAAGATGAAGAATATAGAGCACTAGAGTATAGCGAACATAGGCCCCCCACCCCAGAACCCCAAATGCCTATGTAGAAAGTGTAAGTCAAATAAAATGTTTGTTTCCCTTTTCTTTTTTGGCAAATATTGAGTCTGCCTAGTGGGGCAATAGACTAAAATCCATCCTTACTTGTATCCAGAGCTAACATCCCAGCTATTAGTAGTGTAAGAACTAAAGGACCACTAACCATATATTTTGATCCTGTTAGAAGGGCAGAATTGTATCAAGTTGTTTTGAAGCTTGATCATTGGTTAAAATACTTTTGTCCTTGATTCATAGTTATGTTTGAATCTGATATTGTTGTCCTGTTGTGCTTTATAGCACAATTAAGAGCCAGGGTGGTCTAACGGCAGTTTCCATTAATTTTCGGAGGGTCCCTAACATTAAACGCAGCAGGAGAAGAACAATTTGTTGAAATTGAGGTAATTAGTACCTTGTCTGCAACTGCTGATCTCTGTATGAACTCTAATACAATGGAACTTTGTGACCTCATTGAATTGAGACATTGTGTGAGATTACTTAACAAAGAGATAGTAAAACGTGTAAGCTGATAAATATTTCAGGATCATTACATTCTTGCTTTGAATTTAACATGCACGTTATTACTGTGCTACAGGGATATGGATGCTGAAACTTGTTAGATTGTTATTACTGTTCCCCTGCTGAGATTCCAGCAGTTCTTGTGTGGTCACCAAAATCGAGGGGAATTTTGGACTTGTAGTTTATTGTATCACTATGGTAACATTTATTAACAGCATGGAAAAAGAAGAGCTAGTAAAATTCTGTTAATGGAGGAGATGTAGGAGAGGATTGAGAACACTTCTGTTTTGTATTGTGAAATAAAGTGCACTTTCATTTCCCTCTTTCCCTCACTCTAAGGCAGTGGTGGGCAACGGAGTTGATATGGAGGGCCACAAGTGCGGCCCTTAGCATTAAAGAAGGGCCGCACACAACATTTTCGATCTATACTGACTAGGGCTGGACAATAATTCAATATCAATATATATAGCGATATAATTCTATATCGAAATATCGGAAATGTGTTCACAAGTTGTAGCATTTGTCACTGAATGACATTCAGTCAGGGGCGGTCCTAGGTAGATCGTCTCCCTGCGCGAGCACTCCCTCTGCCGCCCCCCTTTTCCCTGAGAGAGATCACGCTGCTATCCCATGCCCCCCCCCCCCATCGAGATGTGCGGGTGCATTGATCTAGTAACTCCTCCTCTATGCTTTGCTGCAGCTATGCACAGGGAGGCACATCTCCATAGAACAGGGGACCCATCGAGATCAGCCTCCCAATGTCACCGACTTTCATTCTGCTATGGACAGGGGACACAGAGGGGGAGGCTGATCCTGGCATGTCTCCTGTCCATAGAATGAACTCTCAGTGACACGGGGGGCTCCCAAATACATGGATCTCAGGGGGGGGGGCTCCCAAATACAAGGATATCAGTTGAGGGGAGGTGGGTGCACTGACCCCCTGGTGCTATAGTGCTGCCCATTCCATAGCGCTACTGGCACTGAGCTGTGCTGGGGGTTGCTGGCCGCGGACATCCATTGTGTGTGTCCTCTGCAGGTTTTTCCTGGGGCTTTTTAATATTGTCCATATCAATATCGGAATTATATTGTATCAACCAAAATTAAGAAATATATTGTGATATAAATTCTTGACATATCATCCAGCCCTAATACTGACTTATATAAGCATTTTATATTGATAAAATTACAGCATGTATAGCTGTCATTCAAGCATTAGGGAACACTGTACTATGGTTATGGTTATGGTTGTACTATGGCACATGTTGTGTCTTTGATTTTTATCTATGGGGCACATAACCTATGATTCAAGTAGAGGACTGAAGGGGGGCGCTGAACAACAGCCAAAGGGCCCCAGGTTGGGCACCTGGGCTCTAAGGGCCCTTTCACACTATGTGTTGCGCACATGTTTACCGCAACTTTTTTTACTGCACACGTTTTTACATAGACAACCAATGTTACCATTCACACTACATGCGTTGCATTTTTAAAAACAGCGTTTCCGCATGTGTTTTTTTAAAACGTCCTGCTGTATGCATTTTTCCTGAATTTCTTATCGATTTGTTAAAAAATGCAAATGGAGATGTAATGTAAAAAACACATGCGTTTTTGTATATATGCAGAAACACATGCCTATAAAAAAAAATGCATGCCTTCAAAAAATGCATATAGTGTGAATGGGCCCTAAAGGTAGCTATACACGGGTTGACTTTTGCACGATCGTTCCGATAGTCTTGTGCGATTTTTCTTATCGTCTGCCAGTTGAACATCAGTCGATTTGTACACCCACACAGTGTGGTCGATTCAAAACTGAATTATTCCTTGGTGGGCAGGAATCAATTTTGGTTCGATCCACATCAACCGATCAATATTTGTTTTGGTTTATTTATGGTCGATCGAGCGGAAATATCTAACTGTATGGCTACCTTTAATCTATGCTGGGGCCACGTTTGCATTCCATGGTGGGTCCAGTGTCTTCTGTTTTTTACATTTTGAGCAGTGATTGCCTAATTATCAGCAGTGCTGCTACTGATAGTGTAAAGTGCCCAGTGAGATGGTAGGTCCGCTTTAAGTGAAAATCCTTATTTTTAATCACTTTCATGTGTCGCATATTGATGCCATTAGATGTTTCATGGAAGAAGACAAAGGTATCCTTCATTCCCTACCAATTTCCTATTTAAGATATATTTCATCTAGCAAGCTAAAGCCCAGGTCTCTCTAACTTTTATTTTAGGCTTAACATAACTGTGGAAAGGCTTATGTGTAATTGATGCTGCGGTTATAAAGTTACATGTTTTGTTAAATGATTTCCTCTGCAGAGATAAGACAGTGATTAAATGTATCATCAAACCAACCAAAACTTACCAGTTCTTTGGTGAAATATATATATACTGAATATATTTTTTCCTGTCTTTTTTTGAAGCAGCATCCATTACTTAGATTGGTGAGACCAACAGTTTGCTGTTGCAGCTTGGTCGAAGCTTTCCAGGCTTTACCGCCTGCTTCAGGATTAGACGCCTGAAACTGTAGGTTTTGGTTAGTATGCCTTGGGTGATATCTAAAGCTGGGCATAGACGTTTCGATTCCTGCATGATCTGACCTCCGATCCGATGCCGTGCGCGCTCCCGCATCCCTTAGGGATTGAGTCGCGCAGGAATCGGATGCAGCAACTAACGAGGATTGGGCTCAAAACAGCCGTCCTGTTGGATCGCACATTTGACAGACTTTTAACCCGATCCCATTAGTTCGGCTGGGGATGGCTGCCCTCAGCCGAAGTAATGAGCTGCACATAAAGAGTGCCGACAGTTTCTCAGCACTAGTGGGCAGGCGTGATGACGTCATCAGTGCAAATAATCGGATAGCGAATTGACGGTAAATCTTACCGTCTATTCCCAGCTTAAGCTTTGTATATCTAGTTAAGGGATTAAATTTAGACCTAGTATGAGCCATCTCCAGCCTTGGCCAAAACTGTGTTTCTAGTTAAGGGATTTACCACCACATACCAAATATAAATGTATATATTAATTTGCATGCTTAGATTCTGTATTTGAAACCATAGATTCAAAATGCATGAGTTGGATATTTACCACCCAAAAGATAACCTGCCATACCCAACCAATACTACTGGTATAGAAGAAATGTGATAACTTGTTCATTCTGCTATAGCAGCTGATGTGTTCATGCTGCCCCAACTGACTTCCTAGGCAGAAGTGTGCTGTTTTCTGCATGGCCATTGGGTGACACTATATCCATTGTAAGCTGGATGTGAAATTAGAGCAAAAACTGAATGAATTTAGAGGCAGATGAGCAATGTATTCCATTTCTAGCTTTTACTGAGTATTTTTGCATATAAATGTGATTTGAATAATCTTAATCGTGTTTGCTCTGCAAATTGAAGGCCGTTTGCTAGGCTTTCTGTAATCTTTCTACTCCTTTTTGTCAACTTTACCCAACTTCAGTTTATACAAATGTAACGGATTTATAAATCCCCTGGAATCCATCCATAGGTTAATCTATGCAGACATATGTCCTATCGGTTGGTAGTCCATTTGTATTGATCTTTACATGGCCCTTTAGTAAATTGCTTCTTACAAAAGATAATGGCTTTGTACACTGTCCAAAGAGCAATACAAGAGTGTTTGGTATTCCTCCAGAATTGCCAGATAACATTTTTTTTTTGCTTAGTTGCCTTCATCATTTTCATTTCATCATTTCATTTCATTTCATCATTTCATTCATCAAGTCAGAAATGGTATCCTATACTGTATATTTCTTACTGGGCTACAATAGGAGCATTGTTGTAATCTGCAGGGAAGAGCTGTCAATGTGATGGCAAAATACCCCTCATCTATAATTTAAGACTTCTAATGTACCGTATTTTCCGGCATATAAGACGACTGGGTGTATAAGACGACCCCCAACTTTTCTAGTTAAAATATAGAGTTTGGGGTATACTCGCCGTATAAGACTACCCCTTCCAACACACACAAATTTAAAAAAAACCCATAAAATTTGCTTTCAATATGGTAATTTTAATTCTAATGTCATGGGAAAACTGCCTGCAAGTCATGGGAAATCCACCAGCAAATGTGCCGCGCGTGAAAATGTGCCGCGCGTGTACCCAGGGCCTTACATATGTATACTCCTATATACTATAACAACCTTAAAAGTCCTATTTTTTTTTTTTTTTGTAATTTACATTCTAATTTTACACCCCTAACTGAAACCTTTTATATTATTGTTTACCTGTGGTTATCCAAGTAACATAAATTTCTATACATTTCATTCAAAGAATTTTGGCAATCAAAAATGTAACTGATATCATGTCACAAGATACAGTGAAGGTGTTTTAATGTGTTTGAGCTGCAATACCAGTTTAGCCACTGGAGTCACAGCCTTTAATGAGCATGTCGGCTTCGTCTTACACATCGAGGAGGGAGAGAGGGAGGGGGGATAAAGCGGTGCTTCCGATGTCTGACAGGCAGACTACTCTGGCTAAGACGTTTCTGCACTCGGCGTATAAGACGACCCCCGACTTTTGAGAAGATTTTCCTGGGTTCAAAAGTAGTCTTATACACCAGAAAATACAGTAACTCAGATTTTATAAATTCATTCTAGCCTTAAAATGTGTTTTAAAAAAAATATATACTTAAGCTAGGAATACAAGGGTTTCTTCGAGCAGGATCAATAGAAGAAACTTGATCGAACAGGGAACCAACATTTTGGATTTATGTAACTTCTCAAACAGGATCGAGACACAGAAGTGCTGTGCCTCAATCCCCTGTTCAATCGAGAATGCTCGAGCGCAGCGCGCGGCTACTCCATTTGCACGGGGATGGACCCTTGTATGGGGGGCTTTAGACTGAGAAGAGTCGTCTATGTGAAAAAATACAGCAGCTGGGAAATGGGGAAAATATAGGTTATGGAGGAAAATAAACTCACCACCCTTAATATATAATAAACAGAAAATTTCAGTTGTCCACCAACATTTATACTTTTACATAGCAATAAAGAGAAGAAAATAGTTTGCACCGTGTTGCCAATTCGACTGTCCAAGCTGACAAAGGGCGATCAAAGGACTTTCAGGTGAATCTTAGTGTAAATATAAGTAATAAATGAATATATGGATTGTAATAATACATGGTGTGTAATAAAAAATATGTTGAATTGGACATATTTTAACTGCTGTAACCCTTTCATTGTGAATATTCTTTCTAATGTAGCATGAATAGGGGCCTAGGATCTAACTAATGCTAAAACTGCAGTACTTTTTTCATAAAAAGACAGGGGAGGGGGCATAGCCTTATTGTGACCCCAATTTAGGGTGAGTAATAGCCGCAATTGGCATGATACGGCCAATACACGCCAAACATCAACTGGCATGTATTGTACGCATCACTGGAAAGCAGCCATTGATTTTCAATGGATGCATCCTGCATCAGACATGCGATGTAGTGCAGTGTATTTAGGCATGCCATAGTTCATTACTTTGAATAGGAAGTGTTGCATCTGTTGCTGCCAGTCACTGGCAGACTTGGTTGTACTAAGTCTTAAGTCCCAAGCTTTAAATTTAGGATTTCTTTAATTTAAACTTCTTTGTAAAATTGGGGCAATAGTTGCATTTCAGGCCTGAACTTGGCAGCCCATTCAAAGGGCTTCCTTAGGTCTAGTATCCACCTTGTTAAATCCCCACATTTGACGTCTGGCTTTTTATATTGAATGGATATATACCCACAGCCAGGTTAGTGGTGTGTCAATGTCAAAATGGTTTGCCGGGTGTATAGACACGTTCACCTGCCCATAACTTGTGAAAACATGAGGGTTGCATTTTTTTTCCAAAGAGGCATATTGGTCGGGAAGTGTTGGGAAAGCATTAGAAACCCCAAATGAAGGAATGGCTTTAAAGTCCTATTCATGTTCTTTAAAAACTTATTGCAGGTACACTAGACACTTTTTGAACAAATGCTGTACGTGTAGACCATTCACAAGGTAGTATTGTACACACAATATCTGTTGTTTCTTTTTTTAATACATTTAGATTTATTTTTTGTAATTTGCTGTTATTACAATAACATTAAAAACTGAAAGCTGTTGCATAATTTCTTATTAATATTTAAAATCCAAGGTTTCTTAGGTATGTAAATATTTAATGTATTATTCCTACAATTAGTAGAAAGCATTACACATCATATATATCCTACAATAAACAATCGTGGGATCATAAACGGTGCAAATTCTGCAGGCAAGGTTGCCAACTTTTCTTTTTGCTAATTAGGCAGTATAAAGGGTAATGGTAAAAGAAAAAAAAAGTGAATATTTCTATTGCACTTTTTATGTGGAAATGTAGTACAATACAAAGACTGAGGAACATAAATAGTTGAATACGCTACAATTTTACAAGTTTTCCTACTTAGAAATCATTGAGGGGTCTGAATTTCACATTAAACATCTGCCAATCAGCAAGAATTCTGTCTCTCAAAGACTCTTCCGATAAAGTCCACCTCTAACTCACTCATGATTCTAAATAAGTAGCACCTATCTGAGGTGCCCACCCCACAGTCAATCAGACTCCAACCACTACCATGGGCTAGTCCAAAATGCTGTCAAAAGACACCAGAGACAAAATTGTCTGGAAAGGGCTACGAGGCAATTGCCAAGCAGCTTAGTGAAAATGGATCAACTGTTGGAGCAATTCTTAGAAAATGGAAGAGGCAAAAGATGAAAGGCTCCATGCATCCCCACCTTATCACTGATAAGAAAGGTGGGGAATCAGCCCAGAGCTGGTCAATGACGGGAAGAGAGCTGGAGCCACAGTGTCAAAGGTCACTGTTGGTAGATCACTATGCCATCATGGTTTCAAATCAATAAAACTGCCTAGATATCAAAACTTTTTGGTTCCAACTGTCCCAGAAGTCCACTTTTAAAGAGACAAATGTGGAATATAGTTTGGTTTAATGTGGAGTTTGAGAATATGAACCCACACTGAGGTAGACATTTTCCTTTATTGCAAGTATCACTATGCATATTGAGGATGATTAATGTGGTTTAATTTAAATATAGCTCAGTGGTTACAGAAAAGGTCATAATAGTTCATGCAATACAGGATATATGTATAACCACCATATTGCCATCAAAGCTTATAATACTTCACTTCACTGATGGAGCTGAGGTCAACCCAGATTTTCCTTTTAGAGTATTCATCAGTAGCCAAAAGCCCCTTATGTCGTGGTGCATCCAATATTTGGCTCACGATGACCTTTCAGTGCTTCAAGCTGAGATCGGAGACTCCCTAATGTTTAGATGAAGTTCCCTTTACCCAGAATGAAATTAGCCAAGTAGGCAAGGCTCAAAAACAGCAGTATAGGCAGTAAAAACAGATCTCTGGCTTGGCACTATATATGCGGTGTCATTCTCTATTTGCAAAAGCATAACCTATAGTACACAATCATATTGAGACATAAAATGCTGGCGTCCGAAACAGGCCTCGCAGTACATTGGGTGTAGAAAACTTCCCATGGTGTCCTTTCCAATGTATACGCTGGTAACACTGCTGAGCTGCTTCTCATTTTTAAGAACAGAAAGCTTTAGACATTCTTGTTGATTGTGATAAACCTGTTTTATTTGTTTCTTCAAAAGATCCTGGAAGCTGCATATGGAAACGCTTGTATACTACCAAATTTGTACTTGGAAAACACCTTGCTGATGCAGTATAGCTACCTTTCTGTTGTGTTAAGTTTGCTAAAAGTTGCCAATTTACAGGTTAAAACCCCACATGCACCACAACTTAAACATTTAAGTGCCATTGTCCAGGTTTATTCCTTCTAGATTTGTTTCATACAATTCGACTTGGTCAACCTACGCAGTGCCATTGCCTGTTGGATAGATCCCAAAGTAGTGAAATTGGTTTAGAAGTATGAGCCCAACTCCTCTTACAGCAGCTAAATACTGCATAGAGCTTATTTAAAGGACGTTTTATAATTTTGAAAAAATACTTAATCTGACTATCTAGGCCCCAGGCGCCCAACCTGGGGCTTCTAGGCCCCCCTCGGTCCTCCACTTGCGGCCCCCCAAACCAAACTGTTAATGCATAGGGCATAGTAACTCACTTGTCTGCCGATCCCACGCTGACACGTCCTTGCCTGAGATATTCTTAGAGGGGCCAGGGACTGAGGGCATCTGAGCAAGTTGGTGGGGGATCGTTGGACAGGTGAGTGCCACTATCCCACCAACGAACGAGGGATCATTGTATTCTATATATTGCAGCACGTGCTTTATGCTTTGATGATGTTTGAGGCACATAACCTTGATTATATAAAAGGGGGGATATATATTAAAAAAAAGTAAAAAATTAAAACCATGTCTGCTACCCTGCCTGCTGTCATTTTTACATTTAAAAAAATGCTTATACAAGTCATGATAGATTGAAAATGTTATGTGTGGCCCTTTAGTGATGCCGAGGGCCGCACTTCTGGCCCTCCATATCAACTCAGTTGCCCACCACTGATCTAGGCTCATTCGCTCCATCTTCAGGGAGCACATGACTTATCTGTAGAAGTTAATAATTTGCGTGTAATAAATAATGTGTGTGTGTTTTTTGCAATTCTTTTAACTTGCTCAATTAGTATAAGTATTTCTACATGAGTACAGAAGTATAAGACCCATTTGTCACATCCAGTACTAACTTACATTTTTGTGATCTGCTATAAAGGATATAATCCTTAAGAGAAACGTGTAATTTATCCATAACTAATATTTGTATTTAAGAATTAAAGGATTCCAATACAATGGATAAAGATACTATTATTCTTCTGTTACTTCCAGCAAACATAACAGGTACTCCTGTTCTTGCTTTATTTCCACATTCCAATCATCTACTTTTATAGAAGTGTTCAATTACTTAGCTCAGCCTATGCCCCAAGGCAGAGGTACCTTGGAAAACTGCTGAGCAACCACTTAGATGAGATGCATTTAACTGCTGCGGTGAAACACTGAGATGTTTTAATTTACCACTGTTTAATTTTCATGGAGAGCAAAATAAGTTCAATGAAGTTGCTAATGGGAAACTATCTTCTAAAATATTTTTAGGCATTTGTAAGAATCCCAATATGCCTTGATAAAGCTGAATATCCGCATTACCCAAATTGTAAAAACTCTCCATTTGTACTGCAATCTCTAAAGCTAGGTACGCACGGGTAGATTTGTAAAAAGATTTGAGTACAATCAATCAACGTGCTCGGTCACGGTGATTGATTGTACTCTAATCTGCTTACAAACCTACCTGTGTGTGCTGTCCATCAAGCAGGATCAATAGAGCCTGCTCGAAGAACCTTGATTGAACGGGTTTCCAACATGTTGCAAAACCCGTTCAATCACCAATACTTTACATGAAGAAGAATCTTCATGTAAAGTATAAGAAAAGCCAACTCTGCCTTCACACAGCCAGCTGTCCGCTCTGACTCCGGCCAGGCTCGGTGTGAAGGGGGCGGAGTCAGCACTTTTCACAAGCTGCTGTGAGAGGCATTTACCCGTGTATGGCTAGCTTTAAGCTGGCCATACACCTTTTAGATCTCTGTCAGATATCCTTTAGATCTACCAACAACTATCACTGGCTCCCTATATACAATATATAACACATATATTTTAGGGCTGTTGGCACACACCGTGATGTCTGAAATCAAAAAACTAAGCATGAAAAGGGGGGAGAAAATATGGGGAACGTCAAAGGGAGTGGGGCTTTAACGGCACGTCATAGATCTCCAAATCTCCAAGTAAATTCAGTTAAAAAAAGGTCTTTATTGATAGTTACCACACAATAAATATATTAAAACCAGTTTACTTATGTCATACAGTATCAAAATATATACATTATAGTTACAAAATAGTCACAGATTTATCCCCATATTTACAACCACCAATGCTGTCCCGTCACCAGTGGAGGGCGTGGAGGAGTAGTGAAATTGCAGATCCTAGTTAGTACATTGGATCTATGGGTTAGCGAGTCCTGAGTATCTCAACGCGTTTCTCCCCTATTCAACTGGGGCTTCCTTAGGAGAGTCTATTGTCGGGGCTTTTTCTATGGAAGAGACCACATCCATTAAATAATCCATATTAACAATCTGTATGCATGGGGTGCAACCCAATGTGTAGTCTGATCATGATCTATTCACCTCCTCAGACCACATATATACATTGTGTTCCACCCAGCCTAAATGGATACATTTGTTTTCAAACAATATTTCAATGGTGTGAAGGGACCACGCCACCCCTAAATATGGCTTCTCGTGGGACCCCATTGCCCAATAGTAATAATGAGAAATTTTGTACTCACCAGAACATCATGGGGGTTGCAAGTTTGTATCTTCAGGGACCTACTGGTACCCTGCTACTATCAGATGGTTTCTAGTACCTTGCTTATACCAATTTTCACGAAGTGGCTAGAACAAACTCATAAATGGAAGGGCCAGGGACGTTTAAAAGAAAAATGAAAATAAATCAGACACACAAAAAAAATTGTCACAGACACACATGGATATCGATCGACAAAAATATTATCGAAAAGATTGTGAAAAATCGCACGAGAAGAGATATATACATACAGTGCACAGCTGTGATATTTAAAAGACATAACTTGTTGGTTGTAATTCACTTTCTTTCAGGTTCTTTTAATGTTTGATTTGTTTTTTATTTGTTTTTTTTTGTCCAGTATCCGACTCCTTTAGAGCAACATGTTACGGCTATCAATACAGTGGAAGAGCAATCAGGTAGGTCATGTTTCATTAAGATAACAAAATAAATTTTAGGTGCTGCCCATAGCAGCCTAAAAATGAGATCCAAAGATTGAGACTAGATTTTTTTCTGTTTCTGAAATGTAAACCTCTCCTGTAGAGCACATCTCAGATCCCTCGGAGCTGAGGATACATACCTATACTTTAGACGGGGACATCAGACCAATCTAAGTATTATGGATATGTCAGCAATGGCTTAGATCGATTTGGCTGCCGATTTAGACTCTTTAAGCTCAAGATCGGCACCAGATTTTTCTAAGCATGTATAGGGGCTTTGGAATGAAAGTTTTGCAGCCTTCTGTGGCTGAACACTAAACAATGGTCAATGTTTCAAAAAGCCTTTCCCAACAAAAAAAAATCATACACATGTGCTTAGGTTTAGCAGATCAGTGAACAAAGTGTTAAGTTAAGAAGAGTAGTTCTCTTTAACATGCATTGAAACTAGGCATACATGGCTCGATTTTGAACTGCCCCTCAATCATATGGGCATCGAGCTGTGTATGCCTAGCATAACACTGGGGCCAATAGATTGTATGTGCCCATATGAATTCTGATCTCTAAATGGTGTCCACCTTCTCCCTGAGATACATTTTAATGCATTCATGATTTGGTTTTCAGTGTTGACTTTCAGTTAAAACAATGTTAGTAATTTAACACTATACTATACACATATGCTAGCGCCTGGGATACTGGTTTCCATTGGTTAATGCATTGCTGCTTGCATTTTCTACATGCAAAGCAAGAGTTCCATACACTTGTATATGGACACAGCAAATCTGCTAATGCAAATCCAACACCTACTGTACTTTGCAATATTTCTCTCTAAAGCATTTTATTTTAATCTCTTGCTGTTTTTCTTTTTATCCCTCCTGTCAGACCCAGAAACAGGCATTGTGTACAGACGGAGGATTGCAACATGCAATAACGTTGTTCCGTCCTTTCTAAGAAAGGTAGGTCATTTTTCTTAAGCTAGCCATACACGAGTCGGATTCCATGTCCGATCGATTCATCATCCGATCGATTCCGGCGATTCTGCCGGGAATCGCAGGTGTGATCAATCGGCCAATTAGGAGTATCCATCGCAGCATACCACCTTGTCCAACGGATTCCGGGACGGATCCGTGTCCGATTGTCCACCTCACAAATGGCAACTCCCCCTGATCTGTGCAGAATCGGATCAGAAAGACCAACATGTTGGTTCTCCGTCGAATCCGACTCTGAGCCCCTGATCAATCGGACGTGATCGATCGGACCAGGTGGGCTGCATGCGATTCCGGCACGATCGTTTGGCGTGCATCCGCCCGGAATCGATCGTGCCGGAATCGGGTGCGAATCCGACCCGTGTATGGGGGCCTTTATACTGCTTTCAGTTGTGATATCACTCTGTAGCGTAGCAGAACACCAAAAATATTTATTGCACTTTTTTCAGTTTTTCTTGGCAAGCCACGCAGAATGTTGTTTTTCTTATTTCTATTTTTAAAAACGGAGATGATGTTTAAAGCTGGAAAATGCTTTGAGGCAGAACCCCAAGATCAACAAGGTTAACTTTACTGATATAACTTCCCAATGTTCCTTCAAAACTTGATAAAGTATTTTTAAATTAATAAGTTTGTTTTCTATAAAAACTTTTTTTTTCACTTTAAGTAGGAGCTGAAATTTTAAAACCAGTGTTGTCAGACCAATTGGAGCCATTTCATTCCCAGTCAAGATCTGTTTTCTCCTATCTGACCTACCCAATTAAACCAGTATGGAGTCAACATTAGGGACATTTCTGTTATGGCTCAGGCAGCTGGGAATAGGAACAGTGTGTGTATGGTAAAATTTTCTTGAGTTATTTTTGCAACTTGCTACTATCTGGATACATGGTCCCCAAATATTACCCCATGTCACGTCTCAAAAAAAAAAAGGCTAACCTGAGTTCTTGTTCATTATTTCTATCATTAGACACAAATACTTTGAGAGTTATAGAAGAGCTGCTCTGTTCTGTTGGCAGACTGCCATCCACAGCCCTAGCATAAATGTACAAAAATATAGTCCAGTCAAAAAATAGAGTCCAGCAGTAGCATAAAAGATATACAAAGGAAGTTTTTATTTTTTTGAGTCATACAGCATGCTGATGAGGATGATTCCAGAACTAATAGAGAACAAATAGAGGTGAGCTATTGGTGTAATGGGCTGTTTGTTGTCCCTCCAGTGGCTAGTAGAGTATGGTGAATGGATACCAAGTACCTCATTATTTTAGATTTATGTTTATGGATGCACATTATATGCAATGTTTTAGAAATACTTATTTTCTGAATATATTTTAGGGAATACTGTGAGAACAGAAATATTTCTACTGTTGAATTGTTTTTAAAGATGTCCCAGAGTTTTCACCATGTGGTTGGCTTTTCCAACACTTGGAATAGGCAGGTTAAGCCATGGTTAGGCCAACAGCCCATACGGCTGCAACATTACAGCAACTGAAGTGCGTTGTATGGAAACTCCAGGTGTACCTAGCATGTTCTCAGTGAAGGTGCCAGGGGCCTTGGGAACCCAACGAGTTGGGTCCTGGGGTACTGACACCAATAGAGTGGCACTCTGATATCTTCCGACTGGCATCTCTTCCACTGTTTAGGATTTAATTGTCTACTTTGCAGTTTATTTTGAAAACACCGTAAGAATTCAATTTTCACTGTCACTGTCTTTCCCTCCATGAAGAGCCCATTGAGGGGGGGGGCAAAACATGTCAGGGGGTATTAAAAAGACATGCCGGTGATCTAATTGGTCTTCTTTTACAATTTCAAGATGCTGAAAGATGTATATTATATTTTCAAATATATGTGAAGTACTGTTATTTTTATGGTTTAGTAATTAGTAATTTTTATGAGTATCTCTAATGTTGTACATCAGTGGTTCCCAAACTGGGGGGCGCGAAGGTATTCCAGGGGGTCATTGGCCCTCATTCTTAACCTGAGTTTGAATGGGGAGGGTGTGCTTGATGTTCCTATATAGAAAAGGGGGGCCCTGCAAGGACAGTTTGGGAACCACTGTTGTACATGATTGGAATAGTGTTAAAGTAAGTGCCTAACAAGCCCCATTGGACTTGGCGGCCTGTTTGGTCAGCTTAGGGAATTTTGTAATTTGTCTTTGCAAGTGAAATAGTTTAATGTAAAAAGGATAATTTCTTATATTTCCTGTTATGTACATTCTGCTAAGTGGAGCACCGTGTATATGATAAAGCTTAGGATTTCCAAACAAACCTTTTTCTGTCCAGTGCTTTTCTAGTTTAGGCCACTATAGCATATTGTCAGAAAGGTGACAATCTACCCTAATGGCGGTGCTTTATGGTGGCCTGCACCCTGACACTTGTGCTGCGTAATATGCTGGCGCTATATAAATAAATGATGATAATAATAATAACTGCTTTCATGAGATCACAAAGGGTTATCATTACAGCTAGAAATGTGTACTTCCATTCATTAGTCCCTTTTTCTGCCCTGTTTATATTGCTCCACAGACATGTCAGTCACTGTGCCCGCATCCTACTGTTCTTGCAATAGGTGATGATAAGCAATGTAGCAGATTCAGAGGAAGGCAGGAGGAAGACCTAGCATTCTATACAGAAAAGTGATTTACACAGGGGATCAGATTACACAAAGCCTCTCACTCTGTGTTAGATTTCTAACACTTCAGAATAAATAACAGTCTATAGCGAATGGCCACTGAAGTTCTCCTTTTCTGTAGCCACTGCTAGCAATAGTAGAGTGTTATCCCCTGAAGCTTGCTTCTCTAATGACTTC
Source organism: Ptychadena robeensis (assembly GCA_036250615.1). Classification (NCBI taxonomy): domain Eukaryota; kingdom Metazoa; phylum Chordata; class Amphibia; order Anura; family Ptychadenidae; genus Ptychadena; species Ptychadena robeensis. The sequence goes on along the minus strand of CM070034.1, from coordinate 35,156,825 downwards.
AGTTAGCCAATAAACTGTATCACTTGAACTCCAAACATGCTGTAGCCACTGCTGTAATTTAATTGGTGTTACAATCTAAAAATGTTAACCCCAATATCCCTTACTGAAGCTGAAATCTCGGATCAGACATTTTCAATTAAACCATTTGCTCAGTTGCCCCAATGGCTGCAAAACTTTGTACCAGATGACCTTAGTAAAAATGTTTTACACTATGAAGGTAGCTGTGAAAAATTGCTCTCTGCACAGGTAAATTAATTAATCACAGTGGTTTTATGGGAGGTGTCCATCAAAGCCTCTCCCACTACAAAAACTACAGGAGGGGCAGATACAAGACCCATAAACCTGCAGAAGAAGAGAAGTCTAGAGGCAGGAGAAAATGTAAGGAAGCATGTTTAGACAATATTTGTTTATCTTGGAGTTTGGCTACTTCTGTCCTGTGTCACATCATAGATTAATCCAAGTGACCGAGTGCCATGGGCAGCCAGGTGCGATCATCCTCCACTGTTGTCTCCTATGAATGCCCAGGTGTTTTTGTGTTTTGGAGTTCACCAATGCTTTCCTTTTTTTTCTTTTTCTCAGGATGTACGAATTTGCAGATTTTGCCACTCCTTACATTGTAGCAGTTTCTGGGATAGGTTTTTTGTTTTTGCAGCTTATGGACTGCTTGTCCTCTTTCATGGAGAGCTCCTTCAACTATAAGGTGTCCCCAATCAACTCCAGGCCATCTGCTTACTGACTAATGACATAAGAAATGAAAAGATCTTGAGTCAGTTGTCCAATTACATTTAAATCCCTTAAATTTATTTATTGTGTAGAAAAAAAAAAAAAAAAAAGAATTCAATGGCTGCCTGCCTTGAGAGATTGACCATAACAAGAGAAATCGATGGAACAGTGATCTGACATGTTGCCATTTTCTGTTCGATTGCTGTTACTTCGGATCAATTGGAGACCCTCGATCCCCTTTCAAAATGTCGAGCAGAAATCGATTGTGCACCAAGGGGGATTTCCTGAGGGTTCTGGTTAAGTGGGAGGAGCCTGCGGCAATTCTGAATGCCTGTGGACTCTCCTATCGCTCCCATATGTGCCTCTTTGGTATAATTTGAAGGGCAGGTTGGTGGCGGCGATGAAGGAGAAAGGATCACAGCAGATTTCATTGTGCAATATAGGTGAAAGGCCCAGGAGGTTAAAGCGAGATCTGTTTAACCTCCCTAGAGTTCTGCCCATACAGCACCATTTTTAATGGCATGGTACGGGCAATCGCAGCAGTGTACAAAGTACACTGCATACAATTCCCACCCCTGTCCACATCGCCGGCATCATTAATTGGGACGAACCCAAACCCCAAACAAACTTAGTTCGTCTCAACCGATAGGGAGGTGAAATCTATTATTGCAGTTGTATCACTTAGGGGGTAATTCCAAGGTTGGCAGCCAATATATGATCTCATCAGTCCAAATTTACTTCTAATATTGAGCAAAAGTTGGACCATAAGTTTTGTGGCACATTGCTAAAATAAATCCCACTATGCCTTGTATGCTTCCTGGCAGTGTTATGATTATGTAACTGGCTTAATAATATGGTTTTATATCTGCCCAAATGTTTTTTTTCTTATGGACTGTCCATAAAATATCCGCACAGTTGGCACCTTGACTGATTGATCTAATCTCTTTGTTTTTATTTTGTCATTTAAAATGCCAAACACAGAACTGGATTAGAGAGATCGGTAGAGCTGAGGACTCTCTCAACCATAGCAGATGTAAAAAACAGAAGGCAGACTAATCTCGTTCCAGTATAGTTATTGTTTCATGCAAAAGCTAACCTAAAAAGTGGGTACACAACGTCTTTGCCCCCCCCCCCCTCCCAAGCTGCAACAGAAAAAGTGAAAATGCAAGGTAGGAAAACTGCTCCGATAGTAATCGGTGCCAATTATTGCATGCCAGTGCCTTGCATGCAACCATTTGCTAACACGGTCCTTTGAAATCCATCAATATAAATTGGCCTTAACCCATAGCTAGAAGCAGCTCGAAATGGACATGCAATGAGCAGATCATTTACTTAGCTTTTAGCCGAAAAAGGAATGAGACTGGGGACCAAGCCGTTTGCATAAATCTGTAAACATTTGCATGACCTCTGTCATTTGTTAAGGTTGTTGAGTGCACATCAATAGCAAGCGCTAACAGCAGTCGGTCAGCTTTCATCATTGCTTAACTATTAATCCTCGAGTCTAATTACCAGTATAAATTCAGATTCTTTTCTTCCACTTCTCCTCGCATTTCATCAGGTCACATGTAGAAAAAAAATGTACATTTAGAAAAGCGCCTTTTATCGGAAGACTATTACAAAGCAGTTTGATTCTGGTATCCGAGGAATATCAAAATCTGGTGAATTATGGACAGAGGTGGCAGCAGATGATCCTGGAACATTTATGTACAGTGTATCTGATAGCAGAGACCTTCCTGCGTCCGTGGTTTATTTAGCCGGCAGCCTGCTGCTGTCCTCATTCGTTGAAATCTGATATTAGGTAACGGAGGGTCAGGTTGAGGTCTTGGTGTGATGCTTGTTGGAAGCCCATGAGAAGGATCTTTCTACTTCTACTCATATGATTTCCACAACATGCTGGACTGAAAAAAACTTAATTTAGTCAAGAACGCGACCAGCATCTGAATAGTAGCAACTTTTTTGCCATTCTCAAAGCACCTTTATGTAGTTCTGATATAAATTCCCCTTTATTTATTGGCCAAAAATTTACTCTTGGTTTATTAATGGTCAGTAAAATTTTTTCGGGACAAACTTTTTTACCCCCAAAAATGGGGAGGGGTGTGTCTACATCTTATGGACCAAATGTGTGACCACCAGCATCCTCGCCCTCCCTGCAAGAAGATGAGCTGGGGAGGTGGAGGAGCTGTCAGATGGATAAACTGTTTTGCCTAGAGCCCTGCTGATATCTACTTTATTGCTTAGATCCGCAGAGCCCTGCTAATATAAGCAATACAGCAGAGAGATATAGCTGAAAGATGCAATCCGGCATCTCTTCCCTCTATACCTGCCTGTGGTTGAGCTGCGCTCACAGTGCAGCTTCCACACAGCCTAGGGGAGAGGGGAGACATGAATGCAGATTCCCCCGTGGCCCTCCCCTCTTCCCCATGTGTGAGGAATATGACGATGTCCTGTGAAGTGTGCTCTCTAGTGACACCATTTTTTGTTGTGGCTGAAATTTGGTACTGCAGAGAATTTTTTCCCCAATTGACTTCAAATCCTTTTTTTTTTTTTTCTGGTTTTCCTGCTCTAAAAACTGGATTCCCATAAGAATTTTAATCTACACATTAACTATCTTAGGATGTCACATTACCCTAAGATAATCACTACAGAACACCTCCCCCTCAACTCCTCTTCAGTACATATTTAGGAACTTGAAAGTAGTTATCACAAGATTTCTGGCAAGATCAATGGACACTTAACCTCCCTAGCACACTGCTGAGGTCCAGATTTCTGTACCAAAAGTGCACCATAGACTTCAATGGTAAATTTTCTTTATGTTGTAGGCCTGTAACTTCTCAAGATATGTCCGTACAAGGGTCTAATCGACATCCTGACTATAATAATGTTTTAAAACATACAATTATGTAAAATAATTTTTTTTTTTAAATAAAATTAATGAGAAAACACAAAAATCAGGGCACAAAGCTTTGCTGCTATGTACTAAATTGTGCCCAAATAATGTCTCTGGTGCCCCAGATGTGCCCATTTGCAGTTAACCCTCTCTAACCT
>CM070034.1:35127869-35143956 GCA_036250615.1 Ptychadena robeensis | reverse complement strand
GGGTGGCTGCAGAGACTCCTCTCCCTCTATGGCCGGGGAGAGGAGGAGCACACAGGGAGATAGAGATAGATAGGAGTTCATGTATGTATTAATATACATCTATGTATATGTATGAAGGGCAGACTTGTTGAAACACTTTTTTTCTTTTTTTTTTGCAATCGCTCTTCTTTATTTTTTAACATCAAAGACAACTGCTGGTCAACTAATGTGTGCAAGTTACATTCTCCTACTGACAAGCATTTCCCCCATTGCTGTGCTGAGTCCTGGTAAACAATACAGATCTCTTTATTCCAATGATGAGACATAACTCATTCAGATCTACGCCACTGTCCTCAAAAACCTCAAAAAAACTCTCCATGGTCGCAGAGCACCTTGTATTCTCTAAAGAGCCATGTAGGATGGGGGTTGCAAGCAGCATATCCCTCAATGTCAGTAGTGAGGGATAAACTGGTCACTGGCATTAATTTCCGTCACTTCAGCCATAGAAGGCAACGTTCATTGAATAATACAAACCGTATTTTTCGGCATATAAGACACACTTTTTCACCCTCAAAATTGGGGGCAAAAAAGTGCCTGCATCTTATACGCCAAACGCGCGACCCCTGCAGCCACTCGGCCGCTGGTGGTCGCACATTGGCCTTCCACCAGCTCTCCCGATGGAGGGGAGCTGCGGGAGCGGTCAGTTTAGATGGAAGAGCCATCTGAACTGTCTAACTGCTGGCGGACCCGGTCCCCTTACCTAACCACAGCAACCGATGTTCCTGCAGCAGGAACATCGGGTGCTGTGGATAGCTTAGCAGATCGGGTCTGCCGGCATCCCCACCAAGGAATACACTTGATGCAGGGGATGCCGGTATCCCGGGATGATCGGCATCCCCTCTATAGTCACATTGTGACTATAGAGTTTTCTTTTAAGGCTCATTCACAGTAGCCATGCTGCAGCTGCGGTGTGGTACGCTGTTGATAGGCACCGCTGGGTTAACACAGGGTACACCAGTTTCCATAGCAAACCTGTGTACTTTTCCCACTAGTCCTGTGTTTGTCCTGTAGTCTGCGCGGGGCAGTGCAAAATGCGTTTTTTTCTAATAACGGACGCGGTAAGCAGATGCTTTGCCGCGGCTGTTATTAGCACAAAACGCAGACACCGCACGGCTAGTGTGAATGAGCCCTTAACCTATTTTCCAGCATCACTGTTTTTCCACATTTGCATGTGATCTACATTCACCTAATGCAATGGTTCCCAAACTTTCCTTGCAGGCCACCCTTTTCTATTTAGCAACATTATCGAGCCCCCCCTCCCCATTCAAATTCAGGTTCAAAAAATACAGATTGAATGTTGTCAATCTTCTATATTTTTAGGTTCGTTTTTTTAAGTCGTATTGATTGCAGAATTCTACTCCTAATCCTCCAAATTATAGGTATCGCTGCATCATTTTACATGACTATATCATACTCGCTGCTGGATAGGACTGCTCGTGATGATAACATCTATGTAACAATGGCTATTTACTAGACAGAAAATCACAAGTTGGACCAATGTAATTTTATAGGATTCTGCTAGTTATCTTTGTTTCTTCTTCTACAATTACCATGCAATCACTGAATGTTACAAAGCACTATAATCAACAAGCAGAACTGAAGCTTGTGTGAAGATTGTCCACTTCTGAATGTGCCATCAATATTTAAAGAGTAATCAACACATCTTTGTATTCATTTATCAATGTGTTGGTTATACACAATACCCGTACTCGCATATAAGAGATAGGTACTAGGTGTATACGGATACATTTATTTTACAGAGCGGTGTTATCTTTAATATTGCTGTAGATGTCACTTAAAGTGTACCTGAATTTTGGAGCACCATTGCAAACAAAACCCTGATGGGGCCTTAGGTTTGCGCTCGCAAACACAGATCCGCTCGCAATTTGTCTTTTAACGTTGCTATGGTGTCTGCCCAACCAGGCACATTTCACTGACCTAATGTTTGCTGTCACCGCTGTTGTCAGTACTTCCTCTGAATGCTAATCCATGCCAGTGTTTTATGTCCACCCTCTGCAGGTATAGGGACATCCACACTTTACCCATTGCAGTACTTTCTGCCATATAAAAGCCTGGATGCTGCATGGCTTTACTGCCCATGATAGCATATGGTTGACTGCTGGTTGCCTGATCCTTCTGATACCTTGTATGGACTCTGACCTCCACTTTGTACAAGACTATTCTGTCTGCTTCCAGCCCTGACCCTGCTTGGGCCTGACTGTCCTCCTGCTTCAGTGTATCCAGCACTGTGTTTGTGGCAACTGCCCTTGTTTGTGGGCTCTTAGTACTTGCACCATACCCCTACTCAATTGCCCCCAGGTCTTATGTGTAACGCCTCCTGGGGCTGATCGGGGGCTTGTCTATAGGTGAAGAGTACAGTGAGGATTGGTTGATTGCTGTCTATCTGGATTGACTCCAGGTCAGGGTGTTCTAGCAAGCATTTATAATTCGTAGGATCCTATAAATCTTATCCATTTTGATGCACAAGAATTAATGTGTTCTCATTTTGGAAGATCTGCAGTAGCATTTCATACCATACTAGGCATTTTAAAGTTGTTTTAAAGCTCGCCGAGGCCAGACCTACAGGAGAACTTAACTCAGAAAATATATGGTTACCACTCAGAACATTTACATTCAATTCATGATCTAGTGATGACACTTGCTAATATTTTCATGTTAGGTGTTGGTATTGGCGTCAGCCATGACATCAAGACTGCAGAGGTAAACAAAGACCATGATGGAACCTTACTTGCATGTAATGGTTTCATCTGACTTTATTTTACAATTTTTAAATTGTAAATTGTAAAATTTAAACAATCAAGGTTTTATTGACATTTTGGTCTAGAACACTTATATGCTCTGTAATGCAATCCAGTGTGGTTTGAAGTCTCTTGCTTTCCCTATGTATTTTGTTTGCAATTCAATTATTTGGAAGTGCAAATACAGGCAAAATGCATGCAGCAGATAAAGCGCACCGCATTAATGACTGTATGGAAAACCTGTGTACCATGCAGACCACACACCACATGTGCCGAGCTTTAGATTACTTTAAAGCGGATATATAATATGTAAATATGTAAAACAGATATATGTAAAATTAAAGTTTGACTTGCCTCTGAGCTGGTATGTTAGTGGCTTAGGGCCCCACGATCCAAAAAATATATACTTACCTGCTGTTCCCTGGAATCATATGAGAAATTCCATCTTTATTCGGCAGGTTTTCAGGGGGTTAACTTAGGGTGCAATATTGCTAGTGGCCACTGGGGGCGTTTATAATGGTTTTCTATGGGAATTTTTATCAGTGTACTTTCAATGGAGAGCTGAGATCATAGAATTACCCAGCAAAAACAGCGCTCATATGATGTTGTTTTTTTTTTTTTTTTTTTTTTAAAGCTTTCCTCCCTTTTATCAGCACTTCTAGTGCCATTCATGCAAAGAGGTACATCTGGTGGTAGGACCACTTTTATAGAGCAGTTCCTGTTTGTGCTTTTGATGTAGCATCAACTTTGTTGTATTACTGTTGGCAAAGTGAATAATGTTTCATTTACAGGTTATGATAAAAAAATATGAAACATTTGGATTGAAACAAAACAAAATACTTGGACAAGCATAAGATGTAAATTACAATAAATTAGGGTTAACTAAAGGTTCAATAATGAAGAGTTTCACTATATCAAAAAAAGTTTTTGTCCAGCTAATTAAAGTAAAGGAAAATCATTACGCTGTAATTAGCTTCTACAACTAATTACAGTGTAACAAAATCATTAGATTGTAATAAGCTGCTTCTAAGATCTGCAGCCAAGTACAGTGTAACCAAATCTGTACCGTGTTTGTATAAATGACAAGTGTAATAAGCTGATACCCTGATCACTAAAGCTTGAGACGTCATTAGCATCTCTCGCTCAGACCGTGACCTCCGTGTGGACGGATGGCTGGAGGTAAATAAAAAATTTTCAAGGCTACAAAATTGAAATATATTAAAATATTTGAGCAATTTATAAAAATAAATGTAGTTTATTAGATTGAGGAAGGTTGTGAACTTGCCTGTGAAAAAATAACTGAAATTAAGTCTTTAAAGTCTGCCATATAGGACATCTATATACACATACTGTACACACACACACACACACACACACACACACACACACACACACACACACACATATATGTATATATATTTAAAAATATGTAAATGTATTTATTGGTACCAGTTATGATGTGATATTATTCTGTAGACCTTGCATTTGTAAGAAATTAGACCAAATGCACCTCCTGGCCCTTAGCAATTTTTAAGGTGAAAATGGCAATACCTCCCAAATTACCACTTGCCTAACCATTTCATAATTATTTTGTAAAATGTATGCAATATAAGAGAAACACCAATAATATTCCTACATTTTTGGCAATTCAAGCTATACCATGTTCCAAGCCTACCAGAAACAACAATTGTAATTGCCCTCTTTGGGACCATTATGCACTGAATCCTTAATACTGTACTTCTACTGTGCTCAGAGGCAAATTCCAAGACACATGTGGGGTCCTGTCTTATATCCCTGTGTATGTACAGTACTGTGTATGCTCATACTGTATATTTTGTCTTCGGTGTCCAGAAACCTACTTCTATGGGGACCTTACTTACAACCCTGTGTATGTACAGTACTATGTATGCTCATACAGCATATCTGGGCTTAGTGGTATGTTTCTGAACACATGTGGGGTCCTTGCTTACAACCCTGTGTATGTACAGTCTATAATCCTATATCTGGCCTTAGAGCAAGTTGCTGGACACCTCTGGGGTCTTTGGGTGCAACCCAAAGGCAACATTTTACAATGACTTCAGGACTAAAATCAAAATTGAGTTGGTTGTATCTCGAGTTGGTTCACCCCAACAACTTGCATGATAATTAAGTTTTTTAATAAAGATGAAGTTTTACCCAAAAGTAGACAACTGATTTGCATCTCTGGCAGTACCTAAGTAAATCCATCAGTACTTCACTGTCCCCTTTTAGTGATTCTAAGCAATTGTTGTAGAGCCCAAGATTATTCGTTCTTTGATTGAGGGGAGCTCTCAATTAGTATCTAATATTTGACTAAATTCGGCTTTGGAAGGCTATCTCCACTATTGTCAGACGAGTCTGTGTCTTTTACATCAAAGGCACTTTAATTAAACTCCCATCTGAAAAACAATTAGGATAGAGATTTTGTACTTAACTAGTCAATAATTTAACAGATGAATCTCATTAATAGACTTCTTTCCATGACTTATGGAATGGGGTTTCAGGTTTGGTTATACTACAGAGATCAATATTCGATCAATATTCTCCAGTGAATTTCCATTTAGACAGCTCTCAGTGAGAGATAAATAACCTGCGTTGATGATTTTACTATAGTACTCCAGTTCTGATGACTTGTGACGGGGATATAGAACATTTAAAGCTGTTTTTATGTTATTGTGATTGTTCTTTGAGTTCATAAACTATAGAGAAATAGTATTGTGACAAGGGTATAAAGTAGAAAGTATTTAAGTGTGCCACACCCCGAAACATATCATAGTTTTTTTTTTGTATTGGTGCAAAAATATTTGGTTCATAAACTATACCATTGTGCAGGTGGGATAACAAAGGCACCAGCAGTTTCGTATTTATAAAAACTAGAGATAAAAATAAAAGGAAAAACCACTGCTGATTTAAATCGAACTGTCACATGTGGAGGAGAGTAGTTTGCAGAATGACCTGTAGACGCCTACAGTACAGTCATCTCTTAAAAAAAAATATGCGTTAAGGCTGTTGTGGATAAAACCGCTCAGAATAAAAAATAAAAATTGTTGGTAGTGACGTTCAAATGGATTGGTGATCTTCTAAACCAAAAACCATCTGCAACAGCTGATATTTAGATTTCCCCATTCGACCTAAACCGATTGATTTTTAAGTCGATCGACCAGAAATCGTTGCCTCTTCACATGGATTGATCAAAATTTTTAGCACTTTTCAATAAATTTTTGGGGTTAATTTTGGTCAGTCGAGGTAAAATTTAATGTTATTTTGTTGTGCCTGGTTTTGGTTCGATTAAACAAAATAAGATTACTTATACCACCATTGGCAGAGGTTTTGGTGTGTTAACGATCAACTGTTTTTTAGCCTACTGTAACACAAATGCATACTACCTTGAGCCAAGGTTTTTGCTTATTCAGTCAGCAGGCGTTTTTAGGCAGTTGCCCATAGCAGTAACATAGGGGTGGTTGTCAGTTATTGACAAGTGCCAGACTAACACATGCACAATGTGTGAAACTATTGCTGTACACAGCTGGGCAACTCTGGTTTAAGAGCAGCTGTTGTCATCTGCCATGAAACCAAATCATTTGAATGTGGCTTATAGTTTATATGCAATTAGAGTAACGTCGCTACCCAACAGGAAAATTGGAAGACTACTGTTTTTGTGCTGGCTGTCCAGTATCAACCTAATATGTGAAATTGTTACAGGGAAATATCCCAGACTCAAATATGATATGGCCAGTAATCCGTGTGTCCCTCTTTTGGCATGTCAAAGGCAGGATGGGGCACACTGTAAGCAGTTACACAACATTCAGGGTGGGGGCTGGGACGATATATATGCTAGGAATAACCTGGGAGCTGCCTCTCTCCTTCCTGGACCCCTGTTGAATGAACATGAGCAAGCTAACTATATCTGGTTATGTGTGTATGTATAGAAGTATAATATCCTAGTAGATATTTGTAGTGTGGTATTGTATACCTGTTGATGGACAAGTATGTATGTATGTGTCTGTGTGTGTGTGTGTATATATATATGTATGTATATATATATATATATATATATATATATATATATATATAATTTATGCAGAAGTCTCTATATGTACATTTACTAATAGTCAGGTTTGGGTAGAAGTGTTAGGGCCTGTTTCCACTTGTGCGGCTGCCGGCCGTCCGATTGCAGCCGCTTAGATTCGCCCCCGCTAAGAACCGCATCTTATGCGGTTGTTAGCTGGGGCCATTCACCTTTATGGCCGCGGTCAGTGCTGGGCGGCCGCGGAATAGCGCGGGCCGCCGCCCCCTGACCTCTGCCAGGGACTAGCCCATTCAACTACATGGGCGCAGTTTCGTTCACCCTGTAGTCAACCGTGGGCTTCCGCACCAGTTCCACTTTTGTTTGTTTCCAAAAAGCTCTTAATCCTGTATACATGGTATAATCTGGATATACTGTATATACATACACCTTATAAGCCATATTCTTTAGCATCCGGGGTGCAGGAATCGAGGCTGCTGGATGTGCTGGTACTCTATGTATTGTGTTATACCGTAGTAGTGTCTGTAACTTTGTGTAATGTCCATTGCTTTGTCATCTCTGTAAAGCATTTGCATTTATAAGCATCTGTATGGGTTGTATGTTCCTCTCAGAATACATGAAGGACTGGATGGTCGGACAAGGTAACCAGGTTATATAACAAGCAAAGGTGTCCATATTCCCCCACACACTGAGGAGTGTAGAACTCCCCTTTATCAGAAACCATAGAGCAAGTGATACTGTTAATAGAAATACTAAAGTTTTGCCGCTTCTGGCAATGGAGATCTGTATTTAGCAGATGGCCACCAAAAACAAATGGATGGAGCATGCAGCATTTTGGTGCCCTACAATTTTACATTACAATTTGCAAATGTTTTATTGGGAGCATTAACATGGCTGAATGAACAAATCTATTTCTTTTCACTACAGGACAGAATTCATTCAGAGGGGGAGCATAACAATCACTGGAGCGGGAATACTCAACTGTGTTCTGGAAACCTTCGCACAAAGATTTTTAAAACAAGGCGCCAAAAAGGTATTTTTAAAAATATATTAGTACATACACAATAATACAGTCGAGCCCATAATTATTCATACCCCTGGCAAATTTTTACTTAAAGTTTCTTTTATTCAACCAGCAGGTTATTTTTTGACGGGAAATTACATAGGTGTCTCCCAAAAGATAATAAGACGATGCACAAGAGGCATTTTTTGTGGGGGAAAAACATACATTTTCAGCTTTTATTTACATTTGAGCAAAAGTCAACAGCAGGACTCTGGCTGGGCCACTCCAAAATGTTAATGTTGTCTGCTAACCATTTCTTAACCACTTTTGCTGTGTGTTTTGGGTCATTGTCATGCTGAAATGTCCACTTCTGCCCAAGGCCAAGTTTCTCTGCAAACTGCCTTATGTTGTCGTTGAGAATCCTCATGTATTGCTCTTTTTTCATGGTGCCATTTACTGTGATTAGATTGGTTGAATAAAAGTTGAAATTTGCCCCGGGTATGAATAATTATGGGCTTGACTGCATATAAACTACAGAAAATATGATGGTGACTTCTATCAAAAACTTAAAACAGTGTAGGCTTCTACTCTAGGATGGATATATATTGTAATGTGACTAAACAAAGTCTGGGTTTTTTTTCACCACATATAATGAACAAAACTGAAAATTGCGACAAATAATTCCACCAAAACATTCAGTCCTGGAAGTCCTTTTAGCTCGCCAATTAGGCTTTGTTTGACAGTAGGTGCAAAAGTCCTCCAAGCCCTCCTAGGCTTTCCATTTTTCCAATCCAGATAGAGTTTGACTCCATACTTGTTACACATGTGACCAAAGCTCCACTAGTCCACACCCTCTATATCAACCAGAGTTACTGCCTGGCTGAAAGCCATTTCCAAATCCAGGAGTGTACCCTGAGTGGGGTGGGAAGGCCCACCAGTTCCTTACCTTACACTCATGTATAAAATGTAAATATAAAAAACATTACATTCTATATTTAACTATATACTATATTTAAATTGAATGAAATAGTTAACAGAACAAGAATAGTATATAGTATATATTGTAAAGTGACCCATGGGCAAATATAAATATAATTATGTGGCTACCAAGCTCACAGACAGTGCACCCACATATTGTCTGTAACAGCAATGGACTGTTCCCTCTTTTTTATACTGCTGTCAACTGCTGATTGACAAACTGCAGGCAAGTGTGGGTGTTGTAAGACATGCATTCAGCAGTATAGTTTTATTCCAGTGTAGCATTGTTTCTACAAAATATACAACATGATCTGCCTATTGTCAGCTTCCTCATCTTCTGCTCGGCCATTCAGAGCTCTACATAGAGAACACAGAGAACTGATCTTTATCTATTTAGACTTGGAAACTCAATCCAACCAGCTGGCCGGCCAAGTGGATTCTTGCCCTGGCATGGAACTGCCAGCCATCAGCCAAGAATAGGTGGGAGAATCAGAATGAAGACCTGCCTACGGGTGGCTCTTTCTTCCAAAAGTTTCCCTGCCCCAGCAGGCAAGCTCAGCTCTTGTTTGCAGAGGCAGGATAGGCGCATAGACTATTCGGCCCCGGGTGGTAACGTATTCTATTGACTGTGGGTGGTCACGCATTCACCAATTTTGGGGGGGGTGGGTGCGTCCTATAAGGCATTAAATCTAGTTAAAATGAGTTGCAAATGATCACAAAGCTCTTTTCATTTCAAAATAATAAAAATAAATGCTTTTTTAAGCGTTACGGTCCTGGTTAAAGATCTCTGATAACAGATGTTATATAATGTAGAAATAATGCAAGAATAACAATAAGATCCCTGCAGGTATTTCTAAATATTAACATTCTCTCTACAAATGAACAGTATAATGATTGCTGTCAATCACAGGCCTTTTAAGCTTTATCTACAAATGTAGGAAACGTAATGGCCAGGTAAAGAGTGGTCTTGTATCCTAGTACTTACATGCATTACAGTTCAAGTATTGCTAGTGAATTGCTTAAAACGTGATGTCCTGCTGTTCTGATCAATGCGGTGGGCTCCTTTATATAACATTATATGTTAATATACTATGTACACTTCTTGGATTTCTTTAATACATTTCCATTATTGTGTGCGCTTTCTTTTTATATATTTTACTTTTTGTGTAAAAAAAAATAATTCATGTTTTAAATGGGCTTAAAGCCCAAGTTTCTGCCGCCACCCCCCTTGTCTTGGTTTCACAGACATCATCCATCTTTGGTCATTGATGTTGCCAGTTTTCATCCTTTTCTTCCTCATCAGCAGGTAGATCCTTAATTTTGCTCAGAGCTGATGGTTCCCTCTCCTGCAGAATAGTGGGTTAAATAAAACTGTAAGTCGGAGGTGTATTTTAGTTGTAAGAGCTGCTGAATGGGACTATGTTATGTCAATACTGTTTTACTGATAGATCTATTGCCTAACTGTGTCCTAAAGTAAAAGATTCTGACGATCTTTTTATAAACAGGTGAAGTAATCCATCCAACCTCCCTTATTCCAGCTTGCCCCATTTTTATATCCGTAACTACAACCTGAATAGAAGGAAGTATTTTACAAGTTTTCATTATTTACCTCTCCACGTGTGAGCCATGTGTTTAGTGCCACAAAAAAGTATCCAACATTTTTTAATATGTTTTCACCCCTTTCTTCCTGATTCAGTCCTGCCCTGAACTTCCTGAATAGGGTGCACTTTCCTCTCTATGCAATGGCTTTTATTGATGGGACTTCTTGTCCCAGGAGCACTTGTGTTAGTTGCTGCACATGCACACCTGAAACATTAATGCTGAGATGTGCAGTGGCTATATACAAGGCTCCACAAAGCTCCAAGAGCTGCTTCAGTATTGGCCTGGTGCACATATTAAAACTGATTTATGGGGGAAAAAGGCATCTGGTATGCTTTGGAGTGGGGGACCCCATGCTGTTTGTGGCCCCCCTCCTCCAGGCATAACAGACCCTATATCAACAGGAGGTGTGGTATGCACCGGAAGAGGGGGGGGGGCCACGTGGTTCATGGTCCCCGTCTTTCAGAGCATACCAGACTCTATGCTAAAAAGGGATCTCTCTGGACCCCTCGCTGTTTGTTGTCCCCTCTTCCAGAGCATACCAGACCCTATTCTAGAAAGGGGGTCTGGTATACTCTGAGGGGGGGGGCATGTTTTTTTGTTTTTATTTTGGATAGGGGTGGTTTGGCCCGAGAGGGAAAAATACCTAATTGGCTGTACTGTACCATCTGACTGAAGGTATGAGGGGTCAAATTTTGCCTCTATGTTAATGAATGGAGGCGGATTGCACATCGGAAGTGTCTACATGGTGACAAAAATAGTGGCTCCCAAAGGACCATGGCAAGACAGATGTAATATAACAAAACTGTTTTAGACTTTAGTTTTTATGTGTATATATTTAATGCCATAAGTGCAATGGCTTGCTTTTTTAAAAATGAGAAAATATTGTTTTTACCTTAAGGGGGGGGGGGGGGGGGGGGGGGGGGGGGGGTCTGAGGGCCTCTAGAGGGAACACAGCACATAAGGTTATCTGCCAAGGCCATGGAATCCTACTACCTCGACAGAGACTCAAAGGTGGTCATTGCAATGGGAGGTACAGCAGTACAGTGAACAGCAAGGAAGTTGTGAGTGGGACAGGCCCATTACATAACTACTCTTCATCGCAGGGACAATGATGAACCATGCCATTTAATGTATCTAGTGACTGGTAGTTTTGGGGGTGCATGTAAGAAGTCAACAAAATATTATATATAAAATTTTGCTGCTGTGTTGTCAATGTGTTTTGTTTTTTTTTGTTTTTTTTAACAGAGTATTTCCATCATGGAAGCGATTCTACAGGAACGATACGGTTGTCCTTTCTCCTAAATTGGGTCTGTGAGTGTTTCATAAAGGCGTACAAATGTTTTTCTTGCTAAAGCACTGAAAGAATGATCCATTTACTAAACTCATCACCTCTAACTTCCCAACTGCCATTTAGAAGACCAGCTGTAATTCACAGTGAAATTCACTTATATTTGCCATTGGAGAAAAGTGGTAAACTAAGGGACCGAGCCAAGCAATAACGAATCAGTCCATGGAGCAAAGACTGCCATGTTTCTCCATAATATCTCTACCACCCCTCTGTATTAAGTTATTACAAAAGAAACCTCATACCAGTACTGTCTGAATGTTACTCATTCCAAGATGTGTGATGCAAAAGTAGGGAAATAGTCTTGTTCTTAATCTTTGTTGTAAGTTTGTCCTTAGAAAAGTGGGGACAATTTTTAATAGCATGGGCACCCCAATAACTGTTTAACTGACATTTCTTCCAACAATGTTCCAGAAGTTTCCCCATTTGACTGAATGCGGCTATTGTGTTCATGTGCAATAGGGAAGCAGCTGGGCAGAAGAAAATCTGCCCCAACGGGACAAAAGTATAGGATTACGCAAAAATGTAGGGAGTAATTATTAATGGGCAACTTCACCAAAGGTGATTTTTTATATATATATATATGTAATGTGTGGGTGTGTAGATGATATAAATATATATATATATATATATATATATTTATATCAACTTCACAAGAAAAATATTTACAAACTTTATATTACAACAAATTCCAGTATTATATAGCAACAAATGCCATGCATTGTTCTTTTTCTCTGCTATGCCTCTTTCTGGCATGATGTTACCCGATTATTGGTTATAGGGAAAGATTTTTGGTGCTAATGTTGTGCAATCATTCATTCAATTTAAACACACAAAAATATTTGGTTTATTTTTGGGGGCCCATTTAATCTTACTCTCTACTGTGCATTGTGATGAGGAACGTTATGACAACACACAGGCCTGCTATCCAGTAGTGTCGCTTTGCATGTTGTGGCTCAATCACACCACTTTAATTATTATCATTACCTTAACATATCATAATGCACCTCATTGGACCTTACGAATCTGGATGAATCTGTATGGATCCACATCAGTATTTCCTGAATATCCAGGTTAATTATTTTTTCAAACATTATACAATGATAAATGAGGAATTGTGTACTTTGTGTAACTTTTAGTTCCTCATGAACACAAAGATCATGCTTGAGCAAGGTCTGCTTTTTGTAATTTTCTATTTATTTTAAGTTGAGCCCAAAAGAAACTATAGAAAGGGGGAGGGTTTCTGTTTAACACAAGAGAACTCTAAAATAAATCTGGTCTCCTAGAACGTTTGCAAAAAAATAATTGTATCTTGCAGGGGCGGTCCTGGGCACCCCCTCTGACTCCCCCCTCCAGTCCATGACAGCAACTTGGGAGATTCTGGATCTGAGTCTCCTCACCCCTCAATGGTGGTGGTGTTGTTTGGGGAGGAAGGGATGTGGAGTTGCTTGTGAGTGAGGTGAGACTCTGGATCTCTGAGTCTCATCTCCTCTCACTCGTGGGGGGGGGGAGCAGGGATGGCGTTCCTCTTGAGGTCTATATCACCCCCTTTCCACTCCTGGGGAGAGAGAAAGGGAGGGTGAGTCTCCTCTACTCTTTCCCCAGATGAGCACACAGATAGGTAAGGTGACATCTGGGCATCGGAAAAACATTTCTGATGCCGCTCTGGGCAATCGCCCAGGTTGCCCATGCCTAAAACCACCACT
Organism: Ptychadena robeensis; assembly: GCA_036250615.1. Taxonomy (NCBI): domain Eukaryota; kingdom Metazoa; phylum Chordata; class Amphibia; order Anura; family Ptychadenidae; genus Ptychadena; species Ptychadena robeensis. Next base: position 35,130,479 of record CM070034.1, on the reverse strand, counting down.
GGTATCTTGTACTCATGGGACATTACCATGACAGGATAGTGTTTTGATATACCAATAAATTAAAGGATAGGGAATAAGAATAATCTTTCCTTATTTGATCAGCGGAGCTGCTATATACAGAACTAGAATTAGAAATTAAAATCTATTATTATTGTGTACTATTATTAAATTGTGGTGAAAGAACCCTCTTAAATCTGCGAGAGGAAGGCCTAATTAAATGAATGATCATTGGGAAGAATGCCCCTTTCACTTGTGGGCAGTTTAAAGAATTCCACCTTTACTAACAGTTATAACATAATTCGTGGATATCAAAGATGCAGAAATTGCTTAGGGAACACTTAGAATCCTCAAAAACAAAACTCCTAGGGTTAAAATGGAATCCTAATTAAAGGTACCCATACACGTTGCGATTTTAGCCCTTCCGACTGATCCGGTCGGTCGGATAGGTCGATTGTTCGGGATTCGTAACATGCAAATGTAGTCCGACCGATGCTGTTTTTAGAAAATCGGCCGAAAAGTCGTCGGGTCCCGAATGATGATGCCCGTAATTTTCAGTCGGTCGGCCACATTTAAAAGAGACGTTTAAAAGATTCCTGATACAACTGGCCGATCGGTCGGTCGGCCTGTGACTAATCGGGTGAAAAATCGGGTGAAAATTCGGGTGAAAAATCGTGCATCCGATTGACTTTTAAAAATAGCAGTAAAACAAAAATCGGGAGTCGAAATCGAATATCGAATCGGTCCACGAAAAATCGCAACGTGTATGGGTACCTTAAGACATTTCTAGACCTAATGATATTGTTGCTTATGGTTACATTTGTGACTATCACTCCCATTTTCATTCCCAATAATAATTCCCAATTTTCATTATATAGAGCAGGTAAGGATATGAAACCTACCATTTGCTTGGCTTGTGAAGACTTTCAGCTTCTAGTAAAAAGAAAAACCAAGAATAGATGTTCCAGGGACCTGTAACATAAAAGCCATTGTGCTTGCTTAGGAAGATCAGTCATTGACCATGGCAGAGTTACGGGTAAAGCAAGATCCACTTTGTTTTTTAAATTACTGACCTTTAAATTCTTCAGTACAGTGCTGTGGTCAATGGATCCATCTACTCAGTAGTTACACATAGGTTTGGAATGTCGTTTCACTACAAGAAACCCAATTATGAGTTGTTCTCTTGTTTTCTGGCCTTTTATCTCTGTATTTAAAAGACATAAATTATAAATTCATTAGGAGGAATGTGTGAGGGACCTCTAGAACGGTAGTTTCCAACCTGGTGTTCACGCCCCTGTGGGCCCCATCAGTGGGGTCTAAGGGGGGTGACACCTTGTGCTCAGCTCCATGCTTCACCTGCTCTGTCTCTGAGTCCAGCTCAGGGTGATACCACTTGCTGAAAGTGGTTATCTTGGGCTGGTGAAATGTAAACAAGTGGCAGCATTGTGGACATCTTACTAATTTCATTTTGACAAATGTCACTGACTTTGTGTGTTAATTACAAAGCCCCTGAGCATGTTATCCCCACAATTGTTGGAGATATAAGAAAGGGTTGTGTTCATGCAAGGTAGGAGGAAGGAGAAGGTACCCCAGGGCAGCAGTGTTGTGACATCACTTCCGGGAAACATTCTTTTAATGCATGTATGCAGGTAGTAGTTGGGGAAACCTGGCTTGACTTGGACACAGGCAATGGCGTCCTTAAGCAAAAAAGATTGGGAACCACTGCTCTAGAAGGAGCTAGGCTTTGTGCCTCTGAAACACCCAGGTGTTGAAAAACATATTTGGCCAAAAGACTGTCAAAGATAGAGCATATGCACAATACAGGGAGTGCAGAATTATTAGGCAAGTGGTATTTTTGAGGAATAATTTTATGGTATATCAGATATGGAGCTGTGGGGCCTTTCCGGTTGAGGATGAGTCAAGCTCAAATCCCAGTCTACTCCAGTTTCTGAAGACTACCTTCTTCAAAAGTGTACAGAAGAAGTCTTGCATCCTTCAAGAAAAACATGATTTTCACGCCAGGAACAATGCTCCAATCACACGCGTCCAAGTTTACCACACAGTGTGGCTGGCAAGAAAGGGTATAAAGAAGAAAAAATAATGACAATGGCATGCTGTTCGCCTATCTGAACCCCATGAGAACCGTTGTCCATAACATACAAATGTGTGACTTACAAGGAGGAAAACAGTACACCTCCATGAACCAAGTTGTCTGGAGGCTGTGGTTGCTGCGCATGCAATGTTGATGGTGAACAGATCAAAACACTAAGAAATCCATGAATGGCGGCTTTTGAGTGTCTTGCAAAGAAAGGTGGCTATATTGTCACTGATTATTTTTTTTGGTTTTTGACATGTCAGAAATGTATATTTGAATGTGAGAGTATATTGGTTTACTGGTAAAAATACATAAAATTGAATATGGGTATAAATTTGTTTTTTGTACGTTGCCTAATAATTAATGCACAGTAATAGTACATGCACACACAGATATCCCTAAAATAGCTAAAACTAAAAACAAACTAAAAACTACTTCACAATAAAATATTCAGCTTTGATATTAATGAGTTTTTTGGGTTTCATTAGAAACATGGTTGTTCAGTATTTTATTTTTTT
>CM070034.1:35113890-35127844 GCA_036250615.1 Ptychadena robeensis | reverse complement strand
GAGGCAATGATTTAATGTGGAGCTTACCATCCAATTTAATGTCCACATATACTGTAAAAAGATTTTCTTTAAAAAGAAGTTCTTTCTTCACCCAATCTTCTGCATCACTGGGCATAATATCACTGTCCTAAGAAGAAATCTGGGGAATGCAGAGCAGCCCAAATACTCATTGCAGAGTAGATGTATATACTCATATATACATAAGGCATCCATTTGTAGCCAATCTTTTTCATTAGTCATTCATGAGTCTGCAAGGAGCTACCCGTGCACGGGTCGATTCCCGTTCGATAGATAAATAATCGAGCTGGACATCGTGACGTCACCATGATGTGCTTGAATTGGTCGAACAGGGAATCCATGCGCACCACTTTTGCGCAGACGATCCCATTCAATACTTTTGATGGGGACCCTGGCAATCGAACAGGGACTTACCAACATGTTTGTTCCCTGTTCGATCAAGCTTTCTTTGAGAGTGGCCAATTCCATTCTCTGCACCATAAGATTGGTTGCTCGGGAAAATAAATGGGAATCGACCTGTATATGGGGGAGGCTTAAAATTCAGTGGTATACATATCATATTCCCAATTATATGTTTTCCTATATGTATCCCTTAATAATCCGTTATGACCATGCAGTGTCTTTGACCAAACTGTAATAAATAAGTGCACCAGAAGCCGTATTTTTCGGACAAAAAGACGCACAGGACCATAGGACGCACCCAGTTTTTAGAGCAGGAAAACCAGAAAAAAAGTTAAATGTTCAATTCAGTTGAAAAAATAAATCCTCTGCAGTACCCAATTTCAGCCACAAATATGGTGTCACAAGAGAGTACTCTTCAGGCAGAAGGGGAGGGGAGCAGGCGATTCGGCACTCTTCTCTCCCTTCTTGCCAGGTGAGCTGCACGGTAATTGTAGCTAACAGGCAGTATGTCCATGTATGTCTCTATCTTCTTCTATCAGCAGGGCTCTGGTGGGAGACACAGTACAGTACAGATGAGGCATCTGACTGTGGCCTCATCTCTCATCTGACAGCTCGATTTTGGGTGTGTCTTCAAGTATGACAAATACTGTAAGTTGTTGGGCTTTCAAAGCTTTGTGCGTATGGGGCGGTAGAGCAGTATCTCTATAAATCTATGCTGAGCAGATCCAATTTTACTTTTCTTTACTTTCACATAATAGTCTGGCCTTAGATTGGAAAGTTGTTTGAAGAGTTTGGCTAAGATTCTGAACCTTTACATAACACATCAACACATTTGTTAGAGATTGTCATTAAATATGCACAGCCTTTGTGATTGTTTGAAAACTCTAAACCTTTTCAGAAATCATATGCCATTTCTGTTCACAAATACAATGTAAAGCAGCAGATTTGACACAGCTGGAAGGAGCAAATACTGCTGTCCATTCATTAATATTCATTGTACACCAGTAGCACTATAATCAGTACACAACCTACAGGGAGCCTTACAACTAGTTTTGCTTTTTAATTCTTGTCTGAAAAGTTGGTTGTTCATGAAATCATGCGCTTAGAAGTCAGTGGAGCAGCTGTAACAATGTGTATGTAATATCAGCGATGAGGACCTCTTCTCAAATGAGAACAAAAGGGGTCATGTCGGGTGAAGTGGTTGCAGAAGGGTAGCATTATTCCCATATGTTACTAATAGGTGAGACACAGGAAAACAACTCTGCAATTTCTACAATGACCTTCACCATGTCTGACTCCAGCTTCGATAAACTCTTTTTTGTCTTGTCGGGCTACACATCACTTAAGAAGACCCCTGCATGTAGAAATTGATTACAACTCACTGCCATGTTATGATAGCCTGACAACACGAAGGTTAATGGATGACATGAGGATTTTCACAATGGAATGTCTGTTTTTGAGACCTGTCATCCTTTAGACTTGTAGGGCAATCCTTTCAAATATTAATTGAGAAAAAGAAAATAAAAGAAATTTTAGGCATTTTGTATACAAAAACAACAGATTGATGCATTGGCAATTCAATACACATTTGAATGCTGTTACTTCAAACATTTTACTGTTTTTAACGTCAGATGCTTGTTATTGTCCAAATGGGTGTAATTTCTAAAAGTTCGCCTTTTAGTTAATTAAAAAAAAAATTTCTAAAGCCCCCATACACTTTTTAGATCAATCCATACAATTTCCATTAGATCTACCTACAACTATGTAGTGCTGGATCCTCCCTAATAGAATACATAGTGATTGGAAGGTGTACATCACTGCTATGTAGTGCTGGGTCCTCCCTGATAGAATACATAGTGATTGGAAGGTGTATATCACTGCTATGTAGTGCCGGGTGCTCCCTGATAGAATACATAGTGATTGGGAGGTTTAGAAAGGTCCTCATATTACATGGTTTTGGTAGAATAAAAGTTGAATATAGAAAGATTGTATGGTGTATGGGGGCCTTAAGGGGGTACTACAGTTAGCAAATGCATCCAATCTATCAACTGGTGCTGAATACCAAGGGGAGTGATGACATTACTCCCTTAGTTGTGTGACCTAGTTATTGACTGCTGGGCTCAGTCATGATCTCATGGGAATTAGTGGGATATTCCTTTTTACCTGGAAATACTGTCATTGTAAACTGACAACCTTCACATGTATGCAACCTTCTACTTTTATGTACAATTTTACATAATGCACCAAATAGTAGCAAATTGCTTATAAAGCATGCAGGTTATATGCTGAATTATTCAGGTACATGGCAAGCTCTGTATACTATCTTATGCTGCAAATATTACACTTATGTATTTTATGCATTTTTTGTAACCCAGCAATGGACTTCATACTTTGTATTGAAACAGATTCGTATTTTTTAGTTGATGCCATTATTACCATGTTGCTTACATAAGAACTATGTACAAGCACTTAATATGCAAATAAAATGACAATTAAAATTTTTTAAATTGTGTATTTGTTACTTTTTTCAGGGTTTACGAAAAACGAGGCTCAGTGTTTACTAGAATTCCTTTTTTTTATTTTTTTTCTTTAATGTGCTATAGACTAATGGATACCAAAAACCAACAACATTCTTTTTATATTACTGGTGGGCAATTGAACCATTTGAATCAAAGGTTATAGGCCCCTTTTATAAGGATTTGTGCCTCTATATATCTTATTCAATCATCCCCTGTTCATTGGTGTAATAGTGGGAGCATAGGCATTTGCCTATCTGCTGACCGCTGAGGCTCAGCAAGCTGATTGGGTCACTGATTGGCTTTCACGTATGCCAGACAGTCGCCTCTCCTCCTCTTCCGCTTTAAGAAGATTTCTGGGTGAAAACGCATGAGAGGGGGGGGGGGTAGCGGGCATGTGAGTTCCTATGCATGAACAGTTAGATTTTGGGGGCCGCATGGGGAGGACTGAGGGAGGCCGCTGAAAAACTCCCAAAGGGCCGCATGTGGCCATCGGGCTGCAGGTTGGGCACCTGGGTTTTATATACTTAAAATATAATGAAAATTCTAAATTTAAACAGAACTGTAGGTTGGAATGCTTGCATGTGATCACAAAGTGACTACAGACTGTATAGTGTTAAGGATCTAATGATTTATTCCCCTAAATAGAGAATAACACTGGTTCAAATGGCCAACAGCAGTACTTGCTGCTAGCTGTCCTATAGGGGTTATAATTTGGGGGCCCCCAATCATGGAGCATCATGCACGTTTTTAGTTTTCGATTTATGTGGGGATGTTCTTTCTGCCATCACTGGGTAAGTAAACGTAAATTTTCCCTTTTTCTGCACTACAATTGTAAAAAGGCAGCTACATTAAAGTAGGCCAACATTCAAATTCTGCCATAAGGCTTCCCAAAGAATTTTTATGGCACAGATGAATTTGGTGTAATAAAACGGCTGTCCAAGAAAACCCAAATCTGCTCGTCTGTGTGGCCCTTTGGTATATGAAGAAAGCCTATTCCAAACCTACCTCAAGCAGAAGTTCAGATAAGTGGTTGCTTTCCCAATCACAGCAAGACGGGTAATATCTCTTCAATACACAAAAAGAATTCTGCACTCCAAAAATCAAAGGTAGACCGACATCTTGCAAGTTTCCAAGTGTCACTAGATATGTTCGTGTATCACATTACATTCGCACGTCGTTTGCAGGATCCACAGTAGGTCTATCTCGTACCTCAGTGTGTACGCAATAGTTGGTCATTCCCAAGGGACTCACGGGTGAAGACGTTTTACAAACAAGTTCTTCGATTAGTTGGAGTTTAAAATCAGTTGTATACAAAGACAAACCTCATGTTACCCCCAAATTCAAGCCAGAGCCCCCCTCTAATAGGTAATATTTCTGGCAATATTATAGCAATCGTTAGGAAATGCTGTTGCCATATTTCTTTTGCTGATAGTTCTAACTGCTGAGAAAGAACAAAGCATATATTCAAAATCAAAAGCCACTTGGCACTTGTTTATTTCATACTAACTCAAGGTTGTTTTGGATCATTATTATGGTGTTCTTAAAATTATAGAGATTGGCCTGCTATCTGTTTCTAGACTGAAGCTGAAATGATTGGCTTTGGTTGTTTTGAACTTGAATGTGTACAAAGTACAGATCTGCAAACATACATCTGACGATTTGGGATCATCTGTTCAGTCCTGATGATATAGTTAGAAAATGTCATGGAAAGATCAATAACACAGGCCACATGTTTTATTTTTTTTTACATGCCAAGATGTTGAGTAGAAATTAAATAAATAAAAAAATTTTTTTCTCACTGTGGTCTTTTAATTCTAGGACTAAACTTAAACAGGACCCGGAAATCCTCTTCTAAAAGGGGAACCCTGGATACTCAATGAGCCCCCATTGAGGCCACTTTACTTTAACCCTCTGAGCGTTTGCCACGTGGCACGGTTTTTTTATAACCGTGCCACGGGCAATCGCAGCGGAGCACAATGTGCTCCGCCGCGATTGCCAGCTCAGCTCAGGGTAGTAAACATAAGCCCGGCGTCACTGGAGACGCCGGACTTATGCTGACGAAAGGCGACGCCCCTCCATTTACATGGAGGTCTATGGCGCCGCCTACCCCCGCCCCCTTCGCGTCACCGGTGATGCAATTGGGGGGCGGACCCGGAAGCATCGGCATACATGCCAATGCTCCCGACCGCCGTCAGAAGACGGCGAGACCTCGGGCGCTCCTCCGGCTAACTGGGGCTGAGTTTCATGATGCATGAAACACAGCCCGAGTTAATTCGGGGAGAACGCTCAGAAGGTTAAGGATGTCACCCTCGTTGTAATATAGTATGAGCCCTGGTGGGATTGGTTCTTCGTGTCCTGTTGTGCCCCACATCGTTCGTGGCCCCCATTACCAGACCCTATGTCAGCAGGGGTCTGGTATGTTCATGGCCCCCTTTTCCAGGGGCCATGAATATAGATCCTCTTCTAAAAGGTATGGTATGCTCCAAAAACCCAATGAACACTCTCCGCCATTGTTTTTTCAACTAGCTGACTGAGTTGATTGCAAAGCTCCTGAACATGATATCATCACTTTAATTGCTGGAGATGTAATGACGGGTTGTGTGAACATTTGAAAAAACAAAGTTTTGCTCTAGCATATGTAGTTTTTGCATTAATTACATTTAAAGTTAAAGAATTTGAGTGATACAGTCCACCAGTTTCCACACTCAGCGTATGTTTTAGTGGACTGACTTTAGAAGACATTATATTATTTAGGAAAATGATGGGGGCATGTAAATACATTTTAATCTGGGATTACCCAATTAGGAACATGAGCCTTTGGTGAAAGTTTTGTAAAAACATGTATAAATGGATATGATTGACATTATATGAAACATGTTGTACTGGAAGGTCATTGGACATTAAGACAAGATTACCATGAATCTACACACATTTCCTAATGTCTTAATTTGTTACTATTTATTTACCCTGTATTTACAAAGAAACGAAGCGATGGTTGCCACTATCCGGCTGGCACGGGTGTAGGAGACTACAGTATGTGTCGCTGCAGATCAGAACATAGTTCTGTATGGCATTCTTAAATACAGAACAAGATGACATGACATTGGTTTCTTATTTTGCTCGCAGTCACTTGCCCTGAAAATGTCTGTAAATCATTCACTTTCTTCCTCTATGAGTAGATCTATGGGATGGGGATATTATCACTCAGCTCACAGATCATAACATTGTATACAGGTCAGTGCACAGAACAATCACACAGCACAGTGGTCACAGCTGGAGGCCAATGGCATAATCACTGCTGTGCTGTCCTACAAATAACGGCCATCGCTGAGGACATTTATATACCATGGTATGTGTTGGCACTGTGATAATTCCTAGTAGCGGGTGGATATACTATATTCCATACAGATCCCGGTGGCAGTATAGCTCAACCTTACATCAAATACAGGATTCTAGAGGAGAAGAAAACCCCAACATTATATCACTCCTATCATAAACCTATGTTGTTGATGTCTGAAGTTCCCCATAGGTCACAACTCCACTACATGTTTTTCCAGCGTTTGGCCTGTGCGTGGGAAAATTACTTGGGAGCAGTACTGTTCATCCAAAGTAATGGGGCTATGACATGTCTGTACACCCAGGCGCATTATAGTGTTTGCACAACAAACGCGGTATACTTCGTTTTATTTACATAATGTGGCACCATTGCATGTCTAATGTGGGGCACCTCCATTGAAAATCAATGGGTACATCCCGTGATTATTGGTCAAATTTTTGCCCATTCGTTTTCATGTGCGGTAATAATTGCATTACCATGGTTACCCACCCTAAACTGGGGGCAAAAGTAGGTTAACTGCTCCACCAACCCCACACGAAAAAAATAGTATTATAGTATAATGGAAAACTGCTGAAAAAAAGTATAGTTTTAATGAGACGTATAATGAACAGCATGGGGTTCTGCCCAGGAATGGGAGGTGCTGAACATGTCATCAGGGTTATATATATGACTGATAGGAGGGGTCTGGGGCCTTTTGCCAGCTATCTTCACCTGAACATTTCCTGCGGCCTGGTCCCTGTGGAAGTTAGGCCTGACATCCAGGCATGAATGAATCCAGGGATCAACTCTGCCATGTAAGTGTAATTTCCCTACCGGACTAGGGGTTTGATATAGGAGGACTCCCCTTTATACAGAGCCATGGGATTAGAGACCTTTCTCTAACTACTGAATGACATCAGCGTATTTCCACCTGGGTTACAGCCTCAGCCAATTGTTTACACTAAACCTCTGTAATGATGTACACTATGGACTATACCAGGGGTGGGCAAACTTTTTGACTCGTGGACCATTATGTCTTTTTAAACAGCCCCTTTTTTGACAGAAGGGCCGGAGCAAGAGCCGGACTGGCCCACAATAGGTGTCCTTAGTTCTCGTAGCTAAAAAAAAAAGAGGAAATTATATACAAAAAAATTATAGAGGCTTTTGAAAGTAAACATAAATATTCTATTGCAGGCAAACTATGGCCTCTAGGAAGAGACCCTCTAGGCACTATCTCCACTTATTCAAGGGAATAAGTGGAAGGGAGCTAGAGCATCTTTACACCAAGGTGACTAAGAGCTGAATTAAAAGGCCAAAGGGCCGGTTTTGGCCCCTGAGCCTTAGTTTGCACATGGGTGGACTATGCCCTATTCCTCATATTTTCCTGCACAGATAAAGTTATCCCCTTGCATTTTGCTCAGGGAGTGTTAAGTCCACAAAAGTTTTGAGTGGAGGAGTTGACCAGTCTGTATAACAAGTCTGAGTGTCACCCGTCATTCCGGGTCACGCTACACTATCATCAAAATGTATCATGCTCCCCAACTTCACAATAGGTTAAGAAAGTATTCATTAAGCTGGGCATACATGTACCAATTCCTGCACGATCCGATCCCCGATCCGATGCCATGCGTGTTCCCGCATCCCCTTAGGATCGGGTCGTGCAGGAATTGGATGCAGAAACTAACGAGGATTGGGCTAAAATCAGCTGTCCTGTCGGATTGCACAGTTATCCGTCAGGACGGTAAATTTTAGCCCAATCCCATTAGTTCAGCTGGGGACGTCTGCCCCCAGCCGAAGTAATGAGCTGCACATAAAGAGTGCCGTCCGATTCTTGGCACTAGCAGGTGGGCGTGATGACGTCATCACACTGCCTGCTAGTGCATAGAATCGAATAAGGAATAGACGGTAAATCGTACCGCCTATTTCCAGCTTTACCCCTTAATGTTTCAGCTTTATGCTATAAAATTTATTTTTTAAATTATTTTATTATTCTACACTTCATGTGAAAAAAGATTAGACAATTTAGTATTGTCTAAGGTTGGTCTGCTGGAACCTAATATAATCTCATCACAGGACCTATGGAGTCCAGTCAGGGTAACCATCATGTTCCTGGTCACCTCCGTGATTATGACCCTTATACCTTGATCCATGGTTAGGTAAGGTCCATGGCAGAGGAAACCTTTCCTGAGAAAAAAACTGAAGGCTTCAACTAGTGGCTTATTGTTCAAACACTGGTCCCAATCTTGGAAAGAACATCTGTTTGGCTGTCCTGTTTGCCTCTCTTTAATCAATAGTCATTTCTCCTTAAATTTTTTCTCCAGATTGCCTACTCAAACTTGAACAAAGAGAAGACATCTACAAATCCAGCTTTCCCTTCTGCTTCCAGATCTTGTAGATAATATCTTGTAGATGTATGAAAAACAGATAAACATCTGATTCAACATAACACAAACCATGGAAAAGAATATAAAAACTGCCAATAAACATGTAAAGTATTGTTACAGCTGCCTACAGAGATAAATGTAAACATCAAACATAAATCACTGTCATAATGTGTATTTTTTACAGCACAGCTATAGTACAAATATTGTAATAACACAGCCTGAACAAATGTATTATAATGCAGTATAGACAAGAATGTATTGGTTTGTTTTGGTATTTTTAGCAATGCCATTTTTTTTGTTAACTTACGTAAAAAACTTTAGACCTGGTAATAAGCAAAAAGTATGGTTCCTGAAAAATGCAACAAACTACTTGTTCAGTGGAAAACACATACATTTAGAATCTTTATCTGTGACAAGACTGATCTAAAAACAATGTGTTTTCATTATTAATTTATGGACATTTAAAGGACATTTTATATAATATGTAAATATTGGTGTGTTTAAAAATTGTGTCTGACGCTACTTAATTTATTTGTACATACATGGGAGGCTTTGACCCACATGTCTGTGTTTCCGTTTGAGCTATGGAGTTCTGTAAATACCAGACATATCCCTGCAACTTCCACACTGACGAAACACCCTAAGTATGCTGACAATATATACAGTGCATTCACAGCACATCACTTTTTTCTACATTTTGTTATGTTACAGCCTTATTCTAAAATGAATTAGATTAAAAGAAAGTAGAATAGAAAAATGTTTTTTTTTCCTCAGAATTCTACACACAACACCCCATAATACCCCATAATAACAATGTGAAAAAAGTTTACTTGAGGTTTTGGCAAACTCATTAAACTGAAATAAAAAAAAATGAGAAATAACATGTACATTCCTAGCCTTTTGCTGAGTAGGTTTTCATCCAGGATGTCTCTGTACATTTCGTACGATTTAGTTTTGAATCTCCCGCCGCCACCCTCAAGATCGGCTATCGGCTTCCAAGCCAGTTCAGAACATCAGAGCCACAGATTGGCACATTTGCGCTGCTGGGGCTCTGAACTCCACCGGACGGCCCCATCTCGTCCAGTGCCAGGAACTTCCAGTGATCAGTATGAATGAGCATAAGAACAATATTAGAGGGATAATAGCAACCTTCTGTTGGACATTGCAACATGAAGATCTATTTTGGCTCAGTTATAGAAACATATCTCTGTATGACTCTGGACTGTGAAATATATGCAGAGAATAGATGAGACCTATAACAGCTTCATTAAAGGCAGCTGACCTTGAGAAGTATAGCCATGCGCACTATGGAGAATGGCAAACAGCTGAGGGCCTTAAACCCAACTGGAGGTATATGGCAGGGGCCATAAAAGGACATCTCGTCCCCATACACCTTTAGATTTCTCTGTCAGATTTTCTTTAGATCTCCTTTTGTTTTACCTAAACCATGTAATATGAGGGACTTTCTAAACCATCAAGTCTACTTGTGTTTACTCGCAGAGGACCCGGCACTACATAGTTGTTGGTAGATCTAAAGGATATCTGACATAGAGATCTATAGGTGTATGGCCAGCTTTATAGTTTAGTAAAGACCTTTGGGGTTTTACTGCTTTTGTTTGTAGCTATATCTCATTGGTAAGAAGCTTGGATCCAGGCCCTCTCCTGGACACATTCTACCTTGACTAGAGCTAAAAGAATGTACGGGTGGAACAAGACTCCTTTCAGGGGGGTGAAGAAGTATTCGCTGTGGACCTACAGATGGGTGTGGTGCTGGGATAGAAGAGACTTGGCATGTGTGACCATTGTGAGATTGAGAATGGAATGGAAAGCAGACCCCCTTTTGGCTATTTCACGTACTTTTTCCCTTTGCTCTTGTAAATAATCTTGTATGTTCATCGCAATTTGTAAATAAGCCCAACTCTTATTTAAGATTAAATTGGTGTTGTTTAAAACAAGGAACCCCAAACAGAGCACATTCTATACCTTCTACCCAGTCACACCTGAGACCTTGGCTAATTGGGCAAAATGTGTAAATTTTTCACTTAGTGAAGAGGTCAGAGGCCAAAGGTTTAGGCATGGGTGTGTGTTGAATACTTTTGAAGGCACAGCAAATGTACACTGTTATAAAAGCTGTTCACTGACAACATTGCATCAGTGTCATATCTTCAGTGCTGTCCCATGAAAATATATTATAAACCATTTACCACAATGTCAGGGGTGCACTCACTTTTGTGATATACTGTAGATGGGTTATCTAGAAAGTAACAGTCACTAATGCAAAATGTTACAGCAAGATTTTATTGACCAATATATCAAGGAAAATAAAAAAGTGTTTTGTAGACAGCCTTGTACCCTTTTCAGCTTACCTGTTAGATTAAGAAAAGCCTGCTGTGATGTTTCATCCTCTAACCTTCAAACACTAGTGTTTTCAACTCATACTTCCCATTTAAAAAAAATGTCCTATGGTTCTTAAAAGCATTATATGTTCTTTGATTTGTAATTTTACAGAAAGGTAAGTGGCTTCCTCAAAGGACGTGACATTTGCTTGTTCATTTTTCTGCTTGTGGCAATTCAGACTGTTTTAACTCCTGATTGGCACAGAAAGGTAAGTGGCCCCCTTCGGAGGACATGACATTTGCTTGTGCCTCTTTCTGGCTAGTGGCAATCTAGACTGTTTGTCCTCCTGATTGAAGAGCTTATTTACTTTAAGAAGTTTAACAGACTTTCTATTTTGCTTCAAAAGTAACTAATTTGTGTTGAAGATTGTATCAACCATATTTACATTTGTATTATGTTTATGGAATATTTTATCTTTAATTGTATACTAATTTATATTTATTTTCAGGGGTGCACATAAGTGCTCCGCCAGTATGCAAATGGTGTCAAAACCTAGTTATGCAGACCTATATTGTTGTTACTGATCACATTTACATACGGATGAGAAATCAGCAGCTTCCCCGCTCCCTCTGTCCCTCCTCCATGTCTGTGTGAGGAGCCAACGTGACAACAAGTGCTCACAAGTGACACTCTGGCTGAAATTGGTATTGCAGCTCCACTGTATCATACACTACTTTAAAATAATTTTTTTTTAAATTGCCTAAATTCTTTACGTTTTATTGTTAAATGTATACAATTGATGTCACTGAATGAAACATGAATATAACGGAAAGTTTGCAGTTAGGGGTATCAAATTGGGAATGTAAATTACTGAAAAAATGTGGGGATTGAAAGTAAGAGTAGACATATGTAAGGCCATGTGTCCAGGTGCTGCTTTTTCAAATCTTGGAGACCTGTGGATGGAGACAGCTAATTAGAGGCTCAATCAAGAAAGAAGAGGTCCATCTGCAGAAGAATCTACCATGCAGTAAGGTGACGCAGAGGACAGTGAGGAAGACCACCCTACATAAGGGGTGAGTACCAAACATCATTTGCTGGTACTCATTCAAGTAGCTCACTAAAAAATGCATGTGCACCCCTGTTTATTTTCCCTTTTATATTATCTATTTATTTTTCAGTGTGGAGATAACCTCCATCTCTGCCTTGCTGATGTTTGAATGGAACGATATGGGACATCATGATGAATACTTCTGCTGAAGGTTCTAAAATGTCCCTGTGGGAAAATGTACAGCTTTAATCTATGTTCAAAGATTAACAGGTCTACAACTATTTTAAATGTCTTTAATTTACTGGTGGGACTTAAGTAAAAACTTTGTTTTAAGACCATGATTACAGCTTGATGAAATAGACATATTGAAAGATTTATGGCCAGGCTCCAATGTGGCTCCGAATCACTTTTATGTTCCATTTGCATCACTTTTGGTCGATTCAGGTAAAAAGGAATCAATATTCAAATTATTGATGTAAATCTTCGAGTGGAAAACAGGAAAGGATTGAAAGGAAAAATCGAACTGTATATGTCCACCTTTAGTTGACCTTAAATTTTCTATTTTTATGCTTGTAACTCCTTAGTGGGGCGTTGTTGCCTGGAGCCAATTAAAATGGTAGGTTTGTCATGACAAGGAACATTGTGTGTTGGCTTTTGATAGGCTCCATGGACCTGCAAATTCAATCTCCCCCTTTCTCCAGAACTTCCCTTCCTCGACCCCCTTCTGGACCTTCACCCCAACACTGATCTTTTCCCAACTGGCCGGAACTAAGAATTAACCACCCAGCAGTCCGGTTTTCAGTCTGGTCTCACAAAGTCAGAAAGTGGAATTTCAAAATTAAGCTCCACTATATCTTGTAAAAATCAACAAAGCATCCACATGATGGGGCTGCCGCCTAAGTTTGTTTACATTTCACTAGCCAAGTGCAGCTCAGTTTTACCCGGATGTCCGTGATTTTTTTTTTTCTCCGAGCTGGGCTTGGGAATACCACAGATAGAATACAAGTACTGAAGTACAGGCAGCCAATAGTGGTGGGTCCCCTTGTAGCTACAGGCCCCATAGCTGCCACTGTGGCGGTTCTTTTGCAACTGCTTGGAGTTAAACTGTTTTTTTTTTCTTTAAGTGTCTATCCAACACTTAGTATTATTACATTGAATTAATACAATTTTCCATTGGCTGCTCCCTGACAGTATTGATCTGAAATTCTGACCCACAATGACTGTAACATTTTAAAGAGTCTAAAGATATACTGGTATTGTGTTTACGGTCACAACCCTAAAAATATTAAATAAAATGTAATAAAAACATGGTGTAATGGTGTCCAATACACTGAAATCCTATGCCTAAAGGAAGCCAACCACGGGTCGATTATTTTGTGATTCAATCGCCGATTCGATCTTCGTCTTCATCAATTCAAATTCATCAATTTAATAATATTAATTATAATAATAATAATTTGCTCATACTTTGAAGTGTCATCAATGCTTTCTGTCACAAGAAAGCAAAATACTGCATGTAACTATAAACAATCAACTAAAATTGAACATGTCCAATCACTTTTCAATAGATTTTATGTTCGATATTGATCACTGTGGTCGATCATACCAGGTAGGCAGGAATTGATTTCCGTTCGATGATTTTTTGGGTCAATCAAATGGAAATATCAAACCATGTATTCAAAACAAAACACAGTAAACTGATATTGTAGTGTGTAAAGCTAAAGTTCCAAACAATGCCTAACTAGCTGCTGAGAGTGGACAGAGGTAGCCAAGGCTCTCACCCAATATATGGTCCCTCCATAGTGATCCAAGAGTGATCTGAATCCTGACGGAGGGGTAATCAGCTCTCTCTCTGGAGGCCAAACAGCTCCAGGTAAAGCTAGCCACACATGGTTCAATTGACTGTACAATCAATGTAATTCGATCAATT
>CM070034.1:35048710-35113790 GCA_036250615.1 Ptychadena robeensis | reverse complement strand
ACTTAGATCGAATTGATGATCGATTTGATGTCAATTGAACCATGTATGGCTAGCTTAACAGTTCCAGGTAAGCAATCCTGCAGAGTGGCCCAGAATGTTTTGGCAATTATTTATAAACTAGGATTAGAGGCCGGCCAGTGGCAGTTGCTGGGAAGAATAAGAGGTATCAACAATAATGGGGGGAGCCTTGGGCTGACCTCAGCCAGCAACTCAGCAGCTGCCTAAAGCCCCCCATACACGTTCCGATTATTCTCCCGACCGTTTTTTCGTCCGATCCTGACACCCGATTTTCACCTAAAATGTTATTGTCGGTTGGTCGGCTGGCACGAAAAATCGGAATTGGAATTATCACCGATCCATCAGCCCGACCCTATTTATTAACAGCAGATCGACCAAAAATTTACGGACAGGTCCGAAGCGGTCCCGACCGATTTTTCGGCCGATTTTGAGAAATCAGGATCGGTCGGGTACATAATTCCGAATCCGATTAATCTCCCGATCGATTAATCTCCCGACCCGATTGGACGGTCGGGCAAAATTCGTACGAAAAATCAGAACGTGTATGGGGGGCTTAAGACATTTTACCATTTTACAGCAATGCACAGCATTAACCCAATATGTACAATTAGTGCCATCCTTTGGTCACTACACTATAAAAGTGAGAAGAAATTTGGCTTTAATGGAGAGCAGATTTTGTAGTGGTCGAGAATGAAGACAGTTTTTTTAGGTTGAATGAAGACAGGTGAGTTGCAATGTTGATCTGAACTGTAACATGGCTGTTTTATGTCAGCAGCAGAATTATTCACAGCCGCCCTACATCAAAACAGTGTTCCATGTAACAAAAGTGCAGAGTGGCAACAAAGCAGACACTTTGTGCTGTCATATGATCAATTCTCTAAGATAATCTACTACTTGTACAGATTAACAGATGTTTGTTTACATTGTTCATTTGCTACAGGAGATGTTTACAGAGGGATTTACCGCAATACAAATATCACAGTAATAAAAGGTGTTTAGTAGTATCTGCAATCTTTCTTCAGCATTGTAATCAGGCCTAATTACTGAAGTCCTATATAAGCAAAGGATGTTTGCAGAAGGGATCCAAACCTGCCACCACTGCACGAAGCCAGAGAGGGAACAAAAAGTATTTATAAAGGAAGACAAAAGATCGGCAGTATTTTGAAACGTCTAGGCCCAGCTTAAGCTATGAACGGGGAGCAACTGCAAAATAACAATAAATAGTCATTGACCAGAATTTGAAAAAAAACTGACCCTTATCTCTTTATCTGTATATTTCCCCTGCAGCAGCTTCAATACACCATCACTATGGTTGACTATTACGCTCCCCATACACCTTTAGATCACTCCATACAATTTCCATGAGATCTACCAACAACCATGTAGTTCCGGGTCCTCCTTGATAGAATACATAGTGATTGGAAGGTTTAGAAAGTTCTTCATATTGCACGGTTTTGGTGGATTATACAGAGATTGTATGGTATAATTGTAAGGTGTATGGAGGGCTTTAGTTTGTTTTTTTTTCTTTTTTACATTATTCAGCATGCACAGAAATGCAATAATTGTCCCTGGGAGTTATTGTTTCTAGTGCCAGGAGAACAAATGAATTTTGTACATACAGAACCATTTCTGATTAATAGATCTAACAATATTCCGTACAAGGTCTTATTTAAACAAAAAAAGAATCCAAGGTTTATAATAAATTACCCAATTAGTGGATTCTAAAGTGCTCCAAATGGTTGGCCCTATCTTTTATCTCTATGGAGTTGCACATCACTCCATCTATTTGGAACAAAAGCCCACTTCTTTATCCATGTCAGCATTCTCACCCCCCACCCCATCATATCATTTCTTTTTTGTTTATTAATTTCAAAGTTGAAAGGTAAGAAATGAATGTTCAGTACAGTCAAGATTTCACACATATGAAAAAAGTGTCTGTCCATCTCTGTCTGAAAGACACTATCTGCCTGCTGTCCGAGAACTGAGCTAGCTAAGGCTATGTTCCACATGTGCGGCACCCATGGCCTGATTCTACTTGTGCCTATGTTATTCAATGGCACTCTTTTCCGGCCGCAATCGGGAGCGCCTGTGTGCGACCTAAAAACTCGGTGTTTCTGACCGCAAAGCTCAGGAGCCGGCGGTCTATCGCACCCTGACCAGGGCCTGTTCCCATATAGGCGATCAGCCGCTGACGATCGTGGGTGGCCAATCACACGCGTCTGCTCACATGATCGGGTGCAATTAACCAGGCAAACTTCACCCGTGATTTTTTTTTAAAACAGCTTATTATGAAAAGAAATTGCGTCCATGGAGAATGAATGGACGCGATTTTTCTATCGCTAAGTGCAATCAAAAATTGGGTCCATTCATGTCTATGGGCGCAATCAGAAAAAAAACCATTGCGACCGCCCATCGCTGCCATCAGAATGCGGGGAGCTGCGATTCTGATTGCGGGTCCAATTGCGACCGTGCGCGATCAGGCCATCAGTTGAGTGGGGGCAAGCCCATTTAACTGAATGGATGCGATCAACGGCGAGGCGATTAATCACCTATGTGGGAACATAAACTTAGGAAGGCAGGGAAGCTGTCAGAGTGATGATCCCCCACGGGCAGATCTTTCCTCTGCAGTGTGTATGTCAGCCAGACTCCTAAACTGACCACTTGCGAGCACCAAATACAGATGTCTTTCAAATTGATGTCATTAGCCGTTGTGGATCCAATGACGACACTTGCAACTTTCTGGTAAGTTTTATATTCAAAGAAATCTAACGATAAAAATACACTTGATGAACAGACAAAATGGCAAGTGAGCTCATTAAATTTCTTTATGACATAAATATCTTTCAATTACGTGGTTAAGCAAACATATAAAGAATGGTAATTTAACACCTGCACATGTTTGTACCCAATTTTAATCTTGTGATTATAGCTCGCCAAATGAATTTGATATCATACCCCGATTTTCCTATTCATTCATCGTATTTGGACACGCTGTAATATAAAACTCATGATCTATTTATATTTCCCTCAATGTTGTAGTTATGCAATTTTCCATGTTAATCACATATTTATGAGATGAATAAATAGCTCCAGCCATTTGACCATATTTCCCTCAGAAAATACGGATTAGATCCATTTACCTTAGCGCAGCTCTTTGAAAAATTATGCTATTTTTCTGTAATGAATGCCTTATCCTTGTTTTAGCATTCGCTACGCAGACGAGATATTACTCTTTGCAGACAATCCTGCCATTAAAGCTAGCAGTGAATTTATTTTTAAAAATTCAGCAAAACAGCTGAAACACACACATAAGGGGTAGTCAAATTCATTAAAATATCATGAATTCTGGCCAATAGGGATGGCAGTTTTTTCCAGGAATGGTTCTTCTCCAAGGGGACTCATGGAGAACCACAAAATGATTTTGATGTAGTTAATCTTCCCTGGTTTGCTGGTCATCATTAGCCCCAAGTGTTCTCCCCTTATCCCAACAATCTCTAGTCTGTTTTTTAGTTTGCCTTAAAGTGGACCTACCACCGGTAAATCTTTCAAAATTCTGCGTCACACCACTAGAGATGGTCGAATTTTTTTCAATTTTGAGTTAATTGCAAAGCCCCTGAACATGATATCATCACCAAACTTAAAAAAAGTATGTCTCTAACACAAATAGTTTTTGCACAAATTAAGCTCAAAGTCAAGTCAAAATGTCGAAAATTCTGAAAATTCTACATTAAATTTGAACTTAATTTATTCAAACACTATTTGTGTTAGAGACATACTTTTTTCTGTCAAATGTTCCCCCAACCTTTCTCTACATCTCTAGCAAGTTTGATATACCATGTTCAGGGGCTTTGCAAGCAGCTCTGAAAGTTAGCAAGTCAAAAAATTCGAGCATCTCTACACACCACCTCACCTGTGAAGTTCAGCCAAGGTGGCCCCAAGTGAATGTCTACTTTCCCATTTCCCCGTGCGCCTGCTTCCAGCAACATCTAATTCAGGTGATGTGGAGGGGAGGAGCATTACACGATTCAGATCCGGATTGGTGGATGGAGAGAGACCGGAAGAGTCTCGCTCCTCCATCTTGAAACATGGAGGACCGGACACTTCAAAGAGAGAGCAGCCAGAAAATATACGTTTTTTTATCACTACATACTCCGTGGCAATCATTAGGAGTAATTGGGGTGGCCCTCCCCCAACAAAAAGGGGATTTAACCTTTCTGTTGCAGGAGGGCCACCCCAATTACTCCTAATGATTGCCACGGAGTATGTAGTGATATTTTCTTAAATTGTTTGAATTTATGGGGACAGTGACCCTCTACCATATAAACTGGTGACCTCTGCCCTCTGTTTTTGTTAAATCAATATACGTTTTTTCTTTTTAGGGGTAGCTGTACCTGGACGAAGACCTGATGTAGGTGAGTAATATGTATAGGTTTATTTTGTATGTGTCTTTTTTAGGTAGATTACAAATCACACAATTGGCTTGGAATAAAACACATCTTCTGTTTACTTACAAGTGGCAAGCGTGGAAGTTTTACATTTTTAGTTTTATTACAGTTAACAATACTGAAAGGTGGACTCTCTGACAGTTCATATGGAAAAACAGAAATTAGTTTGACAACATACAGTAAGAAATCAAAACCCCCAAAGTGGGAAGTTACCGTATACCAATGGCATGGAAGCTCTTCAGTAACGTCCTTGGGGAACGAGAAGGACTATAGACGTATAGATGTTGCATCTGACATACTTATCCAACAAATGCTTACAGAATCTTCTAGCATGCTCTAGCTCACTTATTAACTTAGCAATAGAACAAACCTCAAAATATAGTCTTCAGTTATGTAGATTCCCCTCTACAAAATCCATTTTCATGTACTCTATGTTTACTGTTCTTTAAAGCCAACGGATTAATTTCAACAAATATATTAAAATCAAAGCCCACAAATGGTTTAAATTATTGTAAAGCAGATTATCTTGTCTCTTCTACACTGTAGAATAAACTTTCATTAACTTTGTAAAGTACACAACATTTTACAGTTACAACAAATTTCCTTTAAAAGTGAAAGACCAAAAGGGGCCATGGTAAGACAGATTAGACATTCTCCAAGCATTTCCCAAACTTATCCATCAATCTGCTGAAATAAAAGTGATAAGTTACTCAACAGTATATGTTTTGACTACCTGATTTCATTAGTGATATGCTCACCAACCACTGAGGTAAGGGGTAACACTCCAGGACTTTATGTGGTTTGACACTTCTTAGCATCTGTTTTTCCTAAACGTTTTCACTTCCAAACAATATCACACCTTAGGGTGGAATATTTAGAAGTGAAGCAGAAGTGAAATTTCACAATATGCCTTATTGCAAAGGTGATAACGTATGACAGTACCCCAATGGCATTGGCAGAGCTCTTCACACTGACCGATTCTATCCCAAATATTTGTACATGCAGACTGCATGGCTAGGAGATTGATTTCATATTTGCAATCTGTGGCTATGGATCTGAAAGAAACACCAGGATTCCATGATTAATAGGAATATCAACATAACTAAGAAAAGAATATTTAGGTTGTTAAATAACTGAGTAGTTCAGTACCTCAACCTCTGGCTGGCGAATCGGCACAATGGCGCATCGGTAGGTGCGTCTATGGATCGGCTCCGTCAAGGAATGCGATCAGCGCAGGGGGTGTCGATGGAGAACACCATGGAATCAAACTCTTAGTCTTGTAGGTGACATTAGAATCAATCTATCAATCCCCCGCACCACCTTCCATCATGAGAAATTTCAAAACATAGTGATTACAACACCGTTAAAAAGATAAAAAAGAAACACTGATTGACCTGATTTGAAATCCATGGAAAGTTGGAGAGATTTGTTTAAATCACTTGTCTTTAAAATTCACCCTGATTACAGGCAAGAAAACCAACATGTAATCAAATGTTACTGGTGATGGTATAAAGCTCTTTAGAATGCAAAGATGACATTTTCATGTTAGCTAAGAAGGTTGTTGAAATTTCATATCTATCTGAGTTTAGCATTCATACTTGGAATTTTAGTTCTTATTTACTCATATAAAACCATTTCTGTAGGATCACCCCTGTTTTTGCTATGCTCATCTCCTCTACTCTGAACTATACCAGTTGATATGGAAATAGAGAATACCTCTGTGTCCATTTCCTCTGGTATAGTTCATTGTAGGGGGGTTGATTCAATTGGTATAGTTCAGTATAGGGGTGTTATTTCAACTGATATAATTCAATATAGGGGTGTCATTTCAACATGTATATTTCTTGGTAGGTTTGTCATTTCAAGTGGTATAGTTCAGTATAGGGGTGTTATTTCAACTGATATAGTTCAATGTATAAGGTGTCATTTCAACATGTATATTTCTTGATAGGGGCTTAATTTCAAGTGGTAAAAGGTCAGTGTAGGGGTGTCATTTCAACTTGTATATTTCTTGGTAGGGGTGTCATTTAAACTGGTATAGTTCAGTATGGGGGTGTTATTTCAACTGATATAGTTCAATGTAGAGGTGTTATTTCAACATGTATATTTCTTGGTAGGGGTGTCATTTCAGCTGGTATAGTTCAGTGTAGGTGTGCTGTTTCAACTGGTATAGTTCTGTGTAGGACATAGTTGTGGGCCAACATTTATATTTATTGAAAAAATGTCTGCAACTGAGAAAGTTTTCCCTTTTCATCAGAGATATGATGAACTTTTTAAATGAAAATAAACTTTATTTTTTTAATCTGTAACAAGCAAAGTGTAATACTATAACACATGTGACATCAAATGTCAAACAAAAGACACATCTTTGGGCCAAATATGATTACACTGCAGGCCCCTGGCCTGGAGTTTTGAACCCCTATCTTAAAGTATAGATAAGGCCAATCACTTGTTCATATAATCTTCAACACGATTTGCTACAGACTTTTTCATTTGCAGATTTTAATAAATAATTCCTGATGAAGTGCAACAATGCTCTGTTGAGTGATGATGCAGATATAACAAAAGAGTTTTTCACTAGCACATGTATTTGTGTTGTGTGCTTTATGGCATATAAATAATAAAAGTAAGCACAGTTTACTTTTAAACAAAATCCCATCCCCCCAAAAACTGTAGTAAAATAACACAGATCAGCTTCTTTTTTGAGACCAAGTAAAAATAAAAATAAAAATAAAAGGGTTGAGACATTTAACACTAAGAGGGGTGCTTATCGATGTATTTACCTTTAATTTAAAAAGATATAAAAATGGACTTCCTTAAAAAAACAAGCATTTAATTTTTTCATTACAATGTTTTACTAGGGAATAGGGGGCAACATTACCCAGCATACACAGTTTTAGTAGGGTATAGCCATGTGTCTTACAGACCAGATCACTAGGTGGTTTGTTTTGGGGCTTTAGGTTCATTTTCACAATATTGAAATATTCTCTATGGGGTTCATTATAGGCAAGAAATGTCAAAGCTAGGCTGCATCTAGTCATAGGCTTGGCATGATTAGCAGTATGTCATTCTCTAATTTATTCATACAGAAAACAATTTTCAAAAGAAACGCAGCTTCTTATTTACTTTGAATAATAACTACTGTAATGTTAAAACTAAGAACGCTTAAGAGTTCAATGGAAGTGGCAGGGAAACTATTAATGTGACAAACACAAATACTGAAAAACTCAGTTATGTGCCAACTTATTTTAATCACTGCATCCGTAGAAATGTTACAGGCATATAGTAATTAAAGTTTGTCAAATATATTTGTTTTGGTTGTATGACTTGGAGCAAAAACATTTGCAAGAACCTTGAAGTGTGTTGCTTTCTACTTGTCTAATGTGACCGTAAAGTCAAATCAGTAAATGGAAAGTGAGAAAAGGAGATGGAGAAATTATTACTACCTTGACCAAACATTAAAGAGAAAACTTCCACAGCAAAGACACACAAAGTCTGGTTCTTACACAATATATATATATATATATATATAACTGTGTAACATTTTAGTGAGCTACTCAGATGAGGGGATGGTGCTTGGTACGCACCCCATATGTAGCGTGGTTTTAATAAGTGTCATCTTCATCGCTGTTTCTCTGACTGTCCTTTGCTTCAGCCTCCTGCATGGTAGATACTGCTGCAGATGGACCTCCCGATTCTTAAGTGAGCCTCTGATGTCTCCATCTACAGGTCAACAGCTGGCTTTGGGTTACTCACAGTACAACACAGTTTGAACCCCCAGATCTTATACCTCAGTAGTGCAACTCTTTATTATTAATTAACTCCTACAAATAACTCCTGCATTCCAAATGGCAACCATTCATTGTCATATTCCAGCTGTCAAACAGTGCTTGTGAGATCATACCCTTACATATGTTTCCTCTGATTTCAACCCCCAAATCTCCAAATCTCTGTAAACCAAAAGGGGTTTATTGTGCACTTACAGAAACAAACCAAACAGGTGGCAAAGTAGTCCAGTGTTCAGATTAAGGTGTTCAGGCTTCAGAATCAGTGGAGTAAAATGCTCAGCCCAGTAAGGGTGGGAGAGGCACACCTATATAGCCTTCAAGGTAACGAAGCAGTTGACCTTAACCCAGCCCACGCTTGCAGGGAGCCACCTGCTGGTAACTGAAAAGAACCCAGGGATGGGCAAGCACAGTGCTACCAGCAGGCGGTACCCAGTACAACCGGGGTCCTCACAGCAGAAGAGGCAATTTTTAGAATCTACCCTTCCACTGTGTGATGTCCTGTCACGGCATGTCTTATAAATACTGCCCGCAATGACACCTGGGATGAAGCTCCATCTATTGGCCGTTTTTTTTTAAATTGCAGCTCCATAGTCAAAATTAAGTATTCATAAAGTGTGGGTGGAACAGCTTTTCTTTGCCATTACTAAACATGATGGCTTCGGGAATGAGTATGATAAGTACGTTTATTTTTTATTCTGTAGCAGTTTTCACAGATATATACTGCTGACAGGTTAGTATTATGTCAATGTAATGTATGTGTTTTGTTTAGTTTTAAGTATAGAACTTTAACTTCCTTAATGTTTTTTGGCCAGCTTCAAATCTCTGTGATGCAGTAATAAGAGCATTCTGCAAAGAAACGCATCTGACGTGTCATGTGGCCTCTGGTGCCATTCTTTTTTTAAATTCACCACAACGCACCTTGTCAATTAACACACAATGTAGACATGCCTCTGATTGCAGTTAGGTGCAATGGACCTAATAGGAACAGGTTGATTGACAGCCCATTAAAATGAATGACTTCCATACCAAAGAGCAGCACTATACAGTGTAGGGGACCACATGTACCACATAGAAGTAAGCTCAGTGTTACTGAAAAAAAGGCAATTAAGCTATTCTAACTGAATAAAGAATGATATAGGAGTGGAACCTATATAATTCTGTACAGAAAATTAGGAACAACTTTACTTTATTCTCCCTTTAACTATGTCTGAATGCAGGAAGTCTCTGTACTGTTCACCTGCTCCATTAATCACCTGTTTTGCTCACATTTACATTTTTATTGACAATGGCACAGTTGGACAAACATTGTTTCCCTGACACAGTAATTGGTGGCATTGATAGACAACAATAGTTTCTTGCCTACCAGAAGAATAAAAGTAGCAGCTGTATTATGTTCCTTGTTCTATAAGATTCTCAAGAGCTGGCATTCTTCAGGACCTTGTCACACTCTAAGAGCAGAGCACAATGAAACAAAATGTTACCATTGGGAGTTTAACAATACAAAACACTTTAATTTAGGCTGATAAAAAGGAATTTTAAAAACGGTTGACAAAACATATATCTTGTTTTTCTTGCTGCTCATGTAGCAAATTTTACTGTGATCTTATTGCTCTAGGGTTGCAGTTTATTAACCCACTTAAGAATAAAGGAGTGTGACATCTTAATCGACTTTTAATGGTACTCTTTATGATATTCTAGTGAGTGCTGACTATTGTTGTTTATATTACTAAAATGTTCTATTATTAAATATATATTTTAATTTTAATGTGGTTAAAAAATGGAATTCAGGAAATTAAAAAGATACCATAACACTAACTGCATTGAACCCTCCATAATGGCTGGCAGGGAAGCTTGGTTGAAAGCAGTGGTTCTCAATTTTTTTAGATCCGAGATCCCAGAAATGATGTCACAAAGTGTCACTTCCTGTATTTAGAATGCAGAAGTGCCAGTGTGAATTGTGTATGGGGTCTGGGCAAAGATCACAGAGTAAATTGTGTCAGTATGAGGGGCGGGTGTTTAAGTTGGGTGTAGGTGTGCAGCTCTCAAAATGGAGGAGTGTGCCCCCCTGTAACAGATAAACTGTAACTGTAACAAATAAAGACAGTAAAGTACTGTAAATGGTTATTTTATATTATTTAACCATTAACAGTACTTTACTTTGGTGCACTAGGTTGTGCGCCTCATGTCCCTGTTACTATTTTAACCTCCCTTGCGGTTGAGACGAGCCCAGCTCGTCCGCTGTTCAGGCTCGCCTCAACCGCAGTAGTGTACTGTGTACACTGCCTCGATCGCCCGTAGCGATACGGGCGGTGCGCTAGGAAGGTTAAAGTTTAGCTGCTGATTGTTAATTATATGAAAACTGTTGAATGTCTATAGAATAAGAAAACATTATATTACATTGTAACACAAAGGAGAGGAAAGGAGCTATAACACTTTTAACAATAGAATATCCCCAATTCACTCTGTTAGGTTCTTAAAACCCTTAACCAGCCCTTATCAAATTGTACAGCATGTGTTGTTTATTGAAAGGAGTTTGATATATTGATATAAGTCACAGCCCCTATTGTATATTAGAGCAAGGTCTAAATGGGAGTTTGTTAAGTGGGATTCCTCACCGCCTATCAATAGGAACAATGGTATTCTTTGCAGTATAATACTTAATAAGGAAACATGCATTTCCTAATTAGCTGTATATTTCAGCAAGGGGGAAAACTTTTCCACATCATTTCAGTGTCTCTTGAAATTAAATAAAAGCAAAATAAATGTATGGAGTGGTAGATCAGATCAGAATAGGCATTATTTAGGGCAGAGATGTGATTTGGCAGAAGGAAGGCTATGCTCTCATTGGTACATCATCTCCTTAGATAAAGTAGTTGTGGTCTGAATTGCTTTAGCTTTCCAAAATGCACTATTTGCTAGTCTTAAATGCTAATATTTACGTGATTATGTGGCCTATTCACAAGAATGTATAATATAACTAATATAAATGTATAATGTATAATTTAGTTTAGCGGACTTTTCCTTATGTGTCTTAGAGGAAGTTTTAACAATCTGGCTATGAGTCTAATGATGGAAAAGCTTCTTGGTACCTTATTTGCTAAACAACATCATCTAGTCCTAACCGGAATACTGCATCAAATCAGGGTCAGTTAATCCCAGGACTGGTGGAAGGGAAAAACATTAGTGGCTTATGTTCTTTAACCCACATGTAGTCTTCATAAAAGCTTTTTGATACACCTCCCACATCAATGGGAGTGATTTTCTATTCCAAATAAGTCCTCAAAGAAGTATCATGCTAAACTTAAGTTTAGAGTTAACGTCTGCTTTATGGAAAAACAGCAATTTAATTCAAAGGCTCCATTCTCCCAGTGTTCTCCTTCCATCAAATTGATAAATTGAAGAGACAGGCTCCAGGCAGGATATTGTGTAACCCTTCTTCACACTTAACAGGATGTAAAATATCATTTTTTACTGTGTCCAGATTACCGCCCACTTAAACATGGTATAATATGCCATTCAGGCTATCATTACAGTATGTATTTCGATGAAATGTTAACAGTATATGAAAAGGTTTTTACCCTCTTAGTAAGAGGGTGCTGACATTTACTTAAGTGCCCAATTAAGACATACTGCGGGGTATGCCATTCACCCATTTTAATCACATTTTTAATCCCATATGACATATGAGGGATTGACACTGTTAAAAGAAGTCATTGGCAGTCTGTGTCTTTTCTGACCATGGCCTTTTCTGAAAACATTTTCTGCACAAAATGATGGCTATAAATTGGGTCATGTATAATGAATTATTTGTGTCACTGTCATTTATTCCATAATTTTGCCATAATGTCTCCCTCCAAGTCAATGTGTCCCTCCATCTACAATAGTCAGCAAAGGCTATACCATGTAAAACCTTAATCGAGCAAGCCATTATTTTCTCTGTTGTATGAGGAGGGGTGGGGGGATGTTAGATTGTAATGGCTACTACCAGATATTATATTTTGAAAGCCGACTCGTAATAAAAGCCAACTAGATAATATTTCATGCACCTGCTACTTCAGTACGCCAACAAGCACTACCCCCAATCTTCACCCCAGCATACAGTTCCAATAACCATCACTCTTATTGAACAGGAAGGTAATGATAGCAAGGGAATGTTGACCCTTCAGTTATCCAATGCGCTGCTGCACAGGGCTTTATAGCTAAACTACTTAAAACCCCCACCAAGCAACAACTTTCTATACTTTATACATTACTTTGTGTGTATTACATATACATTACATATAAATAATATTAATATTAATATAATCCAAGTTTCTGTCAAACTGCTAAAATGCCTGCTTTATATAGAGGTGCTGATGACCAATAACACAAGTGAATTAAATTAACAAAACTTGGTTGCTTGTACTCTCTGAATTCCTATGCAAAAGATCATTTTTGTTACACTGCTTCTGCATATGAACTTAGTCTGTCTTCAGTCCCCCATACACCTTACATACATCATGCCATACAATTTCTGTACAATTAACTTTTGTTCTACCAAAACCATGTAATATGAGGACCTGTCTAAACCTTCCAATCACTATGTATTCTATCAGGAAGGACCCAACACTATATAGTTGTTGGTAGAACTAAAGGAGAATGCATGGAGTGATCTAAAGGTGTATCGGTGGCTTTAGCCTTTGTTAACCTCCCTAGCGCTCCTGCAAGGTCCAGATTTCTGTACCAAAAGCGCACCATAGACTCTAATGGAATTTGTTTTTGTGTTGTAGGCCTGTAACTTCCAAAAATATGTCAGTATAAGGGTCTAATAGACATCCTAAATATAATAATGTTTGAAACACACAATTATTATAAAAAAGTACATTAAAAAAAATTATAAAATGTATCATTTGAATGATAAAATCTCTTGAATACTTATTTGGTATGAAAGATTTCAAAACAGTATTTATGTTTGATTATAATAAAATTTTTATTACAATTGGAAATGTGTTTTGTTTTTGTTTTACTTATCACTGTATCCAATACAAGCCATTTGGCACCCTCTGAGTGTTAACTTCAAAGACCACATCTGGAAATGACAATGGGGGTGATATTTCAGGTGTGCTCTTTGAAGATAGCCCAATTGGCATATGAATGTCCCATGGGGGGCATTCATATGCAAATTGTGCTAGGAGAGTGGTGACATGCTGGCTTGCTTCAGATCCCCGGCAAGCTTCAGATCCCCGGCAAGCTTCAGATCCCTGGGACAGCACAGAACAGATGTGCTGCTGCGAAGATCAAAACTTAGCTGGACAGCTCCATCTCGTCAGCTGCAATACAAGACAAGAAAGTGCAGGACGAGATGGAGCCATCAGAGTCGCTAGGGGGGTTAAATAAATAACAATAGAGCAACATGGTGTTGAACGATGTTAAGAAGTCAAGTTGGTTTGGTTTATTAAGTTATAAGTTAAAACAAAAATTGTGTCTTAAATCAAGACGCTTGTAACTTGAGGGTCTTCCATAATAATTGTCCCAAGCCATAAG
The DNA here is from genome assembly GCA_036250615.1 of Ptychadena robeensis. Classification (NCBI taxonomy): domain Eukaryota; kingdom Metazoa; phylum Chordata; class Amphibia; order Anura; family Ptychadenidae; genus Ptychadena; species Ptychadena robeensis. The sequence goes on along the minus strand of CM070034.1, from coordinate 35,100,016 downwards.
CCAAGAAAGGTTCAAACAACCAAGGGTTTTGGTACACAAACAGCAAGCATATGGCACAACAGCGAGTGGAAAACTGTTAAAAAACAGTGAGTCAGAGGAGATGCAGTAATGAGCTACACCATTGATGTGGGTCCAGGGCAGCTTAGTTACAGAATGTGGCCACTTAACTCTGTCAATGGTGAACAGTTCTCACTGCAATACACAGTGATATGGCAACAGTAAACAGTCTTCTTAAAAAATTAAACACAAAAATAAATCCTGTATGGAATGGAAAAACACTTCAAGTAAGCATCATTTACCATGCTTTTACCTGCAATATTTTATTATGATAAAGATGGTGACAAAGTCCCATTTTGCTCATAAAAAATAAATAATTTATAAAAAAGTGTTTAAATACCAACCTCATTGATGGATGTTTCCCAATAAGCTAAAATAAAAGGGAAGAGTACATCTTTAAGAAGACATATACAGATATTGCAAATATGGTTATGCCTGATGTTAGTTAATAGAAGCAGAAACATTGCTGTACTAAAGTATACAGAATATGAGAGAAGAGCACATCATATCCATTTGTCTGGTTATATCAATAAAAATCCCATCAAGTGCAATTATGCAGTCTCGCTACCTTGTTTTCTTACTCAGAGCCATTCCCTAAAATGAAATGAGTTCTCATGCAGTGACTTGAAAATTAAATCAGAAAAGAAAATATGTCTGGGAAAAGCTTAAAATGTAGCATAATCTCCATATGTTCAGCAGTGGATAAATGCTGGAGCTTGGTTAACAGCCTTGAAATAGCATTTGTCAGTTCTTAAAATGTTAACATACGGTACAAGCTAAACCACATGGCATGCCACTGACTTTTTATTTGTATCAAAATGGATCTTTAAACTATATTTCCTAATTATATAGAGTATGAAGAGATTCAGCTATAACTGCAAAATACAGTAGTCTTACAAATTTTAAAGAATAATGCTTTTATATAAAAGAAAAATTAGGGGAAAAATGGGGATACGCCATTATGTTTCCCTTAGCTGACTGTATACTGCTACAAATGGCTGTAGGCTAATTCTACACTACAATTTTGCCTTCCCGTGGCCAGGGTTGGGCATCAGGACAGTTAATGCCGATGTTTCCATGATGCCTTACCATGGACTGAGTGCCGCTTTATTGTTCACAGCTTTAACGTGTCCTATAAAATTCAATTGTCAAAATGCTCCCAAGAAAAATGTTCTATCTGGCATGCTGCCAAGTCCAAAGTGCCAGTCAAGTCCTAGGACATGACTGGCACATTGCGGGGTATGACGCTCCTGTGGAGACAGGCACAAAATAGTCCATTGAGAATAATGGACAGCATCTGCACTAATCCTTTTTCTGCATGTAACACCAGAAAAAACATAGGGTAGACAGGGCCTAAGGATACATTCATACCCTCGTCATCTTCACACTCCATTTTGAGCCCAGTCAAATAAACAACACCAATGGATGTGTAGAAATGTGTTTAGGGAGTGGCTTGAGGCAGTCAATGGTCCTTCTTCCCACTCAGTTGCTTGTTAAAGGTAAAACAAATGACTGAAAATCGCACAGTCCTAACAGGCGATTGTAGTGCGTTTCTTATTGAAGCCAATGAGGGTGGCTGAGAAACCAAACCTTCAAATGCAATATAAGGGGCTCAACAAAAGACTAATCACACCAATGAAAAATATCACAATTGTGATTTATGATCATTTTCATAGGCCTCAATGGTTTCATAAATGACTTTTTATTTTTCTTACTTGAATTAGCCCTAAGGCAGCAAAGACCGACCACTGGTAACACTATCAATAACCCATGAAGGTGTAGCAATCCCTTGTATATTAATGAATAGCTCATAAAAGGATAGAACAAGTTAATTAATTACATTTATACTTAGCACTGAGCTGTCCTTATGGCTCAAAGTCACATCAAAATCCTAAAACAATATACTTACCTGCACTAGGCACCAGGTTGATTTCTGTCTAACTTCCAATCTTCAAGCATTTAATAGCTGCATTATCTATTCCACCACCTGGTTAAACCATTTTCAATAGAAAAAGATGAAAGTCCATAGACCTGTTTAGAGACATAATGACGTGACATCTTTATATCACCCGACTTTTTTACAGATCGTTCCAATAATAGGGGGTCTGACAATGAGAGACACAAAATAGTAACTGAGATTACTGAAATCTGTATAGCAGGATTGTATGAAATGTAAGTATACTGCCTTCATTTTTTTATTGTTATTATTATTAATAATTTTATGTGATATTATCTATAAAAAATATGAGCCATTCAGCCATCGATTGATCCCGCTCAAAGGAGCTCGGTCGAACAGGGTCTCCTACATGTTGAAAAACCCTGTTCGATTTCCATTACTCTCAAATGGGCTGGCAGCCGCAGAAGTGCTGTTTCTCGATATCGTGCCAGCTCATCTGCAGCATGATATCATCACGCCACTGTACGGCATCCTGGATCTGGTGAAAAGTTGAGCCGTGTGTGCCTGGCTTTAATGGTCAAAGAAATACTGAGAAGTTGTAAAAGCAATGTATTTATTTTTAAATAAAATCGCATTATTTTGGTAACAGATTATTTGTTTCATTGGACCCCATAGACAGTTCCAGTTGTATGGTCCTAGCTGTAAAACAAAAGCTAACCAATTAGCTACAGCTAAACAATTAAAAACCGAGTCCAGCTGAAGATAAGCTGAAGATAAAAAAAGCCATCACTCTGTATGTTACCAAGGAATGGCATAGCACACACTCGCAAAACGTGTCTACAAATCTCCAAGTAAAGCCAATAACATGATGGACATTGATTTGAGCATTAGCGTGCTTAGTTCCCTGCTTGGTGTCCTTAGGCCATCTATTTTTAATCCTATTAAATTGTCTCTTCATATTTTGGTTCAATGCATTTTCTGTCATATTAAATGTTTGTTTCTGCTGTTTGGCACCAAGCTGCAATTCCCCTCGGGATTAGACCTGATGACATTTATTTGATACAGAGAGGAAATAATGGTGTGCAGTACGTCTATTTGTTTACCTTGCCAGTCATTTTACACTCATGTCTACTCAAGAAATGCTTCATTGTGATTGTGTACAATGCTTGAAATATACTTTATGTACTTGGTTTAACATTTCAAATGTTGGTGAAAAAGTTCTGCGAGCACTGATTATTCTAGACTCTTACCCTTGGCCTACTTGAAATATCCTTCAATGTAGTAAAATCACATGACTGTGTTAGGAGATGTCACCTGACCAGCATTACATTGCCAATTATCTAGAGAGGCAGTCCCTCTTAAACTTGAATATATAAATGCACCTGTTTTTTCATTAATACATCATTTCATATTAGTAGCTTCAATAGAACAACAACAAATATAGCTTTTCTATGTTTCAGATTTTCATGTTCCTTTGACTTTCCTTTCTTTTTCTCCGAGACTCAGCAAAAGCATCCTGGAAATAGAGCCAACTCTTATAGCAGGTGGACAAGGACCACTGATCAAAATGGGAGGTGGGGAAAACCTCTCTCATCTTTTATAAAGCATTCAACTCTCTGAGCAAGGCCTGGTGTTCAGTATGGGAGGTGGGGAGAACCACTCTCATCTCTTCCAAAATAGTCTCTAAGGGGGACAAGGTCTGTGTCTGCTGATCAGTATGGAAGGCGAGGAGAAATTCTCTTTCTAATTATTCCACTCTCGTAAGCTGGGAATAGACGGTAAGATTTACCGTCGATTCCCGATGCGATTTCGGCACTAGGAGCGGGCGTGATGACTAGTGCTGAGAATCGGCCGGCACTCTTTATGCGAAGCTCATTACTTCGGCTGGGGGCAGCCGTCCCCATCCGAACTAATGGGATCGGATTAAAATTTACCAATCAATCAATGTGTTATCCGACAGGACGGCTGATTTTAGCCCAATCCTAGTTAGTTGCTGCATGCGATTCCTGCATGACCCAATCCCTAAGGGATGTGGCAGCGCGCACGGCATCGGATCGGGGGTCGGATCGTGCAGGAATCGGAACGTCTATGCCCAGCTATATGGGGATAAGGTCTGCGGATCATAATGGAAGATGTGGAGAACCTCTCTAATCTCTTTCAACTAGTCAACTCTCTATGCAGGGGGACAAGGTCCACTGATTAGTATGCTAGCTGAGGAGAACCTCTCGTCTTATTCAAACAACTCTCTGAGCAAACAGCTCCTAAATGGTACCGGACTTTGCAGTATCTTGAATTTATGATGGATGTCTAGTCTTTTCTGGAGACCTGACAACCTACCAGAGGTATAGAAATGCTGCTTGAAATTCTGTACACTTCTGTAAAATGCAAAGACAATGTTCATTTGCAACAAACACTGGCAGGATCAAAAAGATCTCAGAAGTGAAGTATTTAGAAAAACATGATGATATGGCTTGATGAAAAAAACTATTCTGAGCTACTTGACCACTGCGGAGCAGAATTGAGAAGTTTTGCCATTAAATGATATCTAAGGCCAAAATTTTTTATTTTTAGTTAGGGATTTCCCTTCACTTGCTGTCAACTAGACTCAACAAGAGTTGATTTACAGTGGTAAAAGCTGGTCCCTTTGGAAATTTCCAGAATTTCTAGTGGCAACTCATTAAGTTCAGTGAAATTTAAAGTAAATCTAAAGCCAAAGACAGACACTGCAGCTAACACCGGAAGGGTTTGAGCAACAGAGGTAGTGCTATTAGAGAAGAAAGCAACATGCAGGACTAGGTGTGACCAGAATCTGATGGACGAGCTACAGCATGCCAACGTTAAAGGTCGATCTCCCTTGCCATTATTGCAGGGACAACTTCAACCTTTTTTTTATTTAATTTTTTTTAGCCCATGGCAGCATTATCTTGTCTCATATTCATGTGTACTGTGCTGTGTGATGCATTTGTCTAGTGTCTCTAAATGATATGTTCAGTTTCTATGTATTTCCCACCCCCAGCCAGGGCACCGTGGCATAAAGCCCCTCCCTTTTTCTCTTTCTTTTGTTGCAGGTCTCGTACTGGTTGCCATGCTGGTGGCCAGATTCGTTGTCACAGCAGGCGGGTCCGTGTTTTTGTTGGCAAGTACCCACCAGGCTGGAGTGTTTAAGGCTGGTTTCTGGGGGACACTGTCTGGGGGACCTTTTAGTTTTGCACTTTGTTTATCTATTTAATAAAGCTGTGGCCAGTTTCATCCAAGTTAAAAGGTTGACCAGTGTCTGTGTTTTATTAAAGGGTGAAGTGGGACTGGCAGCTTGCAAAGAGGTTTGGTAGGTGCATTGCATTCTGGTTAACTTTTACTGCCCAGGTCATATAGCAGGCTAAGCACTGTACCTTTAAATCAAGTTCTGCTAAAATGGTGGAAATTCTATTGGTACATGAGAGGTGTGTCCTAATATGTCAATACACATTGATGGAAGACGCATGCTGTATTCTGTTGTAGCTGTACCTGAGCCATTAATGTTATCCAAACAAGCTAACAGAAGTCACCTAACAGCGCCTACAAATTCAAAACGAAGAATCCATAAATGGATTTTTGAGGCCTCTTCAGTACTTAGCTAGTTAATAATGGCAGTGACATACAAAAGATGAATAGTCAGTCATTATAGTCATTATGCCTTAGAGAAAAGAACATTGTTGCTGCAGTCTGCTCTGAAGCTCCTGAATTCACAGAAGGAACATTCTTGAAGAAGTTGTTTTGTAAGTTGCATGAAATCACTCCTCTGTACTCTTATATAAGATTCCATTTATATAGATGGAAAAACACATCATTTTAACACTCCGCTTACAGCTACTAATGAGATAATTTGTTTGGATGATATTTTTATTCCAGATTGACACTTTATGGATGTACTCTTACTGCAAAATTTATAAATGACATTTAGTTGGTGTAATTTATTAGTAGGACTTTGACATGCTACAACACAAAGAGTTGTAAGCACCTAATGCACAGTAACTGAAAAGGTTGTTTAATGTAATAAAAAAAATAATTTTATCAAACAAACAAAATAAACACATAAATACCAGTATATATATATATATATATATATATATATATATTATAACTATACATATGTAAATATATATTTGTTACAAATTTAAAGCATGTAGAATTATATATATATATATATACAGGGGTGCACATAAGTGGTACTCTGGTACTCAAAAGGGGCCAAAAACTAGCTCTGCGTACCTGCATTATTGTTACAAAAACTCATATGCGTACTAACAACCTGGAGGCACTCTGTGTCTGGGGGGCCGCAGCTAAATGTTACATGTATACAATTTATGTCAGTTGGATAACTGCAGGGAAATATGAATACTATGAAAGGTTGCAGTTAGGGGGTGAAATTGGGAATGTAAATGAATAATCCCAAAAAAAAGATTGGACTTCTAAGGGTGTTGGAGATCTGGGGGGTGAAATCAGAGTAGGCATATGTAAGAGTAAAATCTGGCAAGAGAAAAGCACTGTGTGACAGCTGGAATATAACTATGAAATGATGACATTTGGACTGCAGGTAGTCTCAGGAGTTAGTTACTAACCCAGAAAATTTCAGGGTTGTACTACTAAGGTATGAGATCTGGGTCACACAATGTTGGACTGTGAGAGTTACATTTAACCCAAAGCCAGCTGTGACCTGTGGATGGAGAAAAGTTTATAATTTGCTTGTAGTCATTGTTTTCTCATAATATCAAGATGTCTCCTGTCCTGCATATATGGGTTCCATTCATGCAGAGCTTAGTGAAAGACAGTCACAGCCCAGTATATGCCGAACAGAAGAAATAATAACAATTATTTTTATACATTTTATTAAAAACAACATTTATGTGGTTTTAAAGCCATAGCCCTAAGCATGTAACACTGCACCTCTAACTATGAGGATTACTGCATAGAGTTAGAATACAGATTTCTGTAGGCTGGACAAACATAAGAGAGAGAGAGAGATGCGAATAAACAGGGGAAAAGCAATAATGGTCACTTCATAGACAACAAGAGAAAAAAAGAAAGAAAGGAATAGCTGAAACGTTAGGACTATAGACAGATGAGAAGAGGACTTGATAATGTTATTATGGCTAGTGATGAGCGGCATAGGCAATATTGAAATTCAAGATATTTTGTGAATAATTCTACTAATATTCAATTCAATATTGCGAATATTTAAAATATTAAAATTCACACTTCAAGTGTATGACCATTATATTCACATCACAATTACCTTCAAAATGAATGGTATTTCATTTCACATTGCAAATATAAATTCGCAAAGCATGGCCATAAGCTTCCCAATGCATAATATCTTGAATATTCAAAATTGTGAATATCCACCTCCATAGTCACAAAATTTGTGAATTCTCGAATAGCCAACATTCGTTGAATATATTTGCAATTTGAATATTCGAGCTCAACACTAATTATGGCTACCAGACAGGAGATGTTCATCTTGCTCAAGGTACATGATACAACGTCTAATGTTTATGGTGAAGGAAAATTATAGAGGTCAATTCAATTCTAGTGTTGATATCAAATATGCGAATTGCTAATTTTTATTGTGAATATCAGCACTTCTAGAGTTTGTGAAGATCTCAAATATAGCGCTATATCTTTGTCACTTCTAATATTCGAGATTCTGGGCAAAGTACCATGCATTGCAATCACAATATTCGCATTTACAAGTGCCGATTTTTTGCAGTGAATTCGTTCTATGAGTGTTGTCTCATGTGGCGATATGTGTTATTTCCTATTCTGCCACTAGATGTGGCTGTGACAACACACATTGTGTTCACAATATGTACAAGCACCAATTTTCGCAATATGTAATAATGATGAGATCATGAATTGTCAAATTTACAAATTTATTGCAAATATTAGGCAAAAGATTTGTAATATTTTGAGAATATGTACGTTGCAGATGCTGCTCATCACTATTCAATGCATGACAAAATAGAACACTGTATAGGTGATGAAGAAAGAAGATAATGCTGAAATTCAACTTTAAGACCACTCAAACATTGAATAAGATTTATTATGTTACCATGTCATTCTCTGCCGATATCCTGCCTTAGGCATTCCCTGGTATTGGGTTATAGAGCAACAACCATTTCCCAGTCGTGCTCCTCTTGTTGTCACATTGTAAGAAGAGATGGAGACTCCAATACTCATTGCATAAGCATGGTTTATAGTATACTGTAATGCAACTGCAGGCAGCCAGTGATACTGTAGCTTTAAAACTTCAGACCATGATCCCATTGGGCTGTGAGGGGATATAAGGGAGCTACAAAGAGGTGCTGCCTTTTACAGCCGCATACCTGTGCCCGGTTTCCAGTGGAGTGGTGTGTGGCCCAGACCGCATACTAGATCACTAGTGGGGGTCCTGCCAGTGCATAATGACTGCCATTCAGCATTCTCTCCACTGGGATACACAAGCACCAGTCCACTGTGACCTTCATTCCCCTGGCCTCACTAAGGCATTGGGGTATAAGTAGCATAAGGCTCCATGTTAATTAGTATGCTGTGTATTTCTGCTTGTTTTTTCTATTGGACAAAGTTGCTGAGTTTTGAAATGAGACCCTTTGGACCTCAGTTTAAAATAAAGTTGCCTCTTGTCATCATTTGATCCTAGACCAGAGGTGGGCAAACTTTTTGACTTGTGGGCCACAATGGGTTGTTAAATTGGACAGAGGGGCCCGGACCAAGTGCAGCAGGGACATTGTTATCTTTTTAAATTCCTCTACCACTTTATTTCAAAACAATTTATTGCCAAGGAGGTTTAAAAAATTACCATCAACTGTTTAGTTATTTTAAATATATAAACAGCAAAATTGCCTAATTACCAATAAATACACTTACCTGCCATATTTCAGTAAAGCATACCTGTCAACTAGTACGGTGTGCGACCCGCCCTGTTCACCGGCGGGAAGAAGGTTTTTATTCTTCCACTGGCCGGATCAGGATCAGAAAGATCCAGCCAGAGGAAGAATTATTTCACCAGAGCCCGTATAGACAAGCCGGTCTCTAGTGAAAGAAAACCAGCTGAAGTGATGTCACGTCCGGATATTGAATTCGTTTTTTTCTATTCAAATTCCCTGCTAACAGGCAGGGAATTTGAATCTTCCCGCGAACAGACGGACGTCTGACTTTTTTAAAAGTCAGATTCGCCTGTTTGTGGACGGACGTAGCTAAAGTTGAGCCATCATTGCTGTCAACCCTCTTGTTTTGGCTATGAATGTTATGTTTTTATGTGGCTTTCCCGGCCAAATACCGATTTCAGAAAATCTGGCTAATTAAGTATGAAGGGGGCTCCCTCTAAAGTTCCCCGCTTGTGGAGATGATGTGCTGGGTGGGACATTACTACAGAGAGTAATGCCCTCTCCCTCCTATGTTAGGCAGTAACTAAATAGGAGGGAGGGGACTTTCTTTTTATGATACTGGAAGTGACATCCGTAATCTGGAACGTGCTGGTCAAAATCGGAAGTGATGCCACGCTCCATGTTCCCGGCCGATGAAATTGACCTTAGCGACAAGACACAGCCATTATGTACGTCCATTATAAGGAACCATCATCACCAGAGTTTGCCTATATCTGTCCTACACCTTCTACAATGATTTGATTATAATGAAATACTGTAGGTAATTGGCAATAATATGTCTCGAGCGTATGGAGTGTGTCCTTGTAGACAGGGAATAACTGACAGAGGCTGGTGGAGATTTACAACAAACATGGATTGAAAATTGGAAACAGAGAACTGCTTAGCTGCTACTTTTACTTCCTGGTTCACTAAATGAAGTGTCATGGGTTTAGATATACTTTAATGTGATTTCAGAAGTAGTTCTCCAATCTATATATTCCTACCATCCTCATTACAGTAATCACCAGTAATCCTTGAACTTCTTTTTTATTCTGCATCCTGTCTCATCCACTTCTGAAAGAGACGACAAATGTGCTAATGATAAATCTACCAGCATACATTGTCACCATCAAGATTGGCTGCTGCTGCAGCTCATGTATGGAGATAGGATGCAGAAGTTCAGTAAATCATATGCAGATAAAAGTAAAAAATAAAGTAAAAAATACTTTGGCCAACTAGATCTCATCTAGTTAAGTGTATATCCATTCATTTTAAGATCAGGGCTCCTGCAATACAATATTTCATTTTAAGGGAAAATGCTAAATTTTTATATATTTAGCATGTCAGTCACATCTTTGCAATGCGTAAAGGAAGAAAAGTAAGGAAGTGAACAGAAAAATCATCTTGTCAAATGAAGCAGTAGAAATCAAAAATGCACGATGGCTAGCGGCAAAGTCAGGACGAGTCTGGGGAGTAAACCATGAATGATGTGCTTCTGTATTACATTGTTAAAAGTCATGTAAAATGAACAAATATGATAAAATGCAAAACTATCCGGATACAAACAGGCATAATGACATAAAATAATAATAATGCTAAGAAAAATTCACGCAGAAATGTTCAGAATATTATAGATTGGATATTGGTGTGCTTATATCACCCCTACTACGATTAGGGCTGAGCAGCGCATTTCTGTGAAATTGATTCCCTGGTGGAAATTGATTCTGCGCTATGGAGATTTTCTAGAGAAAAATAGCTGACCATATGGCCTGTTAATATGTCTTTCCTGAACGCGGTTGCCATTGCAATAAATGGATAAACATTTAAAAGCATGTCCCACATTGTCAAAGGATTTTTAAGGGTACAGTGGACACTTGACTTACAAACTTTATTGGTTCTAAGTCAATTGGGTTATAAGTCAAGAATATCTTTCCCATAAGAAATAATAAAAATGCCCACAATGTGTTCTGAACCTCCCAATGTACCCCTTACCTCACCTTTTCATAATTAAAAGTATAATATGGGGCATTTACCAGAAACACCAACAATTTACCTGATGTTCTCACCAAAAGTTATAATGTACCGAGCCTACCAGAAACAAAAATGTGTAATCACCATTTAAGATGACATGGTTGGCTTTCAGGAAGAGAGGATAGCACAAGATAGAACAGAAGGTATTTACATGGCCCAATCCATCACAAATCCTAAATGTTTAGGTAGAAACCCTTCTTTCAGGACAGTGGGCGGAGCCATGCAAATTATTCCTATATGCCCCATCAGCCAAATGCACATCCAGAACCACTGGTGTACAGTGCAAATATAGCCTTATGGTACAGAACCATTTATTCCAAACTGCATACAGCCGTTTGAGGCTCATTGCCCATCATCAGTGCAGTGCATGGACACCATAGCTCTATGGAGTAGTAGAGCCGAACAAAGAGGAGCAACCAGGAAGAGAGGATGAAATAGAAGGTGATCATTGTGGGAAAGGCGAGTCCCCTTCTATAAGAACCCTGGGAATCCATTTTGACGTGCTCTACTTATTAGAGACATCAGGTCACATGATCGCCACCACAGAAGCAGATACATATTTTGGCCTTGGCCATAATTCTGGTTGTAACTTACGTATCCGCATGTACTCTTATGCTTCTCTTTCTCCATAGAACATGTTATTTCTCTGTCAATCTCCTGAAGAAACGACTATATGTCGTGAAACGCGTTGAGCTTATTCTGACAAGAAACCTGTTATATATGAGTTTGTATTTACTTTGTACAAAACTTAACACCATGTTTGTTTTGTGCATTTTTTGACTTGACGTTGTTTGACCTGTAAATATATATTATCTTGGATGAAATTTATCTCTCTTGTACATCATTTACTACCCTATAAGTCTACCGAACCTAACTATCCTGTTGTGGTTGTCTTGCTGTAGTTTAAAGCTACCCAAGACAGTGGGGTGCCACTTTCTTATTGTATTTATTAAGTTGGTCTTAAGTCAAACTGGTTGTAACACAATGGTACACTCTATCTGTTAAATATTAAGCAATGTATTTCTTGATTTAGGTGAACAGAGCACATATGTTTAAACAAAAAGTTTAAAAAAAACCAGCCCAGCCCTCTGCCCCATGCCTTCCATCAAACTTGTGGGGTTGCAGTTTTGAGGTTGGCTTCTATAGGGCGGCTAATTGCTAAATTTGACTGCCTTTTCTACAAGCGACCTGATTGGTTCTTAAAACTGAAATGAGTGCTCTGTTTTCTCCATGAGGCTGGAGAGGGAGCATACCTGTCAAGTTAGTTCTGCATTCGAAAATAAGGGAAGTGACATCACAAGGTATAAACAATGGTCCATGAATGTGTAAAATGAACATAAATGACTATTTGAAGTCTTTATCAAAATGCTTTGTGGCCGGGTGACAAAGGGGGAGAGTTACTAGGAACAGGGACAAAGTGTTGTCATCCTATCAACCATGTTATTCCATTGTTTCTTCAAAATTATACAAATATTGATACAGACTGTCCTCCATCTAGGATAGCTTGTAATTACATGTAGGTATAACTCTGAGTTGGGGGATCATGGCAGTTATAGGCTTCCTTTAAATCCTTGGCTGCTGATGGACTACAGATTCCAGCATGCAAATATTTTCTGTGTGTGTTACATGGCATTCTGCTGACATAATTGGCAAAGTTCCAACTGTGCTGAGAAACTACAACTGCAAGCAATACCTTTTGCCAGTTGGTGAAGAACTACACTGCCCAGCATGCCCTGCTGCCTCACATAGCCAATCAGCTGCAGTTTTCTTCTCCCCTCTCTCTGGCTCTGCTGACAGCCTAACTCCAGCCCAGCAGCTGCGGACAATCTCCCCTGATCTGAGTAGCATTAACAGTTTGTGGGAGCTTTCCGGGATTATTAAATTACGGGAGGGGGGCAATAAAGAGCCCTAAAAAACAACACATCCTGTAGCCCAACAGGGCAAAATTCAAGAATGCTAAAGGCATTGCTTATGGATTTTATGGCGCAAGCCATGTGCATAGTTAATGGTATGGCATCCATATTCTGCTAAGTTATAGATCATTAAATGTGGCCTATTTATCAGTATGTCATACACTGTGTTGGGTCTTTAATGTTTTTGTATGGATATTGAATAAAATGTTGAATAAAAATATTGATTTTAATGAATAGTAATATTAGGCACTTTTCCTATAGCAGGCCTGAAGGAGGTCAACTGCAGCCAAAGTTATTCTGTATCATCTACAACAGACTACAATTGTGTAATATGTGGGACCTTACTTGCCCATGTGGTAATTGTTGGTTTGTTTCTCCATTATTAGACATAGAGCATAGTCAAACCTGCACAATGAAAGATCCAAGAGGTTTATTTTCCTGCATTCAGGTCTTGAAATGTACACAGTATTGAAAGGTAAGAAACTATTTACTGTCTAGTTCTCAGATGTGTGACTGTGAAGAAAATGGCCCCCATGAGGGAGAAAGGTGGTCCTTCACACATCACAAGGATGAGTATGGAGAGTTGGCTAGGACAGTTTAAGACAAAGGAAACAACACAAAAAAATAACAAATCACAAGTATCTCAAACTAATGTTTAATTATTGCCATCAACACAAGTCCAGGGCAAAGGAAACAACGGTAAGTTAAAGGTAAGTGTTAAAAATAAAAAAATGCAATACAATACTTTTCAATTGTTTTAACCCCTTATTTATTTGCAATTAGTAAAACAAAAATATTTGTATTGTTAATGAAGCATTGTCTTGTTTAATGCATTGTTGTATTATTTAATGAAAAGGATATGCTTATTTAAATTTTAAAGCCAGGTTTTAATGCTAACTTGACATAATCTATTACTACCTAATGTCTAGTGTGAGATACTTTTTTTATTTCACTTTATGTAGAGTGATTAGTGGAAATTACAAAACAATATGGAAATACAAAACAAATATATTACTACACACTGCAATCCAAAAGGGTATTATTTGTCAATATAGTAAACTCACTGCTAAACTTGCCATTAAATGGGAGTGGTAGGTAATGTAGTTTTTGGGTGCTTGAAAGTAAAAATAAATGAATAAGCTATCATTCTGTAGTGAAGCCACACAAACTAGGTCAGGTGCTGTCCCCTTTAACTCTACATTCCACGAGGCTCTGGGACCAGAAGGGTATAAAGCTGAGGCCCAGGAAGGGGAGGGGAAGTCCAGAGGAATAGATGCTGATGAGACAACAGCAACTGGGCTAGAGAGTTGTCTTCAGGCCTGCCTTCCTCCACTGCATATATACCGGCGTGCATGCAGCTGGTGAACTCAATAGCGCGCATTCCTTGGACAAGACCCAGTTGCTTGCTGGGCTGGTATCATCCCACTCTGAATGCAGACTGGTGGTATAACTATGTGTCTTATGCCCCTGTGGACAATTTACCCCTGCTACTAAAATGGACCTGCCTCCTATAAGGGATAGGTTGAACTGTTCCAGTTTACTATTGAATTGAATGCCTCTTTATGGAACTATCCCTGAGTTTAAGCTACGTTATCTTTCCAAAGTTCTGCTATCTGGCTTAATAAACAGTTTTGCAGTTTGTCCGCCTCCTGTCATTGGTTGATCCTTGAACCTGTACAATTCTGTACATGTGATATACACATGTCAAAGTTCTGCATAACCCCCCTGGTGGTCCAATTTTTTTTCCAGTTAACTGCTTCTTAAAGTGGTATGAAAAATAAAAGCTAATTACCATGTTTTTATTTTGTGTTTTCTGCCTGTAATAGGCATATGGAATTTGGGAGCCCCCCTCTGTTTAAACAGAGTTAGATACTCACCATCTCCTAGGAGAATTTGCTAGGAGCGCTGACCGAAGCTCTACTATACACTTTCTTGTTGCCTGTTGTCAGAAACAATGGTAAATATTTAAAAAATGTGTCCACCAACAATTGACAATCAATGAATCAATATCAGCAGACCATTGTGGGAAATAGCATGTGAATTCTGAAACATAGTGGTACCCATGAAGTGGTTTTGCTAGCCGAATCTATGTGTTTGGAACCCAAAGCAAGGTCATTTCCTTTTTCTGGGAATCCCCTTAAAGCAATGGTGGAGCCACTATAATAAAAGTCATACCATCAAATATTATTTCTTTCTAAAGTAATTCCACAAGGATATAAGGCAACACTTTCCTTCGTAAATCTATGTCGTGAGATTTCTATTGTTAGCAGCCTGACTTTTTATTTTTTCATCCCCTCCTCCTTTCATCCCCAGGGAGCATCTGGTTTCGCCAGTTTTCCTGCGCTCTCTGGCATCAGCTTTTGTTGCTGCCCATGGGGTTCTCTTTTGACTGCGTAACAAGGGCTGCTTTGATTCCCATGCCATTGTGCGTGAAAGAAAAATAGTATCGTCAGAAAGGCAAATGATCTTGGATGTCTATGGAAAATGACAGCTGTAAAGTTGTAATTATCACTGTTGTGAGTGATGTATGCAAATTGGAAAAAAATAAGAAAGTAAAAAGGAAAATTTGTGCCTGTGCTGTATTTTTCTCCCTTCCTGGAAACAGAGGAATGATGACCTAAGTCCGGAATTCAATCATTGTACCTTTCTCTTGCCATTTAAGTTACTTCTCTTCTTTTATTAGCAGCCCTATGTTCTATTATGTTACAGGCCCGAGAAGTTGTTTTGTGGAAAACACGAGAACACAGAGGTGTCCAAATAAGATACATTTCAGCTACACATACTCTGGAAACCTATTTCCTTCCTTGTAACTACAAAGTTGGGTTACATCAGTTTTATTGTTGATAGACAATGTACAATGCTGTTTATCAGAAGTATCATTTAATGGGACATATCAGCAAAATACAACCCAGGTGAGCGTTGAAAAAAAAAGTGTCAAAACATACCAACCTACTTTTTTCTGAAAATAAATAGCAAAAATAGTGATATAATTACGTGGCCCAAAATCCAACTATATATTACTTTTCTCACAAACATTTTTCACTAATACTGAAATGATAAGTGCACATTTAGAACTATAGGAGACTGTAGGGCAGGACTGCAATCCTTCAGAAAAAAATTACATAGGCTTAAAGGGGACCATTCCATTGTTTTCCAAATTGTCTGAGCCCTCAAACACCTCACAAGCTTAAATGACAATGAGATAAAAAAGCTGTTAATCAACAAATCTCATGAAAAAATAATCCATGTATGTATATATGTTGGGGCTGGGTGGGATTTGATGTAAATAAAGCAGAAGAGGCTTTTCAACAGTCTGTTAGCCATTTCTGACACACATGACAAGCCATTTACAATTGAATGTCCCGCACCCCCCCTGCCGCCCCCCCCCCATGTGACGTCATGAGGGTTGGAGAGAGGGGTGACACCGGAAGAAGCCAGCTAAGAGGATCCACCGGGACAGCACAGAACAGTGAGCATGTGCTGCTGGGGATCTGATCTTCGCTGGACGGCTCCATCTCATCCTCTGCAATACTGACAGGAAATCGCTGGGCGAGATGGAGCCGTCAGAAGCGCTAGGGGGGTTAATGTTCAAATCAGGAAAATGTTCCTGGAAATGGCATCACGCTGTGCATGCCACCATTGGGGCTGGAATTTCCATGTTCCAATATCTGGAAGTAACATAGGCATGTCATGAGGAGAGGGAAGGGGAGCGTGTTTGGCAAGATGAGGATTACCCAGGTTTTGGTAGAGAGCATAATTTTGTGCCACCAACGATGAATCTTGGACCTGTAGCTCTGATGACACCAGTACACCGCCCAAGGCTCCAGGCTACTGCAGACAACCTCCCATTAACTTTGTAGTGCCTACGGACAGTGTTCACTGGAGTTTACCGGGGAAGATAGCAATATGGGAGGGGCGGTAAAGGGGGTTAAAAATGTAAGCTGCCCACCCGAAATGGAAAACTTGACAGCATGATACAAGTGTTCTTACATTATTATTCTTCGAAAAATATCTTTTTTGGTCATACCCTTGCTCTAAATATTATTTTTTCAAAAGGCTTATTGAATAATTTAAAATATGATATGCAAAACTAGCTATTTGCAGGATGAACAATAGTTAACCTGTGTTGAAGTTTAAAATTAATATTTGTTATCTTCAAAGTTTAACTTTAAGTTATGGTGGGAGTCTTTTGTCAAGCTGATTTTGTGAGTTGATTGCAAAGCCTCTGAACAAACCATCATCACCAGAATTGCTGGAGATGTTGGGAAGAGCTGTAGGAACATTTAAAAAAAAGTATTCTAGCATACAGTATGTAGTTTTGCATAAATTCAGTTGAAGTCAAAATTTCAACTTGATTTTGAACTTAAAAACGACAGTGCACCCAAAAAGTATTCAAAACACATAACTTTTTCCACATTTTGTTATGTTACAACCTTATTCCTAAATTGATTGAATTCCTTTTTTATTCCTCAGCATTCTACGTTCTGGGAGAACTGGGAGACTAGTCAGGATAAAGGGAAAGATGACTGCAGCAATGCACAGAGAAATCCTTCAACTCAGACTGGGGTGACGGTTCATCTTTCAGAAGGACAATGACCCTAAGCACACAGCCGAGATATCAACGGAGTGGCTTCAGGGCAACTCTGTGAATGTCCTTGAGTGGCCCAGCCAGAGCCCAGACTGAATCCAATTGAACATCTCTGGAATGATCCTTAAATTGCATCCCAAAGGCTTGAGATGTGCTGCAAAGAGAAATGGGCAAAATTGTTCAAGTATAGGTGTGCCAAGCTTTAGGCATCATATTCAAAAATACTTGAGGGTGTAATTGCTGCTAAAGGCACATCAACAAAGCACTGAGCAAAGGCTGTGAATACTTATGTACATGTGATTTCTCAGTTTTTTTTATTTTAAATACATTTGCCAAAACCTTCAGTTAAACTTTTTTCCTATAGTCATTATGGGGTGTGTAGAATTCTGAGGAAAAAAAATTACTCCATTTTGGAATAAGGCTGTAACATAACAAAATGTGAAAAAATTTATGTCCTATGAATACTTTCTGGATGCACATTAAGTTACAAATTTGAACTATTCGAATATAAAAAAAATAATCCACTGGCATTCACAAAATCACCATCTGCACAGCACACTTCAATGCTGCCCTCATCTTCTACTGCTGATTACTGCACTGGTTAGGGGATGGCAGTGATGGCGAACCTTTTAGAGACCGAGTGCCTAAGCCCCACTTATTTATCTCAAAGTGACGGCATGGCAAAATAACCTGAATTACACACACGCAACTCACATACATACATGAAACATGTAAGCACACACTCTACTTTCCTATAAGAATAGGAGAGGGTGTGGGCAGAGGGGAGAAGAACTGACAGCATTGAGAGTCAATAGGCTGCAGTTCTCTCCTTTGTGCTGGTTGACAGCTTACATGCCCACAGAGAGGGCTCCGAGTGCCACCTCTGGCATGTGTGCCATAAGTTCGCCATCACTGGTGTAGAGACTACATATAAGGAGATCTGCTTTAGGACTTGTTCCCACCTATTTTTACACTCATGGACATTTGATATTGGATATACTGTAAACTTGCCCCCCCCCCCGTGACCAACATGAGTAAAAACAGATGTAAACCAGGCCTTTAGGTTCACCACAAGCCATCTTTTTCTTTTGTTTTATGTTAATATGCTGATCAGTTAAAACCTCCCTGTTACTTTATTTATTTAAATATACCATAATTGGAAGACCAAGGTCCTAAATATGTGTTTAGACAGTAGGTTAAACAATTTTCTGCCCAGATACTCCAAGTCATGTCCATAAACGCCTATGGTCTTTACCGTGAACTTCAACTATTAACTTACAAACTTCCAGCACTCTAGTGATCATTCTTTTGCTCATTTTATTGATACATAAAATCTCGACACCTCCTAACAGTGAAACAGAAAAGAATCGGCCTGAATGCAGTGACAGAAGTATATTTTATATTTAATATAACACAGTGCTGTAAATTGTATCATCTTTCCAGCTGATCACTCTTTTTGTCTGGTTTGAGATGATCTGTTTGACAAGTAGCGAGGACATTTGAATTGAGGACATAGAAAAAAACTGCACAGGAGGGAGAGGGGGTGTGAGCACCTGCTGCAGTACAGCTTGTCTTTAAATAAGATATTATACTGCTGATGAAGTCAACTTTGTACCATTAACTTAAGAATGATAGGTGTTCTTCCTATCACTCAGAGATGATTGCAGGAGGATGTGTGAAATAAGGGTTGGAAGCAGATATATTAACTTCGTTCGACTAGAACATTGCATAGGAAATAGAAAAATAAGGATATACAACATACAAAAAAAATAAAGGCATCATAGCATCTGAAACTTCATGGTTACTTCTGTCTGTACAACATCGGCTTATTAGACTAGATATTGTTCGAAAATTCAAGACATTGGTATAAATACTTGTGAAAGTGTTCAGAATTAATTTGCATATTTTAATGCACACTTTGAATGATCGTTATGAGAACAAAAATAAAACTGTCCCTGTAAGCAACATTTTACTGTAATAGCCTTGTTACATTCTATTCTCGGTATTCTGGTTTCGGTAAAACAGTGTAGGTAGAGTTATCTTTTTTACATTTAACTGCCCCGTATAAGGTGATTAGCAGGTTGTTCGCGTAGGGCTGTCATGTATCATGCCCTATTTACCGCTAAGTGTGTACACTCTTCACCTTGAATGTTTTTCTCACCATTGGAGAGATTTATCTTCTATTTCTATCCTGCGGACACAAATAAGGGAAATTCTATGACATAATTGACCTTCATCGTGAGAGTAAAGCTAGCCATACATGGTTCAATTGACTGTTCAATCGATGTAATTCGATCGATTATTTCGGTCGGCCGTTTGAAAATGTAATCATGTCCACATTGAACAATAGTTTCAATTCGATTTAAATTGTCAGTTTGCTAGATCGAAATTTGATCGGACCAGTTGGAAAATTTTAATTGATTGCTACCACATCGAGTGTAAATTAAAAACTATTCCTTGTCCCAACCAATTGTGATTAGATCCAATCAATTAGCATACTGTTCTCTCTACTGGTCGGCAGAATAGGATGTTTGTATGTATGCTTTTTTTGACTGTAGTCAGACCACTATGATTACTATGCATAGGTTATCTTGATGCTGCGTTGCAGTAATGGAAATGTTTAAGATTGAACACTCAATGTGGTGTGTCATTCACTTCAATTACAATCGATATACAATTTAATGGTCGAATACTTCGATTGAATTGATGATCGATTTGTTGCAAATTGAACCATGTATGGCTACCTTTAGTGATCCAATATGATGGCCTCCCAGCTTCTTGTTCTGATGACAACTCATAATTGTGGAGGACTTTTCCTTATTTCCTACAACTTCTCCTTAGTAAATGGTCTCACCAGCCAAAAAGAGAGAGAAAATCTACCACATGGGTACTCAAACAACAATATACATCATCAACCTGACCAAAATTATATATTATGGGTTGTATAAAATAAACTTTAAGATATTACTATATCTGACTACTGGAGTTTATAATCCTATTTCTAACCTTCTGGCTGTTAGATACATGAACATTGTTGTTGATGAAATGGAGAGAGAGGGTATACTGTTGCCCCCATACTGCGGGCAATGGGATTAGGAAATTCTGTCATGCAAGCAGGGTCTGCGCCAGAACGCCAGGAGCGGGCGACTAGTCAGGGGGGCATGCCTATGTCTTACAGGTCAGGAGGGTGCTGATAGGGGGCCCAATGGAGTGGGCACACAGAACTGACTGGGCGGTCCTGGCCCACCCATAATGCAGGCACTACATGCAAGGAAACGATTGTTGGTAGATCACTTTGAATTTGTTGATTTAAAAGTAGCTTACAAGTCAAAAAAAGTTTGGACACCCCTGCTGTAAAGTGTACAAATTGGTAAATCAGTCTCTTCTACCTAAAAGAGATGCCACTGAATAAATAACAAAGGTAATTGACAATGTTGCCAAAATTGCCATTGGCCAACCAATGCCAACTAAGCAAAGTACACAAACTGTTGCATGTTATTGAAGATACTGGTACTTACACAGCCGATAAATGCATCATCTCTCTTAATACTTCAGTCCGTGATAGTCACACAGCACAGTAGAGGTGAAAAACTGACCGAAACATACACAGCCCACTTTTTCCAAAATGGCCCTAATTTGAGTTACTGAACAGGCTGTATGATTCACTCTCAGGCTAGGTTCACACAGCCGTTTATCCAAAACCATGTTTAATGTTGTTCAGGAGCCTTCTGTGGTCCACTAGCGTTTTTTGTGTGTTTTTCCTGTTGAGGAGCATTTTTCAAAGTGCTTCTGCAAAAAAAATTTAAATTGACAGTGTGCCCGAATATTGAAAAATCCAGTTGCACATGCACATAAAGTTGCATGTACAAAGGGGAGTGTAATAGAATAATTTTTATTGCCTCCCTTAATTCACCTCCAGACCTTAAGGCATAGAGCCTGTAAAGGTAGAGGGGCTATGAATACGTTTGCCCCCCCCCCCCCCCCCCCCTCCAGGCAATACCAAGCCCCACAGCAGACCAGCCCAACCAGGAATGATGACATACCTAAATATGGAGAAGACTCCTTGTTAAGGTATGGGGCTGCATTACAAGGCTTTGTCAGGCTCCATGCCTAGCGGGGGCCTGGTATGACCTGGAGGAGGGCACGCATGCCTGCCACATTTTATGACAAAAAGAGGGTCTGTTGTGATTTTTTTTAATAGAATAACGCTAAATATTACACTCCCCTTTGCACATTCAACTTCATGTGAAAAGGGGTTTTACAAATTAAATTGTCCACAACTTGTCTTCTTTCTTGGAAGACAGGTTGTTTTGGCATCTAACCTGAAACAAGGGCATTAAAAACGACACTCAAAACTTTGCAAAGGCTTTGACTTTAATGCAGGAGCTTTAAAACCCAAACATTTGATGGACACAACATGAGGTGGGTCTTGAATAGAACACCACAAAAACACCTGCAAATAGTGTAAAAAAATTTATTTTATTAGCTCTAAAACGCTAGAGAAACACCCAATGTCAATCTAGCCTTAAAGAAACAACTAAAATCTATATATCTAGCTTATATTTATATGCAACCCCCCATTATTCTTTAGACTAGGGTAAAGCAAACAAAAGATCCGCACTAGTTGCACTACAAAGTTCAAGCAGAAAACATCAGGTAAAGCTGTGATTGTCATCGTGGTTATCATAATGTAAATGTCTGTGTAAGCAGATAACACATGAAGACACATTAAGGTTTCCATGAAAAGAAATGGCAAAACAACAAAACTTGCATAAAAAATAGAAAGATCGATGGGACAGGACGGTACCTAACTGCTCCTACTCCTAAGTTAAATGTCCTTCAATGTTATACTGTGGTCACTGCAAAAGCCCCAAAACTGTATTCCTACTCCCTATTGCCCATATACTTACCCTTTCTTTAGGGTGTTATATATTACTTCAGAACTGTACAGCTGTTCACTAGGCATCCATTACTATTAGGAATTCTGTTATCTGTATAGTTTATACACTATAAGCAGGAGTGCACATACCTTTTTTATTGAGCTCTTCAGATGAGTACCATAGGTTGGTGTTTGGTACTCACCCCATATGTATGTGGTCTCCCTCACTGTCCTCTGCATGGTAGGCTCTGCTGCAGATGGACCTCCCTGTTCTGATACCTCAGTAGTTACACCCTGCAATTTTCTGACTTAGTAACTAACCCCTGAGACTACTTGCAGTCCAAATGTAATGCTTTCATAGTCATATTCCACACACACAGTGCTTTCTTCTTGTCAGATTTAACCTTTACATATGCCTACTCTGACTTTCATCCCCCAAATTTACAACACCCTTAGAAGTCCAATTTTTGGGGGGGATTATTAATTTACATTACTAATTTGACACCCCTAACTGCAAATTTTCACAGTTATTCATGTTTGCCTATGGTTATCCAAGTGACATAAATTGTATACATTTAACATTTAGTACACATATGAGCTTTGTAACAATAATGCAGGTAATAATAATAAGCTAGTTTTTGGCCCCTTTTGAGTACCAGAGTACCACTTATGTGCACCCCTGACTATAAACCACATTCATACTGCTGCACAATGACTACAGAACAGGCTTGAAATGAAGAATACCTGCTGCTGGAAAAAAAATTAATGAGACCCACTAACTTGCAAAATGACTCTAGTAAATGCACTTTAAATAAGATCTGTATAAGAGCAAAGCAAATATTTATTTTCTCAATATGCATTCTTGCGGTAGCTGAATTATGCTTTATATACTATTGCAACCTGAAGGATATTTTTATTATTCTGCATTTTCTCATGGCCCATTTTTACATGCAAATCATAAGAAAACGAGAGAAAGACATTTTTTTCTGGAGGCTGAAGTAATTTGAGCCTATAAGGTTATCTTGTATTCTTTATATATTTTTTTTATTCAGCCCTCCGAATCTCATTATTAACAGGATCAGCAGTCCTCCCCATCTGCAAAGTAATCAGTGAGAAATCATACATGCAGTCCACTCCATCAGCAGATGAATAATGCAATGCTGCTAAATCATTTTTGTTGTAGTCCTAGAGATAAAAAACAATAATGGACTCATAAAAGAATGAACTCCTTGCTTTGTTCTGCATATGAGCTGTAGAATTAGATGCTCTATATCTGATACTTTATTTCGGGTCTAACAAAAGGTGATATATTTTCTGCTAAGAAAGCAGATTTTAGTGCCGGAGAGAATGATATTAATAGAAGAATTCTGCTATTCTCTGAAACCTGTTAGGACCCCTATATCTGCCTCTGGTTAGCTGGCAACCGGTAAATCCAGCCTAACTATGTCACATACTGGGATTGAGCTTGTTTCGGCACTATATTCACAAATTAGGCTATTCAGTACAAATTATTAATTAATGCTGAACTCCAAAAATGCTGAAATATGGAAATAAAATAAACACACAGAGAATAATGTGAGCAGCTACAGTGAGCAAAGAAGTATTTTATCCCCTGCTGATTTTGGATGTTTGGCCTCTGACAAAGAAATGACCAGCTCATATATAGGTCTAAGTAAAGAGAACACAAATGTGTTCCCTGGTCCCCATCTAAAGGAAATTCACGGACATATCAGTTACCAGTTCGGCAGATCTGTCTTCGAGCAGGCTCAGTTGTTGGCTTGTCATGCATTCTAGGGAGGTTAAAGATTTGGCAGTGAGCCAGTTGCAGCCATCAAAAGAGCCACATCTGGCTCACAAGCCATATGTTTCCGACATGTTTTGCTCTAGATTCTAGAGTGACGCAGAGGGGGCATTTGGAATGCGGAACAATGCGGAAGCATTTGGAATGCGGAAGAACCTCATTTCAAATATTGGAAGTGACGTCATTGACATCAATTCCCATGTTTCATGGCTCACTCAGCCAAAAAGATTCCCAACCCCTGATCTAGAGTATTGTTGCTGAGCATTATTATTATTATTATCATTTATTTATATAGTGCCAACATATTATGCAGCGCTGTACGATATATTGTGGAGTGGAGATACAACATAAGATAACACACAGGTACAGGTTATGACACAGGAGGAGTAGAGGACAGTGCCTGGACGGGCTTACAATCGAATTGGTTGGGGAACAGAGTATGCATGTCCATCTTTTTGTTACCATAGTGTGCCTTTGTCTGATGGCCACATCCAGCAGCATAACACACTTATGGCATAAAGATCAGATTGTCAACCTGACTATAACATTTTGCTATACCCAAAGAGTCTCTGATATTTAGCCATGTGTACCAGATAACTACAGTTAGGTCCCTAAATATTTTGGACTTTTTGTACAACCCATTGAATTTAAACTGAAAGTCTGCAGTTTAGCTGCATCTGAAGTGTTTTCTTTAAAATTCATTGTGGTAATGTACAAATCTAAAATTAGAAAAAAAAATTGTATATAATCAAAGCTAAACCCAGCCATACAACTATCTATGAGGCCCTATATCTACTGTGCAAAGCCGTGGGGAAGGGCAAGTGCTGAGCCTCTGAAACGGGTTGGCTATTTCTTTATTTGTATTTACACATTACTCTATAAGCACCGTGGATTTGCGCTGTCGATTTCAGTATCTAATTTTTTTCATAAAACACGTTATAGGTTCACTTTCAGCATTTAATTCTTCCAAGAAAAATATCTGAACAGAACATATTACTAATGCGGATTTTACTTGTGCAAGGTCATTTGCTGCTGTTTGGTATTTTTCCTCTTTTTTATCCATGTATCCCTTAACAGCATCTCTTCGTATTATGTGTGCTGATACAAGACATCTTGCTCAAATCAGCTATTCCATGGGTGATAAGATCAGAGGAAAGAACAAGAGACCGCCAGAAGCTCTACAGGTTCTCCTTCAGACCACAACTACAAGGAGTCTCTTTCTTATCGCAACATCTTTAGTTGCTCAAGTGCAGAAATATCCCCAGGCATAAAAGTGAAAACTAAAAAATAAACTTAAATATGAAAACAGCAGACCTGAATTTTACAGCTTGTTCTATTACCATTGTGCAATAACATGCTGTAGTGTTCCACCTATCCATATAAGTTTACATTTTCCACAGGACTTAATCTGAACTCTAGGGAAGCTTTTATTAATCTTTACAAAGGGCCCCCACCCAACTGCAAGAGCTTGCAACAATGGGGGATCAAATAAAACATTTTCAAATTTGCTTTAAGCAGGGAACACAAGGCTCGTTGTTGGAGCCGTTCAAGGTTCCCTGCTTAATAATGTCATAACGCTGCTGTCAGATTTTGGAGACCCCATGGTCTCCATGCAAAGCAATGGACATCGACCGTGGTTTATGGTCATGTCCGATATCCCTGAAAACAGGGATGGCGGCATATGATATGGGACATATAGATGGCCGTGAGCCGTGAAGCGGCCATCGATCTGGCCCATATCTACACGTGCGTTCCCAGCTTTACTCTTATTTGCGGTGGGTCCTCATGACAAAAGCTCTGCATCGGTGTGCATGACATCACTGCATGCAATTGACCAAAAGAGGCTTAAGATGACCATACACATTACAATCTGTTAGTTTTACCAAAACTATTTAATACAAGGGCCAATCTGTCTCCCTTAGGGAGGCCCTTTACTACATAGTTGTTAATGGATCTAAATAGAATTGTACACTGAAAGGTGTATGCTGGGCTTTAGTAACAAGGAGCCAAGGACTGGCTCATTAGAAGAGCATTTACTGAATATACTTGAGTATAAGTCAAACCGAATATCAGTCGAGGTATTTTATTTTCGGGGAAAAACTGAATGACTTGATTATAAGCCTAGGGTGGGAAAGATAGCAGCTAAGACAGAAACACAATGTTCATTGCAAACCCCCTGAACACAGTATCATCGCCAATATTGCTGAAGATGTAGAAGAGGGTTCTAGAAACATTAGAACACACACACATCTGCAATCTCTCCCGGTTGCCCCACTCCATTCTTGTTTTTAAAGGAGTTTTTGATCATTCACATTTACTTTCTTTGAGTACACCTTTCCATTTTTTGAGAAAGAGAGTGGCCACCTTCAGCTTAAAACCCAGGAAACACGCTCACTTGCTTTCATAGTGGGGTGACTAACTGGATATGGTGACTACCCGAATAATAATTGTAGCCAGAAAGAAATATATGGCTACAATTATGTGAGTGAGCTGAAATCCTTGCAAATCACTAACCAAAACCGTCTCTTTTCATGTCCAACATTTCAAGTAAACATATGAATGAAGGTGCTCCTTAAGTTGCAGATCATCACACCTTACATTTTCATTCCTGGCTTTTAGAAGTTTTGTGGGACACCTTTCAATCCCAAAATTAATACGCTTTAAAGAAAAAAAATTTTTGGATTTTTTCTGTGTATTGATGAACTGAACAGCACCCAGATTGGTAATGTATGAACAGCTATATTTATTTAGATCTATGGCAAATATTAAACAAAAAACTGTTAATGTTAAATTATACATTATATTATATTTATTATATTATACAGATTGCCATATTTCCCCTACATTCAGGCCATGATGCCATTAAGGGATCCTGGAAGGAGTCTGGGATATTATTTCCCCAAAATTTTAGGTTGCTTGTTTTTGTTTTTTGTTTTTTGTTACAGGGTTCCAGACTCTGGAATGGGAAGGAAGGAACTGGGTGGGCCTTTCTATTCCCTCAGGTACACCCAAGGGTTAACACCTGCTTGCAGGCCGGTGTGGGAGGGTGTGTCTCCACATAAGGTGCTGAGACCAGAGTGTCAGGGCTTCTGACCGAGTAAGAGACCGTGCGCTGTCTGAGCAGTGTATACAGGGGGGCTCACAAGGAGTGTGGGGTCCAGGCCTGTGGCTGCTGGGAGACCGGTGATCTGATTTTCCTGAAGCCAAGGATAATCATTTATGTTGCGTTATGAAAACCAGGACACTTTACATTTTCTGAAGACTTTGGGATATTAACCCCTGCGAGGGTAAGTTCTATACTGATTGACAATAAATATGGGCAGGAAGCCCTAAAGAGACACATGTTTGGTAAATATATCTCTTTTGAAAGCACCCCTTTGAGGCTGAGCCCCCACAATTGTTAATAATATAACTGGATCTTTCCAGTAGACTTGATATGCTTTCATTTCCAGTGACAATGGTGTTTGTTCTGCAGTAAAATTACCATAGCATTGCTTTGGAGAAAATCAGTATTTCATTGCTATGAAGTTTTAGGTGGATTCTAAAAAGTGGAAAGCATCACCTCTCCAAAAGCATTCAAGGAGGGTATGGGAGACAACCCACACAGTCCAGAGTATGACCCTAGAACATGACAAACCACGGTACAGTATGAGCAATACCCCATTCTCAGCATCCACAAATACATCACCACCAAAGATTCAAGACCCTATAATTACATATATACATCAGAGAAAAAGACAAGATTTCATAGTTTGCAGTAATAGCACATAAATATATGAGTAAAATTGAGGGAATACTATTGTAATGAAAAATCGATTTAAAATAAAAATCTCCAAAGAGACAAATGAAAAAATGATTAATTGCCAATTTTGGAAGAAAAGGCTTGTAACTTATCACTTCATACCCGGAGGTTGGATCCATCTACTTTCACATCGTAGTATGTATTTGTCAAAATCAGTCCCTAAGGGTCAGCATGAGTTTGGTCAAGTGCAATAAATGATATGACTGATGAATTAAAGGTATGCTTAGGGCCTACCTGTCTACTAATTGTTGTTGATAAATTCCTGTTTTGGCTAGCATAAAGATGATCATAAATCTTGTGTCACAACTTTCCTCCATGAAAGCTACCTCAGACATCTTCTACATTACCTTGGTAGTTGAACAATCAACATAATATATAGGATGGTGCAAGTAATCAAAGTATATAAAAAAATAAACTATATGATTAAAAGCATTCTAAGCACCCACTAGTGTTTTCATAACAACTATAAATTGAATCTGCCCTGGACAGTTTGGCCTTCATGAAATTTGTGATAAAAGATGTTAAATTATATTCATAAAAGAAAAAAAAACAAAGGCATTCATACACCTAATGCCCAACATGTGTAAACCCCATACAGTTTCTAGAGTAGTAGAAATAATTCTATAATCTAACTTTCCTTTAAAATATACACATCAAAGTAGGAACCCATCTGAGGGTAGAATACAATGGAATCTGAAGATGAGAAAATGAATGTAACCTTTCTTGTAGCCAGACTCTATGGAAAAAACACACAATGCTTCTGCCTCGTATCCTATATGTGAAAAAGTAGAGCAAACTTAAATTCAATACTTTAGAACCCATGTGTCTAAAAACATGGAAAATGTATAAAAATGTAAAACAGATAAGACGATAACGCAATAGTATATCACTTAATACATATTGTGCATTGTCACCATTAGTAGACGATGTACTATATATAGTGAGGAACATAAGTATTTAAAACACCATCATGGAGGGGTCTGAAATTCACATTGTAAGTACATTCCCACTGTGAGAGACTTCATAAAAAAAATTCAGGAGATCACATTGTATGGTTTGTAAAGAATATATTTGTATTGGACTGCTGCAGATAAGTATTTGAACACCTGAGAAAATCTGTGTTTATAGTTGGTCCAGAAGCCTTTGTTTGCAATTACAGAGGTCAAACATTTTCTGTAGTTTTTGACCAGGTTTGCACACACTGCAACAGGGATTTTGGACCACTGCTCCACACAGATCTCCTCTACATCTGTCAGGTTTCTGTCGCTGAGTAACACAGAATTATAGCTCCCTCCAAAGATTTTCTATTGGATTAAGGTCTCGATACTGGTAGGCCACTCCAGAACCTTGATGTGCTTCTTATGGAGACACTCCTTGGTTATCCGGGCTGTGTGATTCAGGTCATTGCATGTTAGAAGGCCCAGCCATGATCCATCTTCAATGCCCTGACTGATGGAAGGAGGTTGTTGCTCAAAATCTCACAATACATGCCCCCTTTCAGCCTCTCCTTAATACAGTGCAGTCGTCCTGTCCCTTTTTGCAGAAAAGCACCTCAAAGCATGATGTTACCACCCCCATACTTCACAGTAGGGATGGTGTTCTTGGGATGCAACTCATGCTTCTTTTTCCTCCAAACATGGCAAGTGAAGTTTAGACCAAAAAATTCTACTTTGGTCTCATCTGACCACATGAATTTCTCCCATGCCTCCTCTGGGTCATCTAAATGGTCTAGATGGTCTGGACATGTGATGACTTGAGCAGACACTACAGTCTTTGACAGACGAAATTCTTACTGATTGCCAGGAGTTTAAATACCTATGTGAAGCAGTTCAATACAAATACATTCTTTAAAAATCATACAATGTGATTTCCTGATTTGTTTTAATGCGGGAATGCATATGCAATGTGAATTTCAGACCCCTCCATGATAACTATAAGAATAAGTCAGATTGTATAGATCATGTATATCCTATGTGTGTGTGTATATATATATATATATATATATATATATATATATATATAAATATCATACAGTACAATTAAATGTCAGTTTTGACAGATTTTGTAATGTGTGACACGTCTACCATGCTTCACTGAAACCATTTCTGAAATTTGGTCAGCGAAATATGGCATTCCCTTAAGATAAGAATCATTTTGGATTAAAGGATACCTTGCACTGATTTGGTCACAACGGGGAGCACAATCCTTCTGGCTACTGTGATATATTTTTTCTTATAATGGTATTTTTTTTATAAATTGCTATTTTTCTAAAATAGCTTTCTTTTTTTAGCTTTCTTTCTTTTTCAGAGGGAAAAGCAGGTTACATAAGCAGTGCACCAGTTTATTATGAAACGTACACCTGTACCTTTTTTGGGTTTAGGATTTATGCACATTTTTATTGATGAACTGTTAGTTTGTGATCTTCAAATGATTTTATTTGTGATAAGCTGTTCTTCTACTGTGTGCATGTAAAAACGAAATACAGTATTTTTCGGACTATAAGACGCACCTTTTCACTCCCAAAATTGGGAGAAAAAAAATGCTTGCGTCATATATAGCCACTCGGCTGCAGGTGGTCATGCCTTGGCTCCCCGCCAGCTCTCCTGACAAGAAGATTAGCCAGGAAGTTAGATAGGGAGTCAGACGGCCACTGATGTACTCAAAAAGGGGCTCCACTGATGTACTCAATGATGTACTCAATGAAGATGCCAGATGGATGAAAGGCCTACCAGACCGCATCTCTCTGTCAGGATCCAGGACAGAGGAGGGGACCAGGCAGGCAACACACACTGAGATCCAGACAGAGGTGGTGGTGACAAAAACTGATTTATTTGCAGACTTACATGTGGGAACAAACAAAGGTGAAAAAGTCCAAGGTACAGGAGTTTCCAGGGTTCAGGGTTCAGGGACAAGAAGCCAGGGGAAGCATGTCCAAACAAACAGCAACAGGTACAGGTACAATGAACAGCCAGCGTGGTCTGGACGAAGCACACCTAAATAGCACTAAGCTAACGAGGAAGGTGTGAGCTCCACCCAGCCCACACTTGCAGGGAGCCACCTGCTGGTGACTGTGGGACTAACCCATGGATGGGCAATCACAGCGCCACCAGCAGGCGGTGACCGGAACAGCCAGGGTCCTAACACTCTCCCATCCAGTCTGACTGCGTAAAAGCTGCAAGCTTTTACACAGACACCGCCAAGCAATGTGTTATCTGTATCTGTATCCCCCATTCTTTTATTGAAATAATTATTTTTAGAATGACTTTCCTCTTGACCCTGTGATAAATTTATTTAGTGTGTTGCCTGCAAATATGGCCAACCTTCAGCAAAATTTACTCTGAATTTCATCACAGCAGCTCATTGTCTGATCCAAGTAAAATAGAAAAATCAAGTGCCTCAGTCATGTATATATGAGGTACGCCAGATGGAATATCTGAGAGGCAAGATAGGTAAAGTAACACCATGGATAAGCTAAGATAAGATATGTAATTTATCATGACTATGGGGTTACATCTATCCTATTTCTTTGCAAATCTTCTTTCTGTTTTCTTTTGTGTTGTTTTTTCTCTATTATGAATAGTTGATTATTGTCTTATGTGTTTTTATTTTATTTTACTAGAATGCATTCTTCAAAAAAAAAAATCACCTATTATGCAGCTGTTTAATGAATTACATAAATAAAAACTTCAGACCAAGAACTTCAACACTTTACAACAGCAGTTCAAGCTTGTGGGAGCAATAACGTAACCCTTGGGTAACAATGGCCAGTTTTGTGGAAAAAACCCTCTCTGATCCTTTAAGGGACGTTTGATTTATTCCCTGAATCCAAATAAACCACTTTACAGTAATTTTAGTTATTTGTAATTAGGTAAATGAGTCCTTTTTAAGTTTCATTATTTAATTTAGTCAAATAAATTGATGTGGTAAAACATGTCACAGCCTTACCACTTTCTTCCTAGAATAACATTAAAGCAACACGGGACTGCCTGGCACGGGACCTGATCTTTTGATGAAAATTAAAACACCCCAATCTACCCAGTTACAAACCTTAGTGTGTTTTCATAGACAGACCTTGCTAACTAAACATAAATTTTGACTTACATATAGAGGGAAAAGAACAGGACACAATACTGTGCCTTGTGGTGGGTCCAGTCATTTTCCTGAATGCACTGCATTTACACATTTTGTTTTCAGTGTACTTTACCATTATTTGCAAATTATTATAATTTTTTTCATTTTGTTTTTTTACTGCGCATACCCAGTTTTTCCAGTTGTATGAAGGTCACCCTAAAACCCTGTGCAAGATTTCTGTGGTACCAAAAATTTGAACTACTGTATTCTATATGTGGCCATATAAGTGAAGTGCTATGCTCACTTTTCATCTATAATACCTAAAATGTATTGGTACTCAATTTGTTTCGAATATATCTGTAAAGGAACACAATACTAGGACATGGGTTCCATCTGTGAGAGGATGATATTTACATAAAACGAATGTTGAGCTCAAATATTCGAATTGCGAATATATTCGCCGAATATTGACTATTAGAGAATTCTTAAATTTCGCGAATATGGCGGCAGATATTTGCAATTTCGAATATTCGCCATATTCGCCATTGGGATGCTTATGGTCATGGATTGCGAATATATATTCGCAAGAGAAAATAAATAGCACATATGACCATTCATTTTGAAGGTAATTGCAAGGCCATTATAATCTAGTTTCGCAATCGCACGCATCCGCTCGCAATTGCACGAATATTAGTAGAGTTGTTCGCGAAATATCGTGAATTTGAATATTGCCTATGCTCATCATTACATAAAACGTTTATATATAATTTACTTATTATTACTTATATATTTGCATTCAGAAAGTCCTCACTCTCAGATAAAATGATCCTAATGTTTAAATTCTTTAAGCCCTGTTTGTCTTAAATAACACATATATACACACACCGGCCACTTTATTAGGCACACCTGTCCAGCTTGTTGATGCAAATTTCTGATCAGCCAATCACATGGTGGCAACTCAATGCATTTAGGCATGTTGACATGGTCAAGACGATCCGCTGCAGTTCAAACCAAGCTTCAGAATGAAGAAGAAAAGTGATTTAAGTGATTTTGAACATGGCATGGTTGTTGGTGCCAGACGGGGCCGGTCTGAGTATTTCAGAAACTGCTGATCTTCTGGGATCTGGGTCACACACAACCATTTCTAGGGTTTACAGAGAATGGTTAGCAAAAGGGAAAACATCCAGCGAGTGGCAGTTCTGTGGGTGAAAACGCCTTGTTGATGCCAGAGGTCAGAGGAGAATGGCCAGAGTGGTTCGAGCTGATAGAAAGGAAACAGTAACTCAAAAAACCACTCATTACAACCGCGGTATGCAGAAGAGCATCTCTGAATGCACAACACGTCGAACCTTGAGCCAGATGGGCTACAGCAGCAGAAGACCACACCAGGTGCCACTTCTGTCAGCTAAGAACAGGAAACTGAGGCTACAATTCACACAGGCTCACCGAAATTGGAAAAATGTTGCCTGGTCTGATGATTCTCGATTTCTCCTGCGACTTTCGGATGGTAGGGTCAGAATCTGGTGTCAACAACATGAAAGCATGGATCCATCGGGCCTTGTATCAAAGGTTCTGGCTGGTGGTGAAGGTGGTGTAAGGGTGTGGGTGACATTTTCTTAGCACACTTTGGGCCCCTTAGTAGTAGTTGATCATCGTTGCAATGCCACAGCCTACCTGAGTATTGTTGCTGACCATGTCCATCCCTTTATGACCACAGTGTACCCATCTTATGATGGCTACTTCCGGCAGGAGAATGCAATGCATGTCATAAAGCTCGAATCATCTCAGACTGGTTTCTTGAACATGACAATGAGTACACTGTACTCAAATGGCCTCCACAGTCACCAGATCTCAATTCAATAGAACACCTTTGGGATGTGGTGGAACGGG
Organism: Ptychadena robeensis; assembly: GCA_036250615.1. NCBI lineage: Eukaryota > Metazoa > Chordata > Amphibia > Anura > Ptychadenidae > Ptychadena > Ptychadena robeensis. The sequence continues at coordinate 35,066,185 of CM070034.1, read as the reverse complement.
AGATTCGCATCATGGATGTGCAGCCAACAAATCTTCAGCAACTGCATGTCATGCGATCATGTCAATATGGACCAATGTCTCTGAGGAATGTTTCCAGTACCTTGTTGAATGTATGCCACAAAGGATGAAGGCAGTTCTAAAGGCAAAAGAGGTCCAATTCGGTACTAGCAAGGTGTGCCTAATTAAATGGCTGGTGAGTGTATATATGGGGGGGGGGGGAATGCCTGTGTCTTATATTCTTAAGTTGCGCCTTAGCCCCCGCTAGCTCTCCAAGCAATAGGGTGGGAGGTGGAGGAACTGTTAGATGGGGAATCCCATGGCTGGATCTCCCATTGCTTACATCAGTGGAGCCCCGCTGATGTACTCAATTAAGATCAGAGATAGCGTGGATGAAAGGGCTGCTGGCAGGCGTCTCTCCCACCCAGCTCTGCTTGTGGGAAAGCTGTTTTCATGCTGCAAGTTTTTACACGGACACAGCCAAGCAATGGACACACTGCAGAGGAGACATCTGTATCTTTCCTCCGGCTTTGTGTTAACTCTGTGCGAGCTGAGCTGCTTAAGCTCAACACACACAGTGCAGATGCAGTTAGGAAAGCTGCCATCTGCATTGTATTGGTAGTTTGGCACAAGTTGCCCACCTCACACACAATTTTGAAGGTCAGGACTAGAGGCAGGGAAGAAGTCAGAGACATCTTTAACTCCTTCTCTGCCAAGTGGAGCATGGAGCTCTGGTCAGCAGAGTAGGAGAAAGATGAAACATTTTTCAGCCATCAGGCGCTCTAATGTATAGTGTCCTATAAATCAGAGCGTCTTATAGTCCACAAAATATGGTATATAGTTCTTTATATATAAGTAGTTTGTTTTTTCCACCTGTCATTACAAGTTATTACAAGTAATTTAACACAGACGTGAATCATTTTCTGTGCTCTACGAGTTAAAGGAAAGCTTCACATTCTCTTGTGATTATTGACATGCCATTTTGTTAGCAAAAGTAACCATGACAACTACTGTAGAATTAATGGGAAGATATTATTAAAGAATAATGAAATGTGCTTTTTAATTAGATGTACTCAACAAGCCAAAATACTCTAAAATGACAGAGGGTGGATTTGAATGTTTGTGTTTACAAATCATTGCAGCTTCTTACCATTGTAAAGAGAAATGAAGGGCTGTTTATAAAACTCACATTTTCATAGAAATTGTTTAAATGAGCTGTAATGATTCTGGTAGTCTCAAACAAACTTATTATCTACAATATTTCAGGCTGGACACTCATTTCTTCAATGAAGGGAAAAGGTGGAGAATCTTTGTTATAGAGGGTGGGTGAATTTTATTATTTGTATGTTTTTTGCTTTTTAATTGTTTTCATTAAGCTTCATCATTTTTGTTGTTGAACATTACAACTTGCTAATACGCATTGCACATAAATTCAAATAAAGCTAATGAATTGGGTATCAGACTTGGGGAAAGTGCAGTCGCACGTGGATCATTTGAAAACACCTCAATTTTATCAATATCAATACCAAAAAGCGATCGGTAGACCGTCATGTTGTGTCTTCCTGACTTCATCTCTTTTAATGCACAGTATACGAGTTTATAAAGTATATAAAGTATATAAAGGATATTTTTTTCTCTGTAGGATTTGGACCAAGGCATTAAACAACCTTGGATGGGTATATATTGTCTGCATTCTCTCTCTTAATGGGTCACCTGGTAGTAAAGTGTAAATGTATACATTCTAGACTTGCCACCAACATTTTAAGACAAGAAAGAGGAAAGAGTGCAAGGAAGAAATGCAGATTGTGAAGTTCCTTTGTTTACGATCTTCTGCTTCTTCTTCACAGTCAGCCCTGCAGCCTCTGGATATATTATAGAAACTATTCCACCAGCTTCTTTACCATGGAACAACTGAAATGTTGTAGCCATCATGACTGAATTTATTTTGCTATAATTTTTTCAGAAAACAAACATTGTATGTGTAGAAAACACATGACCACTCATGGCAAATGCTGAACAACAATATTTTCAATGACCAAAAATAATCTGTAAAACAGTGTAGTATACAACTATGAATGGGATCCTCAAATTATTTTATCAATATCAATACCAAAAAGCGATCGGTAGACCGTCATGTTGTGTCTTCCTGACTTCATCTCTTTTAATGCACAGTATACGAGTTTATAAAGTATATAAAGTATATAAAGGATATTTTTTTTCTCTGTAGGATTTGGACCAAGGCATTAAACAACCTTGGATGGGTATATATTGTCTGCATTCTCTCTCTTAATGGGTCACCTGGTAGTAAAGTGTAAATGTATACATTCTAGACTTGCCACCAACAAAATAATCTGTAAAACAGTGTAGTATACAACTATGAATGGGATCCTCAAATTACAGGATGTTTTTTTGTCTCCTTTCAAAACTCTTGAACATTGGAGGCCCCTTTCAATTGGTGATGCTCAAATAAGCTAGCAATACTTTCTTGTTTTGAGCATTGGGTATAAGCAAGTACATCTTTTTTCTTCTTTCAGTCATAAACTAACTTTCCTTTAATAAATACGCTTCAATGTCGGCATCCATCTGGGGGCAGAGTGCAATAGGATCTGTACCTGAGAAAATGGATGTAGCTGTTTCTCAGTTATAGCCGGAATCTACTGAGAAAACAAACATTGTTCTTTTCTATACCATATCAAAATAGACAGACTGAAATGTTATAACCTGCAGTATGTCTACAATCTCCTCCAAACAAAAACAAAAAGATAGTTACAATAGTTGTCAAAGTATGAACATTTCACACACATTTTAGAATTATAATAATTTCAGTTTTGTGCTAATGAGATATTTATAGTGATGGCAAAACATCGGCCACGTCCATTCACGAACAAAACAGATCGTCCACTTGTTAATGGGAAACTTCAAATTTTTATCAGAAAAAACGGTACCTGAAACGCACAAATCCTTATTTCGATTACCGGACATGACATCACTGACACCACTTCCAGTTTTAAAGCTGATTTCTCACTAGACTGAGAAGATCGCTGTCTCTACCAGGTCTCTAGTGAAAAAATTCTTCCTCTGGACAGATTTTTCTTTGCCTGATATGGCTGATGGAAGAATAAAAAACGTTTAGACGTTAATAATTCTTCCATTGGCCATATCAGGCACAGAAAAAAAGAAGTAAACATTCCTTTCTGCCTTTCAGACAGTTTGGCCATCACTTGATATTTTATTTGTGCTTTGTTTCAAGAGGTTTCAGGAGGATAATCTACACTGAACAGTGAAGGAGAAGAAATATCTTTAAATTAGGAGTTATACTCAGTTTAAAAACTTGTAAAGAATTAAGATTAAAATTACAGCAGGACTTGATGAATAATATCACACTTCCCCACCTCAGCAGATTTAAGCTAGCCATACACATGTCGGATTCCATGTCCAATCGATTCATCATCCGATCGATTCCGGCGATTCTGCCGGGAATCGCAGGTGTGATCAATCGGCCAATTAAGAGTATCCATCGCTGCATACCACCTTGTCCAACGGATTCCGGCACGATTCCGGGACGATTCCGTGTCCGATTCCACCTCCGATTCCACCTCACAAATGGCAACTCCCCCTGATCTGTGCAGAATCGGATCAAAAAGACTAACATGTTGGTTCTCTGACGGATCCGATTCTGGGCCCCCGAACGTTCGGACGTGATCGGACGGACAAGGTGGGCTGCACACGATTCCGGCACGATCGATTCACGTGCACGCGCCCGGAATCGATCGGCCCGGAATCCGGCCGGAATCCGACCCGTGTATGGGGGCCTTAACAGGTCTACAGATTGGTCACCTGGACATCTGTGGATAATCTACAACCTTAATATTGACTATGCTAGTTCAGAAAATGGTAATAGAGAGGCTGTGGTGTTGAATGCCTACATCTGTAACTCTAACACAAGAAATAACAGTTCCTATGTACATATCTCATCTCTGCATTAAGCAGTTTGGCCGAAGTTTAGTTATAAGAGATTTACTTCAGTAGTGAATTATTTTCTGTGCTCTACTAGTTAAATAAGAGCTTCACATTGACTTCTGATTATTGACATGTAATTTTGCAAGCGGGAGTAACCATGACAACCAATGCAGTATTAATGGAAAGATATTATTAAAATATAATGAAATGTGTCTTTTATTTAGAAATACATAACAATCCAAAATGCTGAAATTTGACAATGACCGGATTGTTATTTATGTATACCTTACTGTAGCTGATTTTCCTGAATAATGTAAAGAAAAATTGGGGAAGTTCAAAATTGCATAGCTTTTCAAATGGGACATTGTTATTCTGACACTTTTGCCTATTTATACGATCGCTCTTGGCAATTTCTGTACTTAAAGTGACATGCATTCTTCAATGCTTTTTTTTTCTTGAGAAGTTTTTTGACATTTTTACAAACTTAAAAATTGGCAAAATTTGCAATGGGAACTGAATGGACTGTAACACAACAAGTTGCCCTATTTTTATAAACAATAAGAAAGAGCAGGAAAAGACACCCTATGGGATGAATAGCTCACTAAATCTATTCCGTTTTAATAGAACTTTCAACTAGAACAGAGAATAGCCTAAGCATATATTCTTCCCCAATCCAACCTAACCCAACCGAACCAGTCTGGCACACATGGCAAGTATGCTAGTATCCTTATAAGAAGGGGGCCAGACATTTACAGCTCCCCACGTCTATAACAATTTAATCCCACATGTCCTTCAATGACTTGGAGGGTACTTTAAGAGGCAACACCGCAAAGCACCTTAATGCCAACTTTGCCATGTGTTTAAAATGTGTTTGGGCACTGAAGCACGTCTTGCTCTTAGCATGATTTTAAATTCTTAAGGAACCCCCCAGAGAAAGACATCTTTGACCATATTTGGAGCATGTCAAAAAACAGGCAGATACAAATGGCCTTATTCAGATGAAAATTAGGTATGGGTAGCTTATTTGTAAAGGGGTGGTCACCTTTTTGCTCTTCAGGAAGGGACATGTAGGTAGAACATTATCTCCTCTGCCAGTCAGCATTAGACTTAAGCTGGCCATACACCTTTAGATCTCTCCGTCAGATATCTTTTAGATCTACCAACAACTATGTAGTGCCAGGTCCTATGCGACTGAACACAGGTAGACTGGATTGTTTAGAAAGTCCCTCACATTACATGGTTTTGGTAAAACAAAATGAGATCTAAAGAAAATCTGACAGAGAAATCTAAAGGTGTATGGGCACCCTTAAACTACCTCATATTTCGGAATGTGCTGCTATAGGCAAGCTTGTGGGGGTATTTCTAAAGGTAGGTGTTAAATAGGCAGACTACATATTATGTGTTGCTGGTTATGTGGTTGATTTTGGCAACAAAAAGACATTGACAGTAGCCCTTGAACATTCACCCAGAAGAGAGGAGCAGTTTCCACTTGCAGGGTCCATCAAAAGAACAATCTTTTATTGCTATCCAACAACATTCAGACATAACTCAAGAGCATTAGATTGTCACCATCCTCACTTATAAAGATGGCAAAATAGCCTGGTATCCAGTAACTCCAAATGATTCATGAAAAGCCTGTGATCCAATATGTGAATTTTTCTTATTTGAATGAAGAATGAATATGCATGTATTTTTGATCTAGTTAAATAAAAATGATAAATGTGTCATACAATCAGCATACTTGAATATAATTAGCAGATTATCTTTTTGACTATGGATCCAAATACATTCATTCATACAAAATAAAATTGTAATTGCTGTTCACAAAGTATATATACAGTACTGAATGTATCCATTCTATGTTTAATGCTTGTTTCCTATAATTTAGCTAGTTAGTAACAGACATAATCAGTATATTATTTTTAATAATTACCAAGCTTCTGTAATAAAACAATAAGAATATCTTACAATCTGGGCATTGTAATACAATAAACATAAGCATCCTACAGAGGCAAAGGTGATTTACTTAATTATGTTCTGATGTTGTACTGTATGTAGCCTTGAATCTAAAGTGTGTGAAGGTGCATTCCTATGGTGCAGATGTTAGCCCAATCTACCGTATTTTTCGGACTATAAGACGCACCGGACCATAAAACGCACCCGGTTTTTAGGGCAGAAAATCCAGAAAAAAAAAAAGATTTAATACGTTTTCACATCAATTGGGATAATGCAATGAATTTAATGGATGCAATATTCAATTCAGCCACAGGTGTCACTAGCAGCAGTACACTCTCAGCACAACACGTCACACTACACTGATCTGTTCAGTGTTCTGTGTTCAGCCCAGGATTTCTGCATCCCCTGCACCCCGGCCGAGCTATCCATAGCCGAACTGAACACAGCCTACAGCTCTCGTTGGTGGGGATGCAGGGGATGCGGCATTTAGATGGAAGAGCCGAACATCGGAAATGACAGCTGCCGCAGCTCTCCTCCTGGTGCGACCACCGGTGGTCGCACATTCAGACCATAAGACGCAGGCACTCCCCCCCCCCCCCCCCCCCCCAATTTTGGGGGTGAAAAAGTGCGTCTTATGGTCCGAAAAATACGGTATTTTGGATGGAGTATGGGACAGTTAAGCTTTTTGCCATGTCCTGAAGGCTAAAAAAGTGAGGGACTTCTTCTCTTAGATGTCATGAGAATAATGCCTAGACCAGGGGTGCCCATGCAGTTGATTGCGATTTACTGGTCAATGTGTAGTAGATAGGGAAGCTGTATTAACACTATATAACTGTAAAGACTTATAATGATATAATGTTAATACAGGCTTTATTGTTCAGTAAACCCTGGGGAAATTTTTTTCCTTATCCTCCCTTTTATCCTCCCTTTTAAGGTTGGTAGATCATTTTGACCATGTCATTTTAAAGTAGCTAGCAAGCCAAAAATGAGGGCACCCCTGGTCTAGCACATGTTCATATTGGAAGACGATTTACTCCTATTGTGGTGGCAACTCATATTTTGGATTTATACCTAATGTCATTCCCAGTGAATGTGGTGCTCAGAACAGTTATAGATAGTGTAATGGGGACTCTTAATGGGGAGAATGGGGACTTCTAGAAACGTAAGTGTTTCTAGAATAGAAACCTATTGCATATTGTATCATTATACCTTATGTTAGACTCAGTGACATCATCACTATATGTCACTGGGTTCCCCATCCCACTACAGGAGTTAATAAAAAGTTTAGCTGTAGAGCTTTAGAAATTGTGAATCTTTACTTGACTTCTGCAGCACATCTGAGCAAAACCTACCTAACATACCTTCCTATTTATACCTTCCTAATTATATTTTATAATCCATGTTAAGTGAAAAGTAAAGATAATTGATTAAAGCTGCATTGCCAAAAATAAACTTAGTATAATACAGATGATGCAGGCCTAGTATAGCCTTTCTCTATGAAATTGTGCATTAAAGTTTTACGCTTGGATCACATATCTGAGAGTCAAACGACACAAATTTAAAGATTTCAAAGCTAATGTCTTTGTATTTAATTGAGCCTGACAGTTCTAGGTTAACTCATCTGATGAAGTTTTCTAGAAGACCTCCAGATGGCAGAAGCAATACATTCATCATGCATAATGGGGCCTCCTGTCTCCAATAAAAATGCATTCAATTTTCCCTGTCGTGAACACGGTAATAAGTAAAACAAAACATGTATACACCCTCTGGTCTCCAAGCTGAGTTTATATAGCACATCCAGACTAGAATCAGATCCCCACAGAAGGGGCAAGAAAGGCAAAAAGCTCGGAAAATGGATTCATGTGTGCACAGGAAATAGATGTTCCATTCTGCTGAGAACCGATGAAGGGAATAAATAAATGCTTTTCGAAGTTTAATGTCCTGGTTTAACATGTTTGTAACCGGAGGACAGAACATGCCAATGTAGCAGTGTATTAAGCAATGATGACATTAATACATTGCAACCAATTAGGATTTTTTTTCAGAATAAAGACAAAAAAATTAACAGAGCTCAATAAATTTGCCAACCAGTGGTTTGTAAACTATTCTATATGGATTCATATTTTAGTATGTATCTCAGGCTGTAGATAAGTTTTATTAAAAAATAACAACCAACACAATCTTTACAATGAACTTTGTTTTGTCTAACTATATGATAAGTGAGAAATATGACCTATTGAGACTGAAAGAAATCTTATGGACGGATTGACTTTTTGTGCTCATTTACTTTATTTTTACAATAAAACTTTTTACTATAAAATGATTCTACTCATGTTATGAAGATACATACATAGAGGACATAGACATAGAATGTATTACTATCAATGACACTGCTGCTACTACTACTAGAACTATGTGTTCTGCTTTGATTGCAAGTACCGGTACGGGCATACTGCCAGAGAGGTTAAGCAAGTCCTCCATATAAATGAAAGGCCCATTGTATATTTCCCCAATGCCTAAAGCTGGGCATACATGTCACAATTTTCATGCAATCCTTTTTTAATCCGATCACCCATCAGATTCCGGAATTGATTTTATTTTGCGAAAAAGATTGCAAACTGCAACATACCATGCATTACATTTCTGGCCGATTCTATCCTGAAAGTCTCAATATGTCTTGCACGCACACATTTATGGGTTTGGAGTGGTGTTAGCTGAAGAACTGGCCAGTGACCAACAGCACACAAACAAAGGTAATTTCCACAAGATTCATAGATGGATCGCTTAAAACGATTGCATGAGACAACTAACAGCACTCGATTCATGTGCTTTTTTTTAAATTATCCATCAGAATGGATCCGTGCACGATCGTTTTTCTGTCCGATTTTAAACAAAATCGATCGCTCAGACGCTTTTGGCATGCTTCAATTTTTATTCAATCTGATCGCGCGATCGATTTTGATAAACGATCACACTAAAATTTAACTAAAAATCGTGACATGTATGCCCAGCTTTACAAATTCTAGATTAAATAAATGTACTTACCCTCCATCCTTGTTTTTATATAAGGTTAATGCCAGACAACCCAATGATATCATAGCTTCATTACTACCATTCCTCCCCCTTGGACTCAAAGCTCATAGCATCCTTATAGCAGAACACAGGGTTCTTGAGGTGAACATTAAAGGTGGTCACAAAATGTAAACTAGTTTATATGGGAGTAAATTGCAGAGCCAATGAACAAGCTACATTCACCAAAATTGCTGGAGAGAGAAGGGTTGTGGAAGCATTACACTGATCTAAATGATGTAGTTTTTGCACAAATTATGTTTAATGTAAAGTATTTTGAATTGAGAAAAGTATTTTATGCAGCAACTAGCAATACTTTCCTTATTGTGATGTTCCCACAACCATTCTCTACATCTCCGGCAATTGTTTGGGAGCTTTGCAATGAACTAGCTGAAATTTCTAAATAAATTCAACCATTTTGGTGAACTTGGTTTGACCCCCTAGAACTCAAGTTGGACAGACATGGGGAGATTCCTGTGTGATTGATGAAAGAACGACTGCAATGTGGTGACACAACTAAGCGACAAACGATCAAATAGATGCACACCACCTTTGGCAATCAATCCCTGGCCCTTGGTCCCCATCCAAAGTAATGGCGATCAAACAGGGATTTACCAACATGCCGGATCCCAGTTTGACCAATATTTTTTTAGAGTGGGATGAATTGTTCTAGATAGGCAGCTTTCGAATGTGCACAGTGATCGACCGTTCAGGAATCATGCGCTAAATCTACCCTTGTATGGCCAGCTTTTGAGTAAAAATTTTTATATATGTGTATTATATATGTTTTTTTTTATATAACTGGGAGTGTTGGCTTTGAACATGTATCTTGCTTCTGGTTTATAATGTATTGTTTAAAAATCCCTGCACTGCATTTAATAAATATAAAAAATTTTGTCAGCAAGAGAAAATCCAATGATACTCCACATTTCAAAATAAGATGCTGCCATCGATTTTAAAGAGGGTTAAAGAATAGACCCTGATCATAAAAATTGCTGATAAAGGCCCACCACTACATTGCCTGTCATTCTTTTTTTGTTGACCTGATCTTCTGAGATTATATTTGTGTAATGTGAGAAGCCTCAACAAACTTTAGTTATGTTGATGGTAAAGTACAATACAATAAAACAAAATCCATGCACAAAAATTGAGGTACAATACAGGCTTAGCAAGCAGTGATGATCTACAAGGATGGGATTTACTGTGTGTGTTCAGCCATGTGGATACCATTCTGTAGGAACACCAGCAGAGAGGTCTCTCCTTGGTAAGAGTCATACTCATTGTTCAGTGTGATCAATGGGATGCGTTTCATCAGCCAAAGGGGGCAGAAAGGCAATTCAAAAAAATTTATTGCTCTAGCATATTTCGTTTTTGCATAAATTAGGTTCCAATTTAAGTCAAATTTGAACATTTTGTGCAAAAACTTGATATGATAGAACAATACTTTTTTCTTTACAATGTCCCCACATGCCTTCTCTACATCTCCAGCACTTCTAGTGATGATAGCATGTTCAGGGGCTTTGTAATTAACTTACAAATCTGCTGAATGAAATAATTACACCTCAAAACAAAAGCACATTGGCTGTATGGTTCTGTGCCTTAGTTGCTGCATTTCCCTACCTCGGCTTATACTGGAGTCATTCAGTTTTTCCAGATTTTTTTTATAAAATTGGGTACCTCGGCTTATATTCGGGTCGGCTTATACTCGAGTATATATGGTACTTCTAAAACAACTATACACTATATAAACAGAGAACTTCTTTTCCACAAAACCGAGGTCAGAAAGTACTGAGGATCAGCAAAATATTCAGGAAACGAGCATAACCAGAGGTGAACAGTTGCTGCCTATATAATTCTTTTTGACAGACCTACTTTAAGTAGCATCAAACACGTCTTATTTTCAAGATCATATTTGTGGTGTAAAGAAAAGTTGCTGTAGATATTATCCCTGGGCATTATAACACTTCACAATATAGATATAAAATATTAAAAAAAGCACTACAAAAAATCAATACTCTTTCTCTACACCAAAGGCAAGGAACATAGCATTAAATAACAAGAAAACTCAAAAGGCTACAGGCTTAGGTCGATAAGGGAGGCTCATCTTCTGGAAAACACAAAATAGGAATAAATACAGGCATTATGGTGAAATGAGATGCAAATTGCTCAGTGTGTTACAACATACATTAAATGCAGAAGAGTTCCTTGTGTCAGCTGCTAACCCTGTTCACCCCAAATGATGGTTTCTGCTTCTAGCTGCTCTTTGTGGCTCACGAGTCAGTGTAAGATTGGATATTTTGCATCTAATTTAACTGTATATTTGAGTGTTTTTTTAATTTCCATTACATATTCTCTACATGCTTTAAACAATATCTGATTCTATATGCTTTTAGCAATGCATTAAATATAGCTGGATAGCTAATAGATGACAAATATCAGCAATAATATAAAGATAGAATAACTATTGCAATTCCATTGACAGAAGGCATTGTGAAATTTCTTTGTGAAGGGAAAAATACGGAGCATTTATTGTGATGTGTTATGATGGGGAAGCACCCACAGAAAGTGTGCATGGTAACAAGAATGACAGTGTGTGGGGGGGGGTGGTTGGTGGACGCATTGTCGTAGTGACAACGGGTCACGCGGGTCGAAAGGGTGGGTTGTGCCCAGGAAGGGGTGCAGGACATCTAGAAAAAGGGAGGGGAGGCGTCACCATGGCGTGATAGCAACCTCTCCCTCCCTAATGGCCAAGGGAGGGTTTAAATCGCCGTACTAGCTGATAAACCAATGTGATGGTGTCCAGCTGTCCGGCGAGATCATTCCAGGATTGTAGAACAGGTAAGGCTGGCATGCGGGAAGGGGGGTTTGAGAGGGCACCCGAGCAGCGCAGATACCTCCATGATGTCTGAACCATGGACAATGTGAGGATGACCTAGGAAGCCTTGCCCATTGGGGACAGGAGGCCCAGGGATTGCTCCTTACTTAGCACATTCAACATTACAACTGGCATGAAGGTGACCCCACCTCGGACTAGGAGGGCCTAGTGAAACCATCCAATGGATATCCAACCAGAGACACACTATCCAGGATTCTGGTAATCTACCTCATACATAGAGTTTGTTTTATTATGTAATAAGTACTTTAACCTGTAACCATTAGGGGGTGATAGCGCACCTCCAGGAATGGGGGAGCTATTTTCATCAACCCAAATGGGAACATTTATACAATATGTGACTTTTATTGAATACCCATAAGATAGTTAGATATTTGTAATAACAATATTAATTGAACATTTTTCTTTGAATTGGTCTGACTGTGTTGACTATCTTATGTAAAATACTTTATGTATAAACACACTGATGTGACTCTAAGTATTATCTCTACTCTGTTTAGATGGTATTTATATGGATTACCCTAATATTGATCCAACCATCATCACCTCCTGAGGAGGCCAGACATCTCGGGCCGAAACGCGTTAAGGCGCCCCCTGGTGGGCTATGGGGTGGTGGGTGCACTAAGGGAGAGAGCAGCGCCCCTACCCTCTGACCCCCAACTATAAGGATTTATAATAATGTTGTTTTTCATATTTATCATTGTGTGGGTTCTACTCAATAGCTCTGGTCCTTGTTAGGTTCCCTGGGCTTGGCCACCCCTACTTGTCTTAACCAGTTGGTTGGGACTCTTGTCTTGTGTAGACATGATAGATTAATTGGCTACATCCAAAAATGTTCTTCTATGTCATGACTGTGACATATGGTAAGTGTAAGTGTTAACAGGAATCAGTCTCAGAATACAGGCAGGACTCTATATCACAGAAACACCAATGGCAGTCAGTGCTTAGCATAACACAGAGACCTTAATACTGAGGCAAAGCTGAAAGGGCAGGGTTCCCTATATAGCTGCAGAAGGTCCACATTTAAGGAAGTGTGTATAAACAACAGCATCACCGCTGAACAGGGCGCCTAGATCTGCAATGGTAAGTAGGGAGGCGGCAACAGTGTACAGCAGTCACCGTTACAAGTAAGTTACATATACATAACTATGGTAGGGGAATTAGATTGTGAGCTCCCCTGAGAGACAGTTAGTGATATGAATTTAAAGCTCTGCATAATATGTTAGCACTGTATTAGTACAAGATAATAATATTCTTTACCGTTGGGACTGTTAACTTAAGTACACCTGCCACACAAGCCAACCAGAGGCATATGAATTTTTTTGTTTTGGGCCTGAGGAGAATCCACCACAGCTGCGATAATGACAATACGTAAGAGCCACAACAGTGACAAAGATCTAATAATGGTATAACAACAATATTTAAGTTTTTAAAATGCATAGATAAGGGACAGAAGGACAAAGATGTCAGAGGTTGTCCAATATAGTGTCCCATAGCACTCCCAGTGCATCTTCATAATATATAACTGATGTAATGGCTTCTCCACACCTTTACCTTAAACAACCATTTGACCTTTTTCAGCCTACGCAAATCAAAACACATACAAGTCCCTGTAGTTTTGTTTTTTGACTATCTGTATTGAAAGTGTTGGTCATACAACCCAACATTTTCCTACATAATTACTAAACTATAAATAATTACTACCAATTCATATTGGACATTAGATCATGTAGATCAACATAGTGGGTACATTCTACACTCAAGACAGGTAAATCCACAGGTAAAAGTCAGAAGGGCATGGCTCCCTTTGGTTGTCCAATATGGTGTTCCAAATGACTCCATTGGTATCTTCCTAATGTTACATAACCGCCCAACTTTAACTTGTCTAATCATTTGGCCTTTTTTATCCCACGCAAATAAAACTTAGACTCACCAGCAGCTCATTTCATTTTCTCAAAAAATTACTTAATGTGGAAAATGATAACAAAGAAAGAAAGTCATATATGCTTGTTGGGACTCCCGTATCCATATAACCTGGGACAAACGTTGACCTCTTCTGTCTATTAGATTACTGACATTCCTTGCTGGGAGGGTCTTATTCACAATAACACACAATGTGGATTGTGCTTTAAGGACCCTCCAGTTATTAAATGTAACAACACAGAATATATAGCAAAATGCAGTTAAGGTTTACATCATTGTTTTAAGTCAAGTGACATCATCACATGGTATCTATCATGCATTTATTACATATACTTCATAGGGCTTAAGACTTCTGTACAGAGTTTCATAATACTTCATAACTCTCTTGTATCAAACGGTGTTGTCTCAAACGGTGTTGTCTCAAACGGTGCTCTCACAGCATCAATCCACAAGTTTTTATCCTCTTAAGGGCTCCTGCCCATGTTTATTTGAGCACACAGTCCAAATAAAGGGTTACCCTCGTAGGGGTTAATAGACGTCCAAATGAAACAAAGTCACTAAAAAATGCCAAGCCTCCTGGCTTGGCACCTATCAAACAACAGTTCCTTCCTTTAGGAACCCTTAATGGCCTGCCTCCTAGCAGCTATCAGCATGGGGCCACACACTCCTTGTGTGCCCTGTGTTTGCTGCTCCAACCTCTCTGGTAGCCCTCACTGGCTGGTCCCAACTTCTTTTTAGGAGACACACCCGGCCATCTCGTTAGGCTCTAGCAGGTGTACCTTGGTGGATACACACCAGCAGACCCCTTAACTGCCGCATATGGACCATCCACACCATGGCAGACCACTGGTCTGTCACAATATATATACAATTTTAAACCCACTTGTGCTAATAATATGCGGGTGGGACATTGGCAGGGAGAGTAATGCCCTCTCCCTGTTAAATTCCTCTGATTTCAAGAATCCGGGAAACATGCGGGATTTCTTGAAGTCGGGATTACAGCGAGCCAGATGCAGCTATCAAAAGAGCAACATCTAGCTCGCGAGCCATATGTTCCCGACCCCTGGAGGATGGAGGAGGAAGAAGACTTTGCCTGCAACAGTGTCCCAGATTATGGAGGAAACTATCAAGGTAGAAGCCAACACTCTGAGATTGAAACACATTCCCAGCAGGATATTCTGATAGTGGTGAGCTGCCACAATATTCATGACATTACTGAAGAGACTATGGAGGAGGAATCTGTCAAGGACTCTTATTTATAGAATTGGGAAGGATAAGAATAAGTGCCAAGACACTTAAAACAAAAGTTTAATCAACATGAAGTCAGGAAAGATCTTCAATTGGGACTCCCACCAAAAAATATTTTCACTGCCAAAACCTTCTTCAAGATATATTGTTTCCTGAAAATGTAGAAGAGGATGTCTTCCTGGGCTCCTCATAGCCCATCTACTGCGAGTCAGGAACACAGGTGGTATTATACTGCACTATCTATTGATTCTATTTGTAGAGTCAGCAGCTTCTTGCAGAAAGACACAAAGCTTTCCTGGCAGGAACAAAATATATCTCACTTGCAGACTATTAGCTGACAAAAAAGTCTGTTTATTGCTTCGACTCTAAAGTGTCTCCGTGCTTTTAGAACATTTCTTTGTACAAAACAGCATTTGCCTTACAAAAGTATACATAAGAAATGTTTCTTTGTGTATTAATGGAAATATAAATGTTCAATTTTTCTAACAGTTAATGGTGCAGAGCATAAAAGGGCAACTTTTCCTAAATGTACTAGTGGAGGTGACTGAGTAATGTAAGTTGCTCAATCCATTTTCCATTCCCCGTTCTCAAATAGCAATTTCAGCTTTAATCACCTTGTAGGAATTGTGTAGAGTACATTTTGCAGATATTTACTATAAAGAAAAGTCCACTTTAGTTTAAAATATCCCTTTCCTAGCCTCCTAAGGCAAGGTGGCAGGGTACGGACTAACCTTTCTTTAATAGGGGTAGCATCCTCTGGGCAATGAGTTGTACTCATACTGTTAGAGTAAGGTTCCACTTAAATCAATAGGAATATATTGCGCAGGTTCTGGCACTAGACTAGAAATTTCTGTATGAAAAATAAACACAAAGGCTTAGGAAATTATCCCCTTTGAAATCTGACTGAACTACTGTTGCCACTAGTAAGTTCTCACAGGACCCTTGACCCTCTGGAATGGAAAGAACGGGTTGGGTGGACCTTCTCATTCCCCTTGGGTACATACCAGGATTTGTTGCCCTTCCGCCAGAGAGGAATCGCGGCTGAAAAGGCTTGTGTGAAGAGAGAGGGGGTGGTCAGCAGGCACTGTAGCCATGTGGCTAACATAGTAAATGCTAACGTGGAAAGCCCAGGAGTGCTCAGGGACTTAAGATACCTGTTTGCAAAGCTGAAACTTGTTGGTAACCCTGCAAGACTACAAACTTGTGGATGTCTGTACATAAGTGTACTGAATTTTAAGTAGCATTTATGCAAAACCTACTAGAGCAATGCTTATCTTTTCCAAGTATTCCCTCGTAACTTTTTAATATCTCCAGAAATGTTGGCGATGATGGAGGCTTTCCAATGAACTCACAAAGTCTGAATGCAAAAGTTCCAGATTTCCATCTCTTGACTCCCCAGTTTACAGTCCCTGGAGCATTGCTTTAATTTAAGTGGATCTTAACTAAAATGAGAACTACATACCTGCATATTTACGCTGGGGTTTCAATCGCCACAGTTGTGTTGGTTTTATCAGCCGCTGTATTGGTATTACCTTGTGTGTGCCAATGTACAGTAGATGTACAGTTGTGTTTAAAATTATTCAACCCCACTGAAATTGAGTGTTTTGGCCATTTTGACATTGATTTTGATCATTTCAGTCATCTTGTTTACAATTAAATGAAAGAGGCATTTGTAAGTCAGACAAATATAACAGAACATTAATAATGAAATAACCACAAATGTCTTTTCTGTGCTTACATCATTATAAGTTTTATTCAACCCCCAAGTGACATTCATTCTTTGTGCAACATACTTTTCCAGCTTTTTAACGTGAAGCATAGCTTGACACAAGTGTCTTGCAGTGATCTACGGGTATCTTAGCCCATTCTTCATGGGCAAAAGCCTCCAGTTCAGTCACATTCTTAGGCTTGCGCGCTGCAACTGCTTTCTTGTCCTACCAAGTTGCTTTCAAGTCCCACCAGAGGTTCTCAATCGGATTTAAGGCTGGTGACTGTGATGGCCACTCCACTTCCAGCCTTTATTCTGCAACCATGCTCTAGTGGAGGTATGCTTGGGATCATTGTCCTGTTGAAAGGTCCAACGTCTCTTAAGCCTCAGGTTTGTGACAGACTGCATCACATTTCCTTCCAATATCTCTTGGTACTGAAGAGAATTCATGGTACCTTGCACACACTGAAGCTTCCCTGTACCTGCAAAAGCAGGAGGTACTGACTATCTTCTCTGTCCCCCATCATATGATTGGTTGGTGCTGGTCTCATATACATGACAAAAAACAACCAAAAACTCTCCCGCCAATGACATGTCCCCCCTATATACACAAGCAGTCTCCATGTCAATAGAAAGCTTTTCCATCTTGAGTTATGTTCATTCTACAGGGAGTGCAGAACTATTAGGCAAATGAGTATTTTGACCACATCATCCTCTTTAT